>CM075005.1:7635751-7674725 GCA_037576675.1 Pangasius sanitwongsei
CAATATTGTAATGTCATGCAATTGTTAATAAGTAAACCATGTGCTTTACAGTGATTGTTTGAAAATTCATGTCAGTAACCACTATAAACCTTCTAGTTCTGAATTATTCTAATGTGAACGCTTAATACTGTCTTTTTTTTCCTCAGTGTTTGTAATATTATTTGTACATAATGTTATATCACTTATTACAGCAACCCTAATCAAGAGCAATAAATATTATTAAATGAACATTACCTAACATGTTTCACATTTACACTATACAGCCAAATGTATGTGGACACTTGACCTCTGCACCCATATGTGGTGCTTCCCCAAACTGTTGCCACAAAGGTGGAAGCACACAATTATATAGTATGTCTTTGTATGTTGTACATTTAAGATATCCCTTCACTGAAACTAAGGGGCCCAAACATGTTCCAGCATGACAATGCCCCTGTGCACAAACCAAGATTCATAAAGACATGGTCTGCCAATGTTGGAGTGGAAGAACTCAAGTGTCCTTCACAGAGCCCTGACCTCTGCCCCACTGAACACTTTTGGAATGAACTGAAACTTCAACTATGCCCTAGGCCTCATCGGCCAACGTCAGTACCTGATCTCACTAATGCTCTTGTGAATAAGCACAAATCCCACTCCAAAATCTAGTGGCAAGCATTTTTCATAAGATTGGAGGTTACAATTACTGCAAAGAGGGGAATAAATCTGCAATGGGCTAAGTAATAATTGGTGTATACATTATACAGTTGCTCATTAAACAACATGTTCATTTTGCTAGTTTAAAGGATTTACTGTCTCATGTATCTTCATAAAAATAAATTATCTTTGTCATTTTGCTTCTAAAACAAACAAGCATTGCCAAAAACATAAGTGAGCACACCTGGAGCAGTGGGCAGCCTTTTTTGCTGCGGTGCCCGGGGAGCAATTGGGGGTTCGGTGCCTTGCTCAAGGGTCTCACCTCAGTCGTGGTATTGAGGGTGGAAGAGAGCTCTGGTCATTCACTCCGCCTACCTACAATCCCTGCCAGACCTGAGACTCGAACCCAGACCTTCAGGTTCACCTGGGGGTTATAAGTCCAACTCTCTAACCATTAGGCCACAACTACACCCACCAAATTACCAAATTACCAAGGTTTACCCACCAAATTGTAATTAGATAAATTGAGCCATAAGAACAGAAAAAGACCTAAAAAAAATGTTTCAATCAGATTTCCATGATATCAATATTAACAACTCCATATAACACATAATCATGTTATGTGCCCCAGTTTACCATTTCACCCTGTATGCAATACAGTACTGACAGCTTAGTAGTCTTTATAAATACTAGTGAATGTTTATCCACTTTGAAAGTTCTCTCATATGAAAGATGGTTCCTTACATTAGATTTTATTTTAAAAGATTAATTCAAAATGAAAAATTAAACTTAATATACAACCTGCAACCTGTTTACTTAAAAAATGTCAAGGAAATCATTTTCCTGACCTTTTCCCCTAGTAGCCTGACTGCTTAGATTTGTTAATGTAACTTTTCTGAGTACTGTATATTTAACATAACTTAAATACCTTTGTGTTTTGGTGAAGTAATGCACTGTATATTTTTCCAGATGAAAGCTATTTCTAGGACAAGGTTCTACTGACAAAATCACACCCACAGTTTTTTTATATGTGTAATCTAATGTTTAATTAGAACAGGATTATTTTTTATAACTACAATTTTTTTACTCACATTACTTCATGTTCACTTCTCTCTCTCCTGCCATTATTTTCACTCTTGCTTTGCATTACATTGTTTTGCTATTCAGATTTTTAATGTGTTAATCTCCTTAGATAAATACATATTACAGTGTTTGACAACCCAGTGACTATCATTTGCATTTGTCATTGGTTATTTCCTTCCATGATTCTGTTTTGCATTTGTAGTGAATATGTCATAGTTTGGTGCACTACAAGCTCCCATATTTCTGTTTTTGGAACTATAATTGATCGCATCTTAGAACCCAATTTTACTAATTACTATGTCAAGGCATTTTTGTAAATTATTTCATTTATCATTTCGTGTTTTCAAAAGCAATTAATAAATTGAGTTACTCATTGCCAGTGTTTTTACTCTTAAAGACCCAGGGCATTTGGTGGGCCCAAACATACATTGTTTGTTCTTGTAGCTAGACCTTTTTATCAGGTTCACTGTTGCTACTGAATAATACAGAGTAGTTGCTAAAATATAATTTAAAATAATATTCTGAATAAAATGTAACCACTTAAAAGGTTTTAAAGTGAATTTATAACATAAAGATTAATTTGATAATTTAATTTGGACAGCATATATTGCTAGCCCAGACTTGGAATTGGAGCTGCTTCCCCACATCCACCCTCATTTGCCAGTCATGTGCTGTTCCAAAGAGCCCTGTTGGTGCCTTCATCTGGGGCTGGGGCTTCTCTGCTGCTCTGACAATGGCAGTTGCCTGCCTTGCTGGTCAGAGTCACTTGCATTGGCCCCTGGCACTGCAGATGGTGTCAGCAACTGCCTTCAGCACCTGGTCATGCCACCAACGGTAGTGACCCTCACCCAGCGCTTTGGTCTAGCAGCTTTAGAATGTGTTCCAGTGCTCCTCTTCTGATGCACAAAGGGCATGCTGGTTATTCAAGCTTGAAGAGGTTGGATGGGCTTGGTAGGATGTCATAGATGGAGTGGGAAGAACATGACACTGAAATGTTCAGACAGTTGGCCCCTGTCCTCGCCTGGGCTTAGTCGTAGGATAGCAAGCCCTGCCCAGGCAGATGCCATTGTCCCCACCAGAGCTCTCTGCCATAGCCATGATTCAGCCTGGTTTACTGCATCCTGCACCGTCCATTTCCTCCCAGTTTGCACTTCAATGCCAGGGTGAGAGCCTTTTGTGTCACTTGACTCCCTGTATTGTAGCACCTCACTTAAATAGGTGACCAGGGGCTCCTCAGTCAGAATGCTCATGAGGAGCTTCAGTTTTTTGTTGTTCCTGAACAGAATGATGCTGCTCAGCTACCTGTGGAGGTGATGACTGATACTCCTATCAAAGCCCTCCACATTTGACAAGCAGAAGTCTTAGACCAGTAGTGTTGGTAAATCCAACTCCTGGTCCATGACCTTAATGGACTCAGCATCCCTCAGATTGCTGTAGGTGGTCTTCCCAAGGCTCTTGATAGGCTTCTCAGTGACTGATGTTATCCTGGTGCCTTCCACAGAAAAGTAGAACCGGTCAGTCTCCTTCCCCCTCTTCAGCACCAAGAACCTAGAGCTTGAAGCTCATCCAAGCCCACGTGTTGAGCATCTGCAAGCCCTGGAGAATCCATCTGCTCCCTAGTACTCTGGTTACTGTTATGTCATCCATAAAGGCTCTGATGGGGGGTTGTCAGACTGCAGACTTAGTATGAGGGCCTCTGCATTCCACCTCAGCTGATTTGACCACAATGTTCATGGCCAAGGCAAAGAGAGACAGTAAAATGATACATCCAGTGATGATCCCTTTTTTCCAGTTGGTGCCACTCTGACATGACTGCCCCAGAGGTAACTCTTAGACTGAAGCTATAATAATACTGCATTTCATTGTCCCTGTACTCGTACTCTGACAATGACAATAAAGTTGAACCTAACCTAACCTAATAGGTTAAAATGAGGACCCTGATCTTCCCTGAGACATGGTGCTGCTCCAGTGTTGTCACCAGTTTGTGTAGTATGTCAGGCTCCCACTGTTTTTCTGTCATCACTAGATTTTTATTCCTCCAAAGATAATTTAATTTCATTGTTTGTTTGAGCCATTGTTTCAACATTTTTCAATCCTCTAAGTGGCCTTTCTTTCTTTTTACTAGTGACTATTTTAGCTTTGTTGGAATTTTAATCATCATCAACATAATCCACTCATCTGACAGTGAATTTTTTGTGTGTGTGTTAATTTGACTTGCTTGACTCATTATTTCTGTGGTTTCCTCTTTGACCCTCCTAATGTTGATGAATATTTTGTTTTGTTTAACTCACCATATTTGAGTCATGCCCTCCCTCATCACAATATCACAGGCCATACAGCATTTCAGTGATACCATCAACTAGAACTTTGCTCCACTAATAATTTTCTGTATACTGTAGAAATATACAGGTAATATAGATAAATAAAAATATGGATTTATTTCTGCCTTTTCGATATAACTGATAAGAGCAAAGAACATGATATTATTGCTACTGATAGAAAACATGTGTCTAATGCTATCATCTCCGTTCCTTCTCTTCCAGAGATCTCATTTACGTTAAGAAACTAAGAATATGCATTGCTGAGTTCATGATGGAAGATTTTACACTCTAAAAAGGTAAATGTTTTTGTATCCAGGTTTCTTGAATCAACAATATCTAACTAAACATTTTTCACTGTCCATTAGGTTATTTGTAGTGAGTTGTTAATGATATGATAGGAAAGGAGATTTACATCCCTTAAATCTTTAATCAGATTGTAACTTTAAGATTATTTTTCAAGTAATGGGGTTCCCATAGATCTGTTTTATATGAATTTTACATTTACACATATGAAAACCTGAATAGAAAAAAAGATAAAACTCTATATATGGCAAACACTTTTCAACTTAATTGGCAGGAAAATGTTGTATCACTACAGGGCAGTGAAACAGGTTTATATATGTGAAACAGTTTTTTTTTTAATAAATTATTCTTTATTTGAAAAATCTAATAAATAAGTTAACAAATAAACATAACAAACTGGAATTTACTGTGTATATTCCAGTCTCTCCAAGGCTACATCAAATAAAGCACTAGATATAATATTATAATTGTACATTACACACTTAGAGAAAAAAAGGAAAAGATTTCTCAGGGGTTTTGGGAGTTCTATTTGTGGGTCTATTTGGTGGGTCTATTTGAAACCTTTTGTGGAAGAGAAAACCTCTTATTTAGGGTGCTGGATTTAACCTTTTGCTTAAAACTGTATCTGTGGTATGATAACTTTCTTTGCATATTAATTAATTGTAAAATCTAGGACAAATTAAAAATGAAATAATGAGATTTTGACTGCATACTTTTGAGGATGTAAATATTTAAAGTTAGTACATGGACAAGGAGAATTTTAAGTGTTAAAATTTCAGGAGGTGTTATAAAAGCATTAGGTAACTGTGACATCAGTGTCTTTATCTGACCTTTTTCTATGTCTTCCATTTTAGTGACACGGACCATAGAGACAGTCATGAACTCTTCAATTTTCCTTCCTAATGATAGTAATATACCTGTCTTTGCACTCTGGACATTCATCAGTCTCAGCATAATTGTGCTGGTTGTGTGTCTACCACTCAACATATATGTTTTGTGGCTGATTGTAACAGGGACAAGAAATGGAGTAGCATCAGAATTCTTTCCTCTTAACCTCTGTGTGTGTGAGATCGTCATTTGCTTCAATGTGGTGTTTGCTCTGTTCAATATTATACTCTATAAAAATGATCCAAAAAACCCTTTGTATTCTTTTACACTGTTTTTATCCTTAATGCATAGTATCAGCCGTCCCGTCTTCCAGTGCTGTGTCTGTGTGGAGCGATATGTGGCAGTAATCCATCCCGTTATCTTCCTAAAATACAAAGCACTAAGATACCGCATTGCACTTTCAGTTGTTGCCTGGATAATAGTTATAGGATTCAGTGTGCTTTCTTCATTTTTACAATTGAGAAATATACTGTATTATATTCTACTGCCAGAGTACTTACTTGTATGTTCTGTTAAGATTCTCTGTTCTATAGCAGTGCTTATGGCTTTGAGGAAACCTGGACCTGGTGAGAAATTAAGTGTAAAAGATGCAGAGTCCAACCACATGAAAAAGAAAGCTTTTTGGGTGATTGTGATTATTCTGGTTTTCATGATTATTACTTATTGTCCAATTATGATTTTAACCTTTCTGTATGATTCTCTATCAGATCCGCAAAAATCAGAAGTTATATCTGTGCTCTCCTACTTTACGATATTTTCTGGATTTGTGTACCCATTCCTCTATCTACACAGGGTTGGAAAACTTCCTTTCATCCCCGGCTTATGATTCTGTTCAAATTACAGAGAATACCACCAGCAATAAATTCTATTCTTTTCATTATGTTATTTTTATGTAATAAAATATATGAATTGTCTACTGGTTAAATTCTTTTAGACATTTGTTAAATAAGATGAAATGTTTACATGTATGCAGCAGAATGACTATGATATGTAAATGAACAGTAGAGAAGAGAAGAGAAGAGAAGAGAAGAGAAGAGAAGAGAAGAGAAGAGAAGAGAAGAGAAGAGAAGAAGGGCCTGAATAATGAGTGCCGTTATCATTGTATAGATTTAAACACTTAAACTCAGATAATCCAGTGGAGAGTCCAGACTTACATTTCTCATGCTCATAACTATGTACATTTTCTATTAGTTTAACTGTTGTGAATAATTCATAACAGTTACTAAAGAACATTTTAAGATGAATAACAGAATAACAAGCTGACACTTGAAGGTGTAGTTTGGGCAATGTGTGAATTCTATATATCCTCATAGAATTATAATGTGGTAGATTTTGTAGTGCCTGTAGTGTAACTCTTCTTTGATACTACTTTTGTGTCTCTACACTTCTAAAAAAATCTATTTAAACAGATGTGGTCTCAATAAATGATCTCACCTTTAAAAATGCATTTACATTTTGTTAAACAAATTAGTGTTATCTTTTATATCCCTGTTATTTTTCACATTTGCATTCATTTTGTGATTTATTAACAAGCTTTCTGTTTTGCATTTGCAAAACATATTACATAATGTTGCTAGGCTGTTGTACTTTTTTTGTTGTTGTTTTCCTTTTTTTTTTTTTTTTTTTTTTTACATTTAATGTCTGACTGATTTTTATGTGAATGATCTTTTTTCCTGGGTGGATAAATATTATTTGTACGCAATGTTGAATCACTTTGAATCACTTATTACAACAACCCTAATCTAGAGTAATAAATATTAATCAATAAACAATGTCTTCATAGACATAGAAGTATGGACACAAAAATAAAAAGGTCAAATGGCAGGCAAAATGGGGCTTAAACTGTAATGAAGACAACAACATCTGAAACTAGGACTGTATACAGATTGCAGTTAAGAAGCAAGATGTGTAAGCAATGTGGAAAACCATAAAGGAGGTCAAATAGTCTGTGGAAAGTAGTGTGAGATGAACAACAATACAATCTATATTTTATTGTTTTACATCCAGCTTCAACAAGTAATATAAAATATAAAAATAAATAGAGAGAAAAGAATGTAATTTCCTTATATGATATTGAAAATTACTTTGATCACAATATTATAATTTAAAAATAGCCTACATCAGCAAGTGATTTCATGTTATGCTACGACTGGCAAACAGGACAATCTAGGTCAGGCAAAAAACACAGGAAACAGGGACAGAAATAGGATCAAACCAAGAATAACAAACACAATGATATTCAAGGCTCGGTAACATTAGAACGCAAAATAAGCTAAGCATATACTTTGCCAAGAGCAAATGAGTGAGTGTCTCTATATATAGTGTGGCTGTGATTGTGTGTGAATTGAGAACAGGTGTGTGTTTTTAGAAGTCTGGTGACCTGGTGGTGTATTCTGGGAAGTGGAGTCCAGTGTGGCCATGTTTAAAGGTCACTATGACTGTTGGCAGTTGGAGTTTGTGACCTGGGTTGACCTGACAATATGTAGTGCTACCATGACCTCAAACCCACTGAACACCTTTGGGATGAATTGGAATTTCAGCTGTGCCCCAGGCCTCCTCACCCAATATGAATACCTGATCTCACTAATGGTCTTGTGAATAAGCAAAAATCCCCACAACCATGCTCCAAATTCTAGTGGAAAGCCTTTTCAGAAGATTGGAGGTTATTATAACAGCAAAGAGGGGAATAAATCTGGGCTGTTCAGCAAGCACATATCGGTGTGATGGTCAGGTGTCCACAGACTTTTGGCCATGTAGTGTATGTTCCAGTACCAATAGTGATTCACTGTCTTAGCACCACCAAGTGGCAACAGGAATTGCATCTTCAAACCAAACTTGTGATTGATCAGGGGTCCTCATACTTTGACCAAATAGTGTAAATGATATAATTTCAACTGTATAAAATATTTTCCTTCAGTCAAGGCAAGTAATCATTGGTGTATACATTATATAGTTGCTCATTAAAGCAAAATGTTCATTTTGCTGGTTTAAAGTATTTACTGTATCACATGTCATTTTGCTGCTAAAACAAAAAAGCATTACCAAACACTTAAGGTTTGTCCACGAAATTGTAACTACCTTGTATGCAATACAGTACTGACAGCTTAGTAGTCTTTATAAATACTAGTGAATGTTCATGCAACCTTCAAATTTCTCATATGAAAGATGGTTCCTTACATTAGATTTTATTTTTAAAAGATTGATTAAAAATGAAAAATTAAACTGAATATGCAACCTGCTACAGCCACTTTTTAGTTTAGCTTGCTTTAAAAAAAAATCCTAGGAAGTCATTTTCCTGACCTTTTCCCCTAGTAGCCTGACTGCTTAGATTTGTTAATGTAACTTTTCTGAGTACTGTATATTTAACATAACTTAAATACCTTTGTGTCTTGGTGAAGTAATGCACTGCATATTTTTCAGATGAAAGCTATTTCTAGGTCAAGGTTCTACTGATAAAATCACACCCACAGTTTTTTTTTTTTTTTATATGTGTAATTTAATGTTTAATTAGAGCATGATTATTTTTTATAACTACAATTTTTTACATTTTAACTTTTGATGAGGATGTGGCTTTTTTTACTCACATTACTTCATGTTCACTTCGCTCTCCTGCCATTATTTTCACTCTTGCTTTGCATTACATTGTTTTGCTGATTTTTAACATGTTAATCTCTTTATACAGATAGATATTACAGTGTTTGACACCCCAGTGACTATCATTTGCATTTGTGGTTGGTTATTTCCTTCCATGATTCTGTTTTGCATTTGTAGTGAATATGTCATGGTGTGGTGCACAACAAGCCCTTAAAGAACAAAATGCCAACAATTCCCATATTTCCAGTTTTTGGAACTATAATTGATCACATCTTAGAAACCAATTTTATTAAGTACTGTATCAGGGCATTTGTAAAGTTTTTTTTTTTCTTTTATTTATCCTGACGTGTCTTTAAAACCAATTAATAAATTAAATCACTCATTGCCAGTGTTTTTACTCTTAAAGACCCAGGACATTTGGTGGGCCCAAACTTACATTATTTGTTCTTATACAGACCTTTTTTTAAATTTTTAATCATGTTCACTGTTGCTTCTGAATAGTTCTGAATAGTTCTGAGTAGTTGCTAAAATATCATTTAAAATACATTTTTTAATAACCATCCTTTTAAAATTTAACCACTTAAAGGGTTTAAAAGTGAATTTACAAAGATTATAAAGATTAATTTCATAATTTAATTTGGACAGCATATATTGCTAGCCCAGACTTGTACAATTAATTTCTTGAATAGCAATGTATGAATCTGGATCCATCCTGAGTTGCTAGGACCTTTACACAATTTCTTGATGCCAGATATTTAGACTTTACACTTTACAAGCTTAATGGTGTCCAGTTGTCCAGTTATATTCAGATGCACGCTCTATGTGTGAGGTATGAAAACTTTATGCAGTAAGAATGTTTAATCTCTGTCTGCTGAATAAAAAAAAAAAAAAAAAAAAAAAAAAACCCACACAAACCACACATACGTGTGTTAAGGAAACCTAGAGTTTTTCCATTTTCAGATTATTTAAATACATATACAGTAGTTATCAGGTTATGTAAATACTACTTAATTAAAAGTAGTTATAGGACATTCAGATTCTAATTGTTACAAGACAGTCACTAATCAGCTGGTGTCATTGAGTTTTGCATATAAATATTTAATTCATTCAGTTACGTTCATGTCATTTTAAAAGCATACTATCAGGGTACTGAATTCTATGCATATGAATAGTGATTGTATTTTTAATTCATTAGAACTGTGTTTTTTGTTTTTTGTTTTTTTTGACTGATTTATCTTTTAATGATGGTCAAGTCCACCACATTACTCTTTCACTTAATTTTATATTTTCCACTCCAGGGAGACCCTATGTCCTTTTGTGTGACATAAATAAATTAGAAAGTTTTAAGAGGTAAGTTTTTTACCCTTAGCTAATTATGAGGTCTTAATCATTGGTTATATCACAACAAGGACAATCAGTAATTCTGCGAGAATGTGTCTTTCTGTCATCACTAGATTTTTATTCCTTCAAAGATAATTTAATTTCATTATTTGTTTGAACCATTGCTTTTCATAAACATTTTCTGTCCTCTATGTGGACCTCCTTCTTTTTACTAGAAACTGTTTTATTTTTGTTGGAATTTTATTAATCATCAAAATAATCCACTCATCTAATTTTTGGTTTTAAAATACATCTCAAGATGCCCTTGGATACAGTCATGTACAGGATCAGTCATGTAACCTGGGGTTATCAAGTGTTTCGGGCCTTTTAACATCAGACACCCTTGCCCAAGTGACCCAGATAGGGGTTTTCAGGCCCTGGCTTGTGTCTAAATAGCTTATATGCTATAGATTACCCTGCTCATCCTTCAGCCTTGCAAACATGTCTAACACAACCAGCACCATACATTCCTCCCCAGTGACTAAGGCTTTAATAAGCCCCACTGGCACCATTAATACCTCTGCAGCCAACCTCTGTTGACTTGCACTGTGCTCTCCACCCCTGTCTGTAGCACTCTTCCACCAAGTCTGCATACTTGGCTTGCTTCCTTTCATTGGTCTCCCTTGTCTTCCCCTCCCCAGCATGACCACCTGGTTTGATGTTTCCAAAACCAGCACTATGTCTGGTCTGAAGGTGGTATCTGTGATATTTTCTGGGAATCAGTGCTGCTTCCCCATGTCCACCCTCATTTGGTAGTCATGTGCTGTTCCAAAGAGCCCATTTGGTGCCTTCAGCTGGGGCCGGGGCTTCTCTCCTGCTCTGACAAAGGCAATTGGCTGCCTTGCTGGTCAGAGGTGCTTTCACTGGTCCCTGGCACTGCAGATGGTGACAGCAATTGCCTTCAGCACCTGGTCATGCCACCAATGGTAGTGACCCTCACCCAATGCTTTGGTGCCGCAACTGAGAAATTGCTCTAGTGTTCCTTGAATGAGGCACAAAGGACATGTTGGTTATTCAAAAATTTCCCCAGCTGAGGACATTGGATAGGCTTGGTAGGATGTTGTAGATGAATTGGATTAAGAATTTGACATGGAAAGGTTCAGCTTGCCGCAACTCGACCAAGAGATCCTTTAATCTAATGCCTGTTCCCATCTTGTCCATGCACCTTGTTGATGCATACCCACCTAATACGCTGGTCCTCAACCCTGTCTTAAACCTCTTTTTGGACCAGTTGGCACCTGTCCTGCCCTGGCCTCATACACTGGTCATAGTGTAGTGAGCCCAGCTTGGACAGATGCCATTGTCCCCACCAGAGCTCTCTGCTATAGCCATGACTCAGCCTGTTCTACTGCAACCGTCATTGTCCATTTCCTCCCAGTTTGCACTTCAGTGCCAGCCTGGGAGCCTTTTGTGTCACTTGACTCCTTGTACTGTAGCACCTGTCTTGCACAGGTAACCAAGAGCTCTTCACTCAGACTGCTCATGGGGAGCCTCAGTTTGTTGTTGTTGTTCCTGTACAGAACAATGCTTCTCAGGCTTCATGGTTGGCCCAGCCACCCGTGGAGGTGATGACTGATCATCATCTCAAAGCCCTCCACATTTGACAAGGAGAAGTCTTAGACCAGTAGTGGCCACAAAATCCTGAGAAGGATACTGTGTTGGTAACTATTGGTCCATGACCTTAATGGACTCAGCATCCCTCAGATTGCTGTCAGTGGTCTTCCCGAGGCTTTTGATAGGCCTCACAGTGAAGGGTCCAGAGACTCCAGAGAAAAGCTGGTCAGTCACCATCCCCTTCTTCAGCACCAAGGACCTAGATTTCTCTGGCTTGAAGCTCATCTGAGCCCATGTGATGAGCCTCTCCAAGCCCTGGAGAATCCATCTGCATCCCGGTACTGTGGTTGTTGTTACCATCAGTTCATCCTTGAAGGCTCTGATGGAGGCTGTCAGACTCCAGACTTAGTATGAGGGCCTCTGCATTCCACCTTGGCTGATTTGACCACAATGTTCATGGCCAAGAGGCCCCAGAGGTAACTCTTAGACTGAACCTATAATAATACTGCATTTCGTTCTCTGTACTCGTAGTCTGACAATGACAATAAAGTTGAACCTAACCTAACCTAATAGGCAAAAATTAGGTCCCTGATCTTGCCTGAGACATGGTGCTGCTCCAGTTCTGTCTCCACCAGTTTGTGTGGTATGACAGGCTCCCACTGTCTTTTTGTCATCACTAGATATTTGATCCAAATATCATTTCATTTAATTGTTTGTTTGAACCATTGTTTCAACATTTTTCAATCCTCTAAGTGGCCTTTCTTCTTTTCACTAGCGACTGTTTTAGTTTGGTGAAATTTTAATTATCATCCATATAATCCACTCATCTGACAGTGAATATGTTTTTTCATGATAATTTGACTCTTTAAGATCCATGGGTTGGTCTTATTTCTGTTGTTACCTCTTTGATTCTCCTAATGATGATTAATATATTTTTTTTAACTCATTACAATTGAGTCATGCCCTACCTCATCACAATATCACAGGCTATACAGCATTTCAGTGATATCATCAACTAGAACTTTGTTCCACTAGTAATTTTCTGTATACTGTAGAAATATACACGTAATATAGATAAGTAAAAATATGGATTTATTTCTGCCTTTTCAATATAACTTATAGGAACAAAGAACATGAAATTATTGCTACTGATAGAAACCATGTGTCTAATGCTATCATATCCATTCCTTCTCTTCCAGAGATCTCTGCCATTCACATTAAGAAACTAAGAATTGCTGAGTTTATGATGGAAGCTTTTATATTTCAAAAAAGGTAAATGTTTTCATATCCAGGTTTCTTGAATCACCAATATCTAACTAAACATTTTCACTGTACATTAGGGTACTTGTAGTGAATGATATGATAGGAAAGGCCAAGCTCATAAAGAAGAGGGCTTTCTGTGTTATTGTGTTGATTCAGGTGTCCATATTTATTACTTATGGCCTGGGGTTAATGTTCATATTTTTGTATGATTCTTTATCTGATTCCCAGAGAAATAAAGGCATTTCAGTGTTCTCCTATTCACTGTTGATTGCTGGGTCTGTGCATCTGTTTTCCAGAGTTGGAAAAATCCCTCTCATCCTAAATTTGGCGATGGTGGCAAGGAAAAACTCCCTGAGACGATATGAGATGAGGAAGAAACCTTGAGAGGAATCAGACTCAAAAGGGAACCCATCCTCATCTGGGTGTTAATGGATAGTGCGATTGTAAATAAATCCCTTCTATAACTGTGTATATAGAACACACATACATAATTATTTAGATTATATTTCTCTGAGGTTTATTGATTTCTTTGGCCATGGTGCCTTACAATGGAATGGCATCACACCCAGTGTTCCTGGGAGAGACTCTGGATACACAGCAACCCTGACCAGGATAACCACTGACGATGAATGAATGATGATTTCTTTGAGAAATTCACATGTTCATGTTAAGAGAATTGCATTTGAAATGCCTGATGCTCCTGCCGTAAAGCAGTAGAGCAACAACCTGAAATGGGATGTTCAAAAAAGCACATTATTGTGATGGTCAGGTGTTCACAAGCTTTTGGCCATATAGAGGATATATAGTAGAAAATCCCAAAATTTGATCATGTGACGGTTTTCCTAGCTCGCCACACTTATCATAGCCGCGCGCGCCCTCTCCTGGTTCCTGGGCGCATGTACAGCTGTGTTGGCGCAAGGAAGCCGCGAGGGGGCGCTCACACTAACGTTTCAAATGCAGCTCCACATGAATGATCCTGACGTAGGATTGAAGGCTGGCCAGGTAACGGTGTTGCTGAAAACTGGAAAATTTAATCAATCACAGGAGCTATTTTTGGAATTATTCGGGATAAAAGCGTCGGTATAATGCCTGGTAAGTCATATTAGATCTAAAAAAAATCCTCCGTTCTGTTTTTACACGACTGTCGGACGACATCTCTGGTTTTTAGTCACTGAAAAACACGCGATGTATTATTAGCTGCTAGCTAAATATTAGCCAGGTTGCAAGTGTTCGTTAGGTCCATGAGATACTCTTGTTTTATCACTTGCTTTGCAGTGTGTTTGCAGCATAGTGTAATACTGTTAGGTGATAATATCCAAGTTGTGGATGTAAAAAAAAATAGCATAATCAAGGTGAAGAGCGCTGCTGTTGTTGTCGAAAAGCAACGCCGTCGAGGCCTTGTTTCCTTTAGCTAACTTCAACGTTGGCCTGCTTCGTGATCTCGCGGGATTTGAGTGAGATTGCGCGAATCAAAATATCCCGACCTTTTTCTTTGTGAATAATTTGTATATGACGGAATTCCCCTAGCTCTGCGCTACTCAAACGTGCTTTCGAGTGTAAAACTTTGACATGATCTCACGGAAGTGACGGCCAAGTGCCGATTAAAAGCACATATCCAGCTTGTGGTAAACGCAGGGGGGAAGGTGGGTGTATTAGCACACGATTCAGAGCAGCACTGTAGTGAAAAGTCAGCATGTTTTACTAAGTCTATCATACAGTTCAACATGCTGACTATAGGAAAACCTAAAGGAGTCTCATCCAGATTTTGTCTTGTATCATTTTTACAAGATGAAATGGATGGATGTGCGTGAGTGTCACAGCCTCAGGAGTAGCTGAGCTGATCTGAAACTGCCAGGGCCCCTAGGTTTGTGGAGCCTTTAAAAGGGCCTGGGCTAAAATGGGAACAAAACATGGATCCTGAGCAAATGCATGCTATCAAGAACAATAAAAAGGAAATTAAATCATGTCTGAAATACCCCCTTTTCCATGCAAAGGATTTTATATTCACTCTTTCATGTTCAGTATGGAGTTTTTCCTGGTCACTGGGAATCTGGAGCCTATCTCAGAAACGCTGGATGGAAAAGAGGGAATAAACCCTGGATGAGACTCCAGTCCATCTCAGGGAACCATGCACACACATTTGCACACACACATTCACACACTTGCACCCAAGGAGCAATATAGCAGCGTCAGTTCACCTACCAGCATGTTTCTGTGAGGGACATGGGATGAACATGTGCAACACTACGTGCTGTTTCTCCATGTCACCCCGGATTAAATATAATCATTGTTGTTTTGTACATGTTTAACATAATTTGGTAATTAAGTAACTAAGCAATGATTTGTGAGATTTCATGAGCATACTGAATATTCTTTGCTATGTTTTCAGACTAAAGAAAAACTCTCCCAGTATTGCAGAAGGTTTTCTGTTTAGGGTTGCTCCAGTCCAACGTTTCATTTTCTGTATAATAGTGAACTGATTATGATACTGTCTCATACAGACATCCTCACAGTAACTGAACCATTCATTCTGCAATTTTCTGTTGCTTAGTTATGCAAAATATCAGAGACATGAATGCTGAAGACTTTAGAGAAATTTTAAAGCCATGTGATTTATACAGCATAAACTACATCAGTGCATCAGAAAATGTCAAATCCAACCCAATGTCCATAGCCTTTAGTCGTTTATGAAAATTTAATTGTAAGCAGTGTTCGTGGCAGTTTTGTTTGTTATTGTTTTAAAACTGAGATACATTCATAGTATTTACTACACTCTAAGCACTGATGGGTCACATCTCCTTCCATGTGGGTATAAAAAAGACTGCAATTGCAATGACTGTAGATTGTTACTGATGGATTTTAAGTATCTCTTTATTAAACATCCATAGTCCTTTGGTCTTTAAAGGAGGTGCTCAAATGGGAATATTTATTTGCTTAATCTCCCTCAGAGCCTGCAGATATTAACAGTCCTGAGGTTGCAAAGACACCAGGGGGCAGCAGCGGCCCTGGGAAAGAAGACAGCATGATGAATGGACACAAGGAAGGAGAAGCCAACCCCTTTGCAGAGTACATGTGGATGGAGAATGAGGAGGAGTACAACAGGCAGGTTAGTGTAACTTCTAATGCAGCTCAGCGGGTTTTAGATGGATATGGATGGATTGGATCAAAAATTTCACAGAAAGATCTGGAAAAAAAGTAGGATGTTTTTCTGTATTAGTTTACAGTATATCATACATGAAAAAAGCCTGTGTGTGTTTGTGTATGTAATCAAGACAGTAAAACAAGAAGTAAGAACCTAATCATAATAGAAAAAAAAAATTCTGAGCTGTGTTTGCATCTGTAATTGTAGTTTATCTTAAATTCACACAGGTGGAGGAAGAGCTTTTGGAGCAGGAGTTTCTGGAGCGCTGTTTCCAAGAAATGTTAGAAGAGGAAGATCAAGATTGGTTCATTCCTGCGCGGGACCTTCCTTCTGGAGTTGGACACATTCAGCAGCAGTTCAGTGGGCTGTCAGTCAATGACTCAGATGCCGAAGACATTGCAGTAAGTTCTTGGAGCTGGAACACTGAAATCAGTATAAGATGAGTAGGGGTGTAATGATACACTCTGGTCATGATTCGATTCATGATACTGGCTTCACAGTCAGATTCAATTCAATTCTCAGCATATTTTGAACAAAATTTGAATGAAGGAAAATTATGACTGAAAAGACTCCTTTTTGGTTTCTGAAACACACAATTGCAAAAAGAAAAATACAGGCAAAAACAATTTTGTCTGTATTAAACTACATAAATAGAAATTGCTGTCACCTTTATCTTAAAAATAAATAAACAAACTTATAAATTCTCCCAAATATTTGATTGAATAAACAAGTCTCTGATTCCATAGCAGCACCTGAGGCTTCATTTTAACTGGAAATGGAGGTCCATCGTTCCGTTGTTCGCATCATTACACCCCTAAAAATGAGAGATTCTTTCTAAACCAGTAGTTGTCAGTGAGGATATGTGCGCACTGTACGTGGCGCGAATATCTCCCTCTGTTCCAGTGTCGTCACCTCACCACATGATCTGCACGCTTTAGAATAGATAAATAGATGGACAGAAGTATCTATCTGCAACAAGATTTGCAAATTCAACTTTTATACATGAAATGTTGATTTCACCACACTGTAATATCTGAAATATGGAGCATCTCGTCATCCCGCAATCCCATGTGTATTTTCTCACAACTCCACAATGAAACTATAGTGATGATGATGATGATGAAGAGGGAGATGACTGAAATAGTTCTAATCACCTTGCACCAGTGATTCTTAGTCTTGGTTCCCTCTATTTTTGTTGTGTTTTTTTTTTTTTTTTTTTTTTTTTCTTCTTCCCCCCTCTCATGAATAAATAACAAATTCTTAATTTATCTAAAAACTGAACACTAGAAAACATAAAAAAAAAAAAAATCTGGTATTTTTTTACAAATTTTTGAGGAACTCACACATGAATGTTGTGTCTTTTTATTTTTGTGTTTCAGCGCAAAAGCAGTTTGAACCCAGAGGCGAAGGAGTTTGTGCCAGGAGTGAAATACTAGGGATCTACTGGGCTCCCTCATAGAGACTCTTATGTGACTGCTGATGGTCAGCGGTCACCCCCACCTCATGCCTCAATTAAATTTGGTGTGTGTGTGGGGTTGGTGGGGTGGGGGGGTTTTGATGCTCTTCTATAAGCTTTTTATTTTTATTTGTCTCCATGTGTACCCTGGGCGGGATATTGGGGTGGGCTGGGAAATCCAAGTAATGCCCCTGTTGGACCGCTTCAGTTTGTGACTAGCTTTCTGAGAGGCAACTATGTTATTTCCACTATTGTGATAGTGACTACCAGTTTGTCCCTGGACATTGTTAAAAGTTTCTTCTAATTCCTTTCTTTTTCCTTTGTTTCTGTCTTCTGTTTTTTAAGGGAGGAAATGTGTCATTAGAGTGGGAGGGGAAAGGGGTGGGGTGAAGAATGATTGACACAAGGATCATTGGCAGGTGGACCAGTTCAAAGTGTTTGGAGCTGATGGCAGCTGACTTCCTGTAAGGGATTTCTAATGTGTTTATTTTTTCTTCTTCAATTGAAGTCCTTTCACTGTGCGACTTGCATTTACAAAAATGAAGAAAAAAAAGTATAATGAAATAAAAGAGTGGGTTCCCTCTTTGATGTGTTTTGCCCAGGATTTTAATGCATACAGCTCTGGAGTGACTCAAAATAGTGGGTATTTAAAGTGTTTTATTGTCTGAAGTATCGCATCAGAGAAAATATAATGCACCATTATACAGTGTAAAATTGCTAAAACTCTGATGATGATCATGGTGATGATGGACAACTCTAAATTTCTTTTCAGGCTGAACTGTAATGAGGCTGTTTGTCTCAAGCCCAGCTGATTTTTGTCAATTTTCAATTACCACAGTTGAAGCTAAACTTAAGCCCTGTGCAGTTACTATAGCAAAATGTGCTTTTGGACAAACCTGCTCTGTGTCTATCTATGTTGAAGATTAGCTTAGCTAATCAGTTCTGTCAGAAATGCTGTATAACCTCACAGTTCAACCGGGCTAAAATAAGATTCTGTCCCTGTCTAACAAATTGCTGCCAACCTAGGACATCTAATATTACATTATGCATTACGTAACCTAGCAAGTGGGTGGTGAGGCAATGGCTGTTTATTGCGGCTATGACGTGAGTGTGAACAGGAAAAACTTGTATTTCAGACGTTCCACAACATTTAATCTAACTGTAAACCGTTAACATATGCAATGATTCATACATTAATAAATGAAACATTGAAATTATTGGTAAATCACTGTGATATAACTGGGGTTATACAACAGTTAGTTCTGGTCCACTAATTTGATTTTCTTGATCAGTGTACCAAGAGTGCATATGTTTAGTATAACCACCCTGGGACATTTCACTGTTTATATCACTCCACGTCTGTGTTCACATAAAATTCCAATTCTAGAGATAATTTTTTACACTGAAACTGTTTACTGTTGAAACTACAATAGAGGTAGTGACATCATCACTGGTAATGGCGAATGATGCATTTTTCATGAATATAACTTTTGACTTAGATGAAGATGAAAAAGGAAGAAGCGACGCCAATTTCTCGGGAGCACTTTTAATGGGAATGTACAGATCAGTGTGGGCCCAACGAGCAGCAAGCTAACGGGATGTCAGAGAGTCTCTGTGTTGGTATAGCAACATGCAACACATCAGTCTGTGGCTTCGGGATCTATTTCCACTAGCGGAGAAAAAAACAAACAAAATATTTGGTTATATTATGTCTAAAAATGTCAGGTACTCAATATTAATGTCTTGTTTACAAGACAGCCGAATCACAGCCGTGCCGATATCGTGCGACACTGCTTAAACGTAACTTATTGTGTTTAAATGCTGAAATTGATGTTTGTTCATGTTAATGTGTTAAATAATGTCAGTTATTTAAACATTAATATAAGTGTTCTTAGTCTTGCCCATAATGAATCTGAATATTTATAAATGTTTTGAATTGTTTTCTTGCACATTCTAGAGTATCATTAATACTCCTCATTTATGTAATTAGCTATTTCTTCATACTCTTAATGAATTTTTTTAAAAGTTGCCCTTTCTACCTGGTATCTCACCGCTATTTCCACTAGGAAATAACCCTAGAACTGCTCTTTGGTCTGGATGGCTCTGACTGGACCCGTAAATGGGAAGTATGGGTGTTTCTCTTTCACATGTTGTAGTTTTGCAGAGGGATTTTAAATTTAAAAATAGTAATTTTAACACTGGCAAATGTATATTTCCAGCATATTTTGAATAGCAAAAAATACATGTATGTACACTTGAGTAATATATTTCCCAGTATGATTTGTGATGTCCATCCAGGGGCACAGTGATATGGCTGCTGCCTTTTAGTGTTAGGCAAAGCCAAGGTTAAGGGCAAAGTTTTAGATTCAGAATGAACGCTTTTTTTTTTTGTTTTTTTAGGATCAGAATGAACAATTATGATTACACAAAGATTTCAAGTACAACACAGTCTGTTTGATTAATAGACCTGTATTTAACCACGATGTGTCTTTACAGGGCTATACACGTTTGGTCTTCAGATTTCATTCTTTAATGTGGTATGACATTTATTCTGTTGCGGGGGACACGGTGGCTTAGTGGTTAGCACGTTTTCCCCCCACTTCCGGGGCTGGGGTTTTGATTCCCGCCTCCACCCTGTGTGCATGGAGTTTGAATGTTCTCCTTGTGCTTTGGGGGTTTCCTCCGGATACTCCAGTTTCCTCCCCCAGTCCAAAGACATGCACCGTAGGCTAACTGGCATCTCTAAATTGTCCGTGGTGTGTGATTGTGCCTTGGGATGGGTTGGCACCCTGTCCAGGGGTGTGTCCCTTGCCTTGTGCCCTGACTCCCCTGGGATAAGCTCCAGGCTTCTGTGTAGGATAAGCAGTACAGAAAATGGATGGATAGATGGATTTATTCTGTTAATTTGCTGTTAACACCCAAGAAATGTAAGAAAGAGTGAAAAGTGTGACAACATACCCCGCTCTCCTCTAATCATGTATAAGTAAGTCGGCTTTAATACATTCTCAGAAAGACAACATACTATTACAAGAGAAACAAATGAAATCTATGCGTTTTCGGCCACGTAACTGTTATAAATATTCTGTATGGGAGAAAGAATGTAACCCCAAAATATGCATGAAAATGTCATTGAAGCGTAAGGTTCGGCATCAGTCGATCACAAAGTTGTGTTATGTTGTGCAGTGACGTTATTTCGATGAGGAGTCAGATGGGTTCTGTCGGTAGCTGGGCGGAATAAAAACTCGCCTTTTAAAGGCGGAGTAAATTTCCTCATTTACAGACCAGCAACAAGGCGAGTTTCATCTTCAAGCTGTACTAACTCAAATCTTAGACAACTCACATTACCTGGACTTGAACCACCTCGACTTAAGCAAGGCATGGACACTCATGTAAAACGAGGAGAGGTTTATTTACAACACCAAAAATATTCTGAGGTAAGCCTTCAAACACTTTTGACTTTCTTTATTTTAGCACTTTAATAACTTTTTAAAGTAGATCTGAGAAACAAATCATATTGTATATAATATAAGAATATAAGCCTATATATAGGATAACAAATTATATAAGCCTATAATAACTCAGTCTACAAGTTGTATAGAATAACTTATATAGCTATAAACTATTGGTCCTATTTATAACAAGAAAAAACTAATCAGATATTGTATCCATCTCTCATTAATGCCAGCATCAGTATTATTCCAGCCAGTTACCCACACATAAAGCATATGGATAAATCTGTGTTATATAAAATGATTTAAGGTTCATTTTTCACTTTTGTCTGAGCAAGTCTTTCCATTTACAGCCCATGATGGAAAGTTATGTGCTGGTATGAAAGAGGTGTAGTGGGATGGGTTTCTACATGTCAAGACAGCGCGTACATCCCAGTTTGTTTCGCAATGTAGCACATTTTTGGTGACGCAGTTTCATACATTTTCATTATGTGATGTACCGAGAACCCAACCCCAAACACACACACTCACTCATGAAAGGAGGAACTGTTTATTAATTAATCCTCATATGGTTGCTCCAGGGCCTCAACGATGGTCCTGGAGTACCCCTTTTCCTGCACATTTTAGTGTTATCTCTGCTCCCATCGTTCCTGATACACCTAATCAGATAATTAACAGCCCTTCCCAAGTGGAAGTGTGTGTGTTAAAACAAGGAAAACTATAAAATGTGCAGGACAAGGGGTACTCTAGGACCAAGGTTGGGAAACTGTGAACTTAGCAAATCAGAAATATGGTCACCTCCATTTTTGGACATCCAGTTCTCCAGCACTATGTAATTAATACTGAATATGCAAGGTATATCAAAATCAATCTCCATAGCTATAGAGATAATGCACAGACAAACTACCCCAATGCTCAGATAAACTTGTAATAGTCTTTCTAGCATTGCAAATGGATGAATACCAATTTCCTGAAGGATGCATTTGACTTAGAAGGAGATTTTACTTATACAAACTTAATAAAGCAAATGGATAAGAGTCTCAACCATGCATTTGTGTTTTTCTACAGAGTACTTTATTTTAACATTACTTGATCTAACTTGAATGTCTGTCACTACACTGTTTTCACAATACATTTTGCACCTTTTCTCTGTTAATCATCATCTTCACAGCTCATTTTTATAATCTCTTTGTATATCCTTTATGTTTACCTTAATTATTTTAATCTTATTTTTACTTATGTTTTTTCTATTATTTGTATTATTTATATGCTTCTGTAGCACATAAATTTCCATTCTGGGAACAATAAAGTGTTATCCTTCATTTTATCTCCTAAAAAGAGAAGCTGTAAATGGTGCAAAACTTTGCGGCCAGAGTACTAACATGAGCTCGGAAGAATGGGCATGTTGCATCTACTGCGTTGCCAACGCTGTCAGCACTTCTGTTTTTTACTAAAGTCTATTCCTGCATGTCTTTCTCTCTGTACTTCTGACTCCCAATTTCCTTGGTCAGAAGTGGAAGCGGTACTGGCTAAACCTTTACCCAAACAACCGGAATGGCGTGGCTCGACTGGAGCTAACAGAAACAACTCCAGAACGATCGCCAGTTATTGTCCGGAAGCACCCAGACCGCAAGATTATAAGGCTAGCTGACTGTATCAGCGTTGTTCGACTCCCCCCACACGCAGAGGCCCTGCCTGGAGACAACATGGCAGCCTTTTGTGTAGATACAGATGAAAAGAGGCTGGTGTTTGCTGTAGAGAAAGAGAACTGTGGAGAGTGGGTGGAGAAGATCTGTGAAATTGCTTTTCAGGTGATGACTTGAACATTTTAGCTTAAAAATATTAACTGAACATATATATCTTTTTTTCTTGTTTAAACTGTTTTAATTTATCTCCCATGGTGTGTTTGATGTCCTGGTTTCTACATTAACAGAAGAGCAGTAATAATGTGCGACAGCTAGTGCTACAGATGGAAGAGAATCAAATCTATGCTTCCAGAGAAGAAGGTTGGTCTTAAGTTTTTAGTTTTCAATATTTTATTGAATCAAACCAAACTGTAACCAAACGATCAACATTTATTTGACCTCATTGCATCATGAATCACTAAATGTTACAACACTATCTGAAATTATTCCTTTGACTGCCCGCTGAATGTCATTGTTCCTCTTCCTTCAGCGTTTGAGTTTCTTGTGACTGTACAGCAGTCCGAGGCATCAGTACGCTGCAGCCTGCAGGGAGCGTATTGGTTGCAGGTTGGTGAAGACATGTTTATGCTCAAGGACACTGATAGCAAGCAGAGGGTGATGGAATGGCCTTACAAGCTACTGCGCCGCTATGGAAGAGACAAGGTCAGTAAGGAGCAAGTGGACCGGTGGAAATCTAGATACCTCCATTGGAAAGCTAGATTGACAGATAATTTTAATTGTTAAAATTTAAATGCCTGTCATTAATCTTCATCTTCATTGACCTTATCACATTGAAAAGTTCAGGTATGAATTATTAAGTATGTAATTGCAATGCTGTGATCCACTCCATACCTATTTTTGTTGTTTAGTGATCAAATAAATTTTTAATAAAAAGCAGCCAGTGACAAAAATGATCAATCCACATCATACCAGTGACTCAATATGGCCAAATGTCAATATTGACAATATGGACATAATATCCCTTTCCAATATATTATATTATATACTATAGACATTATATTGTATCAAATATACTGGAAATATATTTCCAGTATATTTGATACACTATTATGCCTGTAGTATGGATTCTATGTAAAAATAAGCCTTTATAATCAGAGATTAATTTACAATGTTTATTTTCTATGACAGCAAATGTTATAGCCCTATGCATCAATTTTGTTCTCTCTTCCTATGTAATTTTTCAGACGACATTCTCAATTGAGGCGGGCAGACGCTGTGATTCTGGTCCTGGCACCTTTATATTTGAGACCAAGCAAGGTGATGAGATAATCCATCTCATGGAACTGGCCATCCAGCAGCAGAAGAGCTTGGCTGTTACTGGAGGTAGCGCCGCTGTCCTCTCACCTTGTTCGCCATTGCCTAAACGACCAGGTAGTGCCAACTTGCTGGACATTCACATCAACACCTATTCTGACTCCAGCTTAAGTCCTGTGTATGCAAGCCCTGTATATCCAATAGGCTCCGCTGAATCAGAATGCATCAAACCTGTTACCGGCTCTCCCCAAACAACACAGAGGCATCCTGGTGAACCCATTTCCTTGCCTGAAATTGTATACTCAAATCCTGTTGATGCTGTTTGGTTAGACAAGTGTACACATACACAACCAGTCAGCTCAGAAGTGACTGTGAAAAACAGTAGTCCTGGTCATTGCTATAATCAGGACTTAGAACCAGTGTATTCTGATCCTGTTGATGTTTTCCAGCCTACATTTAATCCCCAAAAATATGCCTCTGCCAATCTTGCTAAAACAACAGAAACACTTCATTATGTCAGTCAGTCAGAGCCAGTGTACTCTGAGATATCTCATTTCACACCATACCTAGCACAGAAACAGGGAAGCATGGTTCAGAATGAGGAAGAACCTATCTACAGTTTACCCGAGGTTTGTGCAGTTCACAAAACCCAGGAGGACATTCACACCAGCACTGCAAAAGACAGTAAGCAGAACACACAATGCAACATGACGGAGGAAGTCATCTACAGTCAAGTCAACAAACCCAAGAAATCCACAAAGCCTCAAGACAAGTACACCGTTTGCAGAGCACGAGAGATTATGTCTGAAGACCTTGGACTGATTTAAAAGAGCAATGGCATTTCTACTGATTTTGATAGACATTCATAAATATTATGTAATAATCATATAAATAAAAGTTCCTATATTGCTACACTCTCAATGTGTCCATCATACAAGTCCCTGTGTAAGTTGTTAATATAATGTATTAGAATGAGAGCATTAGTATAAGCCTGTGATTTGCATTGCAGCTGGAACTACTATCAGAGCTGCTATTGTGGAAAAGAAATGAGCACTTTCTGACCAGTCAGATTTGAGAACTGAAATGTAGTGATTGAAATGTATTGTTTTATTTGTTATTACTATTATTAATAAATTATAGCTGTTGCTGTTTTTTTTGTTTTGTTTTGGGTTTTTTTTTTTCTTTTTAACCACAGTCATTGTTGATTTCCATGAAAACAGTTCAAAACATTTCTCTTTAGTATTCTGTTTCCAAGATGATTCAAGCATATTTTCCATCAGAGCAGCATGTTGATGCATGGGGTTTACATAAGCATGTAGGTGTATTTACCATAGGGCATAAAGCATTTTTCTGTATTCAATTTGTCAAGTTGAAATAATCAAAAACACATCAGTAAAAATCCTTCTGTACGCTATTACGTTGCACTAATAGCCTAAAATAAATCACAAACAAAATAATATTTTCTGTGCAAAACTTTAAAGGCCAGAGCTAAAGTAAATATGTTAATAAATAATGAAAAGGTAGATTTTATATCTGTATTTGGCATTTGGCATCTGACTATAATATCTTGCTACATCTTCCTCGCATGCCCACACATCACTAGGGACTGTAGCTCACTTAAGAGCTGGTGAATATTCAATAGCAAAATCCCATGACAAAAAACTACAGGCTAGGCTAATTATCATGAGCAATCCCAAAATTAGATATCAAGAAATACAACTGTTATTTTTGTTTAGTTATTGTCATTTGTGTATGTAACATACATTGTCCAAATAAGTGTCCTTATTGTCCAAAAGCATGTGGACACCTGACCATCACACCCATATGTGGACCTTCCCCAAACTGTTTCCACAAAGTTGGAAGCACATAATTGTATGAGATGTCTTTGTATGCTGTAGCATTACAGTTTCCCTGAAACTAAGCAGCCCAAACCTGCTCCAGCATGACAGTACCCCTGTGCATGAAGACATGGTTTGCCAAAGTTGGAGGGAAAGAACTTGAGTGACCTGCACAGAGCTCTGACCTCAACTCCACTGAGCACCTTTGGGATGAACTGCACAATCTCACTAATGCCCTTGTGGCTGAATAAGCAAATACCCACAACCACATTCCAAAAACTAGTGGAAAACCTTCCCAGATGAGTGGACGTTATTATAACAGCAAAGGGAGACTAAATAGGGAATGGGATGTTCAACAAGCACATATGGGTGTGATGGTCAGGTGTCCACGGAATTTGGCCATACAGTCACAATTATTAATTACTATTGTACTGGAATCTTGCAAATCTACATTTTTAATTTCAGTGTTAACCCCCTGGGCTCAAATGTCATGCTTCTGTTGTATTTATTTAAGCAACATGTCCAGCATCTTAAACATGTTCTTTCCAGCTTGTAAAAATGTGGACATTAAAGTTAAGTGTTCTTTCTGTCAGTCTAAAGGAGCGGAGTCAAACATACAACCCAAGAAACCTTGAACCAGAGAATGTAACTTGTAGTTTATACTGTGTTCTCTAAATGGCAACAGCTGCGTTCACAAGTGCCAGCTTCATTCTTAACTGAAAAGCACAAGGGAAAATATATATATATATATATATATATATATATATATATATATATATATATATAAATAAATATCTGTATAATAATATAATGTATATAAAGAGGGGGATATCTGCCATTTTTTCATTGGGACTTTACAAATATGGATATCAAGAATTATAGTAATAGTAGTAATAATAGGGTAATAATAGCTTAGTGGTTGGACTGGTGACCTGAAGGTTATGAGTTCAAATCCCAGCACTGCTATCTGAGTCAAGAATTTCCCTCATGGGATCAATCAAGTATATCTATCTATCTATTATAGGTGCAATCTAATTTGAGACCACTCTCTCTTTGGGTCCAGTTTAATTACAAAAATAAGACAAAAAAAAATCACTTCCAACACAATCACTTGATGTTATGCCCTGAAATTGCACATGTCAATTCACACATGTGACATCATGTGACAATAAGGGATCATGATGAATGTATGAATCATGTGATAATCCACGAAACCACAAGCTCTACATGTGAAAAATGTATATACGGAAAATTAATAAATGAATCATGTGGGGGAGGAGGGATCAAATGTGAAAGTAATGCACTACATGTGAAAAAAATGTGAATGTGTGAAGTGTCACTAAAAACCACGTGTAAATTTCACATGTGAACCATGTGATCATTCACATGTGAAGTTCATGTGGCTCTTCTGTAAGAGGAGGTAGAAGCAGGATTAGTTTCAATGAATCCATTAAAACTAATCCTGCTTCTACCTCATCAATATTAAATCCTTCAACATTTTATTTTAAATTTTCTGTTTGATAAAGTAATAAGCACACAATATCAATATTCATATATTGGGATCGATTAAAAACAGATGCCAGAGTGGTCCAACCACCAATAGTGACAGGTTTTTCCAAGATAAATGGATTTATTTTGGGACGTTAATTAAAAAATGAAGAAAAATAAAAAAATCTGTGGGCTTGATCTGCTATCTGCTCACAGCAGGTGCATTGAATGCAATATTGACTGAATATTATGAATAGGCTGAATGGTGTTCACGTTTATCTTATATTCATGAGAGCATTTTTTATTGCTGAAAATAAGTTGATTCAATTAGAAACATTGCTTGTGTTATCAAGCATTGAAGCAAATCATAATGGACACTGTTCTTTTTATATATGAATTAATGTCCGGCTATTATTCAATACTTTGGCCCACAGGAAACTGGAAAATTATTAATGTGGCTTTCTGGTGAAAATGAGTGGTAGACACTCCTGGTGTAAAGTGGCTTACATGAATACTGAAATTCAGGCAATAGGAGAATGGACTCCAGCCCAGAATACAGCACACCAGAGATCCATTCTAGCTTTTCAAAGTTACTATAGGCTTTTTATTGGGAATTTTGCATATCATTGAATTGGAATTACACTGTTTTTCTGAGGCACACTTGCTCACAGCTACCTCCTCTTGGCAGTCAGAAGCAAACAAACATCTATAGCCTATATTTTTTGACTTTTCAGTTTACTCACTCTCAGAAACAGTGCTCTCTGTGCCTAGTGTTCCCTGACCAGGATAAAGTGCTTACTGAAAATGAGTGAATGAATATAATGATTAATTATACATATAATCAGCTATAATGTATGTAATGACGAGATTGATCATGAATAGGGTTGATGTACACTTTCAGTGTTTTTTTAAATTAAGGTATTAAATGTTAAATTAAATGTTACATTAGATTGAAGCAGATGTTTGACAACTAACAAGTAAAGATTAAGTAAAAAAAATACATTATTTAACATAATAAACAACATAGTTTGAAAAGAGAGCGAGTAAAAAGACAAAGGATTCTCTTCCTGTTTCCCAAATGCAAATTCATCATTAATATTTGGGGATGTAGACTCAGGGCATTACACTGTAAAGTACTTCTCCATAAATTTAATAGTGTTTCTTTTTTTTGTTGTTGTTTTGTTAATAATAAGCATTATGGACTTTTACAGTAACTCCATCTCTAGTAATAAATATATGTTAAATTTTGGTAAAATTTTAGCAAATTTTATGTTTGAATCCAGAAGTTAGGCTTTCAGTGTTTTTTTCCTTCCTGTAGTGTGACAGACATCACGAGGGTCTTCGACGTCACTACTACCGGGCAGCCGGAAGTCTCGTGACGTCACCGGCGAACGGCAACAAGACGACGGTGTTGCAACAATACGGTTACATTTTATCAGCAAATTCCTGTTCGGGCTTTATTTTCATACTAAAAGGAATTCAAGCGAAACGGCTCCTTTTCGCGTACACTGAAAGAAACGACGGCTGGGTGTCGTTTCCGGTGGCTTTCATTATGTCGAATCGTTTGGCCTTTCAGACTCAGCTAGCCTCCATCATGGAGGTGCTGGCGAACGCAGCCGTGGCAGAAATCTGCAAACTGGTGGACGATGACTACGCGGTGATTAATCTGCAGATGTCTCAATGCCAGCGCGAAAACAAGGCGCTGAAGAGGAAACTCCATCTGATGGAGCTGCGAATGGCCCGAGGTTACGCCGAAAGGAGAATCCGCGAAAGCTCAGGAAATCGCTCCAATAGAGTCCAAGTGAGCGCAAATCTATCAGACAAATACAGAGCTCCTGTAGCTGGTACGTACCGCGATATCAGTCCGGAATAAACCACCATCCTCCCCAAAGCTGATTCTTTTCCACTAATAATCATCCCGAAGTGTTTTCTTCCTCTTATACCACAGCGATTACATTTTTTTTCCTTCTTAACTAATGGATTTATTAATGGAGCTTTTTATCCGTTTATAAACAGTAAATCCCTTAACAATCTCTCTTTTCTCTCTCTGTCTTAAAGTTAAAACGCAGCTTGTCACGTTGTCCTCAGTCCTGAAGACTTTCCA
This sequence comes from Pangasius sanitwongsei, assembly GCA_037576675.1. NCBI lineage: Eukaryota > Metazoa > Chordata > Actinopteri > Siluriformes > Pangasiidae > Pangasius > Pangasius sanitwongsei. The sequence continues at coordinate 7,665,208 of CM075005.1, forward strand.
GTGCTTGGAAACTTACTGACTGTTACAAAGTGCTGGCTCTGGAGACTTGTTCTGTAACTGTTAAATAAATGTCTCCTTACACTAAGCATCACTATATTAACGATTATACGCTTTCTTTGTTAAATAACACATTTACAATTCGTTTTTATTAGCCTTGAGTTATGTATATTGTTCTTCATACAAGTCCCTGTAATTGAGCTGTTACTACAGAAACCATAATGCACTATTATAAACCTGTGAATTGCCTTGCATTACTGCCACTTATAGAAATGTAATCAACACCTTCTAACCAGTAGGGTTGGAGAGAAGTCAGAAGCGCTGTGGTATAAGAATTTGCAATAGTTTGACACAGTTGTATTCTTCCATGTAATTGCACAATAGATGTCACATGTTCATTACATCCTGTTGCATTTTGCTTTTCTGTTCCAAGACATTTTTCCAAATCAAGATGAACTCTACGGGAGGCAGTTAAATGAGGATGTTTGGAGAGATGGAGAACCTTCCAGTGCAGACGTGCCGATTGGGCATCCAGTCATCAAACATGATGAGAATGGGGTAAGCAAGGGTTGCACGACCTACACAAACCCGTGATTTAACTAATCTGTTCATTGTTTGATTTAGTGCTTGTGTCAAAGCAAGAAAACACCACAAAACTGTGGATGAAGCCCCGTGTGAATATATAACTACACTGCATTAAGTATGAAATAATGGTTTCTGCAACTCGATGTACCTCACTTGTACCCCTTAAATTTATTGTCATCTCATGAATATAGTGTAAATATTAAACTCCATAGAAGCATACAATACACTAGACTCAGACTACTACTAGACTGTGGTAACAGTGTAAACAGTAAGAATGCAGGACAACAGGATTTTTATGAACAGTTTCCACCAGTGTAAAATGTAACCAGGGAGTTTAATTAATTTCAGCATCTATGTGCATAACAGAAATATTGTTATAGTTTGTCTGTGCACGGGGCAACAATTCAGATACATGCTTTTTTTTTTTGGAACAGCATGGATTGGTTTCTGATTAGCTATTGACATTATGTCAGTGACATGTAATCTGTATATTTTATAGGGGAAGTAATAGGGGTTCAAAATACTTGAGCGATTTTCATGCTCAAACACACTTACTAACTTAGTCATGAACTGAGGAGTTGAATCAGGTTTGTTTTAACAAAGAAATCACCAAAAATTTATTGGGCTCTAGAGAGATGATTCATGTCAACATCAGCTGATTAGAGAGATAAGTCTTATGTCCATGATCTGCTATGAATCCCTGTAGTTCAGCTTCTGGTGTTTTCTCTCAAAAGCATGAAGACTCCAGCCAGGCTGGACCAAAAGCAGTACTTGTTAAGGCTGAGACATCTGATGAGGGCCACACACAGCAGCAACTATTCATTCGAGAAGATGGTGAGTAAATGGATTAAAGATTTTATTGGCATTTATGAATATTAATTGTTATTGTTATATATTTAAAAATGAAATTTAGAGCTTTCTGTGGTTAAAAAAAAAGAAAGCCAACCATGTTTAAAAGGAATAAAGCCATAAAGAAAATAGAAATAAAACATTACATCATAAATATTAAAAACTGTTACATAGAAGCATGTATGGTTATAACTTATTGTGTCTATATTTGCATCTATCTCCCACTGTTTCTCAGGAGTGGCAGAACCTGTGTGTGAGGGTGTGGAGGCAGATTATGGTGCTGCTCATGTGGATAAAGTGGATGGTCAGAACTCCAGGACGCGGCACGAGGCTTTGGAGGTCAGTGGATCTGACAAAGTGCTTAAATCTGAGCCACAGTTTGAGAACGCTGAGGGGTTATCCCAGGAGCCCTTGGGAGGACAGGGACAGGCAGAGTTTGGTGTAAGTGGGGAATGCGCTCCTTTGGGGGAGCTATTTATGCAAGGGGGTGATGATGCGGACCCGTCTTGTTCGTACATGATGAGTGACAGTAAAACTGAGAGCCAACCTGAGCATCTCCCACAGAAACCAGAGATCATAGAGGTTGAGTCTGCAGAGGAAGGAGATGACGTCACTGTTTGGGACAGCAATAAGAAATCAGCAATACACCAGACTTTGCAAAAGTACCCCACCACAAGAGCAGAGCACCTTAATAATTTTAGCGTTCCTTCATCCAGCCTATCACGGTTGACCAGTGACTTTCCAGTGGTGGCATCAACATCTTCAGTTATACCAGATGTGGACAGTTGGCAACATGCCAAAGGCGCCAGTCTATACCAGCCAAGAATTGGACAGCCAAGACAAGAGCGAGCTCACAACGAGAAACTCTTTACTTGCAAATATTGTGGAAAAGCTTTCAACCGCCCCAAGAAGGTGGAGATCCACCAACGAATCCACACGGGCGAGAAGCCATTCCGCTGTAACACCTGCGGGAAGCTCTTTGCTGAGGCCGGAAACCTGAAGAAGCACCAGAAAGTTCATACAGGGGAGCGGCCCTACAGCTGCACCCAGTGCGGGAAGGCATTTGCCTGGATACGAAACCTCAAAACCCATCAGCAAAAATACCACCCTGATATGCTTACGGCAGAGGAACTACTGTCCCTTGGGCCAATCAACAACTGACCAAAATGACTTATGGACATGTAGATGGATCAAGCTGCATGCAACTGTGGGTTGTTTATAGTATATTGGTATGATATACAGACATCTGGAATACTGATGAGAAACATCAGCTCTGGTCCAACCAAGTATTTTACAGTCTGTACTGCTTGATTTAAGTGGGGTTCACTTTTTTTTTTTTTTTCTTTTCTTTTCTTTTCTTTTTTTAATAAATGACTCACAGGAATTTACTCAGCTGAACTAAGTACCCAAAATGTGGATCTATAGTTACTGTCAAGCCCAGAGAGAAGTGGTTTTAGTGGCAACTATTTGGAATTGTATGACTCCAAAATAAACTTTGATTAATCAGTGCATTTGTTTGCTCCTTTGAGGGGAAAATTGTTAGTTTAAATGATTTTGTAGAAATTTGTTTCCCTAAATTGTTACCTGTATGACAAGGTTAGCCGTATTATCCATGTAGCTTCAGCTGAAACTCAAGACTATCCAATAGAAGAAGAGGTAAGAAGGGATCTACACTGGTGTTTGTCTTACCTTATCTAACTGAGAAATCCTGCTTTGTAGAATACCTCTTAGTGAACCGAAAAAGTACTTGTAACATTAAAATCACAACTATTTTGCCACTATCAAAGATTATCAGCAAACAAGCAAACACTGGCTTTATTCAGTGGTCAATATTCAATAAAATGCCCCTTTGTAGAAACATCTGAGCATGGGTATTATTGTGTGTTTCAGTCTGGATCTCTTAGGTGCATGTCTGCAGACATATACAATTTATAGAAAAATTAACTGGGTGCAAAGTGAGAATAGAAGGATAAGTGTTAAGCAAAAATAATGGATTCCACATTAAACGGTATACCTGTCCACACAACAAAGCCACAAAACATCAACCTTCCACTGCAAACTTTAATTTTCTAACAGGAGAGTGCTAGCTCTCACTTGACTCAGTTGTAAATACTAGAAGTGTGCCATACACTCTTTTACCTTTTACCAACACACTTTTACTTTATGCTGATTATCTAATGTATGAACCTAATGTTAGCTAGAATATTAAGTTTTTTTTTCTACACAGTAATTAAATTTGGAACATGCTACAAAACTTTGCTCTATTACAATGCATCTGTGGAGGCAGATCCTGTATTAGGAAAATTTTTCCAAATGCATTACAACATGGCATTAAGCAAATATGTAACATACACCAACACCTATTTAATGGGCTGTTGCAGTGCTTGTGTGTGTGTATGTAACATCAGGCCTCTGTGGTAATGCTCAGTCTTTGTGTGTATGTGTTTGTGTGTGTGTGTCTGCACTATAGTGCCAAAAGACAGATGATGAAGAGCCAGACGTGCTGTTCATCAAGGAAGAGCATTCAGAGCTGGAGGAGCAAGAAAGCCAGACACATGGTGGCATGACCCTGCAAGACGGTGAGTCAAGGCGAGTGAGGAGAAGTGATGAAATATAGTAAATGGGCCACACATCAGACTTAATCTCTCAAGGTGTAGTCCTGGTTATATGTGTGTATTGGGCAAAGCATGAAACTTTGCAGTGCCCCATTTTAATGAATGAATGCAAGTGGAAACCTATGCTTTAGATCAGCCTAACCGTCCCCTCTGAGGTGCTGATATCCATGCAGACTGGATTGTTTGGGCTGGTACATGAAGCTGTACATAATGTTTTAAAAAAAAAAAAGGTATTACTGATATAGTTTAGGATGCTTTAGTGTTATTACACGTTCATTTATAATTCTTCTAGCCCTAATATGTAAAATGTCTTACTAATTACATACTCAGCAGGCCAAGCTGAATATTAGTGAGTCAGATCATTTGGCTTGGCTTGAGTCAGCCCTTTCAGCTAAATATCTTGGTACCAAGATACCTTGGTATCTGTACTGGACAAAGTTTGCAATCTTTTGACCAGTGATTTGTTTTTTGCTTAGCTATTTCTGAAATGGTTACATAAAATAATAAGCTACCTTCTCATTAACAAAATAACATTTAAAATATTACATTTAACTTTTAATATTTAAAAAATTGTGAGAACAAATGTGTATTGTGTTGCTTCATTAAGAATATTCATTTAATCTGACCAAAATATTAGGATCAAATTACAGAAATTGGGGAATTACGGAATGATTATATCATAATCACCTGATAATTGTGGCTTTTTTTGTTTATTGTTTATTAATATATTAACCAGTTTTGTTACTTGTCATACTGAAGTGAAACCTCACACACTCACTGTCATGTTACTATAAATTAAATATTCTCCTTTTTGTTAAAAAAAAACAAACAAACAAACAAAAAATGCTCCACTGTATATTGAGGTTTTGTCTGCTCCTCAGGATTTGTGGAGTCCAGCACAGATGTTTGTGGAAACGGAGTCTCTTCCTCACCTGCGCAGATCACATTAGCCCTCAATGTACAGGAGGTCAGTGTGGATAATACAGTGATAAAATCAAAATATAGCTGTCAGTCTTGTTCTACTATCAGAGTTCTGTTTATACTCGGTTCCAAAAGTTTGTTGTATGCATTCATTTGGGTTTTTTTGGTCAAATGAAAGACTGATTATTTTGTTGTTTTCAGACTCACGGGTTGGAGTCATCCCTTGTTAAGGGTGAAAGCAGACTTCAAGAAGAACACCAGGGAACTTCCAGTCAGTCAACAGACATGCAGATGACTATACAGAGTGAGTAAGATATAGAAAAAAGTTTGCTTAGTCACCAATTTCCTGTAGTACTTATTTAGTGACCTAAAGTAACTTTAAAAAATTGATTTCTTAATTTCTTGTTTCAGTGGTGTACAAACATGTTTAAGATGAGCAACATTTCCTGATGCATTTCTTCTGTTATCCAGATGTGGTAGACTCCCAGACTGCTGGGTCTATGTGTTCGCGTGAGCCAGTTCTTCCTCAGAGAGAAGTCAAAGTGTGGGATATCCCCACTTCCCAGTCTCATCTCCAAGCGCCAGATGAGAGCAGCAACATCCCACTTTCAAGCCAGAATGCTCAGAGAAAAACGGTAGTGTCTGTCGATGTGCTAGGGACAAATAGTACACTGTACGAGAGAGCAAAAGACATGGAGAGCTCTTTTCCACGATGGGCTGCGAATAGCCCCTCTGACAGTCAGCCATCTTGTTCTTATATTGTAGAAGTAGAGCAAGACCAAGACTGTGTTCTGGTGCAGCCGGGACCTGTGCCTGTTAGGGGTAGGCACAAAGGGGCTGCATCAAACAGGCTTCAGGATGCCAGAGGGCTTCAAAGGGTGGAGGCAGAGTGGAGCACGGTCACTGCTTCAAGCCAAGCCCATACTCAGCAGTTCAGTCACTTCAACAGGACTCGATTAGATGCAGCAAACCGAGCAAATCTCACTCAGGCTATTCCAAACTTGCCACATCCTGGAGTTTCTCTCGCTGGGCTACAGCTTCCAAGGCGCATGGAGAAGGGCAAGAGGAAAAGTTATATCTGCAGGTACTGTGGAAAAGCTTTTACTGGGCAGTCTAACTTAGAGGCTCATCAACGCATCCACACTGGAGAGAAGCCTTTCAAGTGTGAGACCTGTGGGAAGCTCTTTACAGAAGCAGGAAACCTGAAGAAGCATCAGAGAGTTCATACTGGAGAGAAACCGTTTGTGTGTAATCGCTGTGGGAAACGTTTTGCCTGGATCTGCAATCTCAGGACACATCAGCAGTCAGCTTCCTGTGGGGGAGTGTAAGGAAAAATCAGACCTGATCACTTGCACTGAAAAAGTGCAAATGTTCACACAAAATCTGTGTGATGGGTAAAAATGGTTGAATAAGTGGAATCAGGTGGATCCGATTTAGTAATTATTAGACAATGACAAAGTGTTTAAACACATAGTGATAGAAAACTGCAGTGTGGAGTAGGGCTGGGCAATATGGCAAAATTATTTTAATATCCTGATATAATAACATCATGATACCCTTTTTTAATATCATTAGGTGTCAGTGCTTTTATAACTCCTTTGTTACTCTGAAATGTAACTGACTGGACATTATTTTGTACCAGTTTCATTTCCCCCTCTTTTTTCCTTCATTAAATGCTTCAGACAAAAATCTGTGAACATACAGTAGCTTGTGTTGGCCTTGTTTGTTAGCAGAACCTCAGCAAAATTATATTGTGTATCATGAAGGTGTCTTTAAGTATTATGATATGATATGATATTTTTGCCGTATCACCCACCCCTAGTGTGGATGAGCGAGGATGAACAGAGTTTGAAGTTGTATAAAACACATGGTGCTTTCCTCTTTATTGGTTTGGTGCCTTAATTGTTACATGTAAACTTGGTCTGATTTCAGAAATTGCAAACACCATTCTACCTCTTGAATTTTTCTGCGGACAAAAACAAAGCAATATGTTTGAACCAGATGGAAGAATATCCAATTATGATTCAACTCCAGAACATGTTCGTCTTTTAAATACAGAAAATGATGATAGCAATGTACCATGAACTCCACTGTAAGCTGACTCATTGTAAAATAATGAAATGAATAAGATCACATTAAATGTTGGAGGCATTTGTAAAACAGAAGTGAAATTTGTGAACACTTACACAAGTTAGGCTGTTAGACCACAGTGCTGCTGAATTCTCGACCCTGATTGGTCAGAAATTATTGATTCATTTTCCATAACAGGTTTATATCAATGCGCTCTTTCTTATCGATTCTATAGTAACAACTTACACAGGGACTTATATGGAGGACATTCCACATATTCTAAGATTAAAAAACATTATTTAAGAAAGAAAAACGTATAATTGTTGATATGGTGACACTTTCTCAATGATTTTTTTTTTATGTTAACATACACTATATAGCCAAAAGTTTGTGGACACCTGACCATCACACCCATATGTGATTTTTGAACATCCCATTCCTGATGTAGTCCCCCTTTGTTATAATAAACTCCACTCTTCTGGGAAGGGTTTGCTCATTCAGCCACAAGAGCATTAGTTGAGGTCAGACACTGATGTCAGGCAAGGAGGCCTGGTACACAGTCAATGTTCCAATTCATCCCAAAGGTGTTCAGTGGGGTTGAGGTCAGGGCTCTGTGCAGGCCAGTTGACTTCTTCCACTCCAACCTTGGCAAACCATGTATTCATGGAGCTTGATTTCTGCACAGGGACATTATCATGCTGGAAGGGTTATTATTAGTGTACTGTGCCTCTGGGACCTATAGTTCACTATGTTTATAAGACCACAGACTACCCATGTTCACCAATATTTCATATTCAGTATTTCATTTTCAACAATATTTCATATGGTCCCTAAAATATTTTAGAATTATGGATTTTGTTGTAGAATTAGTTTAATTCCTAACCGTATCTGCACGAGACATTCTTTTTTCCAAAATTAAAGTAGCAGCAAACATCTTTGAACAAAATTTGGAATCATATTACTTGACTCCTTGTTATTTATAAGAAATCAATTATAATTTTTTTTAGCTGTGAAGAATTATTGATTTATTTTAATAAAGCATGAAGATGATGGGGTGGACAAGACCATGACGGGGTGGACCAGAACATAACGGAGTGGACAGAGGTAAGACTGAGTTAAGTAATATATTACATTGTTGAAACAAAAGTAAACAGTTGTGATTTCATGAGAACATTTTAGTGAATTTGCAACATAAATCTAAAGAATTTGGATCTCAAGGTTTGTTCAGCTCATATTAAAATGCCCCGCACCAGAACCTTTTGAACAGTGTCAGTGTGAAAATCTTGGTAGCACTACTTGTACTGAATTTGAATTCAAATTCAAATTTTATTTGTCACATGCATAACCATACACAGTACGGCTTGCAGTGAAATGCTTTATACAACTGTTCCGACATAAAATAAGAAAATATAGAAAAATATCAAATATAAAGAAAATATTAACTATAAAGAAAAATAGATACATAAAAATATATGAAGGGATTTTAAAAAACTGTATAAGAATATGTACATGGATATATGGATGGTGGCAGCAGTCTGACAGCACAGATATAAAGTGCAGATATGTGCAGTTTTGTGGGCTGTAATGTGCAATGTGCAATACTAAAATTAAATTAGTAACGTTATGTAATGTAGATGTAAGTGGAGGGTGTGTGTTTGAAGGAGATGTATGGATGTATTGCTTTGGTGTATTAGTTGAAGGAATGAATTAAGATGTATCTTAATTTCCTCATTTGTAAGTGTCTTTGGATAAAAGCATCTGCTGAATATACTCATAGCAGAGGATGGTTTCGATCCATCGACCTCTGGGTTATGGGCCCAGCACGCTCCCGCTGCGCCACTCTGCTGGTGTCTAAGGTTTTGTGGTTACCTACTAATTGGATTTGTGAAACAAATAATTCCAACTAATAATAAATAATTGGTGGATTCTCAGGATGCGTTTGATAGCAGCTATTGCTGGTACCTTAAAATATGAGAACAAGCTTGGGTCTCTTAGTTCCAGTGAAGGGAAATTGTAATGCTGCAGCATACAAAGACATCCTAGACGATTGTGCGCTTCAAAGTTTGTGGCAACAGTTTGAAGGTGTGATGGTCAGGCGTCCACAAACCTTTGGCTATATAATGTATGTGGAAGGAGTCTCGTGTGTGAGTACTTAGTAACAGTCACGGGAAAGTCCTCAGGACAGAAGATTCTGTGGTTTTCAACCTGGTAGTGCCTACTAAGCGAGGCATGAGGTCCCTTTCCAGAACCTTCAGACTGACTGTCCCTCAGTGGTGGAATGAACTTCCAACCTTAAACTGGACAGCCGAATCCATCACTATCTTCCAAAACGGCTAAAGACCCACCTTTTCCGTGAACACTTAACTAACCCCTAACTTGTCCCCACTCAAAAAAAAAAAAAAAAAAATCTGCATTTACTCTGCCTCTTATACCGCTACTCTGTGCACTTTGTTTCAATAGAGCTCAATTAAAAATCTTGTA
>CM075005.1:7695552-7719392 GCA_037576675.1 Pangasius sanitwongsei
TAAAGCTGCTTTGTGACAATGTCCATTGTTAAAAGCGCTATACAAATAAAATTGAATTGAATTGAATTGAATTGAAATCATTTACATTCTGAAAACAAATAATTTATGCCTAGTAAAGGTTTATGCTGACTATCTGTGGGCAAGCGAATCATCTTGTGAAATATATTATATATACTACTAATAGACCATCTAAGACCACAGGATTAAACCAATCACTCCTGTACATCAGCTATTTAGCCAGGGACCCTGTAAACTATAAAGTAAATTCCATGGACCCGGAACTGTACAGTACAGGGTACAGATTTATTTTACGAACAACATGCACCTATTCAGACATTAGACACATAATTATATTCTGGCTATATACTGAAGCCGTAGATCTCTCATAAGTATAATAGCGATGATAATTAGTTAGATGATAGTGGTACATTTTCACCACTGTAAAACAAAACCAACAAATACAGACCCCAGGCTATGACTCCCAGACCCCTGGATGTCCCCAAACACACCACTGGTATAGATAACAATATGTTGAGGGAGTGGTGGAAACTCAAATAGTTATCATTATAACACTTTTTAAGCACCTTCAAGATTCAATATTTTATTTGTCACATACGCAGTTATATACAGTATATAACTCGCAGTGAAATCAAAGCCTGGCCTTTCGTTCGGCCTTCGTGACTAATTTGTACACTGACAGAATAAAAAATAATTTGCAGACTATGTTTGAAATTTTTCTACGGTTAAAGTACCGCAGCTGCAAAATGTCGGTGCATTCAATAGTAAGAAATGAAACAGAAAGTTAAAATGCATACTTTTTGGCATGAAGGAAATAGGTATCAGAGTTGTGGCTGTTTTCACTACAATTTTAACTGCATGCAACAAGTGACAGGGTAGACGTGGACCTTGTAGAAAGTGAAGTAGTGATTGTGATTGTAACCAGCCGAAGACATCACTGAATCAGTCGGCACTATTCTTGTAGTTTTTCCCCGTGACTTGATTATTACTTGACACATGATCATGTGATATATGACTGATGTTTGCACAGCTATAAACGTAAGTATGGTTTTAGAATATATATAATCAAATACTATAAGGTAGGGATCTATCCATCCATTCAGGCCTAATTAGAGTATTAATATGATCAGAATAATGTGTACCAGAAGATGAAACAGATGACTACACTGGTGTCATGACATATGACAAAATCAATTTCAAAATCAATCAATTTGCTGCTTTGCTCACATGCACTCTGGCTGTTTTCGTAGATTGCACTTGAAGACATGCTTCATTTTGTAGTTCTTTTTTTTTTCAAAGTGTGGTTTGAACACAGTTGCACTGTGCAAACTCAGGCTTTGCAGGATTTTTGAAGAAGCGATCAAAATCTAGATTGAGCTGTGTTAATATAATGATTCGCCAGTGGCAATTTGAAATGACGAACATGTATTAACTCATAAAATCTAAAAGCACATTTAGTTAGGATGATTCCTAATCTGTTTTTTAAGCAGATACAGGAATTAGTTGTGATTATAAAGAAAGTACTAAACTGAATTAATTTCCTGCATTAAATATACAGTCTTGCTTTATGGGACTTGAAACAGTGCCTTAAAGAATTAGTATCTTGTGAGTTTATGGGGCATATTGATGCATCTTTTGGTCTTTAAGACAACATTTATAGTTCAAATGCAATAGGCGCAACATAGGCACAATTTTAACTGCTGATAGAAAACATCAGTCTACAACCCAATGATAAGAAATTATTATAATCGGCATACTATAAGGTATGGCTCTATCCATCTAAAGGCCTAATTAGAGCATTAATATTATCAGAATATTGTGTAGAACTCTAAAAAGTTGAAACAGATGGCTACACTGGTGTCTGTCTGAGAAACTCTCAAACTTGCTAGCATGTCTAAAGTTAAATGCAGTTCCGCACAACACACACCCATTTCACCAACTAACTTCTGCTTGACATAAAAAGTCACACAACTTAGCAAAATCTGTTTTTGTAGCCCCGTGGATTCACTCAGATGCCCTTGATCTAGAGCAGAATCCACCATGGAATACATCTGATATGACAGATGATTCCCAATAATTGCTCTGGTGACATGGTGTTGAAACAAAGGTCATGGCCCAAATTTTATAAATATAAAGAATGAAAGTAGTACTCACCACCAGCGAGAAGAGCCGGCATGAGCACCAGCAGCAATATGTGGTCCATCAGTAACTGTCAGAAAATATGGAGACACCGTTAGAACTGAATTCATTCCTTTCACACTCACAGTTATTCCAAAAATATTGTTCAAAATCGTATTTAAAAAGTGAATCTATTGTTTCCTGCCCATTTAAGAGCTGCATCCTGAGGGGTTATGAATAGTATGAAGGGTGAAGAAAAATAGTATGAATAGGGAAGAAAATGCTGAGTTAAAAGAACACAAGGGTTAGTGAAAAACTAACACATTTAAATTTCCAAAACCTCAGACCCTTGTGCCTTTTAAATCAGCTTTGTCTTTGAAGAACAAATGAGCTCTTCATACCTTAAGATACAATCTTCCTCAACCACAGCAAATCAACACCGAGATAATTTTGTTGAGTTTGTAACCTCTAATAGGCCCCCGATTGTGCATTTCGCTTTAAATCTTAAAAAGCAGATTGACTGCTGCAGATTTGTGTAAGGCCTATGCCTCCACTAAGCAGAACAGCTGCACTTTTTTGTGACTGAAGGTTTAATGCTGATTTTAATCATGAAATGAAACATTTACATTTCTGGGCTCTTCAGTGAATTGAGCACAGATGATCACAGAATAAACATTAAAATTTGGCTATCTTGAGGAAAACTAAACTTAATCTGGGACTACATAGCCTTTTCCTTGATGAACCACCATCTTAAACCAGGATTTTAGATTAAAGTGCATCCCATGTCAAGAGATACCCAAAAATATATCAAGTTCTTACCTTAGCTGAAAAACACACAAAGCAATGTATAGAGCAAGGAACACATACAAATGAAGTGAAAGGAAACAGGCAGAGGTGTTAAAACTATCCTTTTTTTCATTTCTCCTCCCCCATCATCTCTGTCTAACTCACTCTCTCCATACAGTGCATCTCCACATCTTGAATGTTGCTCTCTGCACACTGCTCCGCTTCCTCACTTCAAAGGAAGACTAAGAGAAAAAAAAATCTTAAACTTGAGCAAATAAGCCATGTAGACTGTAATAAGTGGGTGTTAGCACAGTGAGTGGCATAATAAACGAGGGCGAGAAATAGTGATGTAGTGTCGTGAGTAATTTTATCTGTGTTAATTTTTATACAAACTGTTCCTTGGCTTTATGTGGAACCAACGCACAAGGCACTGCAGCATAAAAACAAGATGACAGAGTGATTATTTCTTTACCTTACTTCCTGTTTAGATGGCTGTAATGTAGAGGTTTTTTAATGGGATGCACATGCTGGATGTCTGAGTATTTTGAAGAGGACCAACCTTAATTCTAATGATTGTAATAAATCAAAATCCAAAAAAATTCAAATAATCCAGCAAAGAAATCAAATTATCTAAAGGAACACAGTTGGAACACCCCACAACACATCTTTATGTAAGTTCATCAGGAATTTTATAATTTGACCCATTTTTGTGACCACAGAGTATAATTTCTTTCTTTTTTTAAGATGATGTAAGATGATGATTCACATACGTATTATAAATCTTGTATACATTTTAATGACAAATGACAATTCAAGGTAAAACACAATGCAAATGATGCAAGAGCCTAATACCTAGTCGCTCATCTTTTTTCTTTCATCTTACTATTGCTCATTTCTTCTTTTTTTGTTTACACCCCTTCCCTATCGCCTCTTTCCCCTCCTTCACTCTCTCAGTCTTTGTCAAGCTTCGCTCTGTTGGTTTACCATGCCGTAGTGGTGTTGAAAGGCCCGTAAATTCTGGTTTGCCAGACAAAATTCCCCACAACACCTCCTCAAATCTCGATTATGATTCAGTTTTAACTGTATTTCAATACATTTGGAAAGTGAGTCAAACTGCCTGTTTTGCTCTACCTAAATAAATTCATAAAAAAAGACTCTAAACTTAATGCCTCTAAAGCTTGAACACTGAGAATGCACAAACTCGATTTAAGATTCATTATATTAAGTGTTAAAAGTTTGTTTCCTGAATTCTAAAAATTTGATTTAAATAACAAGGGCAAAACAGGTAATCTAACTCCCTTTCCAGGAAATGAAAGGTTCGAGTATGATAATAACGCAGACTACAGCTTTCATAGATCAACTTCAGTGTTTAATATTCACACCAAAGGAAATAAAAATAAAAATAATACACTTAACAGGCTACAGTCATCACCATCAATCCCACAGAATGCCTTTCCTCTAATGCTGCACATCACAGTGTGCGACTAAATAAACACCCCATTTCCCCTCCTTTATTTTATGCCAGCTTTCTCCCTCGTTTCAGGTCCTGAGGACGGGCCATAGATGACAGGGTTTTGCGCCGAACCTGAGTCTTAATTACTGAGTTCATGAATTCATTAAAGCCAACTGAGGCTTGATTGGGGATGCTTCTAGTTTGTTTGTTTTTTTTTTTTGATTGCTTGTAAGTTAAAAATAATGTCTGATAAAATAAAATTCAACAGTTTACCCCGAGCAGCTTGTCTAAAGCTGATGGTTCGCAGGCTCGCCCCCAGGCCCTTTTACCATAGGGACAGAAGCTGTTATTGTGGAGTGCAAATGTGATTCAAAACGGTCATTCTACCAGTCAACACATAGAAGATACACACTCCAAAAGGCGGGGGTGCTGCAGGGAACTACATACAACCTCCACAGATACATACAGCCTTCATTTATATCCATGTCAGGTAAACCAGAGCTTTGCCGGTCATTAATAACATTTATCATTGAATTCATTAAGCCCTTATAAACCATTGTAACAGACAAATATGGGCTTACAAGATTAACTTGTCTGCATAATCTTCATTTTAGAACATTTTCAGTGTCAAGATGGTTACAGAAGGCTGTATGTAAACTCCAAAGGATGTTATGCAGCTCAAACTCCCTCGCGTGCTCACTGTGCTGTGTTATGGTTCCCTTTGCCTCAAACGCTACACCATATACTGTGCTATAGCAGATAAAGATATGTTTATATTATATTCCCCTTGTTTGTTTTTTTTTATTTACCATTATTATTAATATCTGTTTATACAAATCACACAGTCTTCACTAGAGTATTTAAACAGTCCCTTCATGTAATTCTCATTGTTCTCAGTCAACAAGCTGTACATGGAGCAAGGAAGGTGTGAACAAAACAAAAATGAAAAAAGAGAAAAAGTTTAAGAAAGAGTGAATGAGAGGAGAGGGGGAAAAAAAAGTCAGTTCAGCAGACAAAGAGATGAATGGGGGGAGTGAAGGAGCAGGTGCAACGTTGCATTAAATACAGAACTGACTACTCTTGTAACAAGGTACAGACAATATGATTCAGTGGTCAAATATTCCACCCAAACAAAAGTGCCTGGAAATGTGGTGTTAAACATGTAGACAGTTTGTAAAGTAGTTTGTGTCTTCAGTGAATGGTAGTGCTGTAATTTTCTGGACAGAGAAAAAAAATAATAAATGCGGCTACACAAACCAGAAAGCAGCCGGGTAATAAATGATTCTTATGATTAAGTAGTGTGACGTTTCTCATTACTAGTTAAATAAAAAGATATGTTTCTGAATTATGGACCATATCCATATGAGGCCAAACAGCAACACAATTCCACTGAATTGAAACATAATGGCAAATTCAATAAACACAATCAACAATTTGAAATCTCCGATCTGGAAACATGCTAGAACAGCCAGGAACTGAAGCAAGTCCAAAGGTGACTGACATCCATTTTGGTCTCTGACAGGTTTTTGGAGTAAGTCTTTCACTGAGGTGTCAGAGGGGGGGAAACAATGTGGTAACCGAATGTCAAACATTTTGTGCAAGCCTCAAACAGGAAGAGAAAATTTGGGGGTATGCAAACCACAAATCTCAGTGTCATTTGGAGGCAAAAGAGGAGGAAGGAAAAAGACAGAACAGAGGTGAGGGATTAAGAGACACTGAGAGAGAGAGAGAGAGAGAGAGAGAGAGAGAGAGAGAGAGAGAGAGAGAGAGAGAAAGAGGGGAACACTGTGGTTCAGGAGTATGGCTGTGGTACACCAAACCCTGGCCTATAAAGTGGCCTACCTGTAGGTGACTGAGAAGGGGGCATATGGGAGCCTATGGGGTAACTATAACCTCCATAAGGGTATGGGCTGGGATAGGGTGCATTACTAGGGCCAAACTGCCCAAACGGAGGACCTTGGGGAGCTGGAAATGCAGGTTGGGTGGGGTACGGGCATGTGGATGGGGCAAAGGCAGGCCGGGCAGCGGGGTAGCCTGAGGATGGAGTAAAAGCCGCGGCCTGGTTTGAGTAGGGCTGAAAAGCACCAGAGGGGTTGGAGGGGGCAGCTGTAGAGGCCGAACAGGGCTGGCTAGGAGGAGAAACGGGGTATGGAGTGTATGGTAGGGCACAGTTGGGCGGGTTAGCGCTCACGCTGGGTTTCTGCTGTGGCTGTTGCTGGGGTTGCTGCTGTTGCCACGGTGACACGGAGCCGGCCTCTGGATTGGAGCACGGCTCTGATGTCACGCCAGACTCTCCGGCTCCTTGGTTCTTCTGGCGCAGAATCTCTTGCAGCTTCTCAACGCACACACGTCTTCTGTGAGCGAGGCAGCGGAGAGAGTGGAAGCGCTCAAGGAAGGAGTCTAGTGACAAGGAACCCTCTAGAAACTCATCAGCTAGAACCTGTGAGAGAGCAAGAGTAAGACTGAGACAACAATTGGTGTGTGAAAGCAACTGAATTGATGAAAGATAATGAGAATTCTGACAGCTAAACATGGAATTAAGTGGCAATTGTTTATATACAGGTAAAGATAGTTTAATATAAGTGACACATCTTTGAATAGCCACTTACCTCTGACTCTGCCTCTGTGTTGGCGCCCTCTGCCTGCAGACGAGATAACAACCCCTCAGGAGACACCTGGCCCATAATCTCATCTAGAGGAAGAAGAGGAAAGGGGGTGTTGGATAGAGAGAGTAGGGAGGTGAGTTAATGAACCCAAACTTTCACTTTAAACTTTAACACAGAACTGAGAATATTTTAATTGCAACTGCAATTCTCCTTGCAGATAGCAAACTGCTTCTTTAAGCCTCCTCAAAAGGGGCTTTTTTTGCTCTGTGATGTATATCAGCTAGATCACAGTGACACAAATCCAATACAGCAAATAGAGCAGCAGTTCTCAATCCCAGTCCCAAAGACCCTATAAACAGAAGATTCTTGTGTTTACCCTGCACCATCACATACTAAAACCCAGCAGATTAATACTGAGCCATTTATTAACAGATTCATGTTGAGCCCAAAAATGCCAGCACAGTCCCAAAAGACTGTGACTGAGAATCCCTAAAAGTGAGCCTGGGGTATTGATATAACACACAGCTGTACAACAACAACAACAACAACAAAGATTATTCTGACCTTAATAGCACAACAAGTAATAAGTGATGGCACTAATGTATGTATTTGATTTTGACTTTATCTCACACAGAAGAAAAAAGCAGTTTAACAAAAATGAATTACATCAATATTTACAGATCTACTCATGAAAAAAAAAAAATCAAAACAAGTACATATACAAGTATATATTTAGGATAAATTGGGCAAAAAAATTAACAGATAATAATGAACATTCTATAATTATAAAAATAAAAATAACCACTGTATAGTCGTGGTGAGCAGCAAAAGAGATGGTAGGTTTAGAAATTAGTGCCAGAATTATGAATTCTTGGAACCAACCTACCTTGTGTCAACAGTTCAAGCTGGTGGTGGAGGACTAATAGTGTGGGAAATTTTTGTTTCTTGACACACATTGAGCCCCATAATACCAATCAAGCATCTTCTGAATGCCAGAGTCTATTTGAGTGTTGTTGCTGACCATGTGAACCCCTTTATGTCTACAATTTACCCATCTTATAATGGCTACTTCCAGCATGATAATGTGCACATGACGTCACCAAAGGCAAGTTGTCTCAGACTAGTTCCATGAATGAGTTCAATGTACTTCAACAGTCTCCAAAACCTTTTGGATGGGGTTGAACGGGAGATTCGCATCATGAATGTGTAGCCAACAAATTGGCAGCAAACACGTCAACATGGACGGGGAAGGGGGAGGCAGTATTAGGATGGTGTTCCTAATTAAGTGGCTGGTGAGTGTATAATAGTCCATTCACACTGACCACCATAAGCATATTAACATTCACAGTACAAATCACGCTTCATATGCAGAACTAATATATAAGTATCTGTTGAAAATAAAACGCATTCTTTGGTACGCAGTACTGCTGAGTACTTAGAGGTTTAATACTCACAATCAACTCTGGAAAAAAAAAAAAAAGAAAAGAAAGGAAGTCATATGAGCATACAAGGAGCTTGTGTTCTCAATGAAGTCACTAAAAGAATGGAAAAAAAATCAGAAGACTCCCTGAACAAGGTGACGTAAGTAAGAACACAACAGGATAAAAATAAGTCTGTATGACTTAAGAGAACAAACAGGACAGTCTTGCTGAGCAACATATTGCTGGACTGGTGGAAAATGAAAGCTTTACAAACACAGATGACAGGATAAGGAAATCATCCACACTGCAAAATTTCTGTGATTAGGTATGACTCTAGCCAAACTGCAGTTACTGTAGCTTATAAAGCCAATGTAGTACTTGCCCACTTAACAAACAATAACAGTAATTTTTTTCATCAACTGTTAATGATGTACCTTCTTTTCAAGACAACTGATATTTTATCTGTATCATGACAGTGTGGTTAAATTTAGGATCCGAATAGGATTCCCTTGAATTATATTCACAGCACAACACCTCTAGGAGAAACCTGATAACACCATCACATGCCAACACCACCTAATTTTAGTACAAGTGCTAGCTGTGGAGGTGCACAGTAGTAATTTCTTTTCATCTTACATACAGTGATGAGTTTTAACAATAGAGGCTATTGCTTTTTTCTTGTTGCACACATGACCGTTCATTTTTTAACAGTTCTCCTTTCCCTACTGTTGGCTCATATTAAGTAGTCTGTCTTATACGTACTTTTCCACAAAAAGGATTACCAGTTTTAATTAGTACACAAACTGCAGACAAATCAAACCAACTTGGACAGTTTGCGATGCGACAAACATTTCTAAGCTCAGTTAAGACTTTCTTTTTCTACTTTTACTTCAGGTCCTCAACTATTACCATATAGAGACAAGGTAATTGCTTTCTTTCCCCAAAGTTAATTTATCTCATGGTGTCGTTTAAAAACGTACAATTCTCATTTATTCATCTCTAGTAACCTCTTTATAAGGTTAGAAGGGGCTACGGAGCCTATCCTGAGAACACTGAGGGTTAGGCAGGAATATACCCTGGATAGGATGTCAGTCCATCACAGAGCAATATGCACACATACATATACACATAAGGGCAATTTAGAGTAGTCAATCCATGTTTTTGGGAGGTGAGCGGAATCTGGAGAGCCTGGAGGAAACCCATGTGCACACAGAGAGAGCATGTGAAACTCCACACTGTAACTTACCTGAGCTCACGATCAACTGGGGACCCTGGACATGTGAGACAGCATCACTAACATACATATGTTTTATGTACTAGTCTGTGTCTGTGCATGGTTCTGAAAATATTAAATCCTTGACATTTGGAAACACTGCTGGTAATCTGTAATGTTTAGAAACATTTTCTTCTTTTATGTTGCATCTCTTAAACTAACATGACTTCAGCCAACCTTGCGATCAGTGAACATTTCTAACATTTCTCTTATACCTCCCTGTTCATTACTGCTTCTTTTTCCGCAATCTCTCATCTACACTTTACATTTCAGTATATCCAGTGTTTACCTCTGAGAGTGCAGTGCTGTTTGTATCTCGCCCTCACTTCCTCCAGGTCATTATATTTCGCCACCAGCCGTTCTCTATCTCTCTCCAGCCGTGGTTTCATGTCGAGGTTCTGTTCGGCCAGGCTGCGGTTGGAAGCCAGAGCCATTTCCCTTTCCAGTTGAATGTTCTGGATCTATGAAGAGAGAAAGCGTCAAAAGTGACTGTTCATTCCTTGGACAGAGAGCATATTTCCCAGTGATATAAAGTTGCGACATACAAAAAAAAAAAAAAAACTGTTAGTTCATTTCAACTTAATATATACAAATTACTTTATCTTAATGCTTTATGTAAGGACGCCTTAGTCTAATGATATGTTATGGCATACAGTGTTTATATTGTGTTTCATTTGTGTGTCCTGTGAAAGTGACAGCTGACTGGTGCCATGATCTAACTGGATGTGCCCAAGCTCACAAAGTGACTGGCTCATCCACATCGGAGACAGCAATTCCACTCAATGGTGGGGCTTAGGACGAACCAACCTTTAGAATCCTTTAATTCTGAGGGAGTGTAAGCAATCAACATATGCTGGCAAGCTACTGAAAACTAGGTACCGTTCTGATATCTGGCATGGCAATCCAGGATGTATGAGGATTTCCTAATGGGCTGCTTTTTCACTTGGTTTTGGGAAAGAGTATTCTATTTTTGTTTCTTTTTCTTTTATTATTGTCTTATTTTGCTGCTAGCCCACCCTGAAGCTTTTCTCCTGTGCTGAAGCTATGTGTTGGTGATTGCGTTAGATAAATTAGAAGCAAAACATATTTACAACAAACTCCTCTCACTCAGCATTTTCCTTTTTTCCTTGGACTATGATCTCACTCAGAAAGCGCTAGTGCATTGTAGGTATCCTAGTGGCTGCAACAATATTAAAATAAAATTTAAATTAAAAAAAAAGATAAGCTCTCTACACTCTAAGTGTTATTGTTATACCTACTTTCAGTACCAGCATGAAGCTCTGGTAATCCTCTTGTACATTTATAAGAAAGTGAACTAAAGCATCTTGGTGATGGTTATCTGTGGGTAAACAACCTTCACTGTCATTATCAGAAATGAACTTGACCAAAGATTTTTGATGGAAATGTACACTAACAAAGGTCTATACATTAGTGAATGCACTGCCAATAGACAACTCTTGAAGGGAATCTCCTAATCGTTGATTGAATATAGAATTTTTGTAATTTACCTGTAACCTTACTACACTGAAATTCATATGTGCTCCTGACAAACGACTGCACAGATACCTATGGTCACCATACAGCTTTTATTATCTTAAGTAGCACTTTACCTGCTTTACCACCACCCCCCCAAACCCAACCCCCCATTCAGGGATCAGTAATAAGTAAATTTGAGTGAGCAAGCTAATAAAAGTCTGGTTGAAGAGTCACTGTTTCACTACACTATTACCACTGGCTCTGGAAAATTGCTGTCCTCATTCAAAGCACTCCCATCAAACCAACAAACAAACTAGGGACTAAAAAGTGCAGACACACCACCATGATGCAAATGCAAAAATACTTACACATTAGGGAAAATTATGAAAGCTGAAACCTATTGAATCTCACCTCATCTGACTCCAGTGCCATTGACTCCACCCGCTCCGAGTTATCCAGCAAATCCTGTAGCTCGGATTGTCTGAGATCCTGAAGCTTCTCCATTGATTTGCCAGTACAGCTGTCAATCAAAATTGCAGACAGAAAGACATTCGTATTACTAATTCTGCAGTGTTTCAGTCTTGTCAAGGCCATTTCTGTTTTTACTAACAATCTTGTTGGCTTCATAAACCAGTTAAAACACTAAATTATTACAAACCAGTGTTGTTTTGCACTTACCCAGGGGCAAATTTTCCACCAGCCAACCAACTGAATAATAAATACAGAGCAAACACATACACTTGTTTCCTGGATATTAATGTTACAAATAATGCTCATTATAATAACAGATTGAACAATATAATTCCTGAAGTAGATCTCTCCAATCTTTGATCAATTGGATGGACAGACTTTAATCCATCCAAGTCACTGCACCTGCATTCATTCAATATTATAGACACATGGACAATAACCCGATATATTACACTAGTCCTTTTGGCTGTCCTCTTGCTGATATTAATGACTATCTTTCAATATATTTCATGCTCCTGTCAGTTCTTTGTACATGGGCATGGACAATCCTCTGATATACTGAACCAGTACTTATGTATTTTGGATCATTTTTACTGATTTATTTACTGCATATTCTGCATATGCTGCTATTCTTTTTTGTATTCTTGTCATAACGACACAAATTCTGTCCTATTTATATGTATTTGTCTTCCTTTTCACATATCATTGCTATCATGCTGCTGAAGCACTATTTTCCCCACCAGGGATTAGTAAAGTTGAAGCTGCTTGTTGTTGTTGTTGTTGTTGTTGTTGTTATGTTGTCTTAATTCTAATTTAACCCCTGGCTATCAGGCGCCCATAAATTATCTATAAGCACAACAATACATGTATCTAACGTTGTCTGACTCGCGTATTTTATTAATTTGTGAAAAATACAAATACTTACAAGGTGCTAGCAAATCAAATTCCTTGGGTTAGAGAGCACATCGACAAACATCCGACTTGAATCGGAAGCCAGTGACGTAAAATGAACACGGAAGCGCTGCCCTTGGGTGTAAATAAAACTAATAAACATACGTCTCTGTAAATGTTTCACGCGGATTTAACCTTCAAATCACCCAGTAATCTGCAATGAAGCCGGCTATATCCGCTAATGTTTGTCGCTGTCTGCACGGCACTTTGCTCTATTTATCGAGAAGAGCCTTTTCAGTCAGCTAGACAGCTAGCAGCCAAGAGCAAATATAGAAGAAAAAAAAACGTCGAATGAAAGACGACCACAAAAAGTACACGAAATTTCGTTTCTAGTAAAACGACGGAAACGTCAAAACGACGACAGCGTCCAGGAAATGCTGCATTTAATAGGAAATATTCACTCTCTTAAGCGAAAGTTTCACTTCTTGCTGACAGATACCGCCGCCATATTTTGGAATAATCCACTCTCAATTCTGTCAAGGGGGGGGGGTTAGGGTTAGGAAATGCTACACGACACAAGTTGGATTTAAAACAAGTAAAAAAAACACTGTTTAAATGATCAACGTGGCTTAATAAAAATGATTACTAGTTTAGCATATAATATGATACATTTCGCAAGAGGTAATGGTGACATATTGAATTTGTAACTAACTGCTGTTCGCTAGTGGTATAGTCCGTTGTTCAGCTGACTCATGGGAAACCCCAAAGTGACAGGAATGTTCCATTCGCTGCCTGGCAGCGGGGAGGCGCAGCACAGTGGCTTACTTCCATTACAAATGTCTTTCTACGTGTTATGTTTACTCTTCAATAAACTCTTTATACTGCTGCTTATGCTGAGATCACTGGAAAAGTAGACTGAGTATAACTGTTAAAAAAAACACGCGCGCGCACACACACAAAAAAAAACAGTAGATGTAACGTTTTTTTTGTGTGTGAATTCCTTTTTGTGAAAAGATTAAGTAAATAACACTATCAGTCTTTGCCAGCTGATCGCTGATATTCTTACAATTTTTTTCCCTTATTTTTTCTTTTTTCAAAAAGTTACATTTATTTATGCAAATTAGGCCTTGTCTAATTAAACATGTCAATTTGCATACTCTATATAAAGCAAAAATCTATTCTTTGGATGATGTTAGAATTAAAATGTCAAGTTCCCTGTAAAGATAAAGACCTTTACAGTAAATTTTGTAGAAATATTTCTTTATTGTTTAACCAAGAAAACACCATAGGCTGTTATAAAAAAAAAAAATACTTTTATTGCATTTTCAGTAGGAAATCTAACATAAATCCAAAAATGATCACTAATGAATAATAATCAATAATACGACATGAAAGCGCATGTAAAATTTCATGAATGCAGGTCATCTAGACACTGATATTGTTGGTTCTGAATATGGTTAAAAACTCATTCTGAGGAAAATGGTTATAAAAACTGAGTGATTTCATGTTTCCACACAAGTGAGTGTGGTTTATATTTTTAAAAAATTGACATGTATTGTTGTATACATTGATTTACACTCACTGGGCACTTTAATAGGAACACCTGCATGCAGTTATCCAATCAGATAAAAGCATGCAGATACAGGCCAAGAGCTTCAGTTAGTGTTTACATCAAACATCAGAATGGGGGGAAATAATGTAATCTCAGTGATTTTGACAGTGGCATGGTTGTTGGTGCCAGATGGCTGGTATTTCAGATACTGCTGATTTCCTGAGACTGTCACACAGAACAGTTTCTAGAATTTACACAGAATGGTGCAAAAACAAAAAAACACCTTGCTGATGAAAGAGGCCAGTGCAGAATGGCCAGACTGGTTTGAGCTTACAGCAAGCCTACAATTTCTCAGAACGCACAACATGCCAAACCTTGGCAAAAAGCCAGTAAGCCTGAATAGCATGCATTAAGTCTGGTCATTTTCCTCTGACTTCACTCATCAACAAGGCGTTTCCACCCACTGAAATGCTGCTCAATGGAAATTTTTTTTGTTTTTTGCACCATTCTGTGTAAACTCTAGAGACTGTTCCAATGGTCAAAGTCATTAATATAACATTTTTTTCTCATTCCGCTGTTTGGCGTTCACATTAACTGAAGCTTGTGACCTGTATCCCCACAATTTAATGCACTGTGCTGCCATATGATTGCCTGATTGGATAGGTGTTCCCATTTGGATAACGTGATTGGACAAAAACAGTGAAAAAAAATTAACATAATTCTAATCAATTTTCTGTTGCATTTTGGCATTATACTACTACAGACTAATATATATTGCTATGCTAGAATCTAACTGCTATAGATTCACTTTATCATTTACCATTTTACAATGTGCATCTAGTAGCTTATCCTTATTATTCTTCTGTTGTTCTGCCTGTACTGCCTCTTATCTTACACTTACAGCATTATACTGAATGCACTTTATGCAGGTACTGTGCATAGCTTCTGTACTGTCTCATATATTATATTATATTATATTATGTGACAGTATAAAATCTATTTGACATGACTTCCAAATTCCTAAAGCAGGCTCTTTGTCCTTTTAAGCACTCGTAAAAACTGAATACAATATAAATATTTACAGTACCAATACAACATGTCTTAACTACCTTGCTTAGAAACATGAGTACCGAAAAGCATCTTGAAAATACATCTTCATGCTATATTAGGTTATTATATCTAGTGGTATGATTTATCAAATAAATATCCCTACAACTCTTTTTAAAATAACAAATCAAGTGTCAAATTTATATAATCACAATGAAGCCTATGTGTAAAGTATGTCTAAAAACTGGCATCTTTCATATGTAGTCTCCACTTAACACAAAATGCAGAACTTTTTTACATACACATTTTTGCAGCACAATGCTTACTTTTCAAAACTTCATTTTTATTAAAAAGAAGTATGAAATTAAAAAGTATATAAACAAACATTACAGTTTATGAGTTATACATCACATTTTACAGTTTCTCAGTTATGCAAGTATATATGTTATTATATTGGTGTATTATAGGCTTGTCTTTTTTTCAGTTTGTTTTCAAACCTTTCACAGCTGAAAATAAAATGAGGCCTAGAAGAGTGAGTGCTCCCATGTCATAAATCAAAAGCAGTGCTGAGATTGCGTTGAAATATTCCTGTAAGGAAACAAAAAAGGTCAAAGCTTTTGCAGATTTTAGAAACATTCCAGCATTATATGCTTAATGTAGTAAATGAATTAAGGGCAATTTCAAATAACAGAACAATCACTGGAGTCGAAACTCACAATGACTCCTTCTTGTGGACAACTAAATTCTGTAAACTCTTCTGATTCGCACACATTAACAGATTTTATGTCATTGACTGCGTAGCCATAAACAACAATGGCACTCAATCCCACCAACAGCCCAAAGACACTGGCATACAGACAGCTTTTCACCTAGAAAAAAAGAGAAAACACACAAAGAATTACAATTACTGGAGCAGTAATAGTGTATTATTGTAGCCAGTAGTACTCTATAATATTGTAATTTTTCTCCTTTTAATCTGCAGATAACTACACCTAGAGTTAAAGTCAGAAATTTTGGCAGAGTTACCTGAAGCTAGCTGCTATGGCTGCATTCTGAACATACTCTAACTGTTATATATTTCACAAACACCTGATTTTGATTTTAAACATAACACTTTAGATTATTAAAAAAAAAAAAAAAAACTTGCCAGCTTCCTGCTAGGAGTTCTTTCACATGCCATTGCAAACGATCCACCACCCACATACTGCACAGAGATGACATTACAGAATCATTATAGAAAGTTTATACATTTAATTGACTTGTTCTCTGGTATTTTTGTTTAATGTTTAAGGTAGATTGACAATTTTAAAATAAATTTTATGGTAAGCAAACAAGACATAAATTCCTTTGAGTGGTTAAATTGCAGGCATTAAATATGTGACTATTTTACACATATTTACAGAAAGACTAGACTCTAAAAACACTTACTACTGCGCCGACAAAAACCGGGCACAAATGTAGTACTTTTATGTTGATGCTCATGTAGTAAGCTGGAAGTCCCAGAAGCACTTGGAACAGTCCAAGTAATATTGTCATAACCTATAAGATAAAGAGTACCATATTTCAATGGACTAATTTAACACTGAACTACAGCTAAATACTAATAAAATAATAGTAATAATAGAGTAAGTGCAGGAAAGTAACAGCAACATCCAGGGGGCCTTGGTGTCAATTCGGTCTACTTTTAATGTAACAAACAGCAATAAGCAAAAAGAAAAACTAGCAATAGATTTTATGGGGTGTCTGCTCTTTTGCGGAACAGAATAAATAATAAAAGCTTAACCAACACATCCACATCTCATCCTCATGTTTTTTGGGGGGTTTTTCACTCACCGCTACAACCTCAGGATCGTAAACCCTGAACAGACGATGCAGTTTGCATGGAGGTACAATCTGTGACTCTGCCATCTTAAAAGAAAAGGAATATGAACATTAATATGTAGAAACACCTCTTACTTTAAAAATTTTTTTTACTAATCTTTTTAATAATTTATTTAAAATTTGGCAGATCATCTTATCCAAAGCAACATCTAAATAATGAATAAAGAATGCAATCCCAAGCTTTTATCAGTTCTGTAGGCAAATTCACAAATAGACCTTGGTTCCTTTCTTGTTGCTAAATAACAATGGAGCAAAGGTCTGCTCAAATGTTTATTCAGAGAGCTTTAAATAGGGCAAAAATAAATGTTACAAATTAGGCAATCTGATGGTGTTTGGTGAAAATTAGCTCCAGTCAGTAAATGTTGTTGACACTAATTGTGCCTCTACAATGATTTATTCAATAATGTTCCCAATAATCACTTATGGTGCTCATGGGGTTTTGAAAGGGGGATCTCAACAGAAATTCCACAATGTATGTATGTGAAGTAGTAAATCAGATTTGTTTTTCCTGTTGTTCCATTTCATATTGGATTAATGATTCATTTAACTGGCTTGTGAAACAGCACAGAAATTTACAATTATTGGGAAATAACACTGTATACCTACCCGCAAATTATGTATATAAAAAAAAATTAAAAGAAAGAAAGAAAGAAAAGAAAATGTGCACTGAATTTATTTATTTGTTTATAGTTAGTTATTTAGTAGGCAGTCTGTTTTACACAGTTACAAGGCTGGAATATACACTTGTTCACTAGCACCACCTTCTGGACTGTATTTCTTTTAGGGAATTTAAAAAGAAGGGCAGGGAAAAAAAATCTAAATAAAACAGCAGTATCATTTTAATTATGCGTGTGTGTTTGCTTATTTATTTCAATTTGTGCCAATAGTGCTCAACTTCAGGTTCTTCCAAATTTTGATATAATCTTGCATTTTGCAACACAAACAGTTTTGCTAACTGTAAATCGTTTTGTTGACAGGAAAATAATCAATTGTTCATATAGTAAATGAATATACATTCCCTGGCCAGTATATTAGGAACACCTGTACACATGCTCATTCATGCAGGTGTACAGCTATACAATCAACGGTGCAATGCATAATGGAGAATGAGGACAGTAAATGTTGTTTTTATACAAAACTTTTAAACTGCCAGACAACTGACTGCTTGATGTCATGAAAATTAAATTAAACAAATGCCTGAAGTACAAGACGTGAATGCAGGGTTGGCTTAAATGAAAAAAAAAAAAAAAGACATGCATAATAATTAGGGATGTACCATGTGTAACATGTCATATATTTGTATTTATAAAAAATAAATAGAAAAGAAGTGTGTGTTTACTAAGACTATATAGATGTCTTGGCTTATAGGTCTGAGGATATGGATATAGATTAGAGGTGCTGATGTTTGGTAGGCTGGTGTAAATCAGTAGCAAGGGAGAATGGCATAGTAGGAAAAATATCAAGGGGTTGGTAAAGTATTGCTCAGTCTCTACTTTAATAAACAGCCTTGGAGTCTGGAAAACAATTTTTTACCTTTAAACCTGTTTAATTCTAAACTTATTTTCATTCACATACCGTATACGTCTATATAGGAACTGTACTTTCTTGTATATTGACTGTGAGCAAGGTGGACTAATGGACTAACATAGAATAATGGACTGATATTTGGGATATATTAACGCACTCGTTCTAATAAGTTAGTTATACACATAATGGCTTCTATAGATACACACAGATGGTCCACATAATCTAAGGCTAATAATAAACATTTTTTTAAGAAAATGTGTTAACAAAGTAAAATGTATAATCGTTGGTATGGTGACTTTTTTGTTTTGAAAATTTATTTAACAGTCACTGTGCTTTGCGAAGTTTCTCAGCATGGTAAAGTGCTCAGGACGAAGGATTTTACGCTTGGGAGTTTAAACTTTAGGCTGGGGAGCGACTGACTGTTTATCGTGGCTATAAAATAAGTGATAACAGAAACTAACTTGTCTTTCGAACATTCCAAAACATTAAATCTAACTATAAAACCATTAAAATGTGTGGCATGTCGTTCAGTATTAAATTAAACATTGTAATCATTGGCAAACTGCTGTGTTATAAGCAGAATTAAAATGTGTTTGTGCATGAATGGTTTGTGAAGGGAGGGGATAGTGGAACAAATTCTTTATAGTGGTGAAATGCATACTGCAGGGGCCACAACTGACATTTATAATGATGCAGCTTCCTAAAAATTCTCCAACTTAACCCTTTCGGTTTACAAGTACTATTCTGCAGTGAACTTCAGGAAGAATGGCAAGAATATTAACTACAGTTTTATGAAGCAACTGAAGTGTGTTTATTTTTTCACTGGAGATTTCTGTACAGGAAGTGAGTGG
The DNA here is from genome assembly GCA_037576675.1 of Pangasius sanitwongsei. NCBI lineage: Eukaryota > Metazoa > Chordata > Actinopteri > Siluriformes > Pangasiidae > Pangasius > Pangasius sanitwongsei. The sequence goes on from CM075005.1 coordinate 7,714,924, forward strand.
ATACTGGAACCAATCCAAAGAGAAAAAGATACACTGAGAGAGAGAAAGACAGGGAGCTTTGATGAAAACCACATGTTCTGGTTTCAACATTGCGAAAAAACTGAAAGTGTGTTTGGAGAGAGACGCAGGCTCTACACTCTTCAAAACAGAGCTTCATATTATAAGACAAGAAAAAATGCATAACCATGCCCTCAAAAGCTGTGGGTTTCTGACTCATGGATGACAAAAGCACTGACAAATGAACAGTTAAAATGGTGTACAATGAACTCCAGTACATCAACACCGAAAGAAGGGGTGGACTCCCGAGTTAGTGTTGCCAGATTGGCCAGCATTCAAACAATGATGAACATTTTTCTCCCCCACCTCCAGCAGTTTTGTAAGTAAGTAGTGCTTCTCTCATGGTGGCTTATAACATAAATGCATTATCATAAAAATACAAAATCTATAAATGCATTACTGCCATTTACTTAGCTATTTTGACAGCATGAGACAGTTTCTTTCGCGGTGAGTGTGTATGCTTGTGTTCACAGGTACAGAAAGATGACAAGTAAACATTTTAAATATATACACATAAGTATGCAGAAAGGTGATGCAAATTATCTTTTTCATTATTTTTATCCTGTCACCACTACCCCTCTTCAGGGGACAATGAGAAATTTGTCAGCAATATATAAAGTTACATTTGTATGAACTTTTAAAGCCACACATGAGAGGGATAGGGAAAAAAAGGAAAGAAGGAAATAAATGGAAGAGAAAGAAAAAGAATAAGATTATGAATATAGTAAAAATTAAAAACATTTAAAGAGAGAGAGAGAAACAGTTATCATGACTGTGTGCATGTGTACATCAACCAACCAAAATCAAAACAGAAGAACAAGAACGAATACATGGGAGGAAAAAAAATTTCAAAGATACAATAGGAGAAAAACAATGCAAAAGGGAAGTGATGTAAACTATTTAAGGTTTGCTTAAATACAGACAAAAGTCCATGTACATAGCTAATCACATGCCATATAAATTAAAAGTAGCAAGAAGACACACACTAAACTGTGCAGTAAGGCGGGCTTTGTTATGAACCACCTTCAGTTTGCTTATTAAATCATTTGGTGCCTAGATGTTTTCAAGTTTGACTCTCAATTTACACATGAAACAACAGATTTTCTTAAAATACAGTAGTCAGGATTCATTGTGAATCCACTAAAAAAAAAGTAGCGTTATTTAATGCTAAAGCATTATATAGAGTTATGTGAAATTATATTTTGCAAACAAATTACACCATGTATGTAAGAAAAAAATATTTGCTCTTACTCAAAGCTAACTGAGGTAATATTGAGAGTTCATGAAAGCACAATAACAATTACCACTTTGTGTTAGGGGTGTAACTCTTTTGTCATGTATGGTGTTACAACAGGTTGAAAGAAATGACGCAAACGTACTGTGAAAAGAATATCAAAAATAAATTTCAATTTAATATGATGATTTCTCCAAATGCCATAAAAATGATACTGTATTGTTGAATAATAGGGATCAACTGAATTAAAAAATGTGGGTGATGAACAGTTTAATTTGCAATTAAAATCCTAAGAAGCACTTCCTTTCTCACACCTGTTTATGTTAACGTGTGAGACAATAGGTGGAGAAGGAGGATACAGTGGTACATGCCTACAAACCAAGTATCAAGGCCCATTCTGCCACAAACAGATAAAGTGTATTATTATGTGCACTATTCACTATTATACCACAGAGCTCAAATCTGAGCGGTCAGAAGGTGTTGATTAATTTTTTTGTAACAGCTGACAATTCTGACAATAGCGTCAGCTGTAATTCAAATCACAGGTTTATTTTAATGTGCTTGTTCTAATAACTGTCTTTGCCAATTTAATTGTAAACTCTATTCTGTGTAGTATTAAGAATAAAGTGATGAATTTAATCTTTTACTCCATTTATCCCTCTACATCACTTTGTCATTAACTTACAACACAATCAAAAGCACTTCTGAAAAACAATTTCAACATTCAACTAAAAAAATTCAAATGAGATGACATGAGATTCCACCAAGACTACTTAGTTTAGTCATCATTTGCAATATTATGAACATGAGAAAAACAAACAAATAAACAAACAAAAACCCTGCATGTCATGTATAAATGAAAGGGTTAATATTTTACGGCTTTTTTTGGCTTTAGGTCCAAACTCCTGACCGCATAGCAGTCTAACATAGATCTGTGTTTCTCTTTTACCAAACTGAGCATAGCAAATGACATTTATAATTAACCAAGGAGTTGGATAAGATGTATTAAATGATGTAGATTGCTAAACTTTGTTCTCTAAAGCACTTCATTACTGCAACCCATGCATTAGGGGCCGTTTTTAACAATCTGGCAACACTGTCCCCAGTTGTTCTAGGGCCAGTTATCCCCATCCCCCCCCCCCCCCCAACCCACACACACACACACACACACACACACACACACACACTTCATTGCAAAACATGTCTCAGTAGCAAGTGACAAAATGATGACATTAGTAGTTTACTAAAAAAAAGACTGAAATCACTGCACACACCTTACTATTAGGATGTACTCTCCTACACACTATACACACTATACACTTGTTACATCTGAAGCATCTGAAATGAAAAGATTGGTCTAATTAGGTCTAATCAAAACCATGGACTTACTTTGACAGCAGCAGTTGGTTACTCAGTAATCACTTTATTCAGCAGGAAGAAACTGAGAGCTGGAGTAGTGGTGATGTTTTCGAGGAGCACAGAAAATAAAGTGCGCATGTATTAGTGCGCGGGGGGGGGGGGGTGAGTGAGGGAGGAGGGGGCTGCTGGAGGGAGCACATCTCTTTCTGAGAAACGGGCGGGACATTATGTGTGTGCACTTCATCAAGTCTCTCTCGGGTTCATTTTTGTTCCCTCGACTGAGTAACTGAAGTGGAAAGGTTGGAGCAGTCTGAAGATTTCCACACTTTAGGTAGGTTAATAGGGTAGCATTGATGATAATAATTGGATATCTTGAAAAAAAAAAAAAAGGGGCACAAATCGCACTTTGGTAGCGGTTTATTAGTTGTGTGTCGTCGTGTTAGAGTCTGAGCGATGCTGCCTGGAGCAGTCACCCTGTTTACGTCGGCTGCGTCCCAAACTGCACACTAACGCACTACAGAGTAGGGAAGAGTAGTACACCTCAGGGTTAGTGTGTGGCTTTGGACATGGTCTTCGTGTAAAGTTGGCTAACATATTCTTAACTTCAGCGGATTGTATCTTGAGTGAGCTGATTCTGCTATAAAAGTCCCAAATTACTAGTTAAAAACAATTTCAGAATTATATTAGTATGATAAATGATGATAAGGATGACCAAAACGAGATATTTCTACCATGGAAAGTTTATAGAAAGTTTAATCTGAGTTCTAACAGCTTTAATCACTTGTATTTGCTTGTTCTTTTGTATAAATTCAAGGTAGGCTATGTTGTCTTCTTCTTCTTCTTCTTCAATTCCAGGGCGCTTAGTGGTCAGCACTCTTGCCTTGCATCTCCGGGGTTAGGGGTTCGATTCTCGCCTCTGCCTGCACGCTCTTCCTGTGCTTCAGGGGTTCCCTCTGGGTGCTCTGGTTTCCTCCCCCAGTCTAAATACATGCACTGTAAGCTGATTGGCATCTCTAACTTGTGTTAGAGATTGTGCCCAGCAGTGGGTTGGCACGCTGTCCAGGGTGTCCCCTGCCTTGAGCCCTGAGTCCCCGGGACAGGCTCCAGGGCCCACGACCCTGTGTAGGATAAGTGGTACAGAAAATGGATGGATGTAATTCCACTAATAACGGGGTCGTGCATAGGTATCTTGTTGATACAACTTACTTTATATCTTTATACCTTACACCAAACTTGAAAAGCATAAAAAGCAAAGAATTTTGATGCCATTTATCAACATATAACGTTGCAAACATGCATATCCACACTTTGTACACACATACCCTGTAACACGCAGCTCTATCCTATACATACACGTGCACGCACAAATTTAAGCAGACGTATATACACAAACAGATACAAGCACAATAATACACAGATACTTTACATACATAAAGAGGCAAACATGAACATATACAGTACTGTGCAAAAGGCTTAGACACATGCAAAGAAATACTGTAGAGCAAAAATAATGAAATTAAATGTTTCTACATTAAAAAAAATACTATAAAGGGCAGTAAACAGTAATAAATGAAACAAAGTCAATATTCGGTGTGACAATCCTTCTCTTCATCCTCACAAAAAAATAGTAGTCTCAGGTACAATTTGTGCAGTTTTATAAGGAAATTAGCTGATTTACTTAGCATCTTGCAGAACCAGCCACGGTTCTTCTGGAGACTTTGACTGTCACACTTGCTTTTTTTTTTTTGCAGCAAAACCCAGCAGCCTTCATTATGTTTTTTGTCTGAAAAGTGGTCTCTTATGTAATATGCTGCTTTCT
>CM075005.1:7725395-7752188 GCA_037576675.1 Pangasius sanitwongsei
TTCAATCACATCTTGATTGTTTTATTTCAAATCCATTGTGGTGGTGTATAAAGGCAAAATCACAAAAACTCTGTGATTGTCTAAATACTTCCAGACCTAACTGTATATATCTGAATTGTGAGAATAATGCAGCTTGTGTGAGTGTGTGTGTGTGTTTTCCTGTTTTATTTCAATGCCTTGTGTGTATGTGGTGGGGGGAAGACACATTTTGTCAGTAGTTGAGCTTATTGTTGAGCATACAGTTTCCAAGCTCACATCACAGCTGCTGGTTATGTGAGTTGAGAGAGCAGGTTGTTTGACTTGACCACTAGTGTTTAAAGCCTGAATTAGTTGTGCTTCTGCGAGCCAATGTTCTCAACGACCAATCACTGATCACCATTGTTCCCAACGACCAATCACTGATCACCAGTGTTCCCAATGAGAAATCACTGATTACCAGTGTTGTCCCTTCCTCACACTTCATTGTTCTTTGCACATGTAACACCAATAATACTAATACTAATATTAAAAGTGAATTTTTCCACCCATAACCGTTTCCTTCATGTTTGTTACACAACTACCCACTACCACTGCTTCTTTTCGTCTGCATCCTTGACTTTTAAAAAGTTAGTATTTTGTAAATGTGTAACAGGTTAATCTGTGGTGCCATGACCATAGATGACACTTTTATAGTATATATGCTTAGTTTGTGTCAATCACTTTGCATGGTAGTTTTATGGGCCCTTTCATTTTTCTCTGAGACACAGAATGGGATTTCAGATAAATGGTTACCTAGCTTTCTCTGTGATTCTGTGGAAAATGATGACTACCTTGCCCTACAGGATTTGCTGAAACAGATAACAAGATGTTATAATACTGACTTTACATTTGCAATAACAATATCAAAATTTCTCAAAAGACTTAAATACCCAAAGTAATTAGCATTTCAAATTAACTCAGATATTCTTCTCACCCTTTTCAGATATTCTTCTCTGAGGACAGATATTCTTCTCACCTTAAGTGACTTTAAGTTCAAAAACTTGTCTTCATTGGACATGAATAGAAGGGATATTCTTATGAACAACCAACTTTTATATGTCGTGTTAAGATGAGTGTTAATTGTCAAGACTATGATGGTCTTGACAGTCCCCTATACACGGCCTGTGAGCTGGGGAACGTGAGCATGGTGAAGTACCTGCTGAGCCGTGGAGCCGCCACTGAGCTGGATGACCATTTTTTGGAAACACTCCCCTGCAACTGGCCATTAAAAACAGCTACGGTTATTTTAAATAAGTCATATATAAAAGCCAAGAAGAAATGGTGTCCTGATTCTACATTTTTCAAGTGTTACTTTGTTCAGTACAGTAGTTTGTATACACGTTACCTCTTCCCACTTAATTCATTAGGATAACAGTATTTATAATTTTTAACCATGCACCATATACCAAACTCAGATGTTAATTGATTGATTTAATTTGTGAAATCAGTGTTATGAAGTCCTTAGATAGATCTGTTTGATGCAGTATAATTATAAGCTGAGTACAGTGGAGCAAGTGATCAGTTTAGTTTATGACATACTGAAATATATATCAGATAGGTTGGTTTGGAAAAATGTGGAAGTCTGAAGACTGTGGCCCTTTGACACTAGATGACAGTGTAACATCTATCTTGGACATTTCTCCACAAAGGCACTAGAGGGCACCGTCCCCTGAAGTTTGAACCTCATTTTTTGTTGTCACGCTCAGTTCCTGCTGGTTCAGTATAAAAAGCACATACAGTCTCTGTGAAGCCTTACAGGTTGCACTGTCATTCTTGTGTGTTCTAAGCTGTTTTGTTTGGATAGATGACCTGTGTATGACCTTGCCTTGCCTCACCCTGCCTCATCTATGCCTCTGCCTTTGCCTAGCCCTCTGGATATGATGATATTTCTGATCTTTGATATATTGACCCTGCCTTGTCTTTTGACCACATTGTTTTGATTTTCATGTGTTTTAGTCTCAGAATATTTTGACCCTGATATCTGTACTCTTCCATATTGACCCTTACAATGTGTCTGAGAGCCCTATGTTAAAACAATTCAGTGCTGATTACTTTGGTAACATTGTCAATATGCAGTGTCTGTACATTCCAAGTATCACAAAGTGTAAAGAAAGGCCTTTTCTAAAAGTGTATCAGTGTACAAAAAAAACAAAAACCCTTTACCACCCAGAAGTTTTAACATTATCCATGAGGAAACAACAAACCTTTCACATTTTCTGGATACATAACTTACCTAGCATGCATGACCAACTGAAAAACAGAATTCCTAGCAGAGGTAGCAGAGGTGCAAGAAAGTAACAACAACTGAATTAAGTGAACATGGCTGCACATCATCCAGCTTCTTTTTGGGAAATGAAATTGGGATTCAAATTTGTGTGGCAGTGTGTGCACGTGCATTGCTGTGGTGCAAGATCCAGTTCTGGGTGCACCAGTTCACTTTTCCAGATGTTTGTAACTGATGCTTTCCTACAGATGCCTAAGCACTGCAATGTGAAATCGCCACATCCTAATTCCGGTAATTTTTGGGTCCCCCTTGTGTGTGTGTGTATATATATATATATGTGTGTGTGTGTGTGTGTGTGTGTTTCTATACACTGTTTCAATAAGAACTGTACCTGTCTTTTAGAAATTTAATTCTTCATGTTGTATATTTATTTTCTTAGTAAACAGAAATCTCCTTCAACAAAGGAACCAATAACTTCACTGAATTCTTAACGTTCTCCATTTTCACACACGAATGTTGTTTGTACCATTGTGCCAAAGTATTACGACTTTATTCTCAAAATCATGTTCGAGAATCAGTGGCCTTAAACGCTGTTGTATTACTGTCCTGAAGAACATTATCGTATGCTATTATATTATAAATTAGAATATTATATTAGCCTAGTCATTAGAAGTGCTGTGGAATAAAGTGAGGTTTATAATTAAGGACACAGGAAGTGCTAGTGCTGAGGATGCCTCACTCTGCTTAAATAACTAACATATGCATAAACAAATAAATAAATGGGCTAAACAGACTTTAAAATAGAGTATTTGAGTAGTTTTGAGTCTTATACCACAGCGATGACAATGTTTTGGATATTAATGAACAACACGTTGTGCTTTTTAACTGTAGTTATGTTTAATGTTAGTCTTCAGCACAGAGGAGTTTGCACTTTGTTTTCTCAGTAACATGAGAAGCTGCGGTTTTTCTTTCTCTTTAAATTCAAGAGAGAGAAAAATAAAGGCTAGTGAGGGAATAACTAAAATGGAAGTGTAACAGGACACTTACATTCGTGGCATTTGGCACACTTATCTAGAGTGACATACCTTTAGACATCTGAACAGTGGAGCATAAAGGGCCTTACTCAGGGGCCCAGCAGTGGCAGCTTGGTGGTATCAGCCTTTGAACTCATGACCTGCTGATCAGTAGTCCAACATCTTAATCACTGAGCTACCACTGCCACACTTACTACCTTTTACAAAGCACTGACATCGACACTCCTTCGTAAAGGTTACCTATAACTACAACCTATACCTACAACTTCACCATATCAATGATTATACGCTTATCTTTCTTAACAACACGTTATTAATGCGTTTATTATGCTTAGATTTTGTGGAGCTTCCGCCCTACAAGTCCCTCTCAGTGAGCTGTTACAGGAATGATAAATTAAGTAGCCCTTCATGAGCTTATTAACATAAAGCTATTCAAGATTCAAGATTTTTATTTGTCACATACACAGTTATATTCAGTATACTGTATAACTTGCAGTGAAATGAAAACCTGGCCTACTCCTCCTGTGCATTTAAATAACTAAATTAAAAATAAGACATGAACAAGAAGTAATAAGAAATAATAAGAAATAAGAAATGTCTGTACAGGAATGTGCAACAAAAAAAAGTAATGCACAAAATATGCAGTTATGTGAAGTGTAATAACAATACAAAGTGCAGTGTGTGGAGGGACAGTGGAGTGCAAAGTGATACAAGAGTCTTTATGGCGTCCTAAGGGGTCTGTATGGTGGACATATCCGTGTTGAGGAGTCTGATGGCCTGAGGGAAGAAGCTCCTCCTGAGCTTCTCAGGTTTAGCCATCAGACTACGGAAGCTTGCTTGATTGCAGCATGCTGAACAGACGGTTACCGGGGTGGGTGGAGTCTCTGAAGATTTTATCAGCTCTAGTACTGCATCGCCTGGTGTAGATGTTGTGCAGAGACCTGGAGATGCGCTCGGCCAAGCGCACCACTCTCTGCAGGGCGTTGCATCCCTGAGCTTAGCAGTTTCCATACCATTTCTGAGATGCACTGAGCCCCACTAGTATAGAACATTTTCAGGATCGCTGGGGAGACCCTGAATTTCCTCCGCACTCTCAGGTGGTACAACTCTTGTCTGGCTTTCTTCACTTGAGCTGGGATGTGATGAGTCCATGTCAGGTTCTCAGAGGTACCTGAAGCTGCCTTGGAGTACGCATCTCTGAGGACCTGACATGGACTCATCACATTACAGTGATATTAAACACACAAATCCATATACATATTAAAGGTGCTGTTATGGAAAATTTAAGAATTAAACTGTGCTGAGGTTTAGTTAGCTATTGTAATCAACACAATTTCTGTTAAAAGAAACAAAATATATGACTAATTTTTGGGCATGACGTCACAGCGCACGCCCAGGTATGCTGCTTAAAATTCCAGCACCTCCGATATAAATCACCTTACAGAGCCCTGAGGGCAGAGAAAACACACTGTAAACTTTGTCAGTTGCATAAGTAGCTTAGGCTGTAAAATGGCGAAGTTTTTGGTCATGATGGTGTTTATTTTATCTACACTGACTCTTGAGAGTGTGTGTGCTGTGTCAGAAACAGTCTCGAGCATGTGGCAAAGTGCACACTCTGCCGTTAAGAGCCTGGGTGATGATGCTCACTCCTATCTGGTTTCCCTCATCGGGAAACAGACAGTCGACACACTGCTAAAGGTAAGTAGGCATAATGTCTGTCTTTAAATGGGGGTTTAAAAATCTGCCCAGTCTAACCAGCTCTCGCGAGAACATCTTCCCACGTGTAGAATGAAGTGGTATAGTATAGTGGGCACAGACTCACTGAAACTGGACAAAAGAAGATTGGATAAACCTCATCAAACATCAGAATGGGGAAAATGTGAGAAAATATTCTGGTTTGAGTATTTCAGAAACTGCTGATCTCCTGAGATTTTCATGCACAAGAGTCTATATGGTCTTTTTCCAATCTTCAACTGCCCAGTTTCGGTAAACCTGTGTCCGCTGTAGCCTCAGATTCCTGTGCTTGGCTGACTGGAGTGGAATCCATTGTGGTCTTCTGCTGTCGTAGCCCATCTGCCTCGACTTGTTGTGCGTTCTGAGATGCTTTTCTACTAAGCATGGTTGTAAAGAGTGGTAAATTATGTTACCATAGTCTTGCTGTCAGCTATAACCAATCTGGCCATTCACTCTTTTTTTTTTTTTGCATTCTGTGTTAGGTCTATAGACTCTTGTACCTGAAAATCTCAAGAGATCAGCAGTTTCTGAAATACTCAAACCAGCATATTTTCTCACATTTTCCCCATTCTGATGTTTGATGAGAACATTGACTGAAACTCAAGACTCGGTGGTGAAAACTGGTTTTATTTTGTACCTTAGCCTGCATATGTCAGGGTATATTTGAGAGCCAGAGTGTTCTATAGGTAATATTTTCTTCAACGCTTTAAACAGACCATAGGGGATGGCATAAAAGAGATGTCACAGGCTGTGGCTCACACTCTCAATGCAGTGGCAGCACGCATTACAGAACGTCTGGGTGCCGCCGGAATTGATGGTGAGTCTATATTATTATTATTACTTTAAGTATCAATAAGAAATTCCACACTAGCATGAAGTGAGCTTTGGAGGAGGAAGTTATGTCCTCAGATGAATGGTGAAAATGTATTTATTATTAAATAAATTATATTTTTTTAATATATTAATTGTATATGTAATTATATTCTTATTTAGGTGCAGCTGTGTTCATTTACTATTTTAAAATCACATGGACCACTAAAAACCTTAAAAGACAAGCCACAAATTTTCTTTGTAGTCTTTATGGACAAAACGTCATGTTTCCAAAAGTTTACATAAGATAACATTTAAACATTGAAAGCATCAGTCTAATACATATGTTTCTTTTTGTCCAGCCAAACCTCAAAAGCTCTTCACCCCTGAAGGTGTGGTCTTTGTGGCTCAGTGGGCCTTGCTGGCTGTGCCTGGATACTGGTTGCTGTCTTTGGCAGTTTGGCTGTTTGCATTTGTTATTAGACAAGCATTGTTTCCACTGAAATTCATCTTTGCCATTGGCAAAGTATTCAAGAATGTCAAGGGGCTGGCAAGACAGCTGAAAGACATAAAGAGGAAGAGAAAACAAAAATGAGAGCCACTAAAACTAAATAAGGGATGGGACTAGAGCTGGAAAATACTGATTTAGGGGTGAAAGTTGATTTATTTATTTATTATTATTGGGCAAATAATTATATATACATTATATATATTATAAATAATTGTATAATACATTCAGACAAATGGAGTTCTTTGTGGTTTGAATAGATCTATTTATGTCTTATTCATTGTGTACATGTTCTTTCTTTAAAATAGACATTTGTTTTTCCAAAGCACTGCATAATTAAATGGGAGTTTGTTGAATTCTTTTAAAAGTACAGATACATTGGTCTACTGATTAAATGAGGACTTTAACCCACTCTTAGAGTAGGAAATGGTTTAATTTAAGCAATCATATAATTGCTGATTCCAGTTCTTTTTGTTTGTTTGTTTGTTTGTTTAATCTTAATGTCAGTTATAAAAGACCAGTTTTTCTGCATTATGAATAGGGATCTAGAAATATAATTAAATCAGACACCTGAAGTTAGGTAAGGTGTGCTTATAAAGTCTATCAATCTTGTACACAAAGGGCTGGCGTGGTTGCAGGTTTTTGGTCCAGCCAAAGAGGATTTATATCTAATAACAGTGATTTGAAGACCAAAATCAGCAAGTGGAATTGGAATAAAAGCCTGCAGCTACACTGGCCCTTGGCAGAGAACCTATTATTAAATTGTTAAATTAATGTTCTGTCCAAACAGGATTTCCATCAACAGCCGCACTATAACAGAAAATAATTGTTATCCCAGGCGCAAGCTAGGCTAGACAGGTGACAATATAAAAGGAAAACCAGTGGTTCTGTTATCCTGGGGCATTTCTTTTTATGCCTCTGCCGCTAGGTGGTGGAGGTGTTATGTTTTTTAGGCTGTCCATGAATATGTCAGAGATTCTCATTAGTATGATATCTCAAGAACGAGCAGCTGAATGTTGTTAGGATTTAAGGGAATTAACATTATAACCAGCAAATGAACTGATCAGATTTTGGAATTGATCAAGGTATATCAAAATAGAGGTAGATGTTAATTTTACATGCTGATATGATTATAATTATTCTATACCAGATAGAAAACTGGGAGAAATGCTTTTGGCTGTCTTTTGTTTTTCAGGTCTGGGCATGAAAATGAAACTGTCATATTATCACATTCTTCCTCATGGTGTCATAGGTTTTCCATAGAACATAAGGGGTTGTGTATTCTGCTCTTAGCTGGAAAATTCTTGAATAAGATCTTTTTTTATTCACAAGAATGCCTCTAAAGGAACCTGGGTTTTAGAAAAAACAAAAACTAGTACTTGTTTTTGTCATTACTAAGTGAACGCAAAGGAAACTGCATAGTCAGACATAGTTTCAGTCTTGAGGTAAGGGAAAAGTCCACCATGAAACACATTACATACTGTATATTTATGTTGGAATATTTGCTGGCCAGTGCTGAATTTTCATTATTCCTATGTGAAGTTACCGGCTGTCTGCTACTCTGATGTTCTGACATTGCATTTGACATGACATCCTTAAATATGGTTACAGCTAATATTGCAAGAAGAGTTAGTGAGCTTTGAGATTTAAAGAGAGACACAGTCTCAAACTGTTTAAAGTCATATCAAAATAAAAAAAAAGACTGCTCTATTGCCTTATTTTTGAGTGATAACTCATACAAGCATACGCTGATGTTTTTGTGGAGCTCCCACACAGGACCTGCCAATGCATATCTGGTAATATACTATAATCACTGATAAAAGCCACTAGATATCGTATATCATATATTGGATAGATGATATTTTGTAGGGAGGATTTTTAACCATGGACCATAAATCAACATCTGATTTTGTGCAGTGACACAACAAATACTTGTAGTAAGTCCTTTGACAGATCTACTTGATGAAGTTCAATACATTGGAGCAGGGGTGTGCATTACAAAAATTCAGATCAGCACTCAGTGTAGTTTATGACACAATTAAAGATTAAGCTTCACCTTCTTGCTAGTCACCTTTGGGGAAAAAATCCTTTCTCTCATTCTTTCTCCACTAGTGACCCACCAATTCCCCATTTCCTCCCCGCTATTCATTAACTCCTACCCAAGAGTCTTTACTGGGAGGCTTGCCATCTAGCAGAAGCTGTCCAGAGCTACAGCCAAAGTTCTGAGAATTCTCCCCACTTTTTCAGTTCCAAAATCACTCTTTAGTGCATATCTACATAGAAAAGGTTGTTTAGGATTCTGAAGGACTACAATAAATTTTTTTTGCACTAATAGAGAAGGTATGGGACAAGAGTGAATCCTCTTGGGAGTTACAACATTATCTATGAGGAATGTTATATAATGTGTATCTTATCTAGCATGGATGATTCCACCAAGAGCAAAAACAGAATTCCCAGCAGACGCGGAAGAAAGAAACAACAATGAATCACTGAGCATGGTTGCACTTCATCCATATTGTTTCTGGGTATTAAAGCTTGGGTTTAGCACTTCGAGCTTAAACTAATGGCATTGCAGGGTGTTATATATTTTACATATACACTATATGGCCAAATGTTTGTGGACACCTGACCATCACACCCATATTTGGGCCTTTCCCAAACTGATGCCACAAAGTCAGTTCCTCAGTAAGCAGGCAAGTCTGCAGCAGAAACCGCAGAATGCACCAACACTCTTTCTGATTATTTGTCTTTCCACATTTTATTCAAAACCTTCAACACCTGAATTGTACATCGTACATCCTACATGTCCTTCTAGACAAGTTCAATCGGCGGGCATCTTGGAATCGCACCCAGGCAGTTATAAAAAAAAAAAAAACAGTCTTAAAAAAGACTCCTATCCATATGGGGAGAGACCCATATACTAGAAACAGATAGACATAGTCTATGTAATATGTGATCTTTGGCTCCAATAACACGAAAAACCAGTACTTCAAAAGTTGCTCTGGTTACTGCACCTTTCTTCATTACAAACATTACAGAACAAAGCACAATGGAATTTATTTATTTTTTTAATCCATCCATCCACTGTACTGCTTATCCTACACAGGTCATGGGGTAGCCTGGAGCCTTTCCCAGGGGAGTCAGGGCACACGGCAAGGGACACCCTAGACTGGGTGCCAACCCATCACAGAGCACAATTGTGTACACACACACACACTACAGACAATTTAGGGCAGCCAATAACACATGTCTTTGGACTGGGGGAGAAAACTGGAAAAAACCCCAAAGCAATGGGGGCACACACAGGCAGGATTTGAACCCCCAGCGGTGCAAGGCAACAGTGCTAACCACTAAGCCACTGTGTCCCTTTCTTTCTCTCTTTCTTTACCTATGTAAAACAGTCACCATGCTGAGGTTTAGACGCATACAGTCTCTGATACAGGTCAATTAATTTTATTTTTTAGAAAATATTAGCCATAACAGAGTTTACATATAGCCCTATAGAGGATTTTGGGTGGAAAAAATCCTTTAACATTTAAATACTATCAAAGCTTAGGAGTAATAGCTTGAAGAAAGTTATTATTCATTACAAATATACACCGATCAGCCATAACATTAAAACCACCTGCCTAATATTGTGTAGGTCCCCCTTGTGTCATCAGAACAACTCTGACCTGTCAAGACAGGGACTCCACAAGACCTCTGAAGATGTGCTGTGGCATCTGGCACCAAGATGTCCTATAAGTTGCGAGGTAGGGCCTCCATGCGTTGGACTTGTTTGTCCAGCACATCACACAGATACTCGATCGGATTGAGATCTGGGGAATTTGGAGGCCAAGTCAACACCTTGAACTCTTTGTTATGTTCCACAAACCATTTCTGAACAATGTTTGCAGTGTGGCAGGGCACATTATCCTGCTGAAAGAGGCCACGGCCATTAGAGAATATTGTTGCCATGAAGGGGTGTACTTGCTCTGCAACAATGTTTGAGTAGGTGGTATGTGTCAAAGTAACATCCATATGAATGCCAGGACCCAAAGTTTCCCAGCAGAACATTGCTCAGAGCATCACACTGCCTCCGCCGGCTAGCCTTCTTCCTCTAGTGCACCCGGGTGCCATATCTTCCCCAGCTAAGCGATGAACACGCACCTGGCCGTCCACATGATGTAAAAGAAAACATGATTCATCAGACTAGTCCACCTTTTTCCATTGCTCCATGGTCCAGTTCTGATGCTCACATGCCCATTGTAGACACATTCAGCAGTGGACAGAGGTCAGCATGGGCACTCTGACCGGTCTGCAGCTACGCAGCCCCAAGCGCAGCAAGCTGCGATGCACTGTGTGTTCTGACACACACTCATTAACTTTTTCATCAGTTTGTGCTACAGTAGCTCTTCTGTAGGATCAGACCAGATGGGCTAGGCTTCGCTCCCAACGTGCATTAATGAGCCTTGGGGCCCATGACCCTGTCACCGATTCTCCAGTTGTCCTTCCTTGGATCACTTTTGGTAGGTACTAGCCACTGCATACCGGGAACACCCCACAAGACCTGCCACTTTGGAGATGCTCTGATCCAGTCGTCTATCCATCACAGTTTGGCCCTTGTCAAAGTCATTCAGATCTTTCAGCTTGTCCACTTTTCCTGCTTTCAACACATCGAGAACACACTTCGAGAACCGACTGTTCAATTTTCAATTGACTGGATTTTTTTTTAATGGTGAAGAAGTCAAATAAATTTCTTAGAAGGCTGTTTAACAAAGATGCAGTACATAGGCTGTCTTTTGGAAATGTTAATTCTTCGCGTTTTTCCAAAATCCTCTATGTATGTAAACTCCGTTATGGTTGTTATTTGCTGCTTTTAAAGAAGATACTAAATGGTTTATAAATCCTTAACCTAGGCAGATCCTACATTTATCAGTAGGTGGCAGTAGTGCATCGGTTTTTGTTTTTTTTTTTAATCCCCGAAAAAACCACAGGCTAGATCCCAAATGGCTCCATACTGCAGATAAAGTGGACTGGTGAGTGTAAAAGCCACCACTCCGGGTGTAGTGCACTTATTTAGGGCGGTAGGGAGCAGTTTGGGATTCAGCCGCGGACTGCCTGCTACGTTGGAAGTTAGGTTTTGTTGTTGTTGCTGTTGTTTTACTTGCGCTTTGTTTCTTTTACGTTTTAAGTGTTTTGGTTTTACTTGGAGGACTGAGGTCTGGTCAAATTGCCACTGAGCAAACATCACACACTGAGCAACTTCACTTTTCCAAGCTTTGTGGAGTTCCGGTTTCCTCGAGTGCCATCTGAATGACTTCCGCTTCTGTCCTCATAGTTCTGTCCTGTTCATAGTTAACACACGTGATAGGGAATGAACTGAGGTTAATAATTACGGAGAGAAAACGCCAGCTGTATTAGTAATTTAGGCTGTAAAATGGCGAAGTTTTTGGTCATGATGGTGTTTATTTTATCTACACTGACTCTTGAGAGTGTGTGTGCTGTGTCAGAAACAGTCTCGAGCATGTGGCAAAGTGCACACTCTGCCGTTAAGAGCCTGGGTGATGATGCTCACTCCTATCTGGTTTCCCTCATCGGGAAACAGACAGTCGACACACTGCTAAAGGTAAGTAGGCATAATGTCTGTCTTTAAATGGGGGTTTAAAAATCTGCCCAGTCTAACCAGCTCTCGCGAGAACATCTTCCCACGTGTTAAACGAGCTCCCGTGAGGTTATATTTCTTATAACTTTCCACTTTATTATGTGCACTCATGATATTCTGAAGGACACGTTGCAGGTACATACTTGGTGATTGTGGCCCATCTTTTGCTAGAAGCAATCCGGGTAAGGCATTGCAGTGCAGATATTTTTAGGGTGCTGGAGAATTAGTGAGGCAGCGACACTGACATGGTGGTGGGTGTGTGGTGTGACAGGCACAGAAACATTGGGCATTTTAAACACTGCATTTTTAATTCCCACTAACATGTTGGTCCATCTTGAAGTTCTACAGCTAGGAACTCGAGCTCTTCAATTCCATACACAATTTGTGTCATTCATTATGGTGTTTTAAAAAAAAAAAAAAAAAAATCCCAGCAACACTGATACATCTGATACTCATAGTAGTGTCATGACTGTGGTGAGAATCATACAGAAAACTAGATATATCTAGATTTACATGATAAAATATAGCGGGCACAGGCTCACCGAACCTGGACAGTTGAAGATTGGATCAACATCACCTGGTCTTTTTCCAATCTTCAGCTGCCCAGTTTAAGTGAGTCTGTGATGACTGTAGCCTCAGACTCATGTTTCTGATTGGCAGGAGTAGAACCTGATTTGGTCTTCTGCTGTTGTAGCCCATCTGCCTCACGGTTCAGCGTGTTGTGTGTTCTGAGATGCTTTTCTTCTCACCACGTTTGTAAACAGTGGTAATTTGAGTTATCATAGTTATCATCTGGCAATTTTCTCACAGAACCACTGCTTTTTTTTTTTCTTGTGTAAACTCCAAAGACTGTTGTGCATGAAAAGAAGGTCAGCAGTTTCTGAAATACTCAAAGCAGCCCATTTTTCCCACCATTCTGATGTTTGATGTGTACATTGAGTGAAGCTCAAGAGCTGTATCTGCATGATTTTATGCACTGTGCTGCTGACACATGATTGACTGGTTGGAATCTTGCATGAATGTACAGTTGTTCCTAGTAAAGTGCACAGTGAGCGTATATGGTAGGTTTAACTGTTGAAAGAGCTCTTTTTACATTTACATTTATGGCATTTGGCAGACGCCCTTATCCAGAGCGACTTACAATAGTGCTTTGAAGTCTATCAAAAATACATTCTGATATTAGCTCACTAGGTCACAAACTAGGAATACCATCAGTCCAAAACTTTTTTTTTTTTTTTGAATGTAGGTATTAAATGGATGTACCTAATAAAGTGGTAAGTACATAGTTTCATGGCAGGCCATTTCAGACAAATTAAGCTATGATGTAATAGACATATATGAATGTTTTGGCACCTAGGGACACCTTTGGCTCTTTAGTTTTTATATTTTTTATTTTTTTAGAAAATAGAGTTCAATGGAATTGTATTTTTAAGTCTGATAAATGATCTGGCCGATATATTAAATTGCATAACATTATAGTATATTTATAGAATATGTTTTTCCCAGATTTGCAGGTAACAGAATCTGCATGTAAGTGGTTTGACTCAGTGGTGAAAATTGGTTTCCTATTGTACCTAGTGCTAAGCATACAAATGTCAGGACATATAACGAGAGCCAGAGTGTTCTACAGCTAATATTGTTTTCATTGCTTTAAACAGACCATAGAGGATGCCATAAAAGTGACATCACAGGCCGCAGCTCATGCGCTGAATGTAGCAGCAGCGTACATCACAGATTTTCTGGGTGCTGCCGGAATTGACGGTGAGTTTATATTGTAATTATTGTTATTACTGTAAGTATCAATAATAAATTCCACGCAAGCATAAAGTGGCCATTAACAGAGGAAATTATGTAATTATATTAATATTTAGGTGAAGGTGCATTCATTTGCTATTAGTAGTATTTTAAAGTCACATGGATAACTAAGAACCTTAAAAGACAAGCCACAGATTTCTTTGTACTGTAGTCTTTATAGACACAACCTCATTTTGCCAAAACTTTACATGAGTTAAACATGAAAAGCTTAGGGCTAATCAATTATACATTTCTTTTTGTCCAGCCAAACTGCCTGTGAAGCATTTCACCGCTGAAGGTGTGGTCTTCGTGGCACAGTGGGCCTTGCTGGCTGTGCTTGGATACTGGCTGCTGTCCTTGGCAGTTTGTCTGCTTGCAGGTGTTGTTAGACGAACTCTGTTTCTGCTAAAAGTCGCCTTTGCCATTGCCACATTTGGGCTGATTGTGAGTGATGGTGGCGCCAGTGCCGAAACCACAGCGATGAGACTAGCTGGACTGGTGTTCGCTTGTGTCCTGCTGGGCATCGGACCTTCGTTTTTCAGGAGAGACTCCAGTGCCCACCTGGAGCAGAAAGTCAACGTGCTGGAGAGACGGCTGAAAGAGATGGAGAGGAAGAGAAAAGAAGAATGAGAGCCAGTAAACTTCAATAAAGGATGGGGCTAGCATTACCCTGGGCCTGCTAGCCCTAAGGAACAGGGATTTTAAATCTGTGTTGGCTGAATGGATGTGAGCATGTCATTGACTCAGTCATGTGTTAGTCTTTTTGAGTGACGTTTTTCTCCATACATGGAGTGACTGACATGTTAGAGCAACAAAAACACAAAACATGTAGAGTTACTCTCTAATTATGTTGTAAAACACTGATTTAAGGGTGGATGTTGGACTGATTTTTTTTATCATTAGGTAAATATTTATCCAGTTTCCTGTACATTCAGACAAATGGAGTACTTGGAGCGCATTGTGGTTTGAATAGATCTATTTATGTCTTATTCATTGTGTACATGTTCTTTCTTTAAAATGGACATTTGTTTTTCCAAAACACTGCAAAATTAAATGGGAGACTGGGGAGATCCACTTCAATTCTTTTAGAAGTATAAATACATATTGGTTTACTGATTAAATGAAGACCTTAACTTAGTCTTAACTCAGTCCTAGGATTGGCTTAATTTAAGAAATCATATAATTGCTGATTCACCTGTTTTTTTATTATTATTTATTTATCTAAACCTAACATCACTTATAAACAAATTTCTCTTTCTGAAGTGCATTAAGAATATGGATCCAGAAATATAATTAAATCAGACAATTGATGTTAGGTAAGATGTGTTTAGAAAGTCTTCAGGGGTCATCAGTCTTGTACACAAAGGGCTGGTGTGGCTTCAGGTCTTTGTTCCAGCCAAAGATGATCCACACGATCCAGTCATTTGAAGACCAAGATCAGCAAGAGGACTTGGGTATGGAATGAAAATTCACTGCTACGCTGGCCCTTGGTGGAGAACCTATTATGTTAATTTTATGTTCTGTCTAAAAAGGATTTCAGTCAACTTTAGCACTACAACACAAAACAACTCAATGGCTCTGTTATGCTGGGGCATTTATTTTTATGCACTAGGCGGTGGAGGCATTATTTTTTCTGGCTGTCCATGTGCCCATACATCTGTCTGCCTGAGGTTCTCGTTAGCGCGGTATCTTAAGAATGAGTGGTTGAATGTTGGATTTATATGGAATTATCATTGTAACTAGCAGATGAACTGATTAAATTTTGGAATTGATCCAAACATGGTCAACGTCACAGCAAGGTCAAATGTCTGAAATAGTTTTATTTTTTCAATAACTTTGTTCCAATTTGGAGGGTAATTCTGGAATGCAAATTAGTAACAAGAAGGAACAGACTTGTTGGCAGCAGAGGCATCTTCATCAAAGCAGTTGTTGTCACGTTCTGCTTGTTGCTGACGTGGTTTGGGTGCACTTGGCCCCTTAAAGGGAAGCATCATTGCAAATCAATACAGAGTTCTTCTGACTGATCACCTATATGCTATGATGAAACATGTCAAAGACGTGTTGAATCTGTGCCAAGGCACACTGATGCTGTTCTAGTGGTTTGTGACGACCCAGCACCTTCCTAAATCTAATTTATCTAATCTTATTTATCTAATCTAAACCAGTCTTACTAATTTGTCACCCATCTGTTCGTGAAGATCTTTTAGTGAAAATGTCTGTAAAAAATAATGTGAGCAAGAGTTAGTAAATTGTTATATTGCTGCAATATAAGAAAGTTTAGGCTGCATTAGAAGATCAGAAACTAAATACATCATGCATAGTGAATTGTAATATTACAGTGTTAGATTTGAATGCTTTAAAGATAATCCACACTTCAGCAGTTACTTTGGGTTTAGTTTCAGACCTCAAAATGAAATATTCAACTAGTTAACTATTTCACCAACAAATCTAACTTACTGTTGGATATTAAGGTCTTGTGTCAGGAAAAACAAACATGTTACTTGGACTTTAATACAATTAAAAAGTGACTTTATAAGACATGTGCAATGGCCTATTGCAGGGGAAGTTACAATGTTTAGCTCACTTTTATCTTTTGCTTTTAGCTTTAGTTAGCTGTTTATCTTAATCAGGTCTATCAGAGGAACAAAATGGTGAACACTATGACACTGAAGTTGGTGCTCCTGGACTAGGCAAAATATAATACACATGCAAAGACATGACCCACATCGAACACAGTCTCATCTCAGTTCTGATCAAGTAGAACCCTTGACTTCTATAAATTAGACTGTATGGCCAAAAGTATGTGGACACCTAACCATCACACCCATATGTGGGCCTTCCCCAAATTATTGCCACAAAGTTGGAATCCCAATCTGTAGCATTACAATTTTAGTTCATTGGAACTAAGGGGCTCAAGTATGTTCCTGCATGACAGTGCTCCTGTGCACAAAGCAAGATCATAAAGACATGGTTTGCTGATGTTGGAATGGAAGAACTCGAGTGGCCTGCAGAGAGCCTTGACCTCAACCCCACTGAACACTTTTAGGACAAATTGAATTGCAGGCCTTCTCGCTCAACATCAGTGCCCGACCTCACTAATGCTCTTTTGGATGAATGTGAACAAATCCCTACAGCCACATTCCAAACTATAGAGGAAATGCTTCTCAGAAGAATGGAGGCTCCAGATTAACACTGATGGCTTTGGAATGGGATGTTCAACAAGATGGTGTGATGGACAGGTGTCCACATACTTTTTGGCCATAGTGTATGTTTTTAAATTGCATCACATTTTTGTGGAATGTGTAGGCATTGAAAAAGAATGCCATTTACTGTGTCAAGTGACTGCAGACCAGAAGTGACATCCTTCTCATCTGCTTCTCATCGAGCCAAAACAGGTTCCGAGTGGCAAGGAACCCTGGCGGTTATAGGGAGTAATCTGGACACAATCTGGTCTCATGAGGTATAGAACTCATCATCATTAATCTGAAAGGTGCTCAGAGATGATTGCTTGAGAGGGACAATGTATTATGTATTATGTATGTCTCAGTGGCATGCTCCCAAGCAAGCTCCCCCTCACTGAAGGCGGCAGTGTCAATCAACTGAATAACAAAGTTGGGTGATATGGCCATGGACAGAAATCCCAAATTGATTGTTAGCAAAAAAGGCAATTTTCAGAGACACCCATTCCAAATAAGCATCACACATAGACTCTTTAGGTGGGTTCATACAGAACACTTGCACAAGGGGGCGCTCCAACATTATCCTCCTAGGAAACCATGGTGAATGGGAGCACCTTGCCCTTATTAGAATAGCAATATTAATATATTATTAATGCAGCCAGTGTCTAGATCCTTTGTAATCCAAAGATGGGTTCCAGTTATGTATTTACATTCACTCATCTAGCTCATTGACCAAAGCCTGCATCCATACGCTGTGGTGCAATTTCAAGCTATGTGATGGATCAATGATGACTATGTGATTTCACTGGTCATCTCGCTAAATGTGCGATATCCAAATACGCACTGCCAGAGTGATGAATACAGACACATTGATGAAGCTCTAGTGAGAATTTAGAATATTGCATTGCATGCAGCAGGCCATGGCAATACATTAGTTGCAACACCTAGATCAGAAAAACTCTCCGCCAGTTTGGTTTATACATGGCATCAGGGGTTGTTGGCACAATTCAACCACATACCGTGTGTATGTATGTTCTGTAATGGACAGGCATTCCATCTAGAGTGTATCTCTGCCTTGACATTGGCAAGTTACGTCCTGAACTGACGTAATTAGCCGGTTTGATGAGTTTTCCAGGGACAGTAGACAGGTCTGTGCATGACAGTGTTCATTCCGTACCTGCATTATTCACAACGCTTTATTGTTGAGAGCCAGCAATTTACGCATTAGAGTTGTCTCAGTAAGTAAAGTCACACATTTCCCGCTTCTACACCAGAAAAACGAAATCCCAAGTAAGTATAAAATTCAACAGAGCTCATGTATAAATTATACTGTATGTCTTGTTAGAGTAGTGGTGCAAAAGCTGCACTGTTGGAGGTTTCCATTTGCTTTAAAAATCACAAAACTGTAGGCTACAGCTACCAGCAAGGTTTGTGCTCACTCAGAAAAATCATTCCATTACTCTCTTCATTTGCTTATTGCATGTGTTGTAGACTGTTGTCAGCTGAACTCCAGACCATGTCATTTTTCTTTCCCTACATGTCATTATTAGTATGCGGTGTCTCAGAAATGTAACAGCTTTTTCCCTTTTTACTTCACTACTACACTAAAACTGCCTAATTTTGCTGGCTTTACTAATTAGGGGTGTAAAGGTATATCACAGTAGAGGTGCACTGTGATAAGGAATTTTTACATGCCAATATGATTATCATTATTCCAAACCAGTGAGTAAACTGTGGAAAATGCTTTTGGCTGTCTTTTGTCTTTCAGGTTTGGGCATGAAAAGCTAACCCTCATATCATATTCTTCCTCGTGGTGTCATAGGTTTTCCATAGAACATGTGGGAGTTTTGGATTCTGCTCTTAGCTGGTAATTTTATAGCAGGTAAGATTTTTTTTTAAACCTAAACTTTTACAAGAATGCCTCTAAAAACACTGCATCAGTCAAAGTGTAGTACAAATACAGGGTTTGTGAACAGCTCAACAGTTTTACATCTTAACCTGGGTTTTACAAATACCAAAAAGTAGTACTTGTTTTTGTCAATACTTAGTGAATGCAAAGGAAACTGCATATACAGACAGGTCCCAGGTTTAGATTTAAAGGAAAAGCCCACCTTGAAACACATTAACATTTTGTTATTCCCATAAGAAGTTAACAGTTGTATGCCACTCTGATGTCTCTGACATTGCTAGTGCAGTTATACTGACATTTAATAGAAGAAAAAATATCAAAGATCTCAAACATAAAGGAATCATGTTTCTCTGTTAACTCCTAAAAACAAAAGAGCAAGAGCTTCTTTTCTCACCATTTTTCATTGTCGTTAAATATCATGTTGATGAGAAATCCAGAGTAGAATTCGTGGAGACATCAAATGTTGGACTTAAGGTTCCAGAATGCAATGTAGCTATACAACAGAGTTGCACTGAATTACGGCAGAGACTCTGTTCGGCTTGATGTAGGTATTAGTATGAAAGTTGAAGGTTTGGAACCTGTTCTGCTTGAGCAGAGTGTACAGCTGAGGAGGTGAGAAAGCTGGACATTCTAAAGGACTAAAGCACTGCTGCATCAGTCGCTTTAGGTAAACATGAAGCAAGAGCTAAATCCCACTGGCACCACTATCAGCAGGTAGGCAAACGGCACTGTGGGTCATGTAGGAAACTGTTAACCAAAATAGACCAACATGTTGAAAAAAGACATTTGAAAAAGTCAACATGGAATTACATCATAAAATTAATCTTTGATGGCAGCGAAGATTAATAATAAAGATTAAGTATAAAGGTTATTTATAAAAATTAATAGGCAAGTCGTTCAGGGTGGATTTTTCCTTTAAGGTGTGATAGCATCATTATGTCTATAATACATTTTAAAGGTCTATTATTAATTATTTTCTATCTCCTTAGAGTCCTGGAACCTTAATGTCAATCATCTACAGGTGACATATGGCCAGCAGCTAAGTATCACAATGACAAGTGTGACTCAGAAAATAGAGTTTACATCTATGAATAAACTGCGGTCGTATATTATCTGGTCCAGACGTATCAAGCCCAAAAAGGGACAAGTGATACTATCAGGGGAAGAAAGACGCTTCATAATTAATTCTGTCACATTTGATGACCAGGGAAACTACACAGAGTGGAACTTCTGGGAAAAAGTGGCTTCAGTCCATTTAGTGAAGGTTCTCTGTAAGTTTTTCTCTTGTATACATCTCTCACATTTTTCTTCTGTGCCCTTCTCGGGCACTTGATTAGAACTTGCTTTTTAGTAATACAGTCTAACAATTAATCTCTTACTTGCATTAAAAGCTAAAAGGCGTATCCAGGGTTGTATGCCTGGTAAAAATCTTAGCATTTCCCTGGATGGCCTTTCAAAGGATGACGTTAAACTACAATTCTCCAGCAAAGATTTCAACCTCACTCTGGTGGAGCGTGGCTTGCCTGTGGGCAACAATCATTCTGGATATTGGGGACGGATTCATGTAACTACCAAAAATATCCAAGTTCTTATTGTTGATGGTTCAGATGTGGGGAAGTATACACTCACTGACCGTGAAAATAATACAGTCATGATCGTCACACTGAACATGGCTGGTAAGTTGCTGAAGTTCTGACAGCATTATTAAGTGTTACGACAACATTTAAGAATTTGGTAGGCATCTTAATATTGTCTTAGAAACTGATAGGCAGAATTATAGTACATGTACAGTATAATTGGACCTTTAACATAATGCTGGTGAGCAAACTATCAGCTGCAATCTCAACTAACTATAAAGGAAACTTCTTTTAGAAATAAAGAATATACACAAGTTATAGACAACTGTTCAGTAAAAATGGCATTTAGCTAATTTGAGGTTGTTGCTATGGTTACCACAAGTCGAGAGCTGACGTGGACCCCAAATCACTCAGTGAAATCTGCAGCGAATGTTCACATCTAACATCACAAGAAGGGTTATTGAGCTTTGAGTTTTAAAAAAAGAGAGAACGACACAGACAGAAACTGATTAAAATCATATCAGATGAGAGGTCATATGCAGAATGTGAGCTATTCAAACAGATTTTCTCGATCTTGGGCTATAAAGAAACACATAAAATGCTCACAAGTTTAAAATGATGCACCAAGGCAATGGAAACTGTTGAGTTATTTGTACTAAATTACACTTTCAATTTGTAACCTTTGTTTCGTGGACATTCCACAACATTAAACCTAACTATAAATGGTTTAAATGGTAGAGCTGGCAAATTGTTGTGGGTAAGAGAAACAAAACACAGTTATTACACAGTCATTAGACATCATGACTGGAAAATAATAATAATAATAATAATAATAATAATAATAACCGCAGCAACAACAACAACAAGAATTATAACTACTTCAGGGTGGTAATAGTAACTCTGCTTTGCATCCGGCCACATAACACTACCCAGCTGTTGATTATTTTCCTATAACAGCATGCCCCATCATGTTTTATTTTTTACATATAATACTGGCAACCTGGCTTTTTATGCTTCTGGTCTGCTGTCTTGCCCAATATTGTCATTCTCCTAGGACTAGGACTAAATTTTGTTTTTCCTAGTTTTAAAAGGAGCAACTGAGGTTGAACAGGTGGTAGAACAGCAGTAATAAAAAAAAAAAGGGTGACTAGTTCCTCTGCACTCAACTGAGCCACGTCAAACCTGCTAGAGGATTATGTGTCCCCCAAACTCTCAGCCTATTATTCATTTATTTATCTTGAAGCATGTTCCATTACTTTAATAATACTGTATATTGAATCCTGCTAACAAGGATAAAGTAAAAAGACTAACACTAAGAAAATTCATAGACTAGTGGTGACATCCAGGAATTCTGGTGATAGGGATTTGACAGGGTAATATTTTGAGAACATATTGGATGTGATTTTGCCATGGGTTGACAGGGAACACTTGCAGATAGGGACATCACAGAAGAAGCAGTCAAATGTGTCCAGATCTTCACCAAGACATATTGTTTACTTACTTTCTGTAGCACTTCCCATACTAAACAGCGCAGCAAGACAGGGGAGGCAGGTACTGGGGAAGGGGATGAAAACTCAGAATGTAAGGATCCACAGCAGAGGTTCATTGACTGGCTATCATAGACAATAAGTGAAAAGTCATTCCTGACCAATAGATTAACAAACGCAACTCACCAGAGACAGGAGATGGTGGCTTGTCAACATACACACAGGCACCATTTTGTATGTTACTTTCTAGAAGTAAATGGCAATTCATTTAGCTCTAAGCTACTTAGGATGCTCTGAAACAGGTTTAAAATTGAGAGTGGATGTGTGTGAAAGGGAAAATGCTCTATTAACTGGGTATCTGCTTAGAACAGCCAGCCTGTCTAACACTAAAATTAAACCATAGAACTAGCTGATGGAGTAATTGTTCTTATATTGCGAGTAAATGTAAAGAAAACTAAGACTACATGTGTTTATATACATACTAAGGCTACATGTCTTTAATTTTAAAAATTGAAACATTTAATAATTTATATGTTTCTCCTCTCCTTAGGCTGTGAACTTAAGACCACTCGATTGAAACTGATGCACGGCGAGGAGTTTAGTATCAAGCTGCCGATTTGGTTTAAGAAGCTGGAGTTTAGCTCAATGAATGAAGTACAATCTGTTATCTGGCCCAGCTGTGCTCAGAACACAAGGGAACATGTAAAAGGATCAGGTTTTCAAAGGCAATTTATAATTAGTCCTGTAACATTTAACGATCAAGGAACCTACACACGGTGGAACTACAGGAACCAAGCGTCATCTATTTGTAAACTGGAGGTTGTCTGTAAGTGACTTACTATGCCCCTCTTACACCTTTTGTTTCTTCTTTGGCCCGTTCTCTACATTTTTTTATTTCACTTTTTTTGTGCAATGGTTTCTTTGTATAAACTCTAAAACTACTTATCCTAAATATCTTAAAAGATGCAGACCATGTCCAGGATTGTGTAACTGGTAAGACTCTCAGCATTTCGCTGGATGGCCTTGCAAAAGACGACGTCACGCTGCGTTTCACCAACCAAGAATTCAACATCACGCTGGTGGAGCATGGCTCACTTGTGGACAACTTACCTGAACGCTTCTCAAAAAGGA
The DNA here is from genome assembly GCA_037576675.1 of Pangasius sanitwongsei. NCBI lineage: Eukaryota > Metazoa > Chordata > Actinopteri > Siluriformes > Pangasiidae > Pangasius > Pangasius sanitwongsei. The sequence continues at coordinate 7,748,445 of CM075005.1, forward strand.
TCAATGTGACTAACCATGATATCCAGGTGCTCAACATTGAAACGTCTGATATGGGCAGCTACACACTCACTGATCATGAAGATCGCAAGGTCAAGGTCATTACTCCGAACTTTGTCTGTGAGTTCCCACATCTAAAATCTTTCCACCAATGTAGGTATAGTGTACTGTTGTAATCTAGTAAGCATCACTGATTGGAGTAGATACTGTATGGACTATGCTTGGACCATGGATATACAATGGATATAAAAAGTCTACACACCCCTGTTAAAAGAGCAGGTTTTTGTGATGTAAAAAGTGAAAAAGATAAATCATATCAGAACATTTCCACCTTTAATGTAAAAATTACAATCTGTACAATGCCATTGAAAACCAAACTGACACATTTCAGAGAAAAAAGTTCAAAAAAAAAAAAAAAGAAGAAGAACCTAATTGCATACACGTGCACACCCCTGAACTAATACTTAAGTCAGTATGGCACGTCTTGACTTGGCAATATTTTCCTACTCTTTCTTGCAAAAACATTCTAGATCCATCAGATTGTGAGGGCATCTCTTGTGCACAGCCACAGATTTTTTAGTTGGATTCGGGTCTGGGCTCTGGCTGGACCATTCCAAAACATTAATCTTTTTCTGGTTAAGCCGTTCCTTTGTTGATTTGGATGTATGCTTTGGGTCATTGTTGTGCTGAAAGGTGAAATTCCTTTTCATCTTCAGCTTACTAGCAGATGCCTGAATATTTACACTAAAATCGACTGGTATTTGTAGCTATTCACGATTCCCTCCGCTTTGATAAAAGTTCTGAAGAAAAGCAACCCTAAAGCATGATGCTGCCACCACCATGCTGAAACGTGTGTATGGTGTTCTTTTGGTGATCTGCATTTTTTTTTCCCTCAAACATATCTTTTGGAATTATGAAATTGTTATACCTTTTGGAATTGTTCTCATCAGACCATAACACATTTTGCCACATCATTTGGGATGATTTAGTTGGGCTTGGATGTTTTTTGTGAGAAAGGGCTTCCATCTAGCCAATCTACCCCATAGCCCAGACATGTGAAGAAAACGAGAGATTGTTGTCACATACAGAGAGTAATCAGTACTTGTCAGATATTCCTGCACCTCCTTTAATGTTTCCGGTGGTCTCCTGGGAGTCTCGCTGTTAAATTTTTTCTTGTCCTTTCATCAATTTTGGAAGGATGTCCTGTTCTTGGTAATGCCACAGTGCTGCCCCATTTTCTCCACTTGTTGATGATGGCCTTCACGGTGTTCCATGGTATGTAAAATGTTTTGGAAATTCTTTTACACACCTGTTCTAATCGATATCTTTCGACAAGTGAGATCCTGTACATGCTTTGTAAGCTGTTTGTGGACCATGGCATCAGCAGTCAGATGAATGAGAATGAATGTGATGTTCATTCTGAACACAGTCACATCCCCAGTTATAAAAGGGTGTGCACACTTATACAACCAAGTTCTTGTAATTTTTGTTTATTTTTCCTATTTTTCCCTAAAATATTACTGTTTTTTCACTTAACTTGGTTAATTTTTTACATTGTAATTTCACATTGAGGGTTGAAAATGTTCTGACATGATTTATCTTGGTTTTATTGTTTTACTTTACAAAAATCTGACATTTTAACAGGGGTGTATAGACTTTTTATATCCACTGTAGCAGTTAACCTATTTGAGTTCTGCATAAAACTCATAAATAATACTTTGTATAAGAAAGGGAAATAATCATCTTGGGATATTTTTAATAGGAGAAAATGCTTGGCCATGCTAGAATTTTGAGAACATCATGAATATTTGCCATCCAACACATTGTTCACACATAAAAAGCATACTTTTCTGTCCATTTGTCTTTAGACATGCTGCTGTCTCACTACTTAGATAAACATGCTTACCCACCCTTCTCTGTCTCTCTCTCTCTCTCTGTAGCTCAACCAAATCCTCTGCTAGCTCTGTTGCTGTTGCTTTGTATACCACCCTGTGTTTGCTGCTGCTATGGGAATACGATCTATAAAAAATGCACCCAAACCACCACCAACACCACCACCACCACTGTGAGCGCAGTGAAGTTTGAAAACCAAAATCCACTTCTTGCATCTTCACCAGGCCACATGAGCACTGAAGCTCCTGCAGATAGCACACTGGTAACGCACTAGCACATGACATAGCATATGAGTCTTTTTTTAAAAATGACTTAAATATAAAATATCTAAATTGAAAGAATAACGAATAAAATATCTATCAGTATAATCAACTATGGTGGTGTGATGTGGCCTGACGCAAGCTGAAGTTAGTCTTACCACCCCAAAGTTGACTATTTTCCAACAACAGATTTGCCACAGATAAGACTTACCATTGTGGAATGTCTGTGAGTTATAAAAAGTCATTCTCTAACAAGCCTCTCTTTGCTTTTCTTTCAAAAAAAAACAAAAAAAAAACAAAAACATACTCTTACGCTACTGAGGAAACAGATAGTGCAAAGTCCTATGTCCTAAAGATTCTGTCGTATCAGAAAAACTACAGAATCTTATAAAGCACTGACACCCAAGACGTCCATAAATGCTAAATAAACATTTAATTACAGAAATCTTCTCCATATCAATGATTCTACATGTTTCTTTAATAAAATAAGGTTTTTGAATCTGTTTATTATTAGGCCTAGATTACGTGGAATATGCAAGTCCCTCTGAATTAGCTGAACAATAACAAATAACAAAGAGCATTAATATAAACCTATCATTTGCCTTGCAGCTGGCACTACTGTCAAAGCTGGTGTTGTAGAAAATTAATCAACACCTTCTGACCAATCAGATTTGAGAATTCAACAGCGCTGTGGTATAATATAATTTAATTCATTATTTTTTGCATGGGTGTGAGTGCATGTGCTTAATGCAGTGGGTGTATAATGTGCTGTCACTGTGTGTTAGATGAGAAAACTGAGGTATCTTGAAGGAATGACTTGGGGAAAAGGGCATATGTAAGCTACAGGTGTGATCTTGTCAGTTACAGGTGTGTAACAAGATCATGCTGTGCTTGTTGAATCATAAACCTTGTACCAAATGAACTGTAGGAATTATCTAGTAAATCCCAAAACCCATCCACATAATAACTCTCTTATTTAGGTGTAAGAAAAGTCCTTTTCATTTTTAGCAACGTTTTACCACAGTACAGCTAGGAAATCCTTACAATACTTAAGAAATACTGATTAATCTGCTTCTTACTAAAGGCATATGAATATCACAACTGATAATCAGTCCTATATATTTAGGATATAGCTGCAGAAATAATCAGTAATACGCAGGGACACAGGAAGTGTTTTACCTTCGGGGTGCCTGAATGTTAAGCAGCATACATGTCATGCAATTTCAGTTCAAATGGGCTCTTGAAAAAATCTGAAATTCTGATTACTTAGGCAGTTTGCTAGTACCTATTTGACGTCAACATCGTGTGACTTCACATCACAAATGCCAGCGTCAGTGTGCTAATAGGTTAATGTTGATTTGAAAAACATTAAACAAAAGTAATCTCTGACATCAAAAACTACCTAAATACTACATTTACTCCATTTTAAAGGAATCCTGAAAGTTAGGGGTCCTCAGCATCTCAGCTTTCTATATCCTTGATAATAATAATAATAATAAGTTTAATAATAAGCTTATTTCATATACAGTCAGGTCCATAAATATTGGGACATCGACACAATTCTAACATTTTTGGCTCTATACACCACCACAAT
>CM075005.1:7760158-7802160 GCA_037576675.1 Pangasius sanitwongsei
GTGTGTGTGTGTGTGTGTCTTACCGGGTTAGGGGGCATAGCAGGTGATGTGGCAGGATATCCACTGTAGGGTGGTTGAGGAGGAAATGTAGGATTAGGAGGAGGATGAACAGTACCTACAGCAGGGTAACCAGGAGTATAGGCCTGTAAATCACACAGATACTGTAAGGCTATACAAGCATCAGCACTTGGTTAACAGATTCAGCTGTTTCCTTAGGAATTTAAATTTTACCCTTTTCATCCACTGCCATTAGATAGAATGTGTTTAGTATACAACATCCACTTTTATAATAACTTTAAAATGCGACAGAATGAAAAATGCAGTCAGTAACCACATCAATTATGCAAAATCATAAGCAAAATCAATCACAGTCCTGCCAACAGCATTAAAAGAGCAGTCTTAAAATATTGTAATTAAAGACTTCGCCAGACAGAAAAGACCAGGGGTCTCATTTATCAAAGCGTGCATAGAACAAGTTCTAAATTTGTGCTCAAGAGCCACCAGTATAGCAGGTGATGGCATTTATCACATGTGCATACACACAGCTGTATGCAATGGATGTTCATAAATCCCAAACATTCGAAATTCATGTGATCGCACATGGCCACACTCATTTGCATAAGGAATGCCCCCAAATTGCCATATATATCATACACAACTTCCCTTTAAATAGCCAAGCAGTCAGCTTGTGGCAATGCTTCTTACGGACAGTATCGAGCATGACAAATTGTCCAAGATGATGAACTTCATCGACAATGAAGTACAGTTACTGCTGCATGAAGTACAGCAAAACAAAAATTGTTTATTTGGCATTTTTATGAGTGGTTTGTCTAATAATTAAATGCAATTTTTAAAAGAAATTATGAGAACATGTGGACATTCTACTGTCCCAATAACATTCAGAAACTCTGCAATGGCATGGAAATTCATCATTTTTTCTGTCTTTTTTTGCTGCCAGTTTTGAAAATGCAATGGATCGTGGTGTGAGGGATGTGAATGAACGTAAGACATATCATTATTTGACTCACAGTTGGTTGGGAAATGCCAGATATCTCTCTAATTTCTCTTTGAAATGTGCCAGTAGACAAGAAAAGAGCACAAATAAAATTGCACTGGGCAAACGAAATCGACTGATGATCCACTCCTCACTCTCAGTATAGAGTTTCCAATGGACCTTGCTGTGAGCACTGAAATCATAATTATTATTGTGTTACCATAATGACCCTCTCAATTATGCTGATGTGATGGACAGTAAGTGAGATGGAAGCACCTCATAAAGCAGTGTTCCTGCTATTACACTTTTTTTTTTTTTTTAAACCATTAGCGGCTTCTGCATATGTGGAAATACAGCATGCACATCCTCATGCACAAACAAAACTTGATAAATCACATTCTATGCATAGAAAGGTGCATATGCACAGTTTAAGCAAAAAACTATGCATATGCACACTTGATAAATGAGACCCCAGGAGCTTAAGGGTGCTATTCCTTTGTATGTCTAGTCCAAATCAGAATGAAATACAAAGCACACATTGAAATCAATAAAAAATAAAAAGGCAGTCTGTGACCGCTGTTTTCTCTGCATCCATATGCAACTGCCATGTTTACATCATGACAAAAAAGAACTCCACTGTAGGGCTAAACACACCATTATACGATTCAAACCAGGGCCGGCTGGGCAATACAGGCCCCTGCCTAGGGGCACCATCTAGAGAAGTGGGGCAAACTTTTACATGCCCTTCAAATGTGCATTAAATTACATGGAACAAACACCTGAGTGTCCAATCAAATGTGCCACTGCTGCCCTGCTTCATGCCTTCCACAGAAGGGAGCACTGAAACTGTAGCCCTGTTCAGACCGGATGCACAATCAGGACTTATTTGTACAGCAACATGCACAAACCTGGCATGATGTTGTAGTGAAAATATCTGCATTCTGTAATACCAGGGCTCACAGAGATGTACTGGGTGGTGTTGTGTAGCTGGGATCAAGCACTATTTCCAGTCAAAAGGTGATGCATGCCTTGCAACACTAAGCTTCAAAAAGACACAGAGGGCAGGCACGGGTGACTGGGATCTCTGGGGCCATGAGAGTGTGCCAAGGATTAGATAAAACTAAGACAGCATAGAAGTGTTTTTTTTTTTCACATCCTGTTTGGGATTGGGGGAGGTAGGGGGTAGGTTTGCAGAGAGTCTAAATACTGCATGTGTAAATGCCTTAAATTCATCCACCCAGTCCTTCCTGGATTATCCCAAATAACCCAAATTAGTGCAATCTCCAGTTTTCTAGCTAACCTGCACACCAAAGCACACAAAATTGACGTAATTGAGATGTGGGGTAAAAATTCACGTTGCTCTTGCTGATGTGTTACCGGTGGGGGGCCTGCAATAGCTGTGGAGTTGGCGTAGTCTAGTGGAGGTCCAGGTGGATTAATTTGGTTGTCTAACGTCATAGTGGTGGTGGTGGTGGTGGTGTGTTGCCTGCTCTTATTACAGATCTTCTTTCTGCAGCAACAGAAGATACAGGGTGGTATACCAAGCAACATCAGCAGACCCATTAAAGGACCTGCATTCACTCCCTCATGATGATCTAGAGAGAGAGAGAGAGAGAGAGAGAGAGAAAGAGTAGAGCGGGCAAAAGAGTTAATACACAAACTAGAAAAGAAGCAGCAAGTAATTTCCTCAAAAGATTAAAGAGGAGAACGGAATATGGAAAATGATGAACAGCGTCAGTTCCCTACAGACCAGGCTTGTTTAATTTCAACATTATGAAGATCAGTTGGATAATATATCATTTTATAATAATGGTACATTTAAGACTTAAGACTTAAGGAAGCAGTTTAAATGACTATAAGGTGCAAAGCCTAACATGAAGAAGAATGGAGCAGTAGTTTTGGAACACACTGAAATGTCTAATAAAAAAAATCATCTAGCCAGCAGTTAAAGATAATAATAATTCTGGGAGAATTTTCGAGTTACATTAGTTTATCTAAGGCCCAAGCATAAAATTATACATTTACTATCAGACTATAATGGTCTGTGAGGACAATGGTCCTGATTTGCACTCCTTGATTCATATATACTTTATGATTACAGTTTTGACTTTTGTAAGATAGCACAGTAAGCTTCAGTATTGGTGAGGTTAGCTAATTGGTTCATTTTACATATTGCTTTTTATTGGTGTAGTTCTTCAGTGATATGCTTTACCAGTATTTGTTTGCATATTGTGCTGGTGTATAAGCTTATGTATTTAGTTGGCCCTAATTTGTTTGATATTTAGGTTTTCAATGATCTACTTAATTAATGTAACTAAAGACAAGTAATTATGTTTATTCTAAGATTTACACTTGACAGAATGTACACTACATTTCTTCAAGGGTACTATTTTCTACTACTTTTGAATAATAATAAAGACATTAACACTATGAAATAATACAACTAGAATTATGCCATTGCAAAAAAAAAACAAAAAAAAAAAACTGCTAAACAAACCAAAACTATTTTAAATTCTTAACAGAATTCTTAATGATTCTTGCCATTTTCTCAAGCAGCTTCATAAAGGAGCTTCACGCAGGAGGTTTTATTTTTTTTTTTTTTGAAGTTCCCAAATAGGATGAAAACTCATTGTTTGAGGAAAACAATTTACCTAAAGTGAAAAGTGCTCATTAAAATCATTTTAATCCAGAAATAAATTTATACATGGACATTAGCTTCACTATTCACATCCTTTAGAGATGTACTTTCAAACACACCTTTATCAACATTTCTTTAGATCAGAGATATGTTTTTATTGTCTTGGTGTGTCCAATTTTTTATGGTAGCGTAATGAAAACTAAATCACTGTGTTATAATAATAATTGTTGATGGTTAATCAGTAATAACTGTGAATTAATATTACAGAAGGTGGTGCGTTGCAAAGTTTGTTACCTCACAGGTCCAGGGTCTAATTCATACCAACAAGCACAACTTTAGACTTTATAAAATATTTTTGGGAAAATTCAGAAATTCCATGTAGAAACTCACCAACCAATCTCATAGAGATGATCTTGACTTTACGATTCAGACGATCTCTGAGAGTGTAGTTGCCCACATCTGACACATTGACATTGAGCACCTCAAAGCTGCTGCTAGTCACCTGGATCCGTCCCATGTACTCGGGATGTAAGTTGCCCACAGGTGAGCCACGCTCCACCAGAGTGAGGTTGAAATCTTCGTTTGAAAAATGTAGCGTGGCATCATTCTTCGCAAGACCACTCAGTGAAATGCTTAAGGTTTCACCAGCCACACAATTCTGGATACCTCTTTTAGCTTTTAAAACAATCAACAGAGATAGTATTAAATATAAAGTTGGTACAAAGGATATTGTACCTGCTGCATATATGAAAATGTGTGTCATGGAAAAAAGCAAAGGAAAAAGTTAAGAAAGAAAATGACCATGTTAGGGATGATTTATACTTCCATAAGCCTGTTTCTCTAAGCATGTCATGGCATCGTGCACAGACTCTTGCATAATGTGAGCATGTCCACTAGGGAACAGTGACACATGAACCACACTGAAATTTACAGAATTTACAGAGATGACTGCCAGACTCGCACCCCTGGAAGGGGCAATGTCAGATGGCGAGAACGAAGAATAGTTCAATATTTTGCAGTTAAAATAATAAATAGAAGACAACATACGCTGGAGGAAAATAGAAACCTTGCATCTCCAAATATAAACCAAGTTAATTCTCACTGAAAGCACTTCTGAAGCATTTGCACTCATCGCCACACAGCAGTATGAAGTGACTCTTGCATCAAAGCATTTCGATTTAACCTGTTTTGAATCCACAATTCTATCAATCTTGGAATTATAGATGCTTTAGATTTTTTTTTTAATTGAGTCATAAATTTTATTACTTAACATTTCATTGTTTAGACTTGAGATTTAGCTGGAACCATACTACTTTGAACAATATTATTCTGAATTTATTTAAACCTGCAGAACAAATGTCCTAACGCTTACAGGTACGCATATGGACACAACTCCCCGCCAATCAATCAGCTTTCAAGACTGGTCAGTGCACAGAACCATAGACACACAAGGTGATTAGTTGTCTGGCTAGGAGGTAAGGCAGCTCATCTCTGCATGTCTGTGGGCCAGGCTTATGCATAATACCCCTTTCTGCATCATGACACACATGTGTGTTAACACAGAATTGATGCCTAAAGTCACTTACTGATAACCTTCAGTAAATGGATGGAAGTCTTTTTGTTCCAGAAGTTATACACAGTGTAGGTTCCCTGATCATCAAATGTGACCGAAAGAATGTCAAATTTTCTGTTATCATCTCTTCCCGTTATTATTCCCCTTTTAGCTAGGGAAAATCTGGACCAAAGGACATTCTTCTGTGATTCATCCGCAGAGACATACTCCAACTTCTCAGCCCCAGTCGGCAGCCTGACACTAAGCTGTTGTCCGTACATCAGTTCCTCATGATAGGTCTTAGTCGTAGTAGTAGTGGTAGAAGCAGCAAAGGAGTCTAAGGAGAGAGTGAGAGAGAGGTTGAGAGAGAGAGAGAGAAGACTTTCAAAATTTACATAATAACTCCTACCATACCATACCATAATGCTAATAAAATTAAGAATAACAAAATGATAAAGTTTTCTTTGCGGTCACTGTTACCTTAATGACAAACACAATTTTTATTTGTAATTTGTAATACAAATCAGAGAATGTGGTACTGTTGTACTTTGAAAGATGCAGTCTTTGTAGAGGTATATTCTGGATCATTCTTGGGAATGCATAAGAATGTGAGAAAGTAAAACAAAATTTCTTACATATACTATGAACTGCTAAGAGCAGGATCCAGAAGCCTTGCATCTTTCTGTGAATGAAAGAGCAAGATGTTAAAGTTGAAGCCAGCTAAGAAGGGCAATGAAGTGATGTGGACACTGGATTATCATGTTCAAACTGGTCCAAACAGGAATCTCACAAATGTGTTAACCAAAATTGCTCATTAAGTAGGAAACAAAACTATATATATATATATATATATATATGCACATACATACAGTTGGAAGATGGAGGTACTTTGCTTACAATGGCTGTAATTCCTAAATGGTAAATGCCATATTTTTGTGGAACCTCTTAAAATAAAGCTGAAAGTCTACACTTCGGTCACATCTTGATTGTTTTATTTCCACTGTGGTGGTGTATAAAGGCAAAATCACAAAAACTCTGTCACTGTACAAATACTTCCAGACCTAACTGTAATACTGTATTTTGAATTAATGTCATTTTTTTTCCACAGTGAGAGGGCGTGTTTTTTCACATTTATGCAGAGCAATCAAGCTCGGATGGGAGAATAATTGTGAGCAGCCAGGAATTAATGACGTCAGAAAAATAGTGATCACAAGAGATTAATATTCTTTTATAAAGCCGAGGGGTTTAATAACACACACTATATGGCCAAAAGTATGTAACAACGATTGCATTTGTGGGACACAGCACTGAATAGCAATCATACAGAGAAGAGTCTCCAATCTTAATGTGCAGTCTACCAGGAATTCACAGCAGCTTTTCTACAGCACGCAAATCTTGATTTTATGGGCATTCTGGAAACAGCGCTTAGAAACGGAAAAAACACAAAGATTGCTATCACTTGGTACAGAGAACTAACTAGAGACCTCACACAGCTGAGCGCGCGCACACACACACACACACTGCAGAGTGCGTTGGTTTAATAGAGCTTATACTCACCTGAGATTGTTTTTCTGGAGTAAATGCAGGAAAAAGCTTACTTTCCTTGATCAATGTGGAGTACCGGGGGGAAGCAACTTTATCCTAAACCGCGCAACACTAGAGGCAATCACCTAATAATAATAATAATAATAATAATAATAATAATAATAATAAAGCATCAGAAATACAGCCCGATGTGCAGACAGTAAATCATTTCAGGGACAGAGAATGGCAGCATTTACAGCAGTCAGATAACATGGCGACTGGCCAGAGGAAATGGGCGGGGCGGGGGCTGTCTGGAGGACCTCCTGCTCCATAGACACTTGCTTTTCGGAGACACTGATGTCTGCATTCAGCTTTCTTTTACTTTTTTTCTTGTTGTTGTTGTTGTTGAAAATTTACAAAATAAAAAGATGACAGTAATTGCATGTAATGTGTATTAGATATATAATCCTTATACGTAACCTCAGTCTGCTTCCATCTACAGCATCTGTTTGTGATAACATCTCTCACGCAAACTCTACACGCACACCCCGAAATCACGGCTAGTCCGGAAAATGGCGTCACGCGGATTCCGGCACTCACGTGAGTAAATAACTTCAAGCATTCCGCTGGGAGGCGTGATGAAAGAAGTGAGATGTGCATCTACATTCAAATGTTTCATAAATAATAGTGTTTAATGCGGATTAAAGACACACCTTAACTGGAGGCGTTTAATGGAACTTCTGTTGAAAGAAATAGGGAAAACTTTCTCTTTTTGAACTGAAACTGATTGCTCCCCAATCCCCACCCCCTCTGCGCCCCAATCCCCAATCCCCAATCACCACCCTCTCTTCTCCCCAATCCCCACCCCCTCTTCTCCCCAATCCCCACCCCCTCTGCGCCCCAATCCCCACCCTCTCTTCTCCCCAATCCCCAATCACCACCCTCTCTTCTCCCCAATCCCCAATCACCACCCTCTCTTCTCCCCAATCACCACCCTCTCTGCGCCCCAATCCCCACCCTCTCTTCTCCCCAATCCCAAAAGTAAAACGAGCAAAAGTAAACGAGCAAATGGTGGCACAGGAGCTCTCAGGAGTGCATTTGGTTCATTCTTGCTAATTTTCTGACCAGTGATTAGTTGTTAAAACCATTAAACGCTTAATATTTGCCATTTGATCTTGGCCAGTTTTTTTTTGCCCTTAACAGTAACTACATCTCGGTAGATACAGTATAAATTCATATATATTGAGCTTTGAATTTCCAAATTTTCTAAGCTCTTTTCCCATTAATAAAACAAATGCCCCAGCATATGATACATTTCTGAAATCCTCAAGGTGACTATCTACAAATGAAGGACAAAAAGTTTGTCAGCTCCTAAGGAAGTGTGGCTTAACCTTTTGGCAAGACTAACATTTTTTAATGACTTGCTTGCTAATTTAGGACAGCATATTTGGTAATTTGGGACACATAATTTTATTGGCATAGGCCATTAGTTTCGTCCTCACTGACGGGTTTAAAAGTTAAGAAGTTTTTAAGAAAAGCTTCACCATTTTTCTAAATTCATAACCCATCCTTTCTAAAATTCATTATGAACAGATTAGGTAAAAATCACAGTAAAAACACCACTAAAAGGTAAGTAGCATTGTATAATTTACTTTTGCAGTAGCAGCATAACACAAGTAACATCAAGCTAAGTAAAAAACATTTGCATACTAAGTCTAAGTAATGTTCTATATTTCCCAGTCTACCTTATTCCACTGCTTATTAAAATGCTTAATGAAAACACCATTTAATACACATAAAATCTGTTAATGCGTCATTTAACCATAGTTGTGGTTTCATGCATCCATTATATCTCTTCACTTTTCCTCACTCCACTTACTGTATTTTAGGACTGTCCCAATTTACTTGAACCATCCATGTGTTAGAAATAACACAACCCTTCACTATAAATCATGACTAGCTCATTAAACCATGAACACAGTTTTTATTCTGATGTTTACTCATTTTAATAAAAAGCAAATGACCTTTCATAATACGAAGCTGTGCATCAGCACTACTTACACTCTTATGAAAGAATATTTCTTTTTGGTGTTTAACAGGCATGTGAGATAGAATAAAATGCATTTTAAAACTGATATTTATGTTACTTCTAAACCTTATACTCCATCACTATCAAGCTCCATCACTATACTGGAAATGGGAAATGGCCAGACGGATCAATACATGTACTTTGTTGATCCCAGAGGAGAAATTTGAGTGCTACAGTAGCAAAAGAAATCAGTGCAAGAGACATGACAAAGGTGCAGAAAACAACAGACATTCACAACAACCAAGTGGTAAGATTCGTTTGGTGAGTATGGCATCCTCTGTAAGTAATTGTACATATATGAATGAGTTTGTAATATTTAGCCTGGACATTTCCCCTCCAGACTATCAGAGGGCACCCTCCCCTGAATTCAAATCACCTCTATGCTATCTCCACTCATTTCCTGTTTGTCCCAATAAAAAGCACATCCACCGGTCAGTCATTACAAAGCTTTACAGTTTGTCGGTCATTTGAGTTCTGAGCCAAGTATATTGCTATTCTGTGTATGACCATGCATTGATTAATTTTCATATTTTGACTCTGGTCTGTATTCTGTATTCTGTTATTCATTCATTTTGGGAGGCTGGAAACACATGCCATTGGGAGGATGCATTGTGGAGTCTGATGACAGCTGGCAGAAAAGACCCACAATAGTACTTCCTAGAGCATCGTGGAAGAATGAGGTGAGAACTAAGAGCACCATGGAGAGGGTGGGCAGAACTGTTCAAGATGATCTCCAGTTTTGTTGCCATCCTCTTCTGAGTAACAGTTTCAGAGTCCAGTTTCAGAGTTTCAGAATTGGCTTTCTTGATCAGTTTAATGAGATGTTTGGCTCCTGCAGTGGTGCTCCACCATACAAAAGAAAGTTGGCTAAAATAGATTAATCCTGTATAGTGCATTGGTGTTGTCTGTCCAGTCCAATCTGCAGTTTAGGTAGACCCACAGGTGCCTGTAAGACACCATCTCTTCCTCCCTCTAGTCATGCAGGTTCTTTAACACACTGGAAATCCAGCATCTGTTCCATTGTCTTACCAATGTCAAGGTGCAGGATGTTTTCCCTGTACCACGAAACAAAGTCCTCCACCAATCCTCTGTACTCTGATTTATCTTCATTGTGAATGTACCCCAAAATGGAGGAGTCATTAGAGAATGTCTGCAGGTGGCATGAGCTGGTGTTGTACTGAAAGTCTAACGTGTAGAGAGTGACGAGTAAACATGATAGGACAGTTCTGTGACATGTCCCAGTGTTGCTCACCAGCCTGTGGTTCAGTACTCATCTAGAAGGGTATCTCCATCCATCCTTACTGCTCATGTATGGTAAGGAATGCCCCAAAAAGAACATGTTCTCTAGTGGTGTTTAAAGTAGGGGTTCTCATTTTTTTGCAGCCAGGGATTCCTTGAACTGTAAAATAAATAATTTCACAGACTCCCTCAGTACAGACCACAAACCTAATCCAACTATTTAAATATTAGGTTCATTATTTAAATGTGTACAATATTATAATTAAAATAATATCATGGACCTCCTGGCCATACTTCATGGACCCCACTTTGAGAACCACTTGTTTAAAGCACAAAATTCATACGTAGCTCTTCTGTGTCCCTCTGTTTTAAAGGATTACTGGAAAAATACTGGCATTCTCTTGTATCTTTTGCTATCCCAACAGCTGTGTCAAAATATATATTCCCTGTGTACACCAGATGGGTAAAAGTATGTGGACACCTGAACATCATATTCATATGTGCTTTTTGCTATTCACATGAATTTTTAAATGCAGTCAATAGCCTGTGTGGAGCTGGCATGCTTTGAGAAGTCGTCACCTCACAATATTAGCACTTACAGTTGACCAGGGCAGCTCTAGCAGACATTTGATGAAAATGATTGAATAGGTGGTATCCTATGTCAGTGCCGTGTAGAAATTCACGGAGCTCTTCAGTACAGCCCGTTCTACTGTCAGTGTTTGTGTATGGAAATTTCACAGCTGGATGTTTGATTTTATCCACCTGTTAGCAATGGGTATGACCGAAATAGCCAGACCCCTCCAATTAGAAAAGGAGCTCACGTAGAGTATACCTAATCATTTTCAACAGGGTAAGAGCACCAGGAGACACAAATCTTTCAGGGTAATAAATAAGAATGATTAATAAATAAGAACATTCTACATGTAGACTACTACTACTACTACTACTACTACTACTACTACTACTAATAATAATAATAATAATAATAATAATAATAAAGACTACACATTTTAATAGAACTTTGTTTTTAATACAATGTGTTATACATTTGCTATTATTTTATGCAGCCTGTATTTCTAAGTACAACTGACTACATATTCAGTTGTTGGTCAAAGTAACATTCTATAATTTATTTCTTCAAACAGTCACATCATCAGGGTTAAAAAAATTCAACAATAACGCAAATTCATAACCAATTTTTTCTAAAGTTGAATTTGAACAGATTATGTAAAAATAAAGATAAAAAAAAAACACCACTAAAAGGTATGTAACATTTCATAATTTATTTCTTTATTCTTACATTAGCAACATAAAGGGTTTTTAAAAAAATAATAATAATAAATTCACACAACTCTCTAAAATTATATGAACATAGTACACTAAGTAAAAAACACCTGCATATTAAGTATAAAGTTCCATATTTCGCAGTGTACCTTGTTCCACTGCTTAGGACATGTTTTAGAAAACACCATTTAATGCACATAAAATCCATTAATGCATCATTCAACAATACTGTGAGGTGTTTCATGCATCTGTTCTTTAATCTATTATAGCCCTTCATTTTTCCTCAATCCACTTATTGTATTTTAAGATTCAATTTTAGTCTCAATTTACCTGAATCACCAAATACTACATTACACTGTAAGTTATAATCAGTTCATTAAACCATGAACACATCCTATGTATCTGGAAATTATTACTTATTTGAATAAAAAGCAAATGACCTCCTTTCATAGTACAGACAAATGCATCAGCGTCATTTACACTCTTATGAACGATGCATCTTTTTTGTCTTTAAAATAATAGCCAAGAGGGAGGAGAAACTACAGGATGCTGGAGCTTGAGTCATTTTCCTTGTTGATTTTGAACTGGGCGGCGGTGTCCGAGGAGTCAAGGACATCAGTGCCAGTGTAAGGGGCTGGATTCTGTGCCACCTAGTAGAGGAGATGAACAATATTAATGTGATGAGGGAAAGAGGATCAGATACTTCTAAAACTTCTACTCCATCACCAACATAGAAATCACCAGTACATCATCAATGTCAAATACATAGACTACATACCAGTCTGTGCTGTTTACCCATCTGGAAGGGTACCTACAACCATCCTTAATGCTCATGTATGGTACAAAATTCCCCAAAAGGGACACATATATAGGTTAATTAGGGTTTTTTGAAGCACAAAACTAAAGTTCTATGCAGGTCTGATGTAAAGGATTACTGGTAAAATACTGGTATTCTCTTTATACCCTTTGCTATCATAGCAGCTGTGTCAAAAATACACTTTCCTTGTGTACACTACATGTGGACACCTGAACACAACATCAATTTTTTTAAACCCAGGGGCATTACTACGGAGTTGGTCCCCCGTTTGCTGCTGTAACAGAGGCAATTCAGAACTATGAAATGTTGCTGTTGCTGACATGCAGGATGCTTCAGCTTTTGCTGGTAATGCATTGCGAGGTTGTGTGACCTGCTTTGTCACTGAGCTCTTCAGTACGACCCATTCTACTGTCACTGTTTGCGTGTGGAAATTACATGCTTAGATGGCCAGACCCCTCCAATTAGAAAAGAAGTCCACATATTTTAGACCTGTAGTGTATATTTTGTGCACTGTAAGATAAGGGAGTGAATCTATGGCAGAGGACTGCTTAAATAGTATTTCAGTTACACTTGGCATTAAATCAGTTTCCCCCATTTAAATTGCATATTTATGGCAGATACATCATGTTTTAACCTTAACCCATAGGCTAACGATCAAACAATCTTTAACACAGGGTTCAGTGTTAAGTCATATTATGTTAGAGTAATAAAAGGAACATAAATGGAAATGAAGTAATGGAAGAGGTACCTCAGGCTGTGGAGGTGTGAGTAGTGGAGTCGTGGGAGTTATTTCCCCTTTGACTGGCTCAGGGCCAGCAGGAGCATTGTACATCACTGGAGCAAAACCCTGCAAACACACACAGGCACAAAAGAATAATGTACTTATTTTTAATCTGACCAGTGAGATCTGAAGGACAGAATGCAGTAGGGGGCAGAATAGAATAAACATATCAGTGGATGAAGCAGAATCATACAGCTGGAGCAGGTTGGTTGTTGGGAGCACCACTCCACTGAGGAGGCTGAGCCGGAGGAAAGCTGGATGCAGGAGGATAAAGGGGATTCTGGCTGCTGTATTCAGGGTTAAATTCCTAAAAAAAAAAAAGAAAGAAAGAAAAAGAAACAATATATAAATCCATTAATAAGTATAAGTATAAATATAAGTGAGCAAGGAAATAAATATCACTTGTATATGATATAATAATTAAAAATGTGCCATCAAATGTCCAGTTACAAAACTTCTTTGCTCACCATCCAAACAACCCTAACTGTGTGTGTGTGTGTGTGTGTGTGTCTGTCTGTCTGTCTGTCTTACCGGGTTAGGGGGCATAGCAGGTGATGTGGCAGGATATCCACTGTAGGGTGGTTGAGGAGGAAATGTAGGATTAGGAGGAGGATGAGCAGTACTCTCACCTACAGCAGGGTAACCAGGAGTATAGACCTGTAAACCACTAGTTGTTAGTTGTTTCTTTAGGTAACGTGTAGCAATTTTATATTTTTTCCTATCCAGCGCCATTAGATAAGTGTTTTATTAAAAACAGTCTTAAAATCCAAAGGCCAATAAGGTTTTGTCAAACAGACAAGACAAAAGGATGCTATTAATTTGTTTGTCTTTTCCAAATCTGAGTGAAATACAAAAACCCAAATTTGAAATAATAAAAAAAATTTAAAATGACATAGGCCACGATTTCTGTGGCCATGAGGGTGTGCCAAGGACACTTGTCATGGGTTACCAAATTAACACTAACACCCATCCATAGTACAGTATGTGCTGTGTTGTGTGCTGGTGTGTTACTGGTGGGGGGTCTGCAGGAGCTGCCGGATTGATGTAGGCTGGTGGAGGTCCAGGTGGATTAACTTGGTTGTCGAACTTCACAGCGGGTATGTTGGTGGTGGGTTGGCTGTTCTTTTTACAAATCCTCTTTCTACAGCAGCAGCAAATACAGGGTGGTATCCCGAGCAACAGCAGCAGAGCTGTCAGAGGACCTGCAGTAATCCCTTGATGATGATCTACAAAGAAACAGAGAGAGAGAGCGAGAGAGAGAGAGAGAGAGAGAGAGAGAGAGAGAGACAGAGAGATAGGGGGGGGGGGAGGCAAATGTAATTATCACACAAACTGAAATCCTCAAAAGATTAAAAAGGGGAATTGGATATGGAAGATGATGATCAGTTACCTACAGACCATTAAACTTGCTTGTTTAAAAAAATTCCATTCTTAACATCAGTGAGAATTTTCTATTAATGTTAGGATAAAGACACTGTTTTACAATAATTTAAAATATCTTTCTGTCTTACTGGCCCTGGCAGATATTTTATGATTGGAGTCATCTAGCTGCTCTATTAATTAAGCCATTTCTTTCATTTTTCTTGTGAAGTGTTTTTCACATACCCACTGTCAGTCACTGGTAATTCTAAAACTCTTAGTCGCCCCAAGAAACAGAAAGCTAATGGTTTGTCTACACTATATGGCCAAAAGTACACTTTGTGGCCAAAAGTTTGTGGACACCTGACCAACACACCCATATGTGCTTGTTGAACATCCCATTCCAGATGTAGTCCCCCTTTGCTGTTATAATAACCTCCACTCTTCTGGGAAGCCTTTCCACTTGTAACATAAGGGTTTTTTTTATTTCACTTATGTAATTTAAACTTTTTTTCAGATACTTTAATCAATTTGTTTTATTGATAATCTACAGAAGTACTAACCAGGAAAACATAGTTCTTGCCAGATGTGCTCCTCAAATTAATTATAAGAAGGATAACTATAGATTTTATAGAAATATTTTTGGGAATACTCAAAAATTTCAGGTGGAAACTCACCAACCAAGTACATAGAGATAATCTTGACTTTGCGATTCAGACGATCTCTGAGAGTGTAGTTGCCCACATCTGACACATTGACATTGAGCACCTCAATGCTGCTGCTAGTCACCTGGATCCGTCCCATGTACTCGGGATGTAAGTTGCCCACAGGTGAGCCACGCTCCACCAGAGTGAGGTTGAAATCTTGGTTTGAAAAATGTAGTGTGGCATCATTCTTCGCAAGACCACTCAGTGAAATGCTTAAGGTTTCACCAGCCACACAATTCTGGGAACTCCTTTTAGCTTCAAAAGCAATTACCAGAGGTAGTGTTAGTATAAAAAGAAAACTGGCATTAGAAGGGCATGTTAACGAAAGCCTAATATCACTTACTGATAATCTTCAATAAATGAATAGATATCTTTCTGTTCCTGATGTTCAGCACAGTGTAGGTGCCTTGATCATCAAATGTGACAGAACGAATAACAAAGTTCCTGTCACCATCACTTCCTGATACTGTTCCCCTTTTAGTTATGGAAAATCTGGACCAAAGGACATCCTGGTCTGTTTCATCCACAGAGGTAAACTGCAATTTCTCAGCTCCCATAGACAGCCTGATACTCAGCTGTTCGCCATACAACTGTTCTTCATGATATACCTTAGTCGTAGTAATAGCAGCACAGGAGTCTAAGGAGAGAAAGACAGGAAAATGAAGAACTCTAGACCTTCAAAATTTACTTAATGACTCCTACCACACCGTATGCTAATACAATTACGATAACATAATTATACAGTTTTCGTTGCAGTTGTTGGTAATTTCATTTCAGTTCAGTAAAATCATTTACTTGGTTATTTGTAATACCCAGAAGTTGATGTAAACCTGTGACCTAAAATCAGTCATTTACACTGCGTAGCTTCAGTAGAAAAATAGGAGAATGTGGTACTATTGTACTCTGAATGATCTTTGTAGAGGCATTGCAGTCCATGTAGAGGCATGTTCTGGATGAGGAGTGAAATAAAATGAAAGAAAAAAAAAATCTTACACGTAATTTGAACAGCCAAGAGCAGGATCCAGAAACCTTGCATTTTTCTGTGGGCAAAAGAATAACATGTTGAAGTTGATGCTAGCAAGAACAATGCAGGACAATTCAGCAGAACAACACTCTTTTGCGACATTGCTCCAATGGCGCTGCGCTTTTTGCCAGTCGTCTTTGACCCTCAATGGTTTCGGTTCAACTATCTCATCCAGTGTGAAATGACTGCTACAGATGTATGTGTGGAAATGGTCGTGGCATAGGCTTGCTTAACATTGTCTAGTGAGAGCACTCTAAGCTGGGAAGTTATGGAAGCTTAAAGCTGTTAAATTTCAAAGATTGTCAGAAATACCTTATGGCAGAAACTCATTTTGGTCATGTTACAAAGGAAACATGTAGAGCTCAATGTCGGGCATGCCTCCACCGCCAACAAGTCTTGTCCTTCATGTTACTAATTTGTATGACTGAAATACTCTTAAAATATGCATCAAACAGGGAGGAAGCTATTGAAGAAAACCTACATCTGACCTTTACGTGACCTAATCAGTTCATCTAATGATTACAGTGATAATTCATATAAATCCTACAAACATTCAACCACTAGTTCTTGAGATATCACACTAACAAGAATCTTGGACAGACGCACAGATGGACACACAGACGGACCGATGGCAAAAATCATAAATAGCCGGAAAATGGGCCATGAGTTTCATCATTTTGAAGTAACATTATGCAAACTATTGCAAACATGAACTGTACGTGTCATTTGAACTGTAGATCAAGGACATCTAAATGATCACTTAAAGAGATAGCTTTAACAACTACTGCATATCTGGGAAGCAGAAATGAAGACATACAGGGGAAGTTTAACTGAAACAGTCTACAACTTTAAGAAATGTGCAGTCTAATGAGGTAAAACACCCGCTTTTCTACAACACACAAATCTCGTTTCTATGTGTTTCGTGCAGCACTTAGAAACAGAAAAAGAATGGTACAGAGAACTCACTACCGAACTCGCATTGCCTTCACACTGCTGGTCCTCTTGTTAGACATAGATTACAAAGTAGTATTATCTATTTGAGTTTAGACTCACCTGAGATTTAAAAGGGGAATGTAGAGCCCCTGGGTAAGCCAACCTCCTAAACCTTTATCCTAAATCCTAATAATAATAAAGCATCAGAAAAACAAGAGGAACTTTGTCGTGTCGTGCAGAATTATATCTCCTTTCACTGAAAAACCTGTCAGACGAGATAACTGCATGGCATTTCAAAAAAAGATAAAACAAGACACAGCATGCCAACAATTACAGCACACAGAAACATGGGATTGGCCGATGGGTGAGGTCTCGGGGAGCTCCTACTCCACAAGTGCTTGCTTTTCGGAGAATTAATGTCTGCATTTTTTTTTTTTTAAATCACAAAATGAAAAGATGACAGTGAATGCATTTAATGTAAATTTGACATTAACCTCAGTCTGATTGCATCTACAGTGTCTTTAATAGCATTGCTCATGCAGACTCCACAGGCACACACACTCACCTACCCAGCCACGCCCAGTCCAGGATATGGGGTAATTTTTTTTTTTTTCTGAAGATATGTGTCTAAATAATTCCATTCAGCTAGGAGGCACACTGAAAGAAGTGAGATGCTCATATGAATTTCATAATACTGCAGTGTTTACTTCAGAATAACCGACACAACTCACTAGAGGCGTTTAGCCAAATGTTAAATGGGAAATCTGTTGGAAGCAATAGGCAAAACCTTCTCTTTTGAGTATGCTTATGTATGTGTTCAACCTGTGTATTGTGTTGAAATTATTATTGTGTATATTAATTTAGTGCAGTGTGTTGTCTTTGTGATTGTGAATGCATGTGTGATGATACTGATGTCATGCCTCTAACTGTCAGTAAGAGTATCCGGTTACAATCAGGGAACGAGCTTAAGGAGGATAAAAGCTGTCAATTCACCACGTACACTATACCATCATGTCCTAAAGGCTCTTTTACCATATATTATAAACAAATAAAAAATAACCCTTAACATAAAAAAAAAACCTTAGTATTATAGTAGTGTTCTATCTGGTTTAAGAACAAATGAGAGGTTAATTTTTGAGAAGGCTACATGTGTATGAGTGTAGATTTAATAATAATAATAATAATAATAATAATAATAATAATAATAATAATAATGTTAAGATGCATTACATTATTGCCACACATCACACAGGAAAGTGGTATGATAAACCTGTTAAAGGGGTTGAAGGATTATTCTAACAAAAGAACCCAGTTGATACACTTACAAGAATACAGTGATTATGTTGCCCAAATCTATTGTCTGAAATCTATATGTTTGAATTTGCAAATAAATATAGAGTTATTTATACCAATAATACACCATACTCATGTTTTGTTTCTAGTCAATGCTAATGCTTTTTCAGATGAAAATAATAATTTCCCCAAATAATACTTCCAAGAAACTCTTACAGTCTGCTTGTTTGACAGAGATCATGTAGCTCTGTCATGCTGTATGTACATGAACAATAAATTAGGCTATATGTGCCAAAATCTTCGTGGGGCCTCAGACAACTGGCTGCATTGAACGTCTTTTATCCACGCCTCTGTAAATGGTACGGAATCACGTGTAATAAGATGAAAAAGGTTCCTTTTGAATTGCGTATGTTCAAAGGTCATATGAGAACTTGTCAGCAACTCTCACTTACATCTCTCATATGAAGGTTGATAGTTGCTCTAAGAAAGAACAAGGAAAACATGCCACTATTGCATTGTATTGAAAGCTTCATATCAACGCATGTACTATTGTTTTATAAGCTTTTCTGTCCCCTATTGTCACCTAAATTATATATGTAAACATAATTGATTAATATAAATAAACTATTCTGTAATATTTCATAAGCTAGAAACATTTCGTAATTATGTGGGCTAAACGATCAGAGTCATTAAATTATCAACAATTCTCTGCTGCATACACAGCTTAATAAGAAACAACCTAAGATTCGACTTGCTAACAGCAAGGTGTAACAGCAGTGAAAAACGATGATAGTACTGTGCTGGCTGCCCCTGCATGAACTGCATAATAGAAAGTGCTTATTTTATTTTCATGATATAGTCATGATGGAGCTCTCGTTTGCACAAGGATAAGAACTGCCTTTAATATTAATGAAAAGTAATGGTAGTGAAAGTAATGGTAAATCTACATATAAGAGATGTACACTATATATTGCACTGTAATATACACTAGGCTAGGATATTACACGTATGTTCTGTATGAATTCAGATGTGTTGCTGAGGATGGGTGGGTTGAGGGGAAGCAAGTGGGGTGTAATTGTTTATTGTTCATATCTATGCTGTCAATGCTTGTTTTTTGGGGGTTTTTTGGTTGTTGTTTTTTTTTGCTTATTGCTAAAAACAAATAAATAATTGTTAAAAAAAATTCTATGATATTAAAATAATAATAACAATAAAAAACACACACACAAAAAAAAAACACAACCACAATTAAATGTTCAAAAAATAAGTTGTTAGTTTATCCAGGACTAGGTCAATCTATAATTTCAAACTTATGCTGCAACAACAAAGAACTATTACAGAATATTTATTATACAATAGGCCTACACAGTCACCAGTGATGAGTACCAATACAGACAGGCTTAACTGTTCAGTTTTATTAAATTGTATTCATTTGTTGATGAGTTAGATCAGAGGAAAATGTCCAGACTGGTTCAAGCTAACAGGAAGCCCACAGTAACTCAAATAACCGCTCTTTACAACTTGTTTACATCTGGAAATAAGTTATACTAGAGTAAAGTATACTTAACTATTAATAACTATTATTATTGATGGAAACAAGTTGTTGTTTTTTTTTTCTTTTGCCATAGTGCTGACCCATAGACTGAAGCATAATTGGACTTTCAGATTACGATTTCAGATTACCATGGGATCACTATGCCACAGCAGGGTATAGAGGTATTGTCTGCTCTTCCTCTAGTTAAAAGCTGCCCGCAATTGTGTCAGTGTACTGGGAGAGCTGGGGTTAATTCAGAAATGTGAGTTAATTGACACCATCTGGTTGCATCAACACACATTTACCAATTATATTGTGTGGCATTCACTATTTTTTTACTCTTTACACTTTCTCCCTGCTGGTTCACTTTTTTTCTTTATTTTCAGTTCAACCTTCATGTGATCTTCACTTTGCCACACTGTCTCAGATGTGAAGAGACATAAAACCTTCCGGAGGTTTTTTTCCTTTGAGAAAGTTTCAGAGTATTGGTTCCATTTATAGTACTTACGGGAATACATTAGAACTCATAAAAATGTGTTTTTCACCTTCTACTCATGCCTTTTTCCTTTTCTCTTACTGCTTCCTTTTATTCTCTGGGCAGCATTCTTGAAACGGGAGATCAGTCGCTCCTCTTCCCAGCCCTCTGCTTGTGGCTTCTCGAAAAAGAGAACTGCTCACAGTCAAGGAAGAGGGCAAGAGACTGTTTATAGAGGTGAGAGAGAGAGAGAGAGAGAGAGAACTAGAAGAAAATGTCAGTGTTTTATTATATGCATAACAATAGAACTATACCGATATAACCCCTCAAAAACAACACTTTAGCAATAACATTGTTAAGATGAAACCACCTTGAGAAAATGTCTCACTAAAGCTGTTCTCATGTTTTGTCCAACTTAACAACACTGGAGTAATACAATAAAAAGTCTTTCCGGTTACTTAAAACACCCCCTAAAGTATTGTGGTATTAAACAGCAATCAGGCAGAAACCAAAACACTTCCGAGTCTATGTTCTTTAACACATAAATATAAATCTTTCCCTGTGGAAAAGTAGACTGGTCTCTGAAAGGACAAGCTGTACAGATTTACAGCACAAAACACACTTTTGCGTTAGGAATTCAAGAAACAGTTTTACAACCGTACGTTTTTTACATTAATATTGATCACTTGATTAACGCTCTTTACACTCATAGGGGAAAAATACTGGAAGGGTTCTTTGGTGGCCCCTTTGGGGGAACTCTTAAAGGTTATATGTAGCACCCTATAACTGTGGTTCCCCTTTATGAGGGTTGTAAAGAGTTACAAACTAGAAACCATTTAGAAGCTGAAGGACCCTTAATATACAAAGAACCCTTTGTATAAAAGTGTAGGCTTCATTTATACATGAGTTTCAAGTAAACAGACTTTGTTTTTTTCCTCAGTACAGGGAAACATTGAAACTATTGTCTGTTGTAATCGCTACATATTAGACTAAAAACTGTAGCTTATTATAGCAGACATGTTATTTTTAGATAGTAAAGTAAACCTCACTTACTCTTCTGTGTTCACTGCGTCTCTCTCGGTTTTGAATCAGGGTGTGTGTGTGTGTGTGTGTGTGTGTGTTTGTGCTGCCCAGCTGGAGGTGGCAAGTGCAGAAGAATAAAAAGTGTATACGGACCTGAACCTCTGCAGTAAGGGGAATAGTTAGAGGTCCAGAAATGACATCCTCATTGTGGTCTCGATAAGAATTTAACCACTGTTTTCTGTTCACCATGCAGAAATGGTTGTCTCAGTGAACGTCCTTCAGTTTTACAACACAACAGTAAAATGTATTTTAAAACACCCAGTGTTTATCTCAGTTGCACACGTTTTTCACATGCTTGGGGATCCTCTTGATGGTGTGTGTGTGAAAGTGTAAATAAGAGATGACAGTGACTAAAATGACCTTTCTGGAAAAATTATTTTATACTGTTGCTGATTTAGGTAAAATGAAAAATGGGTAATTTTGAACCATTCAGAAGAGCTAAAGAGCCTAAGCAACAGGAGACCACTTTGGCTCATGGAGTATAATGGAGGCCAGTGCAGTTTGTCACCTTATTCAACTCGTCAGCTAATATACCTCTGCGATCAGACAGGGATGGTAGAGTGTAGAAAATGTACATTTGTATAATGATTCCGTGCCAGAGCAAAATGTAAATCACACAAATGATGTCAAATAAAATACCAAACTGTATTGTTTTTTTGTTAGTAACATGCAGAAAAAATATCACACTGAAAAACAAATCCTTCATTGCTTTGCTCTTACATCACTCGTTCTCGTTACTGAAAAACAATCAACAGGAGATTGCTTTTTAAGAATTAAATGCTGCCTTTACATCAAAAGTGATTGTAATTCCCCACTGCATTGCATTTGCACTGAAATGTAGTCACTGTCCATTCACAGCCCTAATATATTCTTATTGTTATATTGTTATATTCTTACAGAACACGCCTAAAATGATTTCTACTGAAACATTTGATGTTAGAAGATGTATTCTTTTCTATTCATCCTACAACAGAGAAGGAAGTGTGGAAGGATATTTATGCATATACACCAGCACAGGAGGGCTTTTTGTGGGCTGTGAATGCATAGGGTGGGGAGAGGAAACCCAGGATATACGCATGCACACACATACACACACACACACACACACACACACACACACACAGGAATGGCACTTGTTCAGACACACAGACATTTCAAGTGGCAATGTCATTAGACCATTTCTTAAACATACGGGAAATATCCATATAGTGCTCCACCTTGAAATCATCACTTAATCATCATGCAGGCCTTTAAGTAGCCAAACATTGTTTATTATATTCTATTCTTTTATCTGTAAAACAATACAATGCCGTAGTTTGTAATTTTGCACACCACCACATAGACTGGAGTGTCACAAATGTTCGGAGCAGTTTATGATATTTTGCATGGCTAATACAATTGAAAAGATATTTAATATATATACATATTTTTTTCCCCCTCAGCCCAAATGGTTCATATTTTAGTTTCCCAATTACTAACTACCACTATATCACTAACTGCACACTACATGCACTGATATGAATGCAGGAACTGAAGAAACCTGTTGAGGCATGTTCCAACGTTTATTCAAAAGTTCTTAACTGTCAGTTGTGAAAGGATGTTGGGTAGGCGTTTAACTACAGTAGAAGAAAAATGAGGACACACTCTTGCCCTGAGAATATGAATGAAAATGTTACCATGCATGACAAATGATCCTGCTGTAAAACCATTTCACTGTAGCATCGTGGACATGTAGAACCCAAATCCTCAAGAACACTGTATGAGTGGTCTAACACAGAATATAGTACTTTGTGTATCTTCAGTTCCACAAGAATTTAACTGAATCCAATCAAACATGCGACGTGCACATGCACATGTATTGACGTTAATAGCAATAAAAAAAAAGCGACATCCTGCTTAAAGCCGTCATTAAAAAAAGATCTCTGTTACCCCCTTGGAAACCACTGCACTTAGTGGAATCTTGAGAAAGTGGTGGAGAATAATTGTAACCATGTGTATGCTCTTAGTCTAGTGGTGTACACCACCATGATGTTTCCCTTCCTGTTTGCAGTGATGGTGCCTTCAGTTTGCTTCTTACCCTGGAAGCATCTCTGGATGTTACTGGAAGAGAGAAATCTCAAAATCAACTTGAGATTTTGCACGATTGAGATTTTTTTTTAAGTACTGCATTTTTTCTATAAAACCATGGTTTTAAAATGATTGGTACCCTTACAATTAATACTTTTTGATGCATATACTGTATGTGATATAGATATATAAAACCAGCACTTCATCATCTATGCCCAGGGTAATGTGGGGTGTATGAAGCATTGTCAGAGGGTTACGATGATGGAAACTCACCATCACCAAATTTATATATATTTATTACTAGGTTCTTATGGTTTTACTGGTCAAACCTCAGTAACTCAAAAACAATTGGGCTTATAAATATTGTCAATTTTAAAACTTATGACAATTTTAATAGAAACATTCTGTATAGGAAAGTTCAGGAAAGCACCCCCAACTGCTCCCCGGGAGCCGCAGCAAAAAAAGGCTGCCCACTGCTCCGGGTGTGTGTGTGTGTGTGCGCACTTGGATGGGTTAAATGCAGAGCGCAAATTCCGAGTATGGGTCACCACACTTGGCCACACGTCACTTCACTTTATGACTCCAATAAATATCAAAATATTATTGTACACATTTAAATAATGAGCCTACTATCTGAAGTTGGAATATGATGTGAAATACAAAATGTATACAGAGGGGGTACACGGAATTTTTATTATTATTATTATTATTTTTTTTACAGTTAAAGGGGGTCCCTGGCTGTACACATTTTGAGAACCCCTAAGCTATACAACTCAAATTTTAAATATAATTAATACAACAATATTGTATATACATTTATTTTGAAGCAGGCAGCAAATTCTTCTCTAGATTACTTGGCTCAGTGTTTCCACAAAATACATCACTGGACAGCTGGAGAAGGAACTCTAGTTTGAGTCAAGAGTTTTAATTCCAGCGCATCAGTGTTTTGTTGGGATACTTTTTGAGAAGCCAATGCAAACCACTCCGAAACCAAGGGACTATACAGTGAATGGCCTGCAGATTATCTCTGATAAATCCGTGCCCTTCAATTATAAAGTCAGCACTTTTTCACAGAAGCAGTGGAATTATTCATGGCGAGTCATTACTGTAGTTCAGCATCTGTCCTGGAGAATCTGTCAAACTCATGAAAGCACTAACTAATTGCTTGGAGGATAGACTTGGTTCCCTCATTAATACTATCTCTCACTGTGCAGACGATAGTGCAGTAGGTGGTGATGAAATCAGCCATGTGTGCAGTTAAAGATGAAACCACTTCACCTACATGACAGACAGAGAAAGCAAGCTCACAATAAGGATGTACAAACACATTTGTGCAGTATGGAAATGCCTTTGTGGCACTATAAATTTGAATGTAGTTGCATTTATCCGAATGTAGCATGACTGTTTACAGCTGGAAGAGCTGTGCCCTCTAGTGCCTGATTGTAACTTAAAGCTCAATAAGGAGATCTGGAGAAATTAGGGGAAGGCGAAATAAAGTGAGAAATGTGGAACTGAGGAATTAGAGGAACGCTGTTTGGTAACTAACTACTTACTCCTCTTTTTTCAAACTGCTGGAGTATGACCACTGAAATCTATACAATTTACAGCATAGAGTACAATTTCAGCACCGCTTCTTACCTCTGGCTTAGACACACACATGCACTGCTAGACATCATGTTGTGTCAAGTGTGGGGCTACACTATTAAAATATGTACATAAAATGATGAATTTCTTCTGTGTCCAGGGTTGAATTTCAGAAAACATTCTACAGCAGAGCTGGATACAGGCCAAATGCTTTTTTTCTTTGCATCAAACATGCATCCGAAAATGTTCACCTTAGACTCAAACAAACCTGATACATTAAAACATTATTATTTTTTTTTTAATACAAATTTAAGTTTCTGGAAATGTATGAGGTCCATTTCGAAATGCCAGTGAAGTGTTTTTCTCCCTAAAAATTTGGTCTCATATTGCTGGAATGAGTGACTTGCAGTTCTGAATTCCTGTTCCACAGTTAATACGACAGTAATCAATAAACATCAGAACAAAGCAGTTACATTTTGTCACAAATCTCACAGGAATTGTGACTTTTTTATTTTTTTTTTTCCCCTTTTCTTGAAAAAATTGAAGGAAAAAAAAAAAAAAAAAAAAGGGTTGTGTTGCTACTGGCTGCACTTAAGACACTGCTTCAGAAGAAAAATAAAAATACATGTACACTATGAACAACCCAGCAAATGTACAGAGGAAGATGGTGATATGGGAGAAAACTGACATGAGGATAAAGATCACAAAGATAAAAGCAAAGAAAACTCAGGGAGAAAAAAAACAGGAAGGAAAGAGGCCCAAGTAGAACTTGATGCATTTTACTAAGTGTAGCAGAATATGTTGGAAAAGCCGTACAGACAGAAAAGGTTAAACAGACGTCAGACGTCAAAGCTTGACATATCTGTGAGCACACAGGACAGAAAAGAAAAGAAATACAAATTCTGCATGTGCGTTTGTAATTGCGACTACGTGAGATGTCAGGTCAAGGTCAGTTACATTTCGTGGCACTCAAATCTAAGTGCATGTCATTGCCTCCTGTTTGTTGGCAGAATGTCACATGTTGCACCATGGTTGGTTCCTTTCCCCCCACTCATGGTAATGCTGGTTTACAGTATCATAGTAAGACCCATACCTGACACTGCCATACGTAGCCAACAGTCTTTATAACCTCTCCTCACTATACTCCTAAGAGTGGGCTCCTCTCAGTCACACAGGTAGTTTGGATCAATATATTTTGATTTCCAATTTGACCACATGAGCCTTGGAATCTTCTTTACAAAGTCGCTTTGAATGAGCCCAAATGCCTGGCACAAAAGAACATAACTCTCCTCAGATTCTGTGCGTTCTTCCTCTCCCCAGGGGCGCAGCCTCTATCCCTCCATCCACCTGCCCAGCCAGACTCTGTGAGGGAGCTCGGAATCTTGTCGGAGCATTATGATGCAGCCTGTAGAGCACACTGGTGTAAGAGCATGTGTGCTGTATGTGTGTGTCTGTGTTAAGATATCCTCTGGATGAGTTTATCCTCAGTCAGACAGAAGAAGGTGCAGTAGGAAAGGTCAGAAATGTAGTTTTCACAGCCGTGTCGCGTGATACCCTTACAGCCCCGCAAGTCCAGTAGCGTTAGAGCTGAGAGGCGCTTCATATAATTCAGGCAGACATCTGTTATCTTAGTACAACCTTGAGATAAAAGAACAGAATCCATGTTTACTCAAAACTCACTTATATGCAAAAATGCTGCTAAATTCTAAGTATTGGTAAACTACACACCACGCTACAGATGAAGACTTAAGTTGAAAACAGTATTCATTTAACTTCCTCTTTCTGACTAATGCTCAAACCTGCCCTCAAAATTCAGGACTATAAAGTCAAGCCCACTTTACCACAATACTGGCAGGGTTACATGTAAGAAATACATACATACCTGCAAGGTTGACCTCTCTGAGAGTGCTGCGTGTGTTGGAGCCAATGGCTGTAAGCAGGCTGATGGACTGATCTGTAAGGACAGGGCAATGCGACAGGTCTAACCTCCTCAGCGACGGCATGTGTTTGATTATCAGCTTCAGTGTCGAGTCACTCACATCCAGACCAGCTAACCGCAAAGTTAACAAGCCTTTCAGCCTGCTGCGATTTTCACTGCCTAGATGGTTTAAAGCAGAGAGAATAAGAGAGTAGTTAGTTACTGGTAAAATTCAGCAAGAAACATCACAATCTCTCTTTCAGCCTATTCTCTTTATTTCATGCTGGCTCATCTTGAATGATGGGACTACAGAAGATTTGGGTTTTAACGTGGGCTACTAAGGGTTGTGCATGCAGTTGACCTGATGGAGTGATGAGATCTTTGAGCTGAGAGTCTTTAATGTTCTCGGCCCAGCACAGGTCCAGTGTGCGGAGACAAGGCATGCTCTGAGAACTCAAGCCCGAAAAAGATGATGATGAACAGCCTGACATGATCAGATCCTTCAGTCCTGACA
The DNA here is from genome assembly GCA_037576675.1 of Pangasius sanitwongsei. Classification (NCBI taxonomy): domain Eukaryota; kingdom Metazoa; phylum Chordata; class Actinopteri; order Siluriformes; family Pangasiidae; genus Pangasius; species Pangasius sanitwongsei. The sequence goes on from CM075005.1 coordinate 7,787,568, forward strand.
AAGACAAAGACAAAAAAAATATATTAGCTACATAAATGCTAATGGGATTCTGCAACTTAACATACATTCATGACGTATGCATACAAACATGTTTCAACTTTGTAATCTGTTAAATCTTTTTTGATAAATATTTATTATTATTATTATTATTATTATTGTTATAATAATAATAATAATAATAATAATAATAATAATAATAATAATGAGTTGTTTATGGAGAAGCTATGAGCCTGGTGTTAATACCCGGAAGATGGTGGATAAGCCAGATGATCTGTTTCTTGGACACGGGTGTCCAGGACAGGTCAAGTGTAACAGGCTGGCGTTTAATGATAGCCGACAGAGCCTGAGCACTGAGGGAGCGACATCTACTGAGATCTATCCGAGTCCACAAGCGCTTATCGTAACACCTAAAGAAAGAGAGTGAAAAAGGGTTAAAACATAAAGGCTTTCAGCTACCCTGTTTCATTAACCAAAAATTAAATGCATAATCATTTTGGTCGTTGACAATTCCCATCACCTAGCTAGTTCTCCCCTAGCTAAATTGAAAGCTAACACATACACCACCCCGAGACATGTGCCGTTCTGCACAGCATTACTTATAGTTACTGCACATACACTATATGGCCAGAAGTTTTTGGACACCTGACCATCACACCCATATATGGGCCTTCCCCAAACTGTTGCCACAAAGTTTGAAGCACAAACTTTCTGGCAAACACACTCATTGAATGTGAATGCCTCAATTCCCTTAACTAGAACTTTTCCATTCTACAATAACATAGCATCAGCTATGAGGGTCAACCTTGAGGGTTAACCTAAACAAAATAATTGACAATAAGGATGGATGACAAAGGGTTTTTAAATTACACCATTTTAAAAACCATTGCAGGCATGTTATTGACACACCAAAAACTGAAAAACCCTCGGTCACAAAGGTCTATGGCATTATTAGGACCTGAACTTGTGATCTCGCGATGAAAAGGCAACATATATATATATACATACACACACACATTTGGTGGGGGTAATTTAATTAGAGTCCACAAACTGGTCAAATTGTCATCATCTATGTTTAAGAAACTCTACGGAGCTGAAAACTTGGAAAATTATTTCTAAGCTCGTATACACATGCCGGCAATTGTATTGCATCATACAATGTAAAATTGTGCTCCACTTACGCAAATGCAGATCAACACTGGTTTATCATGGAAGGGGTGGGTGAATTCTCTGTTGTTGGCATATTTATATAAGATATACTTTATTTTTCTGACTTTTTCCATTGTCTCTTTTCGTAACACAACCAGAAAGCAACTTAATATTCAGAGGAAAAAAAAACATGCTTGTGGTCACTTTAAACGAATAGGGGAAAAGTAGTCCAGTGATTTTTTTATTTATTTTTTTCCATTTTCTACATGGAGAAAGAAAATATTACAACAGTTAGCACCTCTACTCACCATTTGTACCAGGCCTTGCAAACCCGCATGCACACAGCCAGTTCTGTTCGGCTCAGGTAGCGAAACACCGACACCCACACCTCCTTCTCACAGCCTGGCTCATTCCCCACGTCCCGGAATGAGGGATGAGTGAGGAGGGAGGGAGGGGAGGAGCCGGTGGTGGATGTCAGGGGAGGAGGAGGAGGAGAAATGGAAGAGCGAGAGGAGGTGGAGGAAGGTGAGGCTCTACCATCAAGGTTCAAACTCCTGTGGCGTGTATGACGGCCTGATGCTAGACTGGCTTTGGCTTGTGAAAGACCATTTCCAGTGGAGAGAGAGCTGCCATTTTTCTGGCGATACTTGTGAAGGGATCTGCGCTGGAGTAAGTCAGCATTACCAGGAGTGCGAGGAGACATGGCTGCCTCCAGTTTGGGTACAATAGACCCAGGATCACGTTTGGCCTTTGATGGGCGCTGCAACGTGACAGTCAGGTAAGAACCATTTAACAGTTCATCATTTAAGTCTGAGACAAGCAGAACAGGAGGGTCAGGTTCCGAGTCTGAATGGTTCTCACCCTCGTCATCCTCATCTTCCTCCCCTCCATCATCCAGGTCCTCCATCTCCTCATCCTCTCCATCAAAGTCTTGTTCTTCACTTTCATCATCCTCATCATCGTCTTCGTCGTCCTCTTCACCTCTGCGCCGCCGACGCCGTAAACGGTGATCTTTTTCAGACCTGCCCATGTGCCTTTCTTCTTCGCTTTCATCCTCTTCCTCTTCCTCCTCATCATCATCCTCATCATCATCGTCGTCGTCGTCATCGTCGTCGTCCTCTGTTTCATAACGCCTTCGCTGCATTTTGGACCCACCTCGTAAACGAACACGACCTCCGCGCTCACCCCTTACACCAAGTCCACGCCTCATTTTCAGGGAGGAGGAATTTGTGGTCATGCCACCGCTCCCTCTGCCCCCTCGATGTGATGAGCCTCTTAACAGACCCCGCCTACCAGAGCCAAATCCACGGCGAGCAGATATTGCGCCCCTTGAGTGGAGTGAGATCTTTCTCCTTCCTTCTCCATCCTCATCGTCACTGCCTGAATCCATTCCGTGTCGGCGGTAGATCTTCGCCACACGAGGATCTAGCGAGGATGACTTGCGTTTCTAAAGACAGAATACAGAGGATTCAGGCAAAATTGTTATGTTCTCCCTTCTACAATAACAAAGCATCAACTATGAGGGTTAAACTTGAGGGTTAACTTCAACAAAATAACTGACAAAAAGATAGTTGACAAAGAGTTTCTGAATTGTGTCATTTTGAAAATACACTGCAGGTATGTTATTGGCACCAAAAACTTATGGAAAAAAGTGCTGCACATGTTTCGGTCAATCACTGAGTTGATATAGTTTTTGACAATTGTGCAAGTTGAAAAATAAAATGTTCAATTTTGTTTCTGACAGAACAAACACAGCACCAAAAAGCAGACTAATCTGTTTTTCTGTGTTTTGTCCTGTCTATGTATATATTGGCTCACACTGTATCATGATATGCATAAACAAGCAACAACAGTATTGACATCCTCAAGCCAACTGCCATTAGTTCTTGTTTGCTACCAAAACAATTCTAGTTTTTTGGTGCCACAAATTCTGGTACTTAAAAAGGCCCTATTATTTTATTACTTACATGCATTTTGGCTCCTTCCAATTTGTTCTGTTAAGAAAAAAAAAAAAAAAAAAAAAGCTGTTTAATGCAGGCCCTTACAAATGCAAGCACACAGGATTCATGTCATGATCAAAGTGAATGAAAAATCAAACAGGCAGCAGACAGAGCTGATTCTGAGGTCCTCTCCCCCCACCAGTCAGTCCGAGCAGCGATGGGGCAACGGGATGATGATGAAAAGGGGCAGGAAGGGCGAGATAGATAGAAACAGACAAATCGAGACAGGAAAATGGTAGCAGGGATTCAAAAGAAAGGGATACAGAGAAAAAGGGGTAGCAGGAGATCGGGTGTATGTGCGGCAGCCGTGGCGTGAGGAAGGCGGAGCCTCTCACCCTCTTCCTGAGCCGCTGCTCTGGGGCCGCCACTTGTTTCCGTAGCGACCCATGTGATAGAGAGGAAGGGGGCCGCCCGACCCCGTGCCACGCCCCGCCCTCGCCCCTCAGCCCCCCCGACCCCTCCTGAGTCGTGAGGTCATCACCGCTGCCCGACGACTGACACACAGGGGAAGAAGCAGCACTGTTAAACACTCAGGGCTGTGTGCCTGTATACATATATGTATACATCCAATGGTACTGCCTTAAATGTACCATTTAAAGAACACAGTATAAATTCTATTCGTATTACCCCTATTCAGAACAGGATAAACACAGAGCATCGTTTCATAATCAGCTTGTAAAACTATAACTATAACTATATGCATGTATGTTTTTACCTCAGAGTCTGTGTCTTTGCCCATGACACATTTGGGACATTCCCAGCAACTGGGCAGATCTTTGTTTACTACACCCTCACCTGGCACCTACAGGAAAGAATTTTTTTAATACAAGCACAATGAAGGAAAACACATTTTACAGTTACAATGAAACTATGTAGAATGTGTAAAAAGGATGAAGTACTGAATACTGTCCTGCTATCAAGAACTACTGAAATAACTACAAAATATCTACATATAGGTGATTCTCTCGTACTGTAGATGCATGCGTACATCAGAGGGACCATCATTAGAGTAGTATCGCAGAGAAAAAAAAAACATTCACATAACATTTTGTTCAAAACTTTTAGGCACATGCAAAGAAATGCAGTAATGCAAAGAGGCCTTCAAAGACAATGAACATTAAACATTAACATTAAAAAAATTCTACAAAGAGCAGTAAATAGCCAAAGTCAATATTTGGTGTGACGACCCTTTGCTTTAAAAATCCATCAGTAGCCTCAGGTACACTTTGTGAAGTTTTATAAAGTAAGTAGCTTTTGGGTTTTACTGAGCAGCCCGTAGAATCTGCCACAGTTCTTCTGGAGGCTTTGACTGTCACACTTTGTTGTTTTTTTATGTCTTAAAAATACATGTATAATGTAAAAAGTTACTTTCTTTACTGACACACAAAAAATTTTCTGTGACATTCGATTTTTTGTTAAAAAAATTAATGTTTCTAATTCTAAAATGTTTTTGTACAGACTCAATATTGCAGAAGTCATAAAATACATCAATCACAAAAGCTGTATTAAAACAAGAAAATAGGGTGCCTAAGACTTTTGCACAATACCGTATAAACAGCCAAAAACACTGCTGTAACTAGCTATTAGACTGACAAAGATGTGTGCCGTTAGGCCAAGTGCAGTAAAACTTGAGAAATTAAAATATAAGTTAAGAGAAATTGGTAGCGAAGGCACTCAATCAGTACTTCAGTTTTAAAATAAGATCCATCTCAGTCCTAGGTTTTGTGTAAAACCTGTCGAGCAGCATTGTTTTTTTTATAAATGAACTGTAGCCTACTTGTAAGAATAGTTTTAAAGGAGATTAATTTACTAGTCTCTACACTACATAGTGCACTACATGTAGATGTAGTATGATCTCTACTCTAAATAGTACTTGCTCTGTGATCATTTGGCCCAAAGGTCAAATCTAACTGATGACCCCTGGCATACAAACTAGGCTGAGAGGCATTCACAGCATCTCCATATTTAAGTATTATGCCCCTAAGTACCAAAACACAGAAAATACTGCTTAACATGAGCACATGCCTTTAGGCAGCCAGGATGGGCAATCTGCGCGCAATTGGAGCATTCCATGAGTTCTTCTCCAGTATCCTGGTTCCCTTCTTCACAAATTTCACACACCGCAGAGAGAGGCAAGCCAGGCTACATGTGAGAAAAGAAACAAATGTAGATGGTATTTTACATGTTAAGGTTACTGGATGTGAGTTACTGCCTAGTCTTTCTTTCTCCAACTGTTTTAACTTAAAAGTGTGGGGATGTGAATTTTTTTTTAACTTCATCCATTACACTATTCATCCCAATCACCCATTCTAAATATACAGTAATATATATATATTCATGTGGCACAAACACAGAAAATTCCAATGGATCTAAAATAAATTTCTATTGAAATAATTAGCAATTAGGACATGAATGCAGACACACTTCCCTTCTCTCACTATTTTACATGCAAATCACAAGGGAAAAAAAAAAAATTGCCTGTCACTAGTTTCAAGTTTATGACTTGTCAAATTTTGTACATTGTGTACCGTTATGGGGAGGATCTATATTTATATATATATATATACACACACATACATACACACACACACACACACACACACACACACACACACACATACACACACAAAACTGTAAAAACAGCAGTCTCTTCTGCAATTAAAGTCAATCTGGAGTATAATGTCATGTGCATGCACATTACATCCAAACAAACCATCATTTTCTAGTGATAACTTGTAATTCTAATAAAATCTTGTCATGTAGTGTAGGATTTACAAACTAGTGAAAGACAAATGGCTCAACAAAACATGCACGCACACACTCACAGCAAGACACTGGCGAAGGACACATGTCTGTTTCAGTTTGCCAGGGCCACCAAACTTCTTCATATCCCTGCAGAAATTGCACTCGCCACATTCTGGCCGCAGACATGCCTCACAGCGTTTACAGCGCACACGCCGCCGCCGCAGCGCCGACATTGAGGAGGCTGGCTTTGTTGGACGAGGGACGATTGGAGTGGTGGCTAATTTGGGACGACCTACTGGGGCAGGGGGTGGGGGAGGCTGGTACCAGGATGGCTGGATAGAACAAAGTAGGAGGGAATGAGAAACAGATAGAAATGCTAATAAGGTAACAATATTATAATCTTTATTTTTTCTTGCACTTTTTCTTTACGTTTAGAACTTCAAAGTGTGTTACATATAAAAGATTAAAAGGTCAATTCTAAGTATTTATGATTACACATTAAAGAACCAATGTAAAATCACTAATTAACTGACTATAAATCTGCAAGCACTACAAATCATGAAATGTATATTTGCCAAGATAAGTTTAAAAAAAAAGAGACCAAAAAAAATTGCATTGGTTGAGTTATTACATTTTAAAGTTTAGAGTTATCTTACCCTCTTTGGCCATTTGACAATGGGTCTTCCAGTGTATGAAAGTTTAGGGTTATCATTAGCATGTTCTTTAAGTAATGCCTGGGGGGAAAACACATTGACCATTAACCTTGAAAAGAGGAACGACTTAATCAACACAGTATCATGCAATTTCACCTAAGACAATTGGCATTTTCACACACACATTTTACTACATGAGAATTAAATTGCATTCTATCTTGTACAATAACACCAATCCAAGGTGATGCAGCACCTACAAAGTATTTCCTGATCACTGGTTAATAAGATGACTAGATTTGTTCAGTGTGCAGAAGTGAAAATCAAGTGAGTGATAAAGGTTTTAAACCAAATTTCTTTTGCAGAGATCCTTGATAGCTTTCACAAAAACTGCTAATGTAGGCTGATTAAACATGCTGAACATAACATTGCTCGTAAGCATTCTTCATCATATCGCAGATATTCACGGCAAACAAATCATTATAGGCCATCAACTTTACATTTAATATATTTGTTAATGGTTTGGTCAGCATTATTTCCTTAAGCTTACCCTCATGTCATGGAGCAAGGCAGGTGCATTATGTATTCCTGCAGGAACACACTTTTTGTGTGAGGGAAGAGATTCTAGTTTTCCTAGCAAATTCCATAAACCCTCCAGCTCAAAAGGTGTCATGTGAACTTTCATCCCTGGCCGAGTTGGAGGAGAGGGAGGATCATCTTCCTCCTTTACATGACCATTCAAGGCTTCAGAACTGGAGGATTCTCGCTTAAGTCCTGAAACAATGACACCAATCCAAGATCAAACAAAACAGCTAATTCTGCTAACAACGACTGAGAGTTAATGGTGTGTACAGTTTGTTTTATGCCTACTGATTCAAAGTACTTTTTAATTCACCAATAGCCAGTTTAGCAATTTTAGATTAAGTGTTCTTGCTGAGATACCAACCGATGCCTAGAGAGTGTTTCTGAAACTCAGGGATGAGGTAGGAGGTGTTGGTCAGACTGTACACATACCGTTCCAGCACATACCAACACATCTCATAATAAAATGGGTAGCGAAATTTAGCTGGCACCTGATTAGCGGGAAGAGAAAGAAGGACCATGTTAACATTGTATGAACAGTAAAAAGGCAGTTAAAAATTAAAATGATGGAACTAAAGGGGAACTCAAATGTTATTGAGAAAGAGATAATAAACTTTAATACACCAAAAAATATATATATATATATATATATATATATATATATATATATATATATATATATATATATTTACACATCTTAATTACACATCTAAAGCATGCTTATTTTCAACTCAGATTACGTAATTTGTGGCGCACCCGTGTCCTGTCCTCAATGTTGGAAATATTGAGCTGCATGGGGATGTTGAAACTGTGTAGGAAATTTCCACCAAACACAAGTGTGTCCACTGGCGTGTATACTGCATGAATCCATCCTGTGGACACAAGCAAATATTCACATAAACACGAATCTTAATACAACACATTTTCAGGATGTGACACTGATGTAACTTGATATTAAACAGCTTTGGTGAAATGACTAATTATCACTGTCTGTAAAAATTTCAGGTACTCACCTGAGGGGATAATAAATGTGTAGCCCTGCTTGAGCTCAATCCGTTGGCACTCTGTGGCCTTGTCTCCAAGGAAGATGTCTCCTTGTTTTCCAGACAACACCCAGTTCTCATAGAGCTCCAGGTTCTGTGGTGTCGGAGGAATCAACCAAAACACCTGTGGCACAAAAAGTCAGCCACTGACTCGTCTCACTCAGTTACAGTGGCTTTTATAGACACAATGACACCTTTTCGAGCTACTAATATCTTGATTTCTTCAAAAGTACTAAGTAAAGAGTGGTTGATTTAAACTACTCCTGATAATGTAACTTTCAACAATCAAAAATAAATTACACAAAATAATAAATAGCTTCATATTTATGATGCTCAATAAACTACTAAAAATGACCTTGAACCTTGTTCACACTTATATTCTCACCCCTGTCAATTAGGGTAACTGAGAGCTCATGTATACAGGTTGCTAAATGTCTCCAGGTATAGCCAGAGACTGTATGAGTAGAAACAGACCACTGCTTGAAATTGAAAAAGGTAGCAAGTAATGCCCAGTATGGTGGCTATATCTGAGCCAGCCACACATTACTTGCATCAGTTTTGCCTGATTCTGAATGCGATTTTCAATTAAATTCAATTTTATTTGTACAGCGGTTTTAACAGTGGACATTGTCAGCTTTAGTAGCATTAGAGAAATATATAAATTCCAGATACAAATTTTAAATTTATAAATTTATCCCTAAAAATCAGTGACTGACCAGTCTCTACTCCACCTGTTTCTGGAATATAGGTTTTGCGCCATTCAGGCAGATAAGAGCCAGGCTTGTATGATAGAAAATAACTGCCTGGATGCTTTTCGAAAATGGCTGCCAAGTGAACATAGTTTAAGGCACTTGAAATACCCTAAGGAACTGATACTTTCAAGCCACGAAGACTTTTACGACTTAACACACTGATCTCATATGTAATGCTCTTCATACCAGTTTTAATGGAAGTATTGGCAAAGTAATCACCAAAATGCCATATTGTTTAGTTTAGGGAAACTTATAATAATAATTAAATTGTAGAGTTTGACACATTCACGCATACCTTGCATCCTCGCAGTATGTGGTACCACACAGACGTGCCTCCAAAGTCTATGTGGAAGTCTGTGTAACAGCCCTGCACGCTCATCAGACAGTATCTTTGCACACAAGAATATAATGAAAACATGAGATCAATACAGAGAAGGAGAGAAAATACCAACAGGAAGAGGGTAACTGGAGGCAGAATACTAAGGGAGGATAAGCAAGGAAAGGATGGGGTAAGGGAAAGGTAATCCTCCAGTTCATGGAGTAAACAGTAATTCTTGCCACAGGCAAAGCTTACATACATACCAGCAATAAAATAAGCGAGGAATAAGACAAGACAGACTGTGTGGTTATATGCTGGGGTGGTGACACAGCGTGAACAGGAGTGCATTATTTTCATATACCAGCACAGTCTGGAGTGTGTTATTCCACTTATACCACAGCAATCTGCCAATGATTACAATGTTTAAGTTATTAATGAACGGCACATCACACATTTTAATGGTTTATAGTTAATGTTATGGAAAACATGGACTCCTCTGTCCTGAAGATTTTCCCGTGCTGGGAAACTTTGCAAAGCACCGTAACTGGCACTGGCAGCTCCTTCAATAAATGTTAAATAAGTGCCTCCTCAGAAAAAACATCAACACAACAACCATTACATGTTTTTCTTTGCTCACAACACGTTTTTTAAAATCTGATTATTATTAGTCTTCGATTATATGGTGCATTTGCAACACAAGTCCTTGTGTGTGAGCTGTTACTATAGATAAAGTAATAACGTATTAGAATGAGTGCATTAATATAAACCTACTGTTAACGTAACAGCCGGAACTACTGTCTGAGCCGTGCGAGTATACAGAAATAATGCACGCCTCCTGACCAATCACATTCAAGAATTCAACCGTGCCATGGTATAACATGAATTCCAAAACCAGACATGATTTTAGCTTACTTCTGCACTTTCGGGTACTGCATGTCAAGGATGGAGTTGGTGGAGTCTCTTTGCCTTTCCTTTAAGTGCCTTGGCCACATATTATCCACCCAATCTATCATGTCCACCTGGGAGACAACAAGAGAAAAAAAACATACCAATTGGGAGAAAGGAAAATAACCTGAAAGTGAATCGAGAGTTTACTGTGTGTCTGCATGCTCTAACCGTTGTAGGTCGCGTGACTAAATTCTCCAGTTTGGTGTGGCTAAACTCCAAGCTGATGACATTGTACAGCTTCTCTCTCTGGGAAGGTGGGGTCTCGTAGTATCGCCTCCACTGAGCCATAGACATCTCTGTGCCCTTCTGAGTGGCCACATCCATCACGTCAATCATTCGCCGACTGCCTACCATAGAGAGGGTTTGGCATTCTCATACTGGCACAATGAGTTAAAGCTGTCGAGCATTATCTTAACATTAATTTAACACCAACTGGCTTTCTGCTATTTTTAATTTATTATTAAAGGTATTGGTATTTATGAAACACTGCTTTAACACTCTATAACCTATTTCCACTGTAAGACAAAAGGTACAGAGTTAAATTCCTTACCCACAAACATCTTCACGTCGTTCACACTGAAGTCTGAACCTGGCATTCTAAAGAAAAACAGCAGAAAAAACATTCTGAATACTGCAGCTTCTGTCATAAGAATATAGAAAAAGATGGAGGGAAACACAAAACAAAAGCAGACAACACAACATTATCACAAAAACCAAATTCAACGACACAAAATTTAAATTAATACTGCACATGATTAATGCATTGAAGAATATCCTAAATTAAGTGTTTAATGAATAAACCTAAATTGTTTTTAAGGAAAAATACATCGTATTTGTAGTTTTTCCTCTATAGTGGTTGAAACAGGATTGCTACCTTCTAAAAAGATTTCCATTGCTGTTTTCCTAAAATTATTTTTTTTTGTATTGTTACAATGTTGTGGTATTTGTTTTTGCGCTGTCTGATTTTGCGTTGTGATAATTTTGCAGTGTTGTGCATCTCTGTCACTGTAGTAAAGGACAGATTAACAAAGATGTTTGGCACAAAATATAAAAGAAATAGGCATAAATCTTTATATGGTGGTTGAACAAACAAGTTATTATCTGTTCACTGCATTTGTAGCTTTATCTAGAGATTATTACTAGAGATTATCATGGTGTAATAAGAACAGAACCAAAACGCATTGACTCTAACTCGCTTATAGTGGAAGGCATTTGCAGAAACCATCCATCAATGTTAAAGATTCCTGACAAATTACACTAACAGAGGCTTCAGAATGAAACATATTACAGAATGTCTACACAAAGCAGTTATTTAGCTTTCCTTAAAGTTATGTAGTACCTATGTACATACAGAAGCGAAAATAGGTTATTAACAAATAATGGCAAATGCTTCTGCCTGAAAAAGTTCTTCCAAATCTTATCACATGTTAAACAGATTTACAGTTTACAAAAAATAGGCTTACATTTTTTTTTTTGACTTCCCCACCAATTTCTATACTTTTTTCTCAGTACAGGGAAAATGTTTCCCCCAAATACCCCAAAGGCTACAAATGTGGCAGCCAGAGATTAGCTTCAAAAACACTGAAGTATCCTTACGGGGTGTAAGAATTGTATTATGTATTATGAAGATGGGACAAGATGCATTACTTGATTCCAAGTCCATCTGGTCGTTCAAAGATAATTGGATCCCTCAGCCCGCCTCTCTGGATGAACTCAAATGTGAAATCTGGGGGGGGGAAAGAATTACACACAATTTGTTTACAGCACTAAATATACTAAGGAAGCAAACCTACTTAATCTGCAGACTGTCAAAAAAGTCAACAAAAATATTTTGCTACAAAAAACCCTTACCCTTTGTAATTATGTTTCCAAAACCACACAAAACAGAAGAAAACATAATCTATCTATTGACTGACAGGAGAAATAAGCACCATCTAATGTGCTCAGTTAGTAATCAGAAAGGAAAGGGTTCTCAAAAAAAGCTAAATGCTACTTAATGTTGAGTCAGTTGTCTTGGTCGGTTAAAAAATATTTATATTTTTATTACCCAATACAGGTTTTTAATCAGTTTTCTTAGCCAAATCCACTGATCTTAATTTCTATTGACTTGAGCAAGTTGGCAAGATAAGCTTTGTCTTATCTTATGCCACAAATAGTCTTAACGCATCAAGCTTATGACATTATTCTTATTTTTTGCATAACCTGGCAACAGAATCTTTCAGACAGCAGGCTTGTTTACTGTGAGGATATATATTTAACAGTATCTCATCTGCATCATACTGAATATGGGAAAACATGGAGCATGAATATTATCAACTTCTTAGTTCCTCTTTTGGATAGAACCGCAGTTCCTCAAAATGTGCCTGAACCTCAGCGAAAAACAGCTTAGTGATACAAAAGAGAGCTGCAACACTGGAATCTGGCTATTACTAATGGTAATGTCAAACTCTAAGTTCACGGAACTGCGTCCTATTCATTTTCAAATTTCAAATAAGACCACTTTTGTTACCACAAGGTGTGTGACTGCTGACGTGATAAAATCTGGCTTGCCATGCTGTGGCAAAAATTCAGAACAATAAAGCGCCCAGTTACTTCATAACTCTGGTTAAAATCAACACCTGTGTGCTGTGCTTGATGTAGGTCACACTCGCATCTAAAAACAATTCAGAAGAACATCGTGTGCTGTTCTGGCAGTGGCGTGAGGAGAAATTCATAAATCATGATTGTTTTCCTGATCTGTACAATTAAACTTGTAAGTGTGACACACTCGTGCATTTCAGGCGGAAGTCAGACAGCAGTAGGAGCGGTTATGACACATATGTATTATTTAATTATTTAAGGCACAACCTACAGTCAATCCTTCCATATTAAGAACACTGCCATAAAATACATTTATAGCAGTTCTAGTGAAAATAATATGTAAATAATAGGGGAAAATGACATTACATTATAGATCCTGATCTACTTATCTTTTGCAGTAAACTCCAACAGGCTACTTCACCAGCTCTCACATACAGATCTCTGTGCTTATAGTGTGGTTAGTAGATTTCAGAAAAATGAATCACCCCACCTGGCTCATCAAAGCAGCTGGTATGTGTAAAATGTGATCAAACAAAGGAATGCATTCATTAAAAAAAAAATTGTATTACAATCAGTATAATTCATACACTTTAATAGTTTCTGTTAGCTCTTCCTTTTCCTATAGAAACATCGGATTCTGATTTCAGAGCCTATAGATTATTGGTGTTAGTCGATGTAATTTTTTTTTTTTGGTATAAGAGTACAGGCCTGGGCAGAATTTGAGTTTGACACCACTGACCTACCCATAAAAATACAGAAAGATGTGAAAGAGTGGTATGAGGTAACAAGATGTGATAAGAACAAGATATGCTAACATTAGAAGTATCTGAAAATTTGTGTCTTACTTCTACCGGTATCCTGGCAAAAAAAAAAATTTTTTTTTTAACTTTATGAAAGATTCTCGATTACAATTTCAAATTTTTTTTTTGTTCTTACAAAATGCAATAAATAAATTGCAGAATTATTCATATATAAAAGTTTTTTATAATTATACATTTATATAATGTTTTTATTTATTAAAAAGGACTTTGGAAAATGTAGATGTGCAAAAATAGTAACAGCACCATCTATAGCAGATAGTGCAAACAATGGTTAGATGGTGCTGTTGCTATTTTTGCACAACTTGGTGAACCCTTCTCTCTCGACAGAGTAAATGGGCACCATGTCTTTCATGACATGAAATGCCACCGCAACTGAGAAGTCGACTCAGGGTTTTCTTCTCAAGTCCGAGTTCCTTCCCCGTTTACAGAGTGACATCAAATCAGCATGGTTACGCACAGCATCAAACCTCTTATCTTTAAATTAGTTATACTGTAATGTACACAGGTATTAGCTTTAGACTAATCAACATACAGACATATTCGTTTGCTAAATCTAAAACACTGACTATACAGTTCGCTGTCTGAGAAAGAAAATATACATCACTCATCCGAGTTAGCTGCCTAGCTTGTTGCTAACAAAATACGAACATGGGGCGTCAATTGTCGAACGAGCGGAGATCAAAAATGACATAATTCCAACCCGTGAATTACTGCTTAGATGTAACGCAGCATTATAATTTTACATAACCTTTTCAAGCCTGTACCAATTCCGTATCTCTGAAGTGATATTTGAACCTTTCTTTGCGATGAGCTCAGTCCTCGGTGAAGTTCTGCCTGTTTATCTTGGTGTTTTGGTTTTTTTTTATCTAAGCACACAGTGTTTGGGAGTAGCGCAGGCTGTAGGAGGCATTTATCAAGTCAAGAAGGCTGTGTTTTTCCTTTGTATTGGTTAAAACTTATAAATAGCATTTATAGATGATTTAAATAAAAATTTAAATATGCATATA
>CM075005.1:7802260-7819760 GCA_037576675.1 Pangasius sanitwongsei
TGTTTTTCCTTTGTATTGGTTAAAACTTATAAATAGCATTTATAGATGATTTAAATAAAAATTTAAATATGCATATATAAAAACATGTACAATATTGATTAGAGCATTTTGAAAATTGTGTTAAAACATTAATTTGAATTCACGGAATTAGCCATTAAAATCGCCCAGCACTATCCCGCAAGTCCAGATAAGTCAGGTACGCAGAGCTCAAGGCAAATGCAAAGCTGTGCAGGTGAGACGTACCTTTTCCTTCCATGCGTTTGATTCTGTCAGAACCAAAGCGTTCACTGTATACTTTCTCCTCCAGGTCAAAGGTCCTTTTCCCCTCGATCTCATCATCAGAGATCCCATCGTCATGGTAACGTCGCCGCGTGCCTGACCGCTGGGAAGAGGGGGAAAAAGAACAATTAGAAGCCTATTACTCATCCTACAGACATAGTATTCGCTGTCAAGTCCACGATTCAACACTATCTGTGACCTCTGATCTACTGTGTAACATGTTAACATAAAATTTGATGCTTTATAGCTATAACAAAAAGTACATGTTGAACAATCATGATAAATTAGCTATTCTGTTTTCAGATATTTCCTTTCACAATGTGCAGACTACCACTGGTACATTTCTTGGTTTAATTGTAAACACTCAAAATTAGTTATAATCAAAATATAGGTGTTTGCTATTTAAATTTGACAAATTTGACAAAAGCTGGGAGGCATGATGTCTAACACCCAAGTGTCTGGGGAATTAACATTAGCTTACAGTGTACACTTCAGCCTTACACTGCTTAATAAGTAATAGTGTAACTAAATTAAGAATTGCTTTATTGACACACACTTCTCAATCTACCTGCTTACAACAGTATTATAGACGGGGATGAGCATAAGCATCAGAGGCAGACACGCTGGATCAGATTTAAAATATTTTCTTAAAATACAAGTTGGATGTTAACTGATAAGACGCAGATCATGCTCAAGAACATAAGACACAAATTTTCTTAAGGCAAGTCACCATTATGCTTGTGACCTTTTGATGGATAAATAAATAGAAACAAAAAGGGATCAGAACATTCTTCTTTTAAAAGGAAAAGCTTCACTGTTTGTGTTTTTATGCTACAGCAGCACTGGCTGTAACTCAAATCACAGGTTTATATTAAATGAATAATGGACAATCTACATAAATCATAATAATAAACAAACAAAACATTATTAAACAAAGAAAAATGTATAATTGTTGATATGGTAAAGGTTTCTGTAAGGAGACATTTATTTAACATGTACAGTGGGGAAAATAAATATTTGATCCCCTGCTGATTTTGTAGTTTTGCCCACTCACAAAGAAATTAAGGGTCTATAATTGTTATGGTAGGTTTATTTTAACAGATAGAGACAGAATATCAACCAGAAATCCAGAAAAAACACATGATACAAATGTTATAAATTGAGTTGCATTTCAGTGAGTAAGATAAGTGTTTGATCCCCAAGCAAAACATGACTTAGTACTTGGTGGAGAAACCCTTGTTGGCAAGGTTTGCACACATCTCAGGAGGGATTTTGGTCCACTCTTCTTTACAGATCTTCTCTAAAGCCTTAAGGTTTCTTGGCTGTCACTTGGCAACTTGAAATTTTAGCTCTCTCCATAAATTTTCCTATAGGATTAAGGTCTGGAGACTGGCTAGGCCACTCCATGACCTTAATGTGCTTCTTCTTGAGCCACTCCTTTGTTGCCTTGGCGGTATGTTTTGGGTCATTGTCATGCTGGAAGACCCATCCATGACCCATCTTCAGTGTTCTGGCTGAGGGAAGGAGGTTCTCATCCAAAATTTTACAATACATGGCCCCGTCCATTGGCCCCTCAATGCGGCAAAGTCGGCCTGCACCTTTAGCAGAGAAACAGGCCCAAAGCATTATGTTTCCACCCCCGTGCTTGACTGTAGGGATGGTGTTCTTAGGGTCATAGTCAGCATTTTTCCTCCTCCAAACACGGCGAGTCGAGTTGATGCCAAAGAGCTCAATTTTGATCTCATCTGACCACAGCACTTTCTCCCAATCCTTCTCTGAATCATTTAGATGTTCATTGGCAAACTTCAAACGAGCCTGTACATGTGCCTCTTTGAGGAGGGGGACCTTGCGGGCGCTGCAGGATTTCAGTCCATGGTGGCGTATTGTGTTACCAATGGTTTATCTGGTGACTGTGGTCCCAACTGCCTTGAGATCATTCACAAGCTCCTCCCGTGTAGTTCTGGGCTGATCCCTCACTTTTCTCATGATCATCCTTACCCCATGAGGCGAAATCTTACATGGAGCTCCAGACCGAGGGAGATTGGTGGTTATTTTGTATTTCTTCCATTTGCAAATAATCGCTCCAATAGTTGCCTCCTACTCCCCAAGCTTCTTGCTGATGGTCTTGTACCCCATTCCAGCCTTGTGCAGGTCTACAGTCTTGTCCCTGACGTCCTTTGACAGCTTTGGTCTTGCCCATGTTGGTGGTGGTGAGGTTTGAATGGAAGATAGAGGTTCTGTGGACAGGTGTCTTTTATACACATAACGAGTTGTCATTAGGAGCACTTTCTTAAATTGACAGGACTAATCTGGGTACAACATGAGCACATAACCAGTCTGTGGGATCAAATACTTATCTTACTCACTGAAATGCAACTCAATTTATAACATTTGTATCATGTGTTTTTTCTGGATTTTTGGTTGATATTCTGTCTCTATCTGTTAAAATAAACCTACCATAACAATTACAGAACCTTAATTTCTTTGTGAGTGGGCAAACCTACAAAATCAGCAAGGGATCAAATATTTATTTTCCCCACTGTATGGAAGGAGTTCTGGATGTCAGAGAGTTGCAAATGTCAGAAGTTTTCTGCCACGGGAACATCTTCAGGAGAGAAAACTTTCTCTTTTCTCCATCACATGACAAGCTGCGATTTTTTTTTTGTCATATTAACTTCAAATGAGAGAAAAAAAATGAGAGCGTGGTAAAAGAACAGCTGTTTATAGCCGCTACAATGTAAGTGATAACAAGAATTAACTTGTCTTGCAGACAAGTTCCAAAACATTAAACATAACTATAAATAGTTAAGAAGCACAACGAGTCATTCATTAATAAATGAAGAAAAATTAAAAATTGTAAAGGGATCCTGCGTGATGCAACAGAAACAGCATTCACCCTGTTGTCAGGAGTTCATGAGCTCAAATAACATCGATGCCACTGCCATCTGTGGCCAGGGGTCCTAGAGAGCAAAACTGCCCGTGCTCTCTCAGTGGGAGGGATGGCTTACTCTCTCTCGCCTTTCAATCACATCGACACCAGCCTCCTGTCCTGTGAAGCAGCATGAGCAGCAGTTCGAAAAGATGCAGTGCCTGGTAGGTGTGTAACAATCCATCGATATGGACCCCTGTATTGGTCAAATAACCAACGAGCTGATGTATCGACGCAATGCGTAAACATCGAAATGTATAATTTTTAAGTCGAACATTTATTTAGGACACTAATTCCAGCCATGTCCTGGATGTGACGTCTGTACGCATTTTCGTCTGGCGTCATTATCAGGTTTTGCAAGCGTCAGCCGATGCCACAACATAGCACCATGAACGATCAAGAAAAAACATTTTCTCTTTAGTTAGAAACAAATCATGGGTGTGGAAATATTTTGGACTCGCCAAAAAAGATGGACAGTCAGTCAAGAGCCATGTAACTTGTAAAGATTGCCAGCAGGAGATAAAGTACTGCGGGGATACAACCAACTTGTCAGGACACCTGAAAAGGAGACATGGTATTGACGCCATTTTTACTGCTAGCGTGAAAGAGACCCCCTCGCCCACCTTGACCAACCGTTTTACACTAAAATGAGACAATAACTCCAAAACAGCAATTAATATAACATCTGCCATTTCTTATTTTCTTTGAAAAGATCTTAGGCCCTACATGTTGTGGAAAACAGGGTTTTGTGAGCTAATACATTTACTCGAGCCAAAATATACTATATAATCGAGAGAGTACTTCAACGAAACTTGCATACCGAAGCTGTACAGTCAAGTTAAAGATGATGTTCATCGTGAACTAATGGATGCAGGACAAGTCACAATCACAACAGATGCCTGGACATGTTAGCCTTCACCCACCTGGTTTATAGCTGTCATATAACAGAGAAGAGTTGGCAGGTGGGTGGAAATTAGCAAATGATCAAATTAGGGAGAAAATAAATAAATCAGTAATTGTAACTGTAATAAAAGGAATAAAACACTTCAGGGTGTGCTGTTATGGGAAAATAATCCACATCAAGATGGTATCAGAAACTCAGCTTTGTGTCAGGCCACAACACATCACCCCTGCAGCAAAGTGTTTTTCTACAACTGCATGCCCAAGTGTTTTATTGTTTGGAAACAATATGTTATAATTAAGGGACATCTTTTTTTTTATTATTATTACTTGGACAATACTGATGGTGTTGATTACATTTTAATGGCATTGAGCTAAAATGAGAAATATACCCACACAGGCCAGATAATTCCTTTTAAATAAATTATTTAAATAAGTGACTGAAATAGCTCTTTGCAACAGATGCACTGTCTGTAACTAACACTGACTACTTTGGCATTTACATTACTGGGTGATTGATGCCTCTCTTTCTCTCCGTCCCCCACATCCACACATCAGCTCATAAATTAATAATAAAACTGTCCCAATCTTGGCCTTGCCATCACGTCTAAAGCATCTCTATGGTGATGTTCCACTATTGGCCAATAGAGAGTATGTTACAGCCACATCATCACACAGTCTGTCTCAAACACGGACGCAAGAGAAGAAAATCAATACAAAATCCTGCCATGACTCGGCAACATCCTCACGAATAAGAAGTTACTGTTAATGCAGCTATGTTGCTAGTAAAATGTTTTATACAATGACTGCAGGTGGATAGTGGATCCTTATTTCCTTGAACCAAAGACATTATACTGTTGTGATGACAAGTAAATCCACTTTATCCAAGGACCCAATAATAAAACACTTTGTCTGACTAAATCCCACTATGCCTAATACATTCACCCATGACTAAGCACATTTCTTTAAGAAGTTAGATAGGTTTTCGTGACATTTATGTGGTCTGGATAGACACAAATATGGTTACCTGTTTGTATGTGCCCTTACAATACACAGTCATTTCCTGTGTCCATCTTCAACCAAAGCCATTTATACTGCACAGTTCAGTGAGCAAGATCGAAGAAGGCAGACTGCATGGAGCACCAGGAACATTGTGTTCTTACTCAGACAACGTCAAAAGGACAAACGCATCTGCTTAGATTTCCAACAGTTAATGGCTGTTTTATTGGGTCAGTAATACATAGACTGATCTCTAACTGAGTTTAGTAGATCGTATAGCCAAAAAAACAAAAAAACAACACATTGAAAAGAAAGTGCACTTGCCACAAAAACAGCAAAATCTGGAGCACTGCAGGCAAGGCTGATAAAACAGCTCTTTACATCTAAACCAAAGCCACATCTCGGCTACATGTCTGTCCTCCTTTCTTTTAGGATCCTTTCTACTCTGTATCTGAGGCCTGAGACTGCAGTGCCCCTAAATGTAGCCCTTGTGGAGGGCAATGAAACACTACACACCTCGCACCTTCAGTGTCACATCTTCGTCCCCCTTCTTTCTCTTCCTCTTCCTCCCTCGCTTCCTCAACACACCACCATCTACAAGGGTAAGTATCTCCTCTCTGTCCTCCATCCCTCAGTCTCTCGCTTCGTTTTCCTTTCGGTGGCGAGACCAGTGGTCCGTCTCCCTCTTGTGATCCTTTGCCTCTGCAGTGTCCCCTCCCTCCCACTCCCACTCCTCACCCCTTCCGCTTCTGCATCTCCGCTCACATGGTCAGCTCGACCAATCACGTCGCTCCTATTCCCACTGCTATCTCTTTGAAAAAGAGACAAACCACTTACAGCTTGTATTGCATTGTATCATCCATTCATCTCACTTTCTCTCTGCTTACTTGACCTGAAACGCATGTCTTCTCTTTTTCTACGTTTTTGTAACCTTATCGTCAGGCGTACAATAAGATGTACAAATTTGGCATTCCAGCGGTGAGTATGGACAATGTTTCAACAACACCACCAGCAGCAAGACCTAATCAACAAGACAGAAGAGGCAAAGAGGCTACAATCGTTTAGTCTTCTATTTTCTCACAATCAGGAAGGGGAAGCTGGTCGAAAAACTTATTAAACCCAAATAATCGTAAGAGACAGATAGGACAGATCCTGGAAGGCTTGACAAAACCTTTAAAGAGTCACAATATTACACTGCAAAATCAAACACATCAGTGTGTTGTATGTTTCAATCCAAGGACAAAAATAAACAAAACCATGCAATTCTAGCATAAGTGACCCAAAAATATTAATACGGCAAAAGTACACCAAGTTCTGACTCAATGATATAATAATACACATATTTTAGTTCCTCAAACACAAATGTAACAAGACATGAACTGCTACATCGGTTTCGGATTAAACCTAATGTAACAGCTACTATCAGGCTGACTCATATATACAGTTTCTCACATATAACTGGTTCAGGAATATCAATGGCAGCTGGATGAGTATTAGTGAATCTACCTACCAGTCGCTTGCTGTATCGTGGATTTGGATCTTCCATATCCAGAGTCTGTCACGGAGGAAATAATTCCCACAGAAAGACACCAGATCTCGCCTATACTCGAATTATAAGAGCTACTTGCTAGCTAGAAAAGGTTAGCTAAGCTATAGTAAAAAAAAACCTTCGTAATTAAAACACAACCAACCCAACAGTGTAATTAAGAAAGAGTTAAAACGAGACTATGTATAAAGTTACCTGAATTAAGTAGTGTTTAAAATGCAAGCCAATCGGATAACTTGCTAGTTGGTTAGTTAGTAGGCTATACGTTACAGTCAGCTTTAAAAAAAAATTACTGAACTTGTTTTTACTGAATTGAACCCTGATCAGCTGGTCTATTTAATAACAATGTTAGCCAGCTAGATATGAGCCATAGTAAGGCACCTTTCTTGTCACACACTTGATACTAAAACTCTACTAAAAAAACTACAGGAACTTCACTTAACAAGCTGTGTTAAATGTACTGGCTAGCTAACTACCCTCCACTGAAGTGAACCATTGCTCCACCAAAACAAAACGATTGTGCGGTGGGAAACGGATTAGCATTAGCTTTAGCATTAGCTCGCGCTTAGCTCCCAACACCGAACGCATCGGCAAAAGTAGCTAACAAATTGTTAGCTATCTCGCTAGAACCGACATAGCTTTCGTGATATTTCTTCACTTCAATTTTAATATATTACCGCGTCGGGAATACGTTAGTAGGAACACTTATCAAGAATAAAAGCCAAAACATGACAAGTCAGGGGAAAATGTAAAAACATTTAAAGTAGCGCATCTCGCGTTATCCGTATAAGCTAACTTAGCTAGCTAGCGTTAGCTCCAGTTTAGAAACGTTTAAGTTCTAACGTTATCCTTCTGAAACGCTGTAATGGTTATTTTCAACGAACTTCGCTAACTTGGCCTCAAAACCCCCACCGTAAATGCGCCAAATGCTCCTCTATTAATAACATATACGTTGCAGTAAGGTTTCTTTATCAACTTTTTCAGTACTGGGGGAAATTATGTCGTTTGGACAGCTCCGCTCTCTGTGCATTCACGATAAAGTTCCATTGGTGAACCCTTTCGCCGCCATTTTCAAATCGTCATAAAAACACAGCTGCCTCTCCGGCAAAGTCACGCCCACTAGTACATTTGCTCCAATCACAATCCAATGCGACACACTGGGAACGGTTACAATTGGTTGGAAAAGATGCCAATCTACGCCATAGGCTTTACATACAATACTATCGTTCAGATTCACAAAACATTAACGGACAGCGTCAGTAACCACTAAACGAACAAACTGCAGGAATTACTGCGCTCTCATTGACGAACCAGTGATGTCGATCAATAGAACATGAAACTATTGGTTTTCAAGCAAATATCCCATTCATAGCCAATCAAAAGGGACATTATGCTTAACGCGTGGTTAAGGCGAAACTTGGTGAACATCCAGAAACACTTCTGAATTGTACAAAATTAGATCCAGAGGGTATAAAGCCATCATTCAGTCATCTACCTTTGCTCTGCCGGAGCTTGACATCCCATCGCTTGCAGCCACTCGGTCCATGTTCGCATGTGAATGCTATTTGGGGCTCGATTTATCGTGGAGAATTTACAACTCCCTTCAAATGAGCGAAAACACAAAGAACATAAGTTCACATTATAATATTGTTAAAGTCATTCAGGCAGGATGAGCTCCATGGCCAAATAAAAATAAGAGGTAGCCATGTACTTTGTTCATCCGCATGGTCTCACCCCAGGAGCACCCGTGGTGCGTCAGAACACGGAAGTGATTTCTGATTGGTCAGCCATAAGAATGGCAACGCTGATTGGCTACGATATCTATTTCCCAAGTTCACTTCTCATTTTAAATAATAAATAATGAGTTCTAACAGAGAAATGTTAGAAACAACCGTGTGTTGGACACTAAACTGTATTTAATAATTACAGTGCTTATAATAGATATGATAGGGAATTGCACTGTTGTTTCTTTCTCAGATCCAGGATTCATTTGTTAACGTTTTCCACAAAACATGTCTACAGAGAGTATATTCTACATTTCATCAGGTCCAGACTGGAATAAATGCATTTTATTTAATTCCTGCAGAAATGTATATTCCTATAATTAAGACCCAGTTATCATTTATATTATCATCCCATCCTAGATCATATAGCAACCAGACAGCAGCACACTAAACCAAATCTAAGACAATTAATATTTAATGTTAATCCAGGAAAGTTAAGCCAATTAGGACTGCCAGTAACACTACTGATTAAGTTTAAAAAAAAAAAAAAATCAAAAAAGTAATTTTTGTTTTTCATTCCTTTCATTGATTCGTTTTTTTATTTATTCAACTTCATTGATTGTTTTTAAGTAGGTGAACCTGAAGAAGCTCTCATTTTTAGCACAGAGCCTTTGAATGTTCATAAAACACACAGCATAAGCGCCCTCCACCGGCAGATAATGGCAATGCATCAGTTAAAACTCAAAATTTGTGCTTTCAGTAAAATCTTCTTCTTCTTTCGGCTTTTCCCTTCAGGGTTCGCCACAGTGAATCATCACTCTCCACCTATCCCTATCTTGTGCTTTCAGTAAAATAAATACTATTATTCTGGTCTACCTACCAAAAAAAAAAAACCTGACTTCACAAAAAGGGATTACAGATAGCAGACTGTTATGTAGGCCTACAAAGAGAAAGTAAAGTAAGTTGAAAATTTAGGATAACAAAAAAAAAAAAAAAAAAAAAAGAAAACAAGGACAAATGGAGATATAAAAGAGAGGAAAGGCAAAGAACGCCTGTGAGCCTGCAGCATCATCTCTTGATTGATGTCTAAGACTCCACTCTGGGTTGGCTCTTGGACTACATCTCCTCTTCACCTGTGTCATGGGGAAGAATCAAGAGCAAAAGACACAGTTACAAACTCCCTTATCGATGGTAAAGACAGTGTATGATGTGTATTCTATCTAAATCAAAGCACAACACACTTAAAATGTTAACATTTTACCCAGCAGAATTCTTACTTCAACCAGCTGTACACGAGGGAGCCAATGATGACCGCAAGAATGATGCAACACAATGTGATCATCATCTGTTTCTATTGTGGGTGAAGAGAGAAGCCGGAGTGGAAAAGTGAAGCATGCAATATGGGGCAAAATAATATGCAAGTGACAACAGAGAGAAAGAGAGAGAGAGAGAGATGAGCAGGATTAGTGAGACATCAAAAGACAGACAGATATGTAAATTATTGAGAATGGATAGAGTCATAAATGGGACAAAAACAAGAGAACAACTGAAAATAAAAAAATGAAACAAAAGCTAGACAAAACTCAGAAGAAGAAAACAAAACTTAACAGAAAAACTGAATAATGGAATCAGAGACTGAAGTCTCATGCTGATTAAAATTTCATTTATTTATATGCCCAAAAGAAGTCACTGTGTGAAGCATACCCAGGGGGTACTCCATTTTTAAAAATATTGTTACATTGACAGAAATCAGAACTCACCCTTATCAAAGTTGTAATATTTATTATTGAGTTCCTATAGTTATTAGACTGTTTGACTGGTCACTTGAATTGAATGGGTTTAATCCATACCTCCATAAATCAAAAACAAATAGTCTATAAATAATGTCAACCAAAGTTTATTGACAATAATGGGTTTAAAATGGGTTCTGTAAATGGAAAGCTCACGAATAAAAGTTTTATGTCTCCAATAAATAGCCAAAGTTATTATTGTACACATGTTCAGTACATTATACATACACTCTATGGCCAAAACTATATGGTCACCTGACCATCACACCTATATGTGGTTTTTGAACATCCCATTCTAGATTTTGTTTTTTTCCTTTTATAATATCCTCCACTTTTATGTGAAGGCTTTTTGCTAGTTTGTGGGAAATGGCTGTGAGTTTTGTGTCCATTCAGTCACAAGGTCATTAGTGAGGTCAGGCACCGATGTCGGGTGAGGAGGACTGGTATGCAGTCAGCGTTTCAGTTCATCCCAAAGGTGCTCAGTGGGGTTGAGGTCAGGGATCTGTGCAGGCCATTCATGTTCTTCCACTCCAACGTTGGCAAACCATGTCTTCATGGAGCTCGCTTTGTGCACAGGGGCATTGTTATGCTGGAACAGGTTCGGGCCTCTTAGTTCCAGTGAAGGGAAAATGTAAAGCTACAGCATACAAAGACATTCTATAAAGTTGTTTGCTTCCAACTTTGTGGCAACAGTTTAGGGAAGACACACATATGGGTGTGATGGACAGGTGTCCACAAACTTTTGGCCATTTAGTGTATTATTGAATCCCTGAGTTATATTATTATTGTCCTTTTTGGTAAAAGTAACATTGCCATTTAAAAGATGGCTCAATTGCATACATGGATGTAATAAACTTGTGAGATATTTAATTTCCCAATTTACCCTCCGGGCTTCCTGTTGGAACTTGGCTGCTTTTTTGGTGTCAGCCACTGCTCGTTCCACAAAGCCCACAGACTGGTCCATGTTGCTTTCAATCCTGTCGATTATGCTTCCCTATACACAAATGCCGATAAAACAGAGGTCAATGACAAAAAGAAAATCCAGTTAGCAATATTTAGAACAAATTACTTTGTTAACTTGATGACAGATTGTACTAAAGCTATCAAATATGGGATCAAATATTAGTGAACTACCTAAAAGTAAAAATGTTCTTGCCTTTGGGACACAGAACCCTGAGCGAATACTTAAATCCCCTGTTCTAGCTCCAGGCTTGTTCTGATATCAGAAATACAGTGCTGCTGATGTGGTACCTGATTCTCCACTAGCATGGCAATGTCCACAAACATGTCATGCAGCTCCTTAATGCTGCTCTCCAGTCGCATGATGTCTTTGTGTCTCGCTTCAATTTCACTCAAGGCCTGCTTGGAGATGGCTGAGTCCATGATCTGCACACAAAACAAATGGGCAACATGTGTTTGCTAATCAACTGCTAATAGCTGAACACCAAATGTATGCACAAGAATACAAAAATGTAAATTTAAAAAGAAGGATGTGGTGACATTTAGGAAACACACACACCCCTGCTGTGAAGACTGCAGCATTGCCACCATCCAGCATCTCCTCCAGCTCCTCATCAGTGGTGGTTTTACCCGCTGTTACATTGGAGAAAGAAATCTTGTCACTTTCTGTTACACATTCTAGACTCTTTAGGTATCGTTACCTAGTATAGGACTGCACAACAGTCTTATTTGTGTTAATAGAAATGTATTTTAATGTATACAGGGTGTCCCAAAAGTCTCCATACATGGGGGAAATTAACACTTTTTAGCAAAATGTCTTCCAAAATTTTTCATACTTGAGGAATGTATTGAAATCATTCTCATGGCTGGATCAGGCAGCTGTCGCAAGGTTGCAGTAGACTTTAATTGGAAACATGGCAAGCACACCTCACACAACACTGTTACCAAACTTATTAACAAAGTCAAAAAGACTGGAAGTGCTGTGGACCAACTGAGAAGTGGACGTCCATGAACATCCACTGACAAATGCACAACCGACTTGGTGCTGGCAGACATAGTCCCCTATGTATGGAGACTTTTGGGACACCCTGTAGTACGTGACACTGGGTGCATACTGTGTGTGTTGGGATCAGGTGTGTGACTCACTGATCTCTAGCTGTCTCTGGATCCGCCCTTTGCTCTTCTCTCTGAACTCTACTTGTGCTTCATTGTACCTGGTCATAACTTCCACAAACTTTCTTGCTAGGATAGCGTGCTGGGAGAAATTATAAAGACACAGAGAAAGGTAGGATGTGACTCGTTCAATCAAGCTGTGTAGCACTGTTACTTAACATTTACATTAGTGACAAGAAAGGTTGTGAGTTCAAATCTCAGGATTGCCAGAAACCCAGTTTGGACATTTAATTGAGAACCTTCCTCCTTAATTACTCAGCTGAATGCTTTCAGTGTACAGTATCCTGCTTACTTGTACGATATTTGTAACCATCTACCAAACAAATGTATATACATTACCTGAGATTTCTTTATCCGCATATCGGCTGAAACTCTCTCCTCTGCAGTTGACTCCAAACTCTGCTCGATGCCTGAAGACAAGATCAAATTTTTTCAGTGTTAATGCTGATCTTGACATTTATAGCTGCTATAACATAAGTGATAACAGAAACTAATGTAACTATAAATGGCTAAAAATTACATGTTGTTCTTTAATAGCAAATTACTGTGGTATAAAAGGAATAAAACACGTTGGGAGTCCTGCAATTTGAAAATAATCAACTTTGGGGTGGTAAAATGAAATACTAAAAAAAAAGTTTAAAAAAAATGTAAAATGTGTTTTATATGCTTTGCTCAATTTTCCACCTGAGCAATAAAAAACATTTTAACACAGAAATTTATATAAGAATAATTATGTTCATGTCACTTGACCAGAGAGTAGCAAGATAAGATAAAAATATACATTTTTTATGTTTTGTATCTCATATTCCCTCCATTTCTTACAGGCTCACGCAATACTACCGTTTTGTGTTGCATAAAATTTAAGAGACCGTCTGGGTCAATGGAACATTAAAGTATTAAACCATTACCCATTACGCATTATTTAGTTACATGATGTGGCTTTGGATATTCCTTTTTGTAAATGAAAACCCACTTTTGAGTTTATTGCGAATGTTGTTGGCTAATTTCTTGATTTCATTGGTGACGGCTTCCAGGTCATCTTGTGTCTCTGAGAGAGCAAAGAGAAAGACGAGTCAGAATATAAAACCTCTGAAGCGAGGAAAGGGGTAAAATACAGACAATTGGCACCAGTAAGTTCTGTAGAAAAGAGTGGACTTAGAATGACTAATTGGATGCAAAACTGAAATGAGATATGGGGAGAGATGACTAGGAAGGTTTACTTTGGTCTGAGGTAGGTGCAGAGAGGATAAGAGAATACAGGCGTTTTATTTCAGTCACATTCTCATCGATCTTCTCAATACTGGTGCGGATCTCTTCAATCTGATAAAAATCACACACACACACACACACACACACACTGTAAATAACAGCATACCACCTCCTTAAAGACTGTCTGCACTGTTAATAGTGGCATACCTGAGCAAAGAACTCATCCATAAATTCTTTATTTTCCACCTGGATCTCCACATCGTCAGGTGTTTGATCTGTTTTCTGACAGAAGAACCCACAGTCAGACACAGACTCACCAAAAATACTACCAGGGACCCATTTTATAGCAACCAAAGGCAATGACCTAAATAAGTCTGCACTGTGAACAAGAAGGTAACCACATCATATATCATCTGTAAAGGACAGGAATGGGAGAAGCCTGTCCCCCCTAATCTCTTTTGGCTTAATCCCCTCCCACCCCCTCTACCCCACTAGTTTGTGTAGGAGGGAATTGGCAGAATGCCTATAAATCAGTGTTGCCTGTTCGAATAGGTTTTTATCCAAATGTCACATTTATAATTAAATTTAATTGGAAGACAAATTTCGTTTGGGTGATCGGGATCCATACATGTTGACTGGTTTACAATGAGTGGGTTTAAAATCGTGATTAGTCTCATAACAATCACACCCATCTGGCATGATCCCATAGCTAAACCTGAGTAGCATTACAGAGACTGTTTCTTATTAGTATTCGTATTATAAAGGTCTGTTTGAGTGAATACCTTTTCTGCATATACACTCAGGAAAAAACTACTAAACTGTACCTTTCCGTGTCACTGGAATGACACTCTCATGGTACATCATTGTTACCTGTAGTATGTATCTTTTATGTAGGAATGTAAGTGTAGAGTGCACTGAAATTGAAGTACATAATTGGACATTAAGAACTATTCTTGTACCTTTAATTAGCTTTTGGAGTAATATACTTGACTACATGCACATTTCCAGGCGAAGGATACACACTATAGGTACAAAAGATGCACCCTAGTGACAAGAACATGCCCACATTAGTACCCCTTTTTCTGAGATTGAAAGCTTTAGATATCTGAGCATCAATACTAATGACATCCCAATCTGAAGAATTTTACTGATAGAAATAAAAATAGAAGTCTTACCTCCTTCAGCTGTGCCAGTCGGTCCTTCATTTTGGTGCAAAGGCGTTTCAATTTAAATAAATTAATGTAAGTTTCAAGCAAAACTGAAAGAAATATCTACTGTCAGACTGGAAAACTGATCATTAAGAGGAACCACATATTCTGAATAATTTCAAATAGATTTAATGCTTAAACTGTAGTCAATTTAAGTTCACTGCAAAATCAAAAATAAATAAACAACGTGCCAGTGTCTTCTCCACATAGTATTTCTAAGCCTCTCAGAGCGGATTAGAGTGACAGTTGTGCGTTGCCAGATTGGGATTTCAGCTTCTAGTCAGATGGCAGTTTAAAACAAAGTGAATTCTCTATAAACAAATGATGATTAAATTTCGAAAGATCACTTTTTTTTAATCTAATAGGTGCCTTTATTATCTTATTTTGACATGCTTCACAGATTGTCCAATACAACATGTGTATACTGTATGGATTATTTGCAGTTAAACTGGATAGTGAATTATAAAGGTCTAGGCTATTATTGAAATTTCTTGTTATGGAAAGTTTTATATAATTATATAGACATATTACTGGATGAAGGTGACTGATGAGCCGAATGATGGATTTTATCAGTGATGCATATTTTGATGCATTTAAACACTTACATTGAAAAATCAAATCATTATCACTATGTTAAAAAAAAAAATAACACTCCTATTTTATTTATTTATTTTTGGGCCAGATTATATGCTTTGACCATTTGAAGAGAGCCTTTCCAACTTAAATCTGTTCAATAAAAGACCAATCTGGCAACCCTGGATGGAGCGCTTTAATCTGTCTCTTCATGGACGCCTCTCAATTACAGACAAATGGGGAGGAAGCAGATACTGCGCATGCGCCAACAAGCTCATTGACTTGCACAAACTTTCCATTAGTCTCCCTAACAGGAGATTTGGAGGGTATTAATTTCCATGGACTTTTAGTAGTATAAGATTATTCATAACATATATCTTGCACATTTTTATATTATGATTCTTTAATATTATGATTTCATCATTTTTTAATTTTATGCAATTGTTTACAATAACTTTGCCCCCAATTCATTCTCTACTGCTTTTCACTAATGCGATTTGTGTAACTATGGATAATCCAATTTTCTCTGTCTTTTGTTAGAGCAGTTATAAATTTACTTAAACAGCTTCAAATCAGGTGAACAGCTGTTAACCTAACAATGCAACATGTTGAGCAGTCAATTCAACTGTAAAGTTTTGATCAGACAGGCATGCCATTTTGATTTTAGTCCACTGTGTTGTCATGCAAAATACAGAAATGCAAAATGAACAGGTGCAATATACCATTTTAATAATTCTGCCCATTAAAACCTGTACGTTACTGAAATCCCATTATATTGTAATCCTGCTCAACCTCATCACATGAAGGTAAAGGAAGAAGAGAGTGCTGACTCTTTTTTCAACATTAATTTATTCAATACAGGTATTTTGTACAGTTATTATACGGACACACAATCCTGTCTGTCTTTCTGTAAGTCATAACATCAGAGCAACAACACAAATGTTCTTTCTGCAACACCACTATTGCTGAGCTGTGCGTTTAGGGTAGGCAGAGTTATTTTTAAGCAAAACTGATGGCTTTCAGGCTGTCTCACATGGTGCACCACTCTGAGGTATGCTTTTGGGACAGTATATTTGTAGAGTGTGTGTGAGGAAACTGTACATTGTGTGTGTGTGTGTGTGTTAGTCAGAGGTTTTGTACTGAAGTACAGTACGCAAGTGCCATGGTTTCTGAAGAGATTTCAGGACTGATAGAACTGGTAGGACTTTCTAGGGCATTTCCTAAAAGCATCATTGTATTATTACCATCTTTAATCATTAGAGAGTCAATCATTATACCATGGTGTTTGTGCTGAAATCCTTTGGGCCTCTCAACCTTAATCAGGAATAAACTCTGAACAATTTATCAATGATCGCTATTGATGGAGATAACTCAGTTGACATTCAGTCAGTCAGTCAGTGTGTGTGTGTGTGTGTGTGTGTGTGTGTGTGGGTGTGTGTGTGTGCCAGAACCCAGACAGTCTGTCTATCTGTAAAGATAGTCAGCCTGAATATTGGCTGCAATCTCAGCCTCCCATTTGTCTCCATTATTGAGCAGCTTTTCCTTGTTATAAAGAAGCTCCTCGTGAGTCTCTGTAGAAAATTCAAAGTTCGGCCCCTGAGTAAAACAGAGACAAACACAAGAAAAAAGTAGCGAGGCATGGTTGAGATGCTGTATAATAAGTTTAACTGTGCCACACACACATCGATAATACACAACATTCAAACAGATCTGTCAGTAACAGGATACAGGAAAGAAATATCTGTAAGCAGCAGACTGACTACAGCTCACCTCTACAATGGCATCCACGGGGCAGGCCTCCTGGCAGAAACCACAGTAGATACATTTTGTCATGTCGATGTCGTAACGTGTTGTTCGCCTGCTGCCATCAGCACGAGGTTCAGCTTCGATTGTAATGGCCTGGGAATTGACAGCAGATGGATAGGTGTGTGTGTGTTTTATAATTACAAAGATTCAGTACAATGACATTTTAGTATTACACTCTCACAAATCTGACAGGAGACTTTTGAAGTGCAATATGTCAGTGTCAATTAAGGCTGCAGGATCCTGGTTAAAATATATTAAACAGTAAAATATTCATGAACAGTAAAATCACAATCAGGCAATTTATGAAGAAAATCTACCAGTTTAACGTTTATGATACATTTTCACTATAACTTTACGCAGTACATTATAATCCTATATTCCTTAAACTATATAAAGATAGATAG
>CM075005.1:7824760-7833674 GCA_037576675.1 Pangasius sanitwongsei
TATAATAGAGAAGATTAATGATGAATTAAAGACGAGCGCTGCAGTAATAGCTTCCTTGACTCTGTATTTAACATTAATGAAGCGCATCACAGGCACGCCACCTATCGAGACGTCCAATGACGTCATGATGCAGGTATGCCACACAAACATAACTAATTTTCAAAATGCACATAACACTTTTTTTTCCATATAATGCACAAATAAGCAATTAAACATTCTTAACAATATTAGAAAAATAACATTAAACAATTTTATAATGAATTTAAAGGAAAATTGTACAACCAAGAACATAACTTATATTCAATATATCACATTATCAAAGCATTAATTAGCTGCATTAATAACTATAGCACTGGAAGGTCCTCACAAGGATAGTAAGACAATGGTATATCTGTGTGTGCCATGAAATGAACCAGAAACAGCAGAATAAGCATTTTATAGCTTATGCTTAATGAAGCAGTATAAGTTTAATTAAAGACAGGGGCGGTGTTCATCCCACTTGCATAAATGTGTTTACGCAATTCCTTTCTTAAGCATTTGACAATGCTGATTGTTGGATGGTGGATTGAGAGACTACGTCTTTACTAAGCACGTGAGTAATTAAATAAAAGTAATAAATTTTTTGTATTATAGAACATGGGCAGCACAGTCAATGGTACTAGTAAGCAGAGTGTTGTAGCAGATCATCATGCTTTCTACTGTAATTGAAACTGTTGTTATTTGAGTTATATTTTAAAATTATCCAGGAAAATCCAGCTCTTCTGTGTAGTTCTTGTGTGTACTGTGTATTGTACTGTTGTGTGTATTTATTTTGCTGAATTTGAACTTGAACACTAATCTTGTATTTAAATCGTTTTATTGTTTGCACTTTAGTCATAAAGAAATGTAAAACTAGTGTTTTACATTTCATGTTTCAATTGTTTACACATTTAAAAAATAGTCAAATAATGTATGCTTATATGTTAATAGTGGAGAAAACCAAAATATTCATTCATCATTTGTGTCTTCATTTCTGAATGTGATGTAAATAACATTGAATAACTCAAATGCCTCCCACTCCAACTTTCAGGATTGCTTTAACTATAGCCACTACTGCTAGAATAATAATACATATTATAATAATAATAATTATACATATTATAATAATAATATTATACAAATAGAGCAGTACGCTGCTTAAATTTCTAGCATGTCCAAATATAAAATTCCATCTGTTTTCTATCTTTACCTAATTATATAATCTTTTTACATTTTCAGATCTGTTTAAAACTCCAGATGGCAGAAACTGATATATTTAAATCAGGTCTGTAGCCTGATTTGAGAACTTTCTTTGGGCTGCCCTTAAACCTTCTGGGGTTTTTTTTTTTTTTGTGTTGTGCCATCTCCTCGTCACTATAACAGAAACCATGGCCTAAATAATTGAATAACAAAACAAACTAAGAAACAAAAGTAACACAAGTATTTACTGCCACTCTTTGGTGTTCTCTGTTCTAGTGAATATTACAGCTAACAGAACCGAATCGATGGAGAAGACATGGTCCAGTGTGGAGAAGTCTGTGATCGTGGTCATTGTTAGTATTGAGATGGTGCTGGGAATTCTGGGAAATGTCCTGGTCCTGATTGTTAAAGTGGTGGTGAGAACAATGATGAATTTATTAGAGAAATGCTTCTGTTACTTTAAGAGGGATTTAAGAGGAGCCATCGCTGACAATTCTCATTATTATGTATTACAATACAGTCCAGTCTTTACACACTGTGTATTGTGTACATACTGTATTCTGTATGTACATGAATATTCAAATCTGTAAAACCTCTGATATTAATTTATTAAAAATAGATTTAGAACAAAACTATAAAATATTTTATATTTTTTATATAAAATATAAAAATATAAATATAAATATAAATGTTCTAAATAGATTTAGAACAAAAATATATAAAAAATATATAGCCAAACTTCACCTGTCCGATCATCTGAAACCAGACAGACAGACAGCTGATCAAATAGTTCGCACAATTAAAGACTTTCTGCACAGTCAGAAATGATCTTAGGGAAGTTTATTTACATTCACAATGTCTTTATCTCGGCCTTGATCTTAATGCAGTTCGATGTCATAACAGACATGAGAGGGCACCGATGGCCACTAGTGCACTGTTGAACAGTTTCCTCACAGATCCCACTTTGAATTTGACAGCAAACAGCATCTATGGCTTCATGTGTGTGAGCATTTTGCTGATGACAGTGGTGTTAGAAGTGTGGTCTGTGGTGGTGGTGGTGGTGGAGGTGGGACGAGGGGGGGAGGGGGGTTCAGCATGAGCAGGCATATCCTCTCCATATCAATGGAAATTTGAATGCCGTGATGAAATCCTGAGGCTTATTAACCCATGGCCATCACCTCAACTTTTCAGCACGACAAAACACGGCCCCATGTCTCAGGGATCTGTGCACACTTATTGGCATTTCAAAATGTTCCAGGGTATTCCCCTGTTTCTGGCGAATCTTTGACCAAGAGAGGCATATTTGTAAATAAATAAATAAGAGCCTAATTTTAGTTGTCTGATTTTCATTGATTAATTTAGTTTCAATAAATCTTTTTAAATGGTTGAGTGTTGCATTTATATTTTTTGTTCAATGCAACATATTTTTTTAAAAATGTAGCCATCTTAAAAAGTCTGTGTTAATGTGAGCAATAGCCAAATCAAATTAATCCACTCGACAACATTTTTGTAACTGAATACACTGCTTCTGCATCATTTTAGCAGCAATTTGTATGAATCTACATCATAATAATAAAAAATAACTCTTGAATATCTTGGTCTTTACCTCTGTCTCCCACAGTGTAGGGATCAGTTTCAGAGTGTTTACTGGCTCCCATTTGTCAGCCTCACACTCTCTGACTTGTGCTGTGCCATGCTGATCATAACCGGCTCCTTACTGGCTGTCTTGACTGGAGGTCAGAGGTCACCGTGGTGTGAAGTGGTCAGCCTGTTCAAGTTCACCTTCATCACATCCTCCATCGGAAGCATAGGTGAAAATTAAAACCCTTAACATGGCATCAGTAGGCCATTATAGGCACAATTCCCCATGTGAATTCCGCATTCCCCCACCCCCCAACCCCAGCAGCCATCGAGTGAAACTGCTTGACATGAAAATTTGTGACGTTACAAAATAAAATGCTTTACAATTTCTTTTCTTGCTGTCATTAAAGGTGAATTAGAACTGGCTTTACACAATGCCATACATTACGGTATTTCACCATAAGTGAAACTAACAAAGCTTATGAAACTAACTAGCTTCACATACATTCCACAACATATGATAGATAAAAAGTTCAACTTTTTTCTTTAATAAATACAGAATTGGTATTGTTTGCAAATCACCATGATATAAAACAATTTGAAACATACCGTTATTGGAAAATAATCAACTTCTGGGTTGTAATAGTAATAGTAATAGTAATAGTAGCTTCGTGCTGAGCCGCTTCAGTACAGTTGTTATTTTAATATTTGACTCAAACCTTGTTTCTTCTGTCTGGTTTGTATGACAGCACTCCTCTGTGTCCAGCGGTATATGGGCCTGGCCTCCACTAGGAGATGCTTGTCTGTCATCCTTGTAGTGGCATGTTTGGCTTCCTGGTTGTTAGGTACCGTGTTCGGGATGGTGCCAGTGATCTATGATTGGGTTAGGTGAGATGACTAATGAAAATATTCAGCACAGCTCAGAGAAGGTACCATTTCTCCATGTTTGGTTTAAGTCGTTGCTTAACCCCTGGATGTTAGGTATGACCCTGCGGAGATGATGTGTGCTGTGTTCTGGGAGGACAGTTACTCCGACATGCTGGTCTACATACTCTGCGTCTTCACCATCACACTACTCCCACCTTTGCTGCTCATTATCGCCTGCTCCTTACTGACTTGGGCTGGCTATGGGAAGAACTGTGCCAGGTGTGATATGAATGAATACAGACCATGTACTTATGCTAGTTATACATGTCTTTTACTGTAATTTAGTAATGTTTTTAGTTGTAATTCATGTATTCTCTATCAAGAAAATGTACTGACAGTAATCATGCGCAATTAAAACAATATATTGCAATATTTAACACTATCATTAACAATATTATCACTACTCCTGATTCTGCCTGATTTTGAGTAAACAATCAAAATACAAACAACTGCATCATGGTAGACATGATGCAAGATAAAAAAAAAAAAAAACTCAATATGAGGTTTCATTTTTGGCATCCACATTAGATTAATTGCAATTAATAAATGTTTTAAGGATTATCTGGACCCTTGTAGAACCAATCACCATCAACAGTAATATGAAAAATACAGAGAATGGTATGAAGAAGTGAGGCTGGAGCTAATTTCTTTCTAGCCCAGACTGTATATTGATGCAGTCTATCAGTGAGTCATGTGAGGTGATTACACAGAGTTTTCCTTTTTGAGAGTGAAAATGGCTCTCTGAAACTCTCCTTTCTCTGTGCTGTAGGCAGACAGATTTGTCATCCGTCACGCCACTGTTGGTGGGAACTTATCTGCTCTGTTATGCTCCTTTTATTGTGTCAGAGGTGAGTAGTCTTTCACATTACCTGGAAAAGGATCGGTCTCAATAGTTCTGCTACTGCAGATGGTTAAATATACATATATCTGTAAAAAAAAAAAAAAAAAAAAAAAAAGGTTCCTCAACAGTTCTTTGGGTGAAAAACAATTCTAGCTTTACAAAGGGGTTTTACTTGTAACCTTTTCTGAAAGAGATACAACAATTTGTTGTAGGATTCTACATAGAACCTTTATGGGTTCCTTAGAGGGATAAACTAAAGGACCATTTAGAGTGATGAATGGAACCTTCTTCTTTCTTTCTATGCTGCTATAAACATTATTTTTGTAGTTTCACGTTGTAGAATGAATGAGCATAAGTTGGTAGCTGTGTTTTATTAATCCTGAAGACACCTTAGGATCAAGATAATCCCTCATGGAGATTTCATGCCAGTTTTTCCACTCAAGTTTATTTAAACAGTCAGCTACTGTCAGCTGTCACATTATTTGCATGACTATAAAAGATATGCCTTCTACTGGTATCAAGAAATCATCCAGAAACTCCATACGCTGACTGTCTGCACCAAACAGTATACTTAAAACTATTATTTACTTTTGTCCTAACACATCCTAAATTTTGTGTTGTCTTATAAACATATTTTAGCTGATTCTTCTTGGGAGACTGGATCTGACCCCATCTCCTGAGTGGCTGAGAACACTTTCAGCAATAATGGCGTATCTGGACTGTAGTTTGAACCCCATCATTTACTGCACTAACCAAGACTTTCGAGAGGCAGTACTTGCACTTCTGTGGACCAGCAGAAAGTCAAGCTTCCCTGAACCAGTACTGACTAGCATAACAAAAATAGACACATAATACTGATATGAAAAAGTAAAGATTGTGATAAATCATGTTGGTGGTAAGCTAACTGGTTTAAGATTAGGTCATATTTAATTAGCACTTGCAAAATGATTTAAAACAGAATATCAGTATGAATAATAAATATGAATTATTTAATTCCGTTTTTTTAAGTGCTACTTTTAAATTGGTTTGTCTCATTACAACTGCAGGACAGTACTTTGGTACAGTGACTAAAGTAGAAAAATAAGTAGCCCCCTTTTTGGCATGTTAATGTATGTTAGCGGTGTAATGCAATGCCACTATCTCTATCTTTATTTTTGATATTAACTGGAAGTGGGAGTGGCCTAAAGAGTTTTAGGCCACTAAAGAAGTGAACTTTACCACTATGTCCCACAAAAACAAATAATGTGCCTCCTATGTATATCTGTATTTGTGTTTGTTTAGAACACATTATCTGTCCATTTCAAAGAATGTACTCGTATTCAGTTAAATCCCTAGTATAAGTGTTACTAGTTTTAATAAACCATTAAGTAATTTTTTAAAGCTTTGCAGTGAATAAGACACTAAGCTGTTAGTGTTTGAAGCCCACTGTATATTACTTTAATAAAGAGCATACAATTAAAAAAAAAAATATTCATTCATTAATTTTTTTTAAACCATCCAAATATTCAACAATATTAAAAATAGGCCTGTCCATATTTTGTGGTTTAAAGTGTCATTAGTGCAGCTGATCACTCTATCAGTGTTTGTTTGAATATTTGATAGTCATTCTGAGGCGATGTTATGTCATCTTCTTACTCCATTTAGACCAAACTATGTATTTCTGAAGCATTTGTGTGAGGCAAGCACTCACTCTTTCATTCATTTTAACAGTGGTTTCAGTGGACACCATCTAAGTAGAGACACACAGAGATGTGGGCTATTGGTTGTGCTGTGCTATACTTGTTGCTTTTTTTTTTTTTTTTTTTTTTTGCTTCATTCATTCGCATAGAAATCCATCAATCACATTTTCTACACTATATAGGAGACCATGATGTCACAAAATGGTGTACTACAAGGCTCTGTACTGGGTCACGTTCTGTTCTTCTT
Organism: Pangasius sanitwongsei; assembly: GCA_037576675.1. NCBI lineage: Eukaryota > Metazoa > Chordata > Actinopteri > Siluriformes > Pangasiidae > Pangasius > Pangasius sanitwongsei. The sequence goes on from CM075005.1 coordinate 7,831,254, forward strand.
GTATTTGACACCCCAGGATAAAAATATCACTAAGCTAAAGAGGTAAAAAAAAAAAAAAAAGGCTATATCAATAACTGCTCTACATACAAAGTATTTTATTGCACTTTATAAGGCTGAGTATAATTACACCTTTGTGTTTCTTCAGTTTAGTCCATTGTAATACCATCTAAATCTTGGGAGATTTTCTTCTAAATCTCACAATCACTATCAGGATGGCTCATACTATCCCAGCTGTTTACTAGGGTTAAAGGATTACAGTTTGAGCACATTCACATATATATTTCCGAACCTATTACGTTATACGATCAGCAAACTTTTATTGAGTTAACCCATAGAAAATTGGAGAAGCAGCACTTTGTTCATGTGCATTAATCATTACATCTGTCATCCTTCGCATCAGAAAACATTTTTACATTAGTTTTTTTATATTGATTAAAAAAATAAAATGTATTACTAATGTATCTTATTCTAATTTTGAGCGTCTTCCTTTATTTCTATATTATCACTTGAACATGAACTTGAAATTACTTTGTGTGTATTTAATTTCTAGAATTTCTTTAAAGCAGTTTGCAGCTTTTAAGAGCTGCTCTTAATATATAATGAACAATATTAATGCTATATAATAATGTAAGTAATTAATAGAAACAAATTTGCTTTAAAAATGATAACATCTTTATAGAATAAAAAGGATTACAAAAGCAGTGTACATTATTAGTGTTACTGTAATGTCCATTAAGACACTGGCATATTGATATTAAGGCACTGGCATAATTATTTATAAAATTTTGGATATAATTATATAATTTTTTGTCACTACTTTTGTCAATACTCACTATCTGTCTGCTACCCCAACAACTGCTATGTCTATATATAGTATAAGCTTATCTCCTGAATACTATGCCATAGTATGTTATGTTTACATTTATAGCAACTTATTATATTGTTATCCTTTTGCACTACTGTCATATCTGATTCACTTTCTTACTAGAACTGTGTACTGGTCGGTGCTGCACTGTCTCTTACTGTGCCTACTGTCCTGTTTTGGTAGTCATTGTACTGTCTTGTGCAGTTTACACATGTTGCACGTGCACTTTATGTAAAAATGTGTAGTCTCTTGTAGTTCTGTGTTGTGTTATGTAGCACCTTGGTCCTGGAGGAACGTTGTTTGGTTTCACTGTGTACTATCTAGCTGTATATGGTTGAAATGACAATAAAGCCACTTGACTTGGCAGCTTGTCGGGGTCTGGTTTAAATGTCACTGATTTATGACGTCCGTTTGTGCGCAATTTGCGTAAGGTGCGTAAGAAAGCAGAAAGCGTAGTGGAACTGCAGAATGTCGCACACTTTGGACCAGAAATGTCCAGTGAGAGTTTGAAAGAGCCAGAATCTGGCCAGCTCGTGGTCCAGGAGCTTTAAAAGCACGAATCCCGCGCAGGAGAGCGCTGCGTGTGTGAAGTAGCGCAGAGACGCCGCGTCTCCGGAGGTGCGCTGAGCCGCGGCGGCCTGCAGCACCGCCACCGCGATGTGAGCAGCGAGAGCCAAGTCAAAGCCGCGCTCATGCAGCAGCGCCAGCGCGTAGCTCGCCACAGAGCACGCCTCCACAGCCAGCGCGTAGCGAGCGGACCAGCCGTGCGTAATGACCCGACACCACACCAGCACCCACGCGAATATGGGCAGCGTGAACCACTGGTCCAGGACGGAGGGAGCGCGGCGCAGGGTGGCCAGGCGCGTCCACTGCACCGGGCCGTACGCGAGGGCCATAAGCGCGAACACGTCCTTCGCGTAAGCGGCTCGGGGATCATCCATCCTCCTGCTCAGCCAGTAAACACCAACTATAATGTAACCGACGTTTACGAGACAGTTAAACGGCATGGCCAGAAAGGCAGGAAACTGATCCACTCTCTTCTCAGCGTAGTGATCGTAGGACATGTCCACCAGCACATTGTCGAAAATGTCAGTGTTCGCCAAAGCAATGCAGAGAAAGAAGGGCAGCAAAACGTGCACGACTGCTGACATTGTTAATAAAGCTCTACTTGTAATTAAAGCTCTAATTCAAGATACAGTAGGGGAAAAAAGCTTTGCGGAACAACAAGAAGCTGCATAGCCTTCAGTGTAGTGCGCAAGTGCGCAGAAAGTGTCACTCTTCAGCACTGTCGGAACAGGAAGAAACCCTTTGCTTGTACAGGAAGCACCAAAGCTCAAGAGTGCAATAATAACCTAACTGCTGATTTCAGATCTCTTCAGAAAAATACATTTCACCGATATAACTTTATTACACCGACATGTGCAACTGTAGAGTTGTAAAAAAAAAAAAAAATACTGCTCAGGGAACATGGCCAAACACTATATATATATATATATATATATATATATATATATATATATATATATACACACACACACACACACACACACACACAC
>CM075005.1:7836477-7860419 GCA_037576675.1 Pangasius sanitwongsei
TTTTTCAGCCTAATGATGGCCTCCTTCACTTGCATTGAGATCTCCTTGGACTTCATATTGGTAGCTCCAGTCAAACACCTGTCAAATGCCAACTCAATACCTGATATCAACTCCATCAACTCCTTTTATCTGCTTCATTTGTCTTGAAGTAACGAGGGAATGGACCGCACCTGGTCAATTAACTTCTTGTCAGACAATTGTCCAAATACCTTTGAGCCCCTGAAAATGGAAGTACTTTGCTTAAAATGGCTATAATTCCTAAATGGTAAATGCCATATTTTTGTCGCCCAACAAACAAAGGGGATTTATTATATAAAGACCATTAGCTCTATTTTGTGGTATGCCTGATCATTTTTTATCATATTTCATAAAATGTCAATGCATTGAATGGAAAAGGACGTCTTTTTGTTAACACTCTGTTCATTGGATTTGTTCAAAGATTAAAAATAAATAAATAAATAATTTACTGGACATGTACCCACACATTCTTATGTACAGTGCAACATTTCCCATCCCACTCACTGCAGAAATTCCATTTCTTACTCACAGCTACTGAGATTGAAAAGCATTTGCATTGCAAATGTCAAAATCCTCCAGGAAAACTGCATGAATTCTTCTTTTTTTAAAGAACCTCAACTCATTCCAGTCCTATAGATGGGACAAGACATGAAATAACTATGGTACTTCTACATGCTACCAAGATGTTCAACATTATACAGTAAAGTTATTAATACAGCTACTAAAATCACAGACCAAAAAGGATCCATTTTTGTCACTCATCAATCCTCGTGCAGCACTGGAGGAGTTGTTTATTGTCACTCCAATAACAGATGCAATCAGCAGCACATCTGGGAAACCAACAAGGGACTAGTTGTTGTTTTGTTTTTTGTTTTTTTTTAGCCATCAGAATGAAAGATTTCTCCTTTCCAGTGGTGAGACACTGGAAATTCATGGACATAACATTATGACATCACTGGTTGCACTGATAGCTATTGGTATGGGAGCAATGAAGTGAGGAAGCCTAAGGAAAAAGAACTCATCTAAACTCTTGGGACCCCATGGAATGAATGTCATGTACAACTGGTTTCACTTCCTACAGCCCCAGAATTATTTTGATTGCACAGCTGACAGGAAGGCTATAGCAACTCAGATAACCTCTCTTTACAAGTGTGATGAGCAGAAAAGCATCTCAGAATGCACAACACATCGATCCTTGAGGTGGATGGGCTACAACAGCAGAGGTCCACATCAAGTTTTACTCCTGTCAGCCAAGAACAGTAATCCTAGGCTATAGTCAAGCACAGACTCACCAACACTGTTCAGTTGATTAATGGCAAAAAGACCAGGCAATGTTTTTCCAATCTGTAACTGTCTAGTTTCTGTAAGCTTGTATCCACTGTAGCCTCAGATTCCTGTTCTTGGCTGACAGGAGTGGTCTCCTGCTTTTGTTGTTGTGGCCCTGCCAGCTCAAGGATCGATGTGTTGTACATTTTGAGATGCTTTTCTGCTCACCACAGATGTAAAGAGTGGTTAATTGAGTCAACATAGACTTCCTGTCAGCCTGAACTAGTCTGGCCACTCTCCTCTGACCTCTCTCAGCAACAAAGAGTTTCTGCCCTCAGAACCACCATCCTATGTAAACTCTAGAGACTGTTGTGCATAAGAAAAATCCCAGGAGATGAGCAGTTTCTGAAATACGAAAACCATATGATATTTTATTTCATATATGACTGCACTCATTTATGAAATACGATTGCATTGACTCGTTTGTGTTGCTTTGATATGATATATTTACTAGTGCAGATTACTTAGATTACACATACTGTAGATTACACAAGTGGTTGATCACATATACTAAAACATCCAACTTTTAAACCACTGTCTTATTGCAAGTTGGATTTACAGCATTGAATTCCCACAGCTTACTAAGTTGTTTTACAATTTCTAAGTACTTCTCAGTATTCACATCCTCCAAGTACATTCTTTCAGCCATCTCTGTTTTATTTCTCCAGCAGATCCATATTATAGTTGAACTAAGCTGTCAGGCGCTAGTATGACATTTTCCCAAATTTTGTTCATCTTAAAATCAACATCTTAAAATTACCAAACACACTGATTTAGAAAATATAGTGGAAATTAGTGAATAGTGAAGTTCTGTGCAATGACGAGCAGAAAAAACAGTTTCAGGTGAAAACTACACACACTTCTACAAGAATCTGAGCTGAGCCACAATGCTGTTTTTCTCTACAAACAAAATTTTTTCAGTGCCTCCAATCTCCCCAATTCTACCATTTTATGTAACAGTGTGATTTTTTTAAACACATGCAATAGAAATTAGCTACCTAAGAGAGTACCTAAAGTGAGAGTTAAAATAACTATTTAATTCAGTATCGATGATGCTTATGTTCATTCTTTTTAATTAATTAATAGCTCGTAAAGGCTTGAACCCTGTCATCAAATATTATTTAAGATTTTATTAATATGACGATCTCTATTACTAAATTGTTACATAGTGGTACTACTTGTGTAATTGTGGATATTCAAATGTACTTCTACTCACAGTGCTACTTTATGCTTTAAGTTACTTTGGTCTTCTATTGCTATAGGTCTGAAAATGACCATGCAGATATTACATCCGACACTGAAGCGTTTAAATACAGGGTGTCCCAAAAGTAATAGATCTATTACCAAAACAATCAGCAGTTACAACAATTTCATTACTGATATTTATTATTTATTATTCCATAGCACTACTGAATTTTGAATTTTCCTGTTGATTAATTTTATATAACAGCAGCTATTGTTTCTATAGAATCAGCCTTACACAGGGACTTATAAATTGGTTAATCCATGTAAATGGATGTGTGTAATTGTTAAAATGCTTATTAAGCATTTTTGGAAGTAGTCTCCAGTGGCAGTCTCTAGTCAGAGGTAAAGCTGTGACTTTAAGTTTTCCTCTGGCTTCAGACAGAGTGGTAAGGGAGTGACTGTTTATAGCTTCATTAATGTAAGTGATAGCAGGAACTAACTTTTCTTATGGATGTTCCACAACATTAAAGGTAACTATAAATGGATTAAAAAGTACAACATTTGATTCTCTAATTAATTGGCAAATTGCTGCAATGTTAGAGGAATAAAACACTTCAAGACATGCCGTTATTGGAAAATGATCAACATCACACTAAATCATCGCTGATTATTTTCCTATAACATCATGCCTTGTTGAGTTTTATTCCTTACTAATTTATTGTTATTATCGTGTCAAATATGAATACCTTTTCTAAAGGTTATTATTTCTCAGTAGAGGTAGTAATTATTACTCAGTTATTTTACTTTCAGGTTTACTTAATGGTTATAACTATGGGAAACAGCTAGTGCTGGCATTATTCAAACAAACAGGACTTTTACTGTGAAGTATTCGCAGAAAATAAGAGAGAGATTTGCTGCGTTTTTCAAAAGGCAAAATTCTTTTTGTTTTGTGTCCGAACATATTATTCTGCACATACTGTACCATTCAGAAGTTTGTACCAACCTGATTAATTGTTATTGATTTGTTTAACAATCTTTCGTCACTGCACAACTGCATATACTGAATGTTGTTGCATAGCTTTAATGAATAGGCATATATAGTAATTCATTGATCATTAGTGTACATTATTAACATTTCTGCTTGAATGTGAAATCTGTGCTTTATTACTAAAAGGACACCTTGTAAATTAAAATCAGTACTAGAATGTGATACCTTACAGCTATTTACAGTGCATATTTATATTAAGCTACAAGTGAAATTGTGCGGGGTGTTTAAGTGTCACTAGAAGCAGTTCTGGTGATGTTGTTAACCATACTGGCCGATGGAAAAAGCCCCTGAGTCATTAGAGAACTTGTCTTCAGGTCTGACTGACAGCTGGCTGTGATCTCTGGTCCGATACATGCCGCTGATGTAGGAGGGTGATTTTTCAATGTGTGCATCTGATACCTAGAGCAAAAGAAGAAAAACAGAAGCTGCTATTTGTATTTTGTCAAAAAAATAACGTGAACTAATAGGAATCTCAGTGAGAAAAAACATACCTCTTCAAATTTCCTTGCCTTGTACTGATCAGCTCCTTTCAGGAAATTCAGGAGAATTATATCACAAAGAACGGCCCCCTAAAAACAGCATACAAAACGGCACATTTTTAGAAGAGAAAATGGCATTGCCTTAAGGAAGTAATACAAGTCTGTACAAATCCAAATACAATTAAAAGTTATTGTATGTCTGATAACATTGTGATCACACACACATTTATTTTCCATAACAGTTGTTGTCAAGGAACCAGTAAACCCGAAGCTTTTTTGGTGTGACTCTATGATTTGTGTTGGTTACCTAAAGTTCTGTAACTGCCCTTGGTTCATCTACTGAAAGGCCTCAGCAGTACATAAGTTTACAGCTTAGAGATTTGACAAAAAAATAAAGCAACGGTTGTGTAACTTATTAATGTGCTATAACCTTTAGGGGTGGTGTGTAACACCTGAAAACACATGCCGAGATTTTCCAATGTAGTGATGATAGTAGTGATCTAATTTCTTTCTACTTCTGTGAGTTTGCGCTTCTTCTCATTTCTTCTCCCTTGTTTACATCAAATTAGTGGGTCCTGATGTTGAAAGGAACTACTGTTCCACTGCTTGCTCCCAGCTTTTTCAGGGTTTAAGGCCCTGGTGATCTTTGACCCCAGTTTGTTCCCACTTGGGCAGATGTCCTGTAGAATCTGTAGATCCCGAAGTTCAAAACAGGGAATTCTGTTTGACTTATTTTTCTAAATATAAATGGAAGTTTCTGTCCAATTTTAGAACTGAGAGGGTTGAGTTGGCTCCTGAACACCCTCTTTTGGCATATGCTGCAGGTGCCACAGGACAGGTTCACATCCATGGACCTGTAAAAAACGTATTTTCTTATTCCCATTTTCCTGTAACACAGATGCGTCTTAGGTTTGCCTTCCAAGAGCAAGAATACCAGTACAAAGACATGCCGTTCAAGCTCTCGCTAGCACCACAGGTGATTTCACATTGCACAAATTTAAAAATGCAAATCCAAAATGCAGGCCATCCTCACATCTCCCTCACATCTCCGTGCTCAGACTCACGGTGAACTTCAAGAAGAGCTCCCTAACAACAAAGCAGGGTTCTCCTTGCTGGTTTTCAGTCATTGCTACATGCTGGTCTGTTCAAAGAATGTTAAATGTTCAACTGCATGAACCACTAGAGCGACAGGGTTAGAGTGGCTCTTTTTCAGCTAAAGTGGGATCAAACAATAAAATGCACCCAGCAGGAAAGCTGAAGGTAAAATGGACATCCCTTGCACTTATATGAGGTTCACAGAACCAGAGATTCATGTTTCACTGGTGTTACTGTCCTGCTGGTGAGTAAAAATGAAGATCATTCTTTTATAATGCATTTTCAAAGGCTGTTCATTTTACACTGCAATCCTGCCTCACAACCAGTGTTACAAGGATAGGCCCTGGATCCACCACGGCCCTGATCAGGACAAAAGCACTTACTGAAGAGGAATGAACAAATGAAATGAATGTTCATTTTACAGCATATTAGTAAACAGACAGAGTCTCCACAAAACCTCAATAAAGTCTAATAGCACAGTGCAAAATTGTATCCAGTAACAAAAGCTGAAACAATATTAATAAATAATAACATTGAATATGATCAATATCCATAATTAAAAAGTAGCTGATTTATTGGACTGTACAAATATGAACCAAACATTCAAAAGAATGCAAACTTACCACACCCACAGATGTAAAGGCAGCCACCATATTGATTAGGGTTGGGATCATATTAAATTTCCCTGCCTGCAAAAATGGGTGAAAATTGTGTGAACAGAAGGCTTATTCACTCTTACACACATACATACACACACACATATTCACCCAGACTTTATTTATGGAAACATTGAGCCAATTTCTTGGAAACTCACATCTCCATTGACCATCACATCAAATCGGATAGCAACCGCCTTCAGCAGAGTGCGGTACTCCGTCCCATTCTCCATCTTAAAGTACTTTGCGAACCTTAAAGCAAAATTATTCATATGAGCTTCAAGTAAAATTTCCAGCCTGAAAGTTTCCATGGGACTGTTTCACTGAGACACAACCCACATGACTATACCATGTACAAGTAAGTTTTATTTCGGGAAGAAACTAAGATGCATTCTATCTCAGTTTGTACACACCTAAAGTTGTACCCTGGTGACACGCTGGTTTTCTCAGACATGGCATCCAGACGTGTAAAGGAGTATGCAGGCTTACAGTCATCCTCTGATTTATCCAGATCACACAACCAGGCTATCTTTATGCCTATCACTCCACCCTGAGAGGTAAGAAGGAAGGAAGGAAATAAGAAAGAAAGAAAGAAAGAAAGAAAGAGAGATTGAGAATAACAGTTAAAGGAGCAATTGTATTTTTACTTTTTTTTTTCTAATTGCAATGAAAACCTTCCCCTTTCCCCAACTAAGCCCATCCCCTGTCATGAGACTATGTATGCCTCACGAGTTACTTTTGGAGGAAAACTGAAAGTTAGCTTCACTGTTCTGACCGTGCCAAAAAAAAATGTCAATGGAATACTGAAAGGAAGAAACTAGCCGGATGTATTGCATATCACTATGAAAAAAATCACTGCATTTCCAAGTTTTCTTTGCATTAATATGATTATTATAGGTCTAACTTTGAAATGTTACAAACTGCACCTTTAAAGTTGAATACTTTACTATCTGAAGGAAGTGAAAGGAAACAGGGAAGGGAATGCAGACTCACTTTATTAGCCAGCGTGGTGAAGTTCTGATGGCTAAACCGGATCACATCTCCCACTCTGAATATAGGGCAATAACTGTTATGTTCAAAGTCAAAATTGCACTTCTTTATATAACTGCTGTTGATGTTGGGTAAGAAGTTTCCTCTGTGTGAGAAAGAGAGAGATAGTATGAGACACAGTGCAGGCAAGTGTGTGAGACAGAAAAACATTGTTAGGATGTGTGTCTATGAGGAGGGTTAGATTTTATTTTACTCTCACTCTTACGGATGCACCAATCCAAGTTTTTCCATTTTTGATACAATACTGATGTCAGATGTTTGAGTATCTGGATCTGATGCTTACATTCAGACAGTGAATACGTCAGGTTCTGTTAATTTATGCAGGATATCACAGACATGATATCAGCCTGTGCTTTAAGACAATTAGCGTCCTATTGCTGCATTCACATGGGGTCATGAGTTCACCTTATTTAAGAGAAGATTCCATAAGAAGAGCCCACTCTAGTGGTATTCACTGCTTCAGAAATCAAACTTTTATGATAGCTGCACGTTCACAATGTTCACAATATCAATGCTTCTAAACATGAAATATCCTATAGATGTTACCTGTCATTGCTAAGTATAATTGTAGTGTAATTGTAGTGTATGGAGGTTTTTCTTAGTAGTTCACCAACATATCTGAGGAAAATGTTCATATTCATGACAGTTTTGTATCATTTGTAGTTGATGCTCAGCAGGTAGCACCAGTGTTTTCCCCAATTTAACCACTGGAACAGTGAGCATATTGTGTGTTCAACATCCCATATGGAAAGCAAAAATTCAAAAAGTACCATATGGAGGCATGTTGTGTCTGTCAACCTTACACACATTCATAGGATAAAATACTTTAGTGGATCAGATTGAAAATTCCCATACTAATACACTGTTTCAGACTGATATTGGCCTTTACATGGATACTCAGTATTAGACTGGTGCATCCCTACTTACTACCACTACTAATATTACTACTGCCACTACTACTGTTACTACAACTACCACTACTACTACCACTAATATTACTACTACCACTATTACTACTATTACTACTACTACTACTACTACTACTTAGACCAGTACCACTGCTACAACTGTTACTACTACTTACTTACTTACTTACTACTACTACTACTACTACTACTACTACTAATAATAATAATAATAATAACAACAATAGAGGGTCTGATAATATTACTATCAAAAACAAGCATGATGCACATTTGAGTCCTCACTTTGTGAAGTTGAAGCGGGGAAAGCGGATGCTATTTTTGATAAATATGGTGAAGTTCTCAACCTCCATCATGGGCGTTCTAAGAAAGAGAAGATCCATTTATCCATTTATCCACCCATTATAGTTATACAAGTTAAACAATGAACACATACTAATAAATGATTATACAATGCATTACAAAACAACATTCCATCTGCTAAACAATATCTATACTCTGACTCATTCACTCATCGAGCAAGTCACAACATACTCACATTGGGACATCATCTACCTCTGCAGGACACCACCCTCTGATCTGACAAGTTTTCATAGAACCAGTATAGCTCACACACTTTCCTGTCAACAAACCTAACAGACATATATGTATGTGTCAGTACACACACACACACACTTGGCAAAAGTGGTTCAGTGTGAGTGGTTCAGAATTAAGACATCTTACCATTTGAGCCTGGCTTTGTCATTAATTTTGTGCAGTTGTCATCATGTTCACATTTAAATTTTCCCTCACTCTAAAACACACACATGCACATACAGATAGTATTACATTTTAAGAAAACCATATTTATTATTCCATTATTATAGTAGTACATTCTTACAAATATTTCGATTGTCAGGTGGTGTTCACTTTGATGATAAGCTGTAGGGATGATAAAATTGTGTTACTAACCTCAGGACACAAGCCCTGCACCTGGTTCTCTGTGGTGATGAGTTTAGTAATGATGCAGAACACTGAGGCCCCCTGGAGGATAAGCACACACTCGTGAATATCTCAGTGTACATACTGTACTGTGGACGAAAATGGTTTCACTATCACACAGTACAACAGCAGTACTTAATATTAAAATAAAGCACTAAATTTCTCCTGAATCAAACCTGTAAAAAGAATATGTTTGTTACACCATTAGAGTATTTTTTGTATTACTTCTAAGTAAAAATAATGCAATTATATAGAAAACATCCCAAAAGAATGAAATTAACTTAAATTTCAATTTGTTTTATTTTTTCTGTTATTTTCCCACTTTGACCTATGTGCAGTGGGTTAAACTGGCTGGGTTAAACTGCTAGCACATGATGGACCTGTGAAGGTGTGACAAAGTCAGCGACATCCATGGTTTTATTGTGGTGTTCTCCAAATCCTTTCACTTTAGTCATGACCGATGATTCGATAGCAGTGTCTCTCTCTTGATAGGCCTTCTCATACAAAAAAACCCAACTGTCAGGAAGAAGAAGAAGAAGAAGAAGAAGAAGAAGAACAAGAAGAGAGAGAGAGACAGAGAGAAATAGGAGATGGGATGTGTGAAAGAAAGAAGCCGCATTAATTCATAACCATCTCCAAATATGTGCACTATCCATTAAGCCACACAAGACTCTATGCTCTATGAATGAACAAAGTAATAATTTCTTAATCATGTTAAAATATTATAAATTAGCTTTCTGTGTACTTTCTGTCTTTTTGACTAAAGCAGGCACTTTTAAGTAGCAATATCATCTGGTTATAGAATTAAGTTAAGCATGGAGGCAGTCAGTGGTGCAGTGTCACTCATCATGCACACACACACACACACAAACACATATACACACACACTCGCTATTTGAACTTCAACCCTATTCCATGTCAAGCTTTGCTAAAATATATATATATGTATACTAATGTTTTATTTCTCTTCTGAGCCACACGCACAGAAAAAAGAGGCAAATTATGCAACGTTACACTCATATTCTAACATGAGCATTGTAAATTAATTTACAAATGCTTTGAAACTACTTCATAATCCCATATTGCTAAAATTATTTTGTTTTCTACTGATGAAATGATTTTGAAGTAGCCTTACCCAACAAAGTAAGAGATTATGAGCAGCTGAACAACTCGGTTGATGATGCCGATGGTCCAGCTCTTCACCACCACAGACTTTGTCGTCTCGTAAGTGAAGAAATCTGTTATACAGCCCCACATCTTTCACACACCACTGTAAAAACAATACACTATACTGTTATGAACCAGTGTCTTTTCCTTTGATGTTAAAGGCAAAATGGTAAAATCCAGTTGATTGAGTTTTAACTGTAAATCCAAGTCACGAAACTTTCAACAAAGGAAAAAAAGCATATTATGAAAAAACTTTCCTTATCAGTATCATTCGAAACTGTTATCAAGACAAAACCAGGAATAAGACGGAGAGCTTTTTGTGTGTTGCGGGTCTTCTTTCAGTGTGCTGCAGATCCTCCCTCCCTCTAGCACTTTCTTTATATTCCCCTCCTCTTTTCTTAACCTGACACACAAGCCTATGCTTACACCACATACTAAATTGGTCAAGAATGAATCAATAATCAGTAAGTGGCTTAAGAGCAACCAATTGTGTATTAAGTGACAAGATGTCTGACAAGATGGCTCAAGGATGTGCTTGTTATATAACTCAGAATAATGATTAAGTGTATTATTAACTATTAAATGATTACATGTATTCTTGATGTTTCATAAGTATAAAATGAAATATTAACCTTACCGTGAAAAACAAAGGTATGACCTTGAGAGAAAAAAAACACCACTTAGTTCTGTAGTTGAACTTTATTTATACTTAGTTTGTTGTTCATTCTTATTTCAGTTGTTTCTTGCAGCAATTAACTACATAAGAGAGTTATTTCTATAGTCTGAAATCAGTTTAACATTCACAAGACAAAAATGCCACATCAGTGTGGCTAGATTTCCCAATAATGTGCATAAACAAAACAGCAAGAACTATTAAAACTAGTGCTTCTTCATTCAAGGCTCTGTTGTGCTTACACTCAGTGGCCACAACATTAACAATTTTAGCAGGTATACATTACATAAAGATCACTTATAGATAGATATTTATACCATACTGCTCTTGAATTCTCAAATTTCATTGGTCAGGTGTTGATTAATCTTCTATAACAGCAGCTCTGACATTAATGCCAGCTGTGATTCAAGTCACTGGTTTATATTAAAGTGCTGATCCTAACATGTTATCATTTCTATACTCACAATCTATACGGTGACTTGAAGGGTGGACATTCCACGTAAACTGATTTTAAATCCATGTGTATCTGGAAGGAGTCTCCGATGTCAGCTCTTTGAAACAGTGAGAGGTGAAGCTCTTGCTTTAAGTTATCTTGTAAAGTTTCACTGTAGAGTTTTCAGGACGGCTTCGTGGTTTCTCAGTAACATGACAAGCTTTCAGGAGAAAAAGAGGGGCTGGTGAGGGAACGATTTTTTTTATAGCTGCTATAACAAGCAATAACAGGAACTGAAGTTGTTCTGTAGATGTTCTGCAACATTATATATAATTATAAATGAATGAAAAGTATGATGTGTCATTAATTATTAAATAAAAAATTGCTTTGGTATATGAGGAATAAAACACTTTGGGGTGTGCTGTTATGGGAAAAAAATCAATTGCTGACTGGAGCACAAATACCCCTTTACCCTGTACAGTGTGTGTTCCCCGTGTGTGGTGTTGAAAGTGGCAACTGAATACACAATTATATACTTATTATGTTTTCCATAAAGGTCATTAAAGTTCAGAGCTGAGTTAAAATGCATAATTTCTTATGAAGCATTCTGAACATGCGCTGTCACCTCTATAACACTGTATTTTTTTATTTTTTTTTTGAAAGGCTGGACAAGCACACCACCTCATTGCTGCTGAATTTGTCCAGGCACTTTATAAGTCAGTACACCAAACAGCTCTGACCCATCGAGGCATGGACTCCACAAGATCTCTGAAGGTGTGCTGTGGTATCTGGCACCAAGACGTTAGCAGCAGATCCTATAAGTCCTGTACATTGTGAGGTGGGTCCTCCATGGATCTGACTTGTTTTTCCAGCACATCCCACAGATGCTTGATCGGATTGAGATCTTGGGAATTTGGAGGCCAAGTCAACACCTTGAACTCTTTGTCATTAACAATTTTTGCAGTGTGGCAGGGTGCATTCAAGCTGAAAGAGGCCATTGCCATTAGACAATACTGTTGCCATGAAGGGGTGTGCTTGGTCTGTAATGTTTAGGTAGGTGCTATGTGTCAAAGTAACATCCACATGAATGATACCCAGGGTTTCCCAGAAGAGCATTGCCCAGAGCATCACACTGCCTCTGCCGGCTTGCCTTCTTCCCATAGTGCATCCTGGTGCCATCTCTTCCCCAGGAAAGCAATGCACATGCACCCGGCCGTCCACGTGATGTAAAAGAAAATGTGATTCATCAGACCGGACCACCTTCTTCCATTGCTCCATGGTCCAGTTCACACACCCATGCTCACACACCCATTGTAGGCACTTTCGGCGGTGGACAGGGGTCTGCAGCTACGCGGCCCCATACGCAGCAAGCTGTGATGCACTGTGTTCTGACACCTTTCTATCATAGAGAGCATTAACTTCTTTGTGCTACTGTAGCTCTTCTGTGGGATCGGACCAGATGGGCTAGAATCCCCCCCATTAAAAAGCCTTGGGGGCCCATGACCCTGTCACCAGTTCACCAGTTGTCCTTCCTTGGACCACTTTTGGTAGGTACTAACCACTGCATACTGGAACCACCCCACAAGACTTGGAGATGCTCTGACCCAGTTGTCTAACCATCACAATTTGACCCTTGTCCATGTCACTCAGATCCTTACGCTTGCTCATTTTTCCTGCTTCCAACACATCAACACCTCACTTGCACCTTGACAGGTGCCATTGTAACGAGATAATTAATGTTATTCACATCGTCAGTGGTTTTAATGTTATGGCTGATCAGTGTATGTTTTCACATGTTCAATTCAATTCAATTTTATTTTTATAGTGCTTTTAACAATAGAAATTGATGCAAAGCAGTTTATGTAGATGTAGATTTAGATCCCCAATGAGCAAGCCAGGGGTGACTGTGACAAGGAGAAGACATGAGGAAGAATCCTTGAGAGGAACCAAACTCATTCCCAGATAGTGGGATTATAAACCATTATAGTACATAGCTGTAAAAGAGTACAAACAAACAGGTCTACGCTCATAGTCAAAGTTTGTTCAGTATAAGAACATTGTTAATATGAAGCTTGTGATGAGCACAAACAGACTTTATGATTACAGCAGCAGTTCTTAGCTACAAGTCTACAGTAACCAGGCGAGATTATCAGTTAAAGAAAGGGTGAGTGTTGGGCATAAACTCTATTTGGGAAGTGCAAATCCATGTTGGACCATCTATATCATTAGGATTGCCCTTCGCTAGTTAGATGCCAGAATAATAAAGCTAACTAACCTTAGGACATGTGACCTGCATGTGGTTCTTTGTGACCTCCTGGTGTACACATGCATGTAAATGCATACACACCTTCACAGAGATGCATGTAAAAAATTTTTTTTAACAAATTCAGTAGGTTAGTTTCTCTAAACCTGTGGTTCTCAAAGTGGGGTCTATGTTTGACTGGTTATGTGAATTTAACAGATTTAATCCAAACCTCAATAACTCAAAACAAGTCAGCCTATAAATCATGCAACTTAGAGTTAATGTGTTCTGGAAAGGTCAGGAACAGAAATTGGTCCATAGAATTTGTTTTACAGTGAAAGTGATCCCTGGCTACAAAACAAGTTTGAGAACCTCTAGTCTAAACTAGCTAAACATCTGATATATTACTATAGATGTAACAGTCAGTGACACCTTGTCATGGTGCTCTTTAAAACTGAATCTATAATTAATATTATTATTAATACAATTATTAACAACTGATGAATAAGAGATCAGGAAAGAGAACTTTCAATATAATCCTCCAGTCAATACAGGTCACTGAATAAACATGGACATCACAGTTAATTCTGTGTTCAACATACTCAGCATTTCAGGAGTAAATATCATTGTACTGTAAAACACTTAATGTAATCATGGAGTGAAATGCAGAACTATATCTTTTAACTTTTACAGTGGACCTTGTAATCCAGAAATCATTCCACTACAGACACTAATGTCAGTGTGCAAGAGGCACATCTTGTACAAAATGTTTTTTTAATTCCTCCCACAAAGCAAATAACCATACATACATTGTTTGTGCATTCTATCCCATTCAATTATTTAATAGATACTCATATCCAAGGCATTTTACAAATTGCCACACATAAAATGAAGGATCACATAACAACCAGAATACATTAAACACACACGCTGAGCACGATGGTCATCCTTTAACGTGGCCATAAGAGTGACCATTAAGCTTGCGGTTTTGTCTTAATGTAGGAAGTTCAACAGGGCTCTCTCCCTCTCTCTCCCATAAACATATCCACACACACACACATCTCAAGAGCGAACCAGGACAAAACACCAGACTACATGAAAAGCTGGGACACAAGCACTATAGGCAGGTCATGGAGAGATCATGATTGCGGTCATTCAGAAGCGATGCTGAGTGCTCCACATCTTGATTTGATTCTCTTGAAACAAGAGCTTTAGAAGAGATAGAGCAAAAGAGAGAGACATGCAGAGGTAATGAAAGTGTGAGGGGGGGTAGAGAAAATGGACTTGACTCAATACAAATTGATGAATAAGATTGCAGTAAATGCAATAAGGAGCAAAGTGGTTTGAGAGCTAGTGCTGGGAGAAAAATGGACAGAAAAGGAAGAGGTGGAAGAGAAATGTGGGATTTGTAGACAGAACGCATGAGAGGACCAGAACGATCAGTCACAACATTTTAACTTCAGTAAATACACTGCAGTGTGTATGTGACCTTACACTCACAGGGTTGACAAACAGAAGAGGTTATGTTAAAATAGAGAAAGATTTATGCCGCATAAATTTCACAATAGACTAAATAAAAATTAAGAAATAACAAAACAAAAAAAAAATCAAAGTAATTATTTCTGTATCTGTCTCTCTCTCTTTGAGAAAGATGAGGCATCTTTCTGCTGTGCAGCCTGATGACCTTCAAAGCTGACTTCTGTGTGTGTGTGTGTGTGTGTGTGAGAATTGGAAAGTCACCAGGTGAGACCTTGTTTATCCCTTATATTAAATTCAAATAACACTCACTCGCCAATCAACAGTTAAATCACGCATCTATTTAATGATAATTACAATCTAACAAACCTCTTTCTAGCAGATACACAGGTCCTTATAGACCTGAAAACCCTTAAAGAAAAGCTCTTATATGGCAGTATACATTAATTATTCATAATTAAACTGAAGAAAAATAACGAAAAAACATTTATTAATTGACTTCCAGTCTGTTTCAAAGTACAGCTACTTGTTTTTAAAGTGCTCAATGGATTAGCATTGTTATTATGCTTCTATTTTGCGTTCTTTTCTAATTAAATACAACAATTTTCATTACAAAATTATATTATTGACAACAACTTGAGTGAAAAGTAGAATCTTTGAAATATTTTTGAATTTTAGAGTTTCTTAGTATTTGGTTTCTCCCCTTTTTTGTTTTTAACGACAGTGTGCACTCGAGCTGATACAGATTACACCAGTTTGTGCAAAACGTTATGATGCATTTCAGATCAAATCCATTGGAGTGTTGCGAGGCATGAATGGCATGAGGAAAATCTGACTTTTAAAGCAATTAACATGGTCAATATCACCAATTTGCTTACATTTAAATAGGGACGTAGAAATAGTGCAAAATGTTCAATATTAAATATTCAAGATATTGAACATTTACTTTCTTTGTTTGAAATATTTCAAAATTCTAAAACCTGTTTATTTCTAATTTTACATGGAGAAAAAAAACCCAGATTTTTATGTGGTAGGGTTAATGTACTCAAAGTCATCAGATAGGCAGATACTGTACATGATTTTAAAAAGCCGTTAAAGACATAAATGAACTGTATGTACAAAATGTAAAGTTCTACATGTATTGCTTATGAATGAATAGTTTAAGACAGGCCATGTCAGCATAAAAGTGGAGGAGGAAGGACTGTAAAACAATAAAAAGCAGTTTCTGTGGTGTGAGGACAGAGACCCTGACCTAACGGACAGGAGGATTCAAGTCGAAATGGAGTGATCAGACAGAGTTAATGCGCACTAATGTGTGTGTGTATGTGTGAGTGTAGTTTCGAGTTACACTCGCTTGGGCACTGACAGTCTCCTTTGTCTGCCTCTTTAACTCCAACATGGTCTCTCTGGTTCCACTCTGAAACCATAGCATCGACATCTAACCTTAAAATCTTTCCATTCTCCGTGACCGCACCTCTCCGCCTCCCTTCGTCTGGTTCCCTATTTCCTGTTTTGCTCCTTAAGCCACATCTTTCACAAACCACATTCCAAACAGGGTTTTCTTATAACCAAACACTCTTTCCACTTCTCCTTGTCAAAAACCACAATGAGGCTTCCTCTTACTGAGTATGTGTGTGTGTGTGTGCGTGTGTGGTTGATGGTGGAACAGAGATAAGATGCAAACTACATTGCACAGTACAATACAATTAATATACCATAAAAACAAATCCAGACTCAGGAAGCAGAAAGAAGAGAAACAATTAGCTCCTTATATAAAATAGGGTTTTAATGAGAATCATGTTTTATACTTACAGTCTGCTGTTCAAAAACTGGACTGAACACGTTGTAACATTTTGGCTCATACTAAACACCCACAAAAACCTGTCAGATCACACTAAGTATCAATAAATACCAGTTTAAAACGACAAGGGCAATAATGAACACCAGAATAATGTAAACACTTAAATACTTACAGTATATATTTAAAACACAATCATCAGCAATGATGTAAAAGTGCATTGGGGTTGTCATAATTTAAAAAAAGAAATCATTCTGTAATGAATAAAACACAACAGGGCGTGTTGTTACAGAAAAATAATCAAAGGCAGGGTGGTATGATGTTACCACCCTGAAGCTGGTTATTTTCCAATAACAGTACATCAAACACAAAGTGTTTTATTCCTCCTATACCACAGCAATTCGCCAATGCTAAAAAAAAAAAATTTATTAAACAATGGCACGTCATCGTTTTTGTCTGTTTACAGTTAAGATTAATGCTGTGAAACATCTGTGAAACAAGTTACTTACATTATTTTTATTCCTCTTTAACCACAGCACTTTGCCAATGCTAACAATTTTTATTTATTAAATGAAGGCACATCATTTTTTTTTTGTCCGTTTAAACAATCTGTCTGTGAAACAAGTTAGTTACTTACGTTATAAACAGTTGTTCCCTCATCAGACTCTCTGTCGTCTCTCTCTTTAAGTTAATAAGACAAAAATGCAACAGGTCATATAAAACGCAAAGCTCTCCATCCCACGTCAGACAATGTAAAGAAACAGCTTTATCTCTGATTGCTGCAAAGTGCTGGCACTAGGGACTCCTTCGAACTGCTTAATAAACTTCACCTTACAAACCTTACAGAAACTTCACCGGATCCACATTAAAAAAAAAAAATCTGTTAATGCAGAGTATCCACCATACAAATCCCTGTGTAAGTTGTTACTATAAATATGCTAATGTATAAGAATGAGCGCATTAATAAAAAAATGGTTAAAAAAAGAGCTGCAGTAACAGAAAATTAATGAAACATCTTCTGACCAATCAGAATGGAGAATTCAGCAATGCTGCGGTATAACACGGAAGAGCAAAACATGTCTAATAATCCTTTTAGCTTTTTAAAAGCAGTATAAGTAACACTAGACATGAGGAATATCAGACTCCAGTCTTACATGGCCACAGCACCTCAAAGTATAGCAATGTACCTCATTTATCAACTTATTCAAATTATCAGTTCATTTCCAAAGCCTTCATGATCTGAGTTTGTGTTAGAAGAGAGAACACAGTGCAGCCCTTCAGGACTTGAGTTTGACATCCCTGTTTAAAACTATCAGACCTATTTAAACTCG
This sequence comes from Pangasius sanitwongsei, assembly GCA_037576675.1. Classification (NCBI taxonomy): domain Eukaryota; kingdom Metazoa; phylum Chordata; class Actinopteri; order Siluriformes; family Pangasiidae; genus Pangasius; species Pangasius sanitwongsei. Next base: position 7,854,359 of record CM075005.1, read on the forward strand.
AAGACATACAGTGGGGTCCAAAAGTCTGAGACCACTTACTGTTGCAGTTAAACACAAAGGTTTTTATTACAAATTATTTTATCAGCGACAACTTGAATGAAACGGAGAACCTGAGACACATTTTCATGAAGTTCAGAGTTTCTTAGTATTTGGTATGTCCCCTTTTTGCTTTAATGACAGTGGACCTGAGCTGACACAGATTACACCAGTTTGTGTAAAACCTGACAATCCATGTAAGACCAAATCCATCGGAGCGTCATCTGAACACATGCTTGGAAGGAATAAGACTCATGGAAAATCTGACCTTTTGTACATTTAACATGGTCAATATCACAAATTTGCTTACATTTAAATAGCGACCTAGAAATTCCGTATCATCTTGAATGTTGATTAGTCAAGATGTTTCACATTTACTTTTTTGTTTTAGAATTTTTCCAAATTCTAAGATTTTCTGTTTATTTCCAGTTTTAAATAAATTTTAAAAAATCCCAGATTTTCACTGTGGTCTCAGACTTTTGGACCCCACTGTATTTACACAACATATGCTACGTGCTAAAAATTCTAATATCAAAGTTAAGCAGGCTAGCCAGTAATACTCGTTAGCTTGTGTTATATACAGTAGAATATATAGTGAAATGGATAAAATAGAATGTGGAGAGAGAATACAAAAGCGAAAACATATGGGGTTCTTAAGGGACAGGGACAGGGACAGGGAGACTCCATTATCTTGTCTCTTTCTTTCATGCCACTAGTGTCTCAGTCTGAGCCAGACTCTTCTGAGCTGGGAGTGCTGGTTGCTTGTTTCTCTTCATCATCAGAGCCCTAGTGGGTGTGTCAAAACACAGAGAAACAGTAGACAATTAGTCAGAATAAAAAGCTCTTCTTCCCCAATAGGTAATGGTACTCTTATTTGGCATCAGAGTTGTTATTAGTTTTCTAATAATAAAAAAAAATTTAATTCGGCCACTGGCTGACTCATAGTAGTATAAAATGTAGAATTCAATTTTACCACATATGATAAATTATATAATTAATGCAATTACACTTTTAACAATTTTCAACAACTACTTTTTTCAACATAAGAGAGCCAATTATTTTCTTTTCTTTATTACGGTTAAATTTAAGGGTTTTTTTTTTTTTTTTTAAAAACCCTACACCTAAAATTAAGCTTACCGTTACCAAAGTAACCTTCTGAAAAAGATTTTTTTCATTTTGTTATGATTGGTATTAAGAGTCACGATCTAAAATACAGTTCATCTAAAATTTGTAAAAGTCCAGTTACATAAAATTTGTTACTAACAAAGATCTGGATAAGCAACTTCCATATATGAATGATAACAACAATCAACTTTTAATGCTTAACCATCAATGATTAGTTCATGGCTATAAATAACACACGTCACAGTGGTTATGTTTTGTTTCCCACTGGCACCTCACATAACCACTTCTGACTGGCCACATGGACTCTGAACGGATGAGACACATTCAATATATGGTCAAAACTTTGTAAACACTTGACCATCACACCCATATGTACGCTTTTTGAACTTCCCATTCTAGATGTAGCCCCCTTTGCTCCGTTTTCCTGGGAAGGCTTTCCACTAGATTTTGGAGCGTGGCTGTAGCATCATTCAGCTACAAGAGCATTAGTGAGGTCAGGCACTGATGTTGGGTGAGGAAGTCTGGGGTGCAGTCGGTGTTCCAGTTCATCCCACATGTGTTCAGTGGGGTTGAGGTCAGGGCTCTGTGCAGGACAGTCAGGTTCTTCCACTCCAACCTTAGCAAACCATGTCTTCATGAACCTCACTTTGTGGGCCTCTTAGTTCCAGTGAAGGGAAGTCTTAATGACGCTGCATACAAAGACGTCCTATATACGTAATTTTGTGCTTCCAACTATGTGGCAACAGTTTGGGGAAGGCATATGGGTGTGGTAGTCAGGTGTCTACATACTTTTGCCCATATAGTGTGTTTTGAATTTGATGTGGGGAAAATAAACCCATAGTTGTCTGGGAATTTGTCTTTAAACATACTGTTTTTTGTCGATGATGGTTTGGTCCACTGAAATACTTTGCTAGATCCGCAACTTGACCACCAGGTTGATGACCCATGCTCTAAGTTTTCATATTGATAGCCAAACATAATATTTATATATGTTTTTGTGCGCATATGTGTGTGTCTGTGTCTACGTGTTCCCACCTTGCGCTTGCGGCCCTTTCCCCGGTTGGACTCGGACGAACTCTCCTCACTGGAGATGAACTCTGGACTCTTAAAGCTGTCATTCCCAGCTACCCTGTTCCTCTCTCTCTCTCTTCCTCCACCTAACTTCTTTTTCTTCCTCTCCTCACTCTTTCCTCCTTTCTTTCTTGCCCTTCATGAAGATAAAGAGAAAAGAATATACAGTAAATGAGAAATGAGTCATGGTTATTTCCCCATTACGAGTCATTATAGCTATTATAAGCTACCACAGTGCCTTGTCCATTAAAGCCATATTAGCACAATCAGAGATATGTTTTGCACTTTTAGTCAATATATGTATGCTGTGTAATGTACTATATTCATATGAATCAGAGAAACTATGTTTGTTTTGTCTATGATTTTGTCTTTGATTCATGGTATTGTGAAAGACTGAGTGGACAAAAACCCCCACAGAAAACGTATCTGCAACCTCTGAGATAATTAGATTGCTCACAGAAAAAACAGAACAATTATGGCTTGTTAGACTGTTCATTTGCACTATTGCAGGCTTCCATGATATCAGTAGTGCAAAAAAAAAAAAACTGTGATAATATAGAACATTTCTAACACACTGTTTATGACTACACCTGGATCAAAGCTGACATTTTGTCATGCCTTGGATTAAACACTAATCCAAACTCTATGTATGGCCATGCTCTGATTGGAGCTAAACTATGACTAAAATGTGATTGGATATACAATAGTGATCATTTTAAGAAGCCAACTCTGACTGAAAACTGTAAACAGAGTTTTTGTGAACAGACTGTGTGAAGTACTTTTTTGAGGTGCCTCCACTGCTTTCTCTGTACTCTTTCATCGCTCGCTCGTATTCTTTCTTTGCTTCCTCAGCTTTCCCTTCCCACTCCTGTCAAACAGGGAAAACAGTGAAACTTATAAAAATTAAACAAACAGAGTCCAAACAAATAAAAACAACTGTATTTCCATGCTGGGTTCCTATAGACAACAGAGAATAAAAATCAAGGACTTTCAATGACTTTTTCCAGCATCAGAACATTTTAAGGACTACACAAAACACAAGTATTTCACATCAGTGACTGTTTATTACAATAACAGCAACTTTTCAAAGTAGTTCTTCAATTGTAACAAGTATTTCAAAGGCAGGATACATAAGCTGAAATAACTTTGAGTTTTCTTCGGCACTTTCAGCAGAGTAGTGGGATTTTTCAGTGTTCACAGAAAAGAGTCACTGCTGCATACCCACGAGCCCAAATCTCCTGAAGAGGCATCTGCTTGAGATCTCTGTAAAGAGAGGACACAAAAGTACTGCCCTCTGATAAGATTACATTGTAAACTCCAAAAGGTGGCCGCACAGCGCAGTGTCGCATTATGCTACCATCTAAAATTTAAAAAACATTGTTTACAATGAAGATACACACACTGTCGCTGCATGGCAACATGTTACGACTTACAGCAATGTTCGATTTCTTTCAGCGCCACTCATTATCTTTCTACCGCTTCATCATATTAAAAACAAAATGGCGTGGTAGATATAGTTAGAGGTATCATACAGTAGCATCAGTCAAGTCCACCTTCACATCGACAGTCAACATTCTACTCAGTATGTGCGTTTTTATGTACTTTCTTTGAAATCAGCTTTTTTTTATAATTTTTTTTTTTGCATGATGTGGCACAGCACGCCTGATGTGCAACCGCTTTTATAGAAACAAGTTTCGCGCACATTGAAGGCACACACAACATGACAGCACAGCTGGAAGCTGATATCGAGAACAAGTAACCGAATGTTACTGTTAATAAAGAGGTTGATGCATCAGTGCAGCTATTTAATATTTAATTGAATCAAATTTAGATTAGCTAGCTGCTATCAACATTAGTGTCGCAGTGCAGACAGCGTAACAGTCTCTTTTAGAATACAGACAAAGCCATGTTAGCATATAAAACTAACTAACATTAGCATTAACTAGCTAATCAGCATTAACCATTCTATTCACTGTAACTTTTTTTATTTATCTTTAATTTTGTCCTAAAAGACATACTGGGTAAAATAAAGTATATATATCATATCGACTCTTACCTGTTCCCTTTGAATTGGTCGAGGAGATCCAAGAAAATCCCAAATGGAGTACGACGATCTTGAGTGGTCTGTCGTGTCGTTCTTCACAGCTGACTTGCTCATGCTAGACGAGTCTTTTTTTTTTTTTTAACAGTTTTTTTTTTTTTTTTTTTAACAGAGCACAGTGGACACTGTTCTTATTTGGTAAAAGCCAGTCCCTGTATATATCAAGTTCCATATTCCTGTATATATCAGTGGGTTGAATTTACATTTACCAAGCATATTTACATGATAACCCAAGCTGTTTAACCAACAGAAACCAAATCAAAACACCAAAACCCCCTCAAATAAAAATAAGGGACAATGTGTGAATATTTAGGGGCGGAGTGATTTAATCTTAAAGTCCCAGAAGGCCCATGCAATAAGAAAAATAGAAAAAATTCTGAGCAATGTTATTGATGTGCTGTGAAAATATAAACACGACGACAAGTACATCAAGTACTTTTAAGCACTTTCACACAAAAGACATGGATATTCCAGGTATTCCAGTAAATTTCAAATGGCTAAAATCAAGTACTTTAAGCACTTTAAGCACCATGTGTGAACCCTGTCTATGGTTTCAAAAAGTGATGGATAGATCGAACATTTTGGGTATACAACATAAAAACAGGAGTAGCAGATGGAGAGTGGGAAAAAAAAAGGCATCGATCACCTCTTTCTTGTCTTTGCTCAGTTGCTTCCACATCTCACCAGCCTTCTTTAAAATCTCAGTGACCGAGATTCCAGGGTTTTCTGCTTTAATGCGATCTCTGCTGGCGTTCAGCCACAGCATATAGGCACTCATTGGCCTCTTGGGGGCGCTGCTGTCCTTCATCTTCTTCTGTACACGCCCACGAAACATATAGATGATTAAACACAAATTAAACACCAACTCTTTGCTGGTAAGAAAGTAGTTATGCTCCACCAGCATGTGCTTTCTTTAGCGACTAGTACTTTAAAACTACAAATTTCAAAATCAGACATTTAGAGATCAACTGCATATAAAATTGTCTGCTTTTAATTTATGTGTTTTTTTGTACTTTAGCACCACAGTAAATAAAAAAGTGTTTGTCTCAATGTTTTATTATGAGATGCAAAGTCACCCAAAATATGATTTAAACACAAATAGTTTACAACAAAAGTCAACAAACACAAAAGCGTCCACACTTTTAGCTAATATGCAAATTCCAATCCTTACACAGTAGGATCACATATAGCACTATGCACAAAAATCTTAGCACTACTAAAGATATTTTAAGGTGTTTTCAAAAATACTGCATTTAAAAATTTTTGGGTGCCACATTAATTACTATATTCAGCAGTAAATAATAAAAGTATTATTGAAAATTTTAATCAAATTATAATTTGCTTTGGCACTTAATATTGCATAATTTCTCTTAGGAAAACGGTTGTGCAGTTTTCTAATGAAACTGGATGGAGGTTATTCCAGACTTCTTGCTACAGTCCTTTTGTCTCTGCAGGTAAATTCCCAGAGGGCCTCGATGCTTTTTCTTATCAGAAATATGGTCTATTACTTAATATCGCTCATGATTTCACAAAATACAAAAATTCTCTGTAACTATAATTGAATTAAAAAACAAAATAGTATGTTTGGAAATCTTTTTTTTCTACTGATACTAAAAAAAATAGTAAAAAAAAATCAGTAGGCATAAAATGGGCATATACAGTCAGGTCCGGAAGTATTTGGACAATGACAGAGTTTTTGTGATTTTGCCTTTATACACCACCACAATG
>CM075005.1:7860519-7870705 GCA_037576675.1 Pangasius sanitwongsei
CCATTGTGGTGGTGTATAAAGGCAAAATCACAAAAACTCTGCCATTGTCCAAATACTTCCGGACCTGACTGTATGTCAAAGTGTATGTAAAAAAAAGTAGTGTACCTAGGACTTTTGCACAGTACTGTATATTATGACAGAGTAACACTCGTCTGTCACGTGTTCAGTACTAATTCAAAAGCACCTTTTAAAGCATATCATTCATTAACAGCTATGAATTATTCAGTAACTACACTGAAACACATAGGAACGGTGTGGGGACTGTAAGTCTGTACACACTGATGAGTTTAATTCCCCCAAAATGCTTTGTTATGTTTGGAGTGACTTTAAATATATATAATTAAATTCAATGTCTACACTCTCTCTGCTTTTACCTCTTTTTTGTGCTTTCTCTCCTTGACAGTTTTGGCCTTCTTGACTGGTTTCTTCTTTCTATCTTCTTCACTGTCTGCATCTTCAGCACTACTTTCACTGGCTGAGGCTTTACTGTCATACCTGAAACACACAGATTCACACACATCATGGAAAAGCACGACATATATTTTCCAGTTTACCTGCAGACTACTGTAAGCACAATGACAGAAATGCTCAAGTAGGGGAATAGAGATTTTATTCAAAAACCACATACTCTTCTGCAACATCATCATCTTCGTCTCCAGGGTTAAATGATTCATCTGTGATGAGAGAGCAAGTCAGCATTTAGACCTTTACAATCATATATATGGCTTCTCTGATTGCCTGGGTCAGTCATCACTCACCGCTGCCAGCCTCTGAGTCATCACTGTCGTTGGCCTCCTCGCGGATCTTCCCCTCCTGCTTCATGCGCTCCAGGTAAGCGTCATGCTGATCGTCATCTGAGTCACTGTACATCTCGTCTCTGACCTTCATACCCTGCCATCATGGGAATGAAATTAATTGCATCATAGCTATACAAACGCTACAAAATGCATTCAATCTCAGGGTTAGTCATTTTCACATTAAAACCCTTTCCCAGATCAGTTATAACACAGACATTTTACTGCAGCCATTCTTATTATTTAACACACACAGTGGTCCCACAATCTTTTCCAAACCTTCAAGCAATGGTTGTGGTCATAATACACATTAAACTGACACAAATCTACTAGAACAGATTCCTTGATATACACTATAAATGGCCACTGATTTCTGTAGTATAAGTCTGAAAACTTTGTATGTATTGAACACAACCATTGCATCCCAAAGATGTTTCAATCAAGACCAAGCAAACTGTGCACCAGAGTGCTTTACATAACATCAAAGGGCATCTGCAGGTATCTTAAGTTGTAGGTGTGTGTGTGTGTGTGTATATATATATATATATATATATATATACACACATATATATATACATATATACTATATATATATACAGTACTGTGCAAAAGGCTTAGGCACATGCAAAAATGCTGTAGAGCAAAGATGCCTTCAAAAATAATGAAATTAAATGTTTCTACATTTTAAAAAATACTATAAAGGGCAGTAAACAGCAATAAACAAAACAAAGTCAGTATTTGGTGTGACAATCCTTCACTTTAAAAAAAAAATAGTAGTCAGGTACAGATTGTACTCAGGTACAATTTGTGCAGTTTTATAAGGAAATTAGCTGTTTTACGGAGGATCTTGCAGAAGCAGCCGCAGTTCTTCTGGAGACTTTGACTTTCACACTTGCTTCTTTTTTTGCAGCAAAACCCAGCAGCCTTCATTATGTTTTTTTGTCTGAAATGTGGTCTCTTATGTAATATGCTGCTTTCTTTACTGACATACAAACATTTTTCTGTAATTTTGTGCTGGAAAACTAATGTTTTGAAATCTAAAAGTTAAATGTTTTTGTACTGAATCAATAATGTAGAAGTCATAAAATAAAAATCTATAACAAAGTTTGTACTAAAAAAAAATAGGGTGCCTAAGACTTTTGCACAGTACTATTACACAGTACATATTTATATTTATATATAATACTACGTATATGTTTGGTATATACCTTTGTAATACCTAATGTAGTCTCCCTAATTTAGTCTTGGCCTGGGAGGTTGAAGGTTATCATGTGCTTCCTCCGAGACACGTTAAGCTAACCACACCATTTCAAACTGCACAACACACACAGAAGAAAGCACTATCCGCCCCCTCCTACAAACATAGGCTCAAAGATTCCTATGATTGGCTAGTGTCGAAGCGACTGATAGGGGAGAGAGAGTATCGTCCCATCCAGAGAGCACAGGCAGTTTTACTGGAATGCTGTGGCACTGTGGGGATTTGAACTCGAAATCTCCAGATGAGAGTGCAAATGCTTTTATGCCACTTGGGAGCCCACTTCAAATGTAGTGAAAGATCAGATTTGCAGTAGATATACAGAATATCTTACAGATAAATCACTGAAGTGTGTTCAATCCGTGATTCTGATTGATCAGAGGTGACTAATTCAAGGTAATTCAAATCACAGGCTGATAGTAAATTGCTCATGCTAATAAATGATCGTTTCTATAGTAACAGCTCATTCAATTTCTCTGTGTATGCTACTTGAACTACTTGAGTAGCTGACTAAAACTGAAGACCATGTAAACCTGAAATGAAACCATGAAAATGTAATATGTATTAAGCCTTTCATTTAGAAAATACAATTTCAGACTAATGAGGACTGGACCTGCAGGCACCCTGTATCAGAAGACATAACTTGCTGTTATTTACTCTCATAAATGAACATATAGCAAACATTCAGTTAAAAGAGCACTCAAACCACAAGGCTCGTACCAACCTTTTTCTACAGGAACACAAACATACACACAACACAAAGACACAGAGGAGAATGAGTTCATCTACTGAGAACAACAAACATATGTGGGGTTCACATTCTGAAGACATGACTGATGATATATGATGCATGTGAACGATACACTGGACTCTAATTTACTTACCTCTTTGAAGCCTCTGTTCTTGATGCTCAGTTTCTTAGCATTGACAAAATCAAACAACTTTCCATACTCTTCTCTAAAGGAAGGAATAAAGAAGAGGAGAGCAGTGGGTTGAGAGGCCAGCACATTAAAACAGCGGCTGCTGTCACAGTCTGTGACTCTGTATTGACTGTAATTGTCCATAAATGACTGTAAAAGTAGTGAGTGAATAATTACCTTGCATAATCTCACAGAGTCTGCTCAAGGGTCTTGTAGTGTGTGTTTAATTTTCAATTTTTATGAAGGTCTTGCAGTATTGAAGCATGCCTGGTGATAATTACTCATTTATGATCAGTTGTAATATTGGTAGTTTGGTGTGATGTATATAAATTCAAAATTACGCTCCAAGACCTTATACCTACTGAGAGATATTGTAAGGATAACTGCACTTTTTACATTGAAGGTAACTCACAATGGTGATAACAACATAACAAAGACTGGATTAGGCTAAAATGAATTATTTCAATAGTCAAGTTTTTAACCAATCACCAGTTATTGCAATGGATACTCCTTGCCTCAACCAAAAGTATTTGTAAATGAGCTCTAAACCTACAAAATTTGACAGAGATGGGATTACTTTTTCAGAAAAAAAAAAAAATTGTGGTTTTAAGTAACTGAAATTATTTTTTTACTCTATTTCTCCAGTGCTGGAAATTGGGATGGATGTGGTAAGACCTCTCTTGTCTGCCTCATTCTAAAATGTCATACCGCTCAGTTTTCAACTGCATTATATATTTCATTATATAGTCGCATATTTTCAACTGCCTTCAGGCTTCCATCATAAGTGTGTGGGTGAGTGATAAGTGGGAGCCATCCCTCCTACACAGAGAGCACATGCTCATTTTGCCCCTGGCCACGGATGGCTGTGGCATCACTGGGCCTTCGAACTCGTAATCGTCCCAATGACAGGGCAAACACTTTTCTGTTGCACCACTCACAAAACACATTTTTTAAGCAAAAGGTTTATCCTTTTTTCCTCTGTGTAGGGAATCATATTAAAATGCATGCGCTTACACTCTAGATGTGGCAGACATCGATTAGGTTGAAAATCACACGGGCATTTCTTTATGACCAGCTGCGAAACTGATCAGTGACAAAGGATGACTTCCATAATACTAAAGCATCTAATCATGGAGTCTGGCTTGGTTTCTATTATCCATAAACATACATCTTTTAAAACACACATTTGAAGAGATAATGGTGATTATGGGAAATAGCTTTCTACCTCTCAATACTGCTGAAGGTGTACTGGTTGCCTTGTTTGGTCTCAATTTCAAAGTCGAAGGAGCGTGTGGTTGTGGTGCCTCTAGCAAAGTTCACACAAGCGATCTCCTCAAAGCGCAGGTGCACCGGGGGCTTGTGAACATAGATGAAGCCTCTCTCTAGAGGATACAGCAGCCCTGAGCTGGCCTTATAGGAGCAAGTGATACACTGAGCACCAGAGTGACTGCAAAGAGACAGAAAGAAAAGAGTGATGTGCAAAAATGAATATGGCTATATGAATATGACATAACTAGTTAATGCAATAGCACTAAGTGAATTGAAGGAATGTGAAAGGAAAGTTGTGTTTTTGCCTGTGTACATGTGTCTGTGTTACCCTTGGAAGTTTCCAGGTACTGTGATCTTCCTGTTGACTAGAGCCTTCATAACCCTGCTGACCATCTCATATAGAGAGCCAGACATGTTCTTAGTCAGCTTTCCCTCAAATCGCCTCTCTACCTCTTCCCTGCAATGGAGAGAAAAGTCACCGCAAGAGCATTTACGACCGCTTACAAAATTAATTAAGTCTTTACTGAACGACTCTATTTAATGCATCTTCTGTGTCCATGTCTTGGTCCTCTGTCAATCATGTTCTAACTTAACATGTCTCTTACGAAGCACTTTCAGGTTTTAAAGTTTTTCATCTTACTCTTTCCTCCAACTCTCCAACTCTCGCTCACTCACTCGCTCATGTTGAGGGTGAGGTTGATGTCTTCGTCCTTGGAAAATAGCAGGATGAGAAAGTGGTAGCGGGTTTGTCCCTGTTTAATGGGGGGATCCAGACTGATCTGTTAAAGCAGAGATAGGAAAAACAATGAAAAGAAAAAATATAAAAGCAAAAGATTTCTGAGCTCCTAAAGCCGCAGAAGCACTGCTTACACAGCTTGTATCAGCCATCATCCATTACTCTACTACTTCCAAGTAAAGGCCATGGCAGGTGAACTTGTGGGGTTTTTGTATGCACTTCCACAGACACTATTTGCTATAAACCTTTTGTTGTTTATTGCTTGAAGGGGTGTTAAAGATGAGTTCCAATGGTGAGGTAGCAAACAGCATTATTGTTTGTTGAAGCATGTAGTGAAACGTGGTCAAAGAATTTTACGTAACCCACGCTCTCCTACTGACATTTTCCACGACATTTCCACCCCGCCCCTTCCTGTCACTCTGCAGCCACCTGGAAGGGATTATTAGTAATTAATCCAAAAAAAAAATCTCTACCCACCACTGACACCTCATACAAAAACCGCTGCATCTGCTAAGCCACCAGTATTGTGGACGACCCCTCTGACCCCTCTCACGGACTCTTCACCCTCCTGCCATCTGGCAGAAGGTACAGGAGCATCCGTGCCACCACCAGCAGACCCCGCAACAGTTTGTTCCCTGAGGCAGTCAGATTACTCAACACCCTGCTGCCTCCCAACACTCGCCTGGGCTATTTAAGCACCTAACCCAGTATGACTCAAAAACATTGTACACCTGCACTTTACAAAGCTGCAACAGTCACTTAGTATTATGGAACTCGTTTTTGCTGCCAATATTGCTGCTATACTTATTGCCGCTACACTATAAAATAGTTTACAGCCCATGTTCTGTGTATTGTCCTGTGTATGTATTGCTCTGTTATGTGTATTTGTTGTCCTGCATGCGTCTCACACTGTTGTGTATTGTACTTTATGTTGTTTTGCGTACTGTTCTGTGTTGCACCGTGGCCCTGGAGAAACGACGTTTTGCTCCAATGTATACAAGCTATATAGAGGAATGACAATAAAAACTCACTTGACTCGACACTAGTAACATATAATAAACAACATATAATGCATAGTGAGACGAGGAGGAGGGAGGGGCCAGGCTGTGAGGACGCACGCCTGGCACTGAGTTGGCTAATCAATGGGAAAGAGGGATAAAGGAGTGGCTGGAGACACCTGGGGGAGAGAGAGATGCACGTGTGTTTTGTGTTTGTGTTTTACGTTTTGGTGTTTATGTTCTGTTTGAGATTAAACTTTACGTTTGAGTTCACTCGGTTGAACTCCTCCTTGCCCGCCCTTGAAGTTTGTCACACGTAGTTTACGTTATATTTTTTAATTATTAATTTATATGCACCGATTACTTCAGAAATATAAAAGACGACAAAACATTGTGAAATGGCTGCACCACAGCTGATAAAAAAAAAGAGGTGTTTCTCTGGAGATTTTGAGTACTAAGCTGCAATTTTTACAACCTCCTCAAGAGATGGCACAATATCACTTTCTTTGTTTCCTCTTTCTGATAGTGATACGGAAACCTTGAGTATCAGCCAATACAGATACCCATGTGATATTGTTTTCTTTAAAAACTACTAAGCTTTAAAATGTTTTGTTAACTGAAGCACTTCACAATTAAACTCTTTCACACAGAAATTACTTCCACTGAAAATAAAATAATGTATAAATATAAATAAATGAATCCTAACAAAAGAAAAAACTGTCAAGTCTCTTTATATGTAAACATTTCCAGTTCTAAAAATAAATTTCTTTTCCAAATCAAATTCCAATCTTTTGCCATTTGCTGCAGGATCTGATATCTGATATGTTTTCTCCGATATCCGATTCACCATGTTTGCTGGTATTGGCCTGATACCGACACTGGGTATTGGACCGGTGCCATCGCTAACCTCTACATTTTTATTACTTCAAATACTGCCTACATTCTTCTTCAGATATGGGTCCAGGGCTGGCTGGAATAAATGGGCTAGCAGGGCTAAGCACTCACTCTCTTTAAAGGAAAAATAGACTAAAATAAGGTTGAATTTTTTGACACATTGCATGCTTACAGACTTGAAATTCTTGGTGTTGCTTATCTGTCTTTCAGTTAGTGTGGTCCTTTGTGTGGCTCCTATCATGGGTCAAAAAACAGGGAGAAAAAGGTAGTTTTCTTCAAAGTATGCCACAGACATTGATTTGCTTTTTTATTGTGAATTATGATGTCTGTACTGAAACATTCCATGTTAGAACTGTAATCAAGACGGTTATACTGAAAGCCAGTTCAGACGTTTTCCCTTAATGTGTACTTTTTTTTCTTGAAAAAAAAAATCTTGATGTATAATATTTATCCATATTAATCCATTTTACTACTTCTTCCGAAAATGGCAGACTTCGAATGCCCCATCTCTGAACCAGAGATGCTACAAACCTTGAACGAGTTTTAGTACTTCTTTACGTCTTCATTATCACTGTGTACCAAGTAAAAGCGTTTTCCTTCTTTACCAAAGCAGTGTCCTCTGGAACAAGCGGGCATGTCATAAACGAGAGCAGAAAAGACACTGAGACTCGTCACTCACCACGAAGAACATCTGTCTCTGGTCTTTGTGGGGGAGCAGGAAGAGACGCAGCACTGTGGTGTAGGGGATCTTGTAGTCGAACGTCTTACCATGCAGATGCAGGAAGGTGGGGTAGATACGAATATCATACCTGTCCCGAGAGAGAAACAAGACGTTTAATCTCACCAAAGCAATTAGTACTTTATCTTGATCTTAACACTTTTTTTGAATTTCTAAAGTCGTTAAGGTAGAATATTTGACATAAAAATCGGTTTGACCGAAACGCAGCACGCTGTTCGTGTTTGTAAGTGTGTATGTATGTGTGTACCTTCCTCTGGGTGTGAGACACTGCAGCTCTCTGAAAATACACACAGCGTCTCCTGTAGCCTGAATCACATCTGCCTTAGAAAGAACATTCTGGGCAAATGCCTGAAACAACAGCACAGTAAACCATTTATTATGCTGATATTATAGTGTATCACGGTGTGTACAGCTGAAACTGTTAACTGTTAAAGTCCTAAGATAAAATGCTCAGAATGATACTAGCAAAAATGAAGTTCAGCTTTAGCTGGGATTTTATTTTTGGTTGTTTTTTTTTTTTACCTTTAGAATATATTTTTATGCTGTTTTTCTATGTGAATGTCAGTTTTAGAATATAATACCCATACTGTAGTTAGTGATCTATAGGATGGAAGACTACTTAAATAAAACATATATGATTTTTTTTTCTAATCTATCTATAAAAGCTTTAAGACTTTATCCACTGCAGTGTGTGAATTCTGGTGGTGTCATATTCCATATTCAAACCTCTGGATATTTAAGCATTATGGCTAGAATATAATCTTGTGCTCAGAGAAATATCATGCAGATACATTTACAATCAGAGCTGATTAGACAGCAGACAAGCCAGAAAGAGTCCATTAATTAAAGCACTTTCAGCCAACACCACTTCCTCATAAAACAGAATTATGTTAAACAGCAACATTTCACATTTTTATACATAATATAAAAAATACCCTATTTTGCATTCAGTGCCTGTGAGACTACAAAGTGCAAATTCAAGTATACTGTCTTCAAAATGACTGCAAATTAAAGATTTTATCTTAGACCTAATGTTTATTCACTATAATTTATCAATATTTTTATTATTATATTATATTAATAATTATAATTGCTATATTAATAACAGTTTCCTACTATAATAACCCTGATGCAAGCTTTTTCTTTTAACACCCAGTTAATACTGTGCTGGACTATTTAGTTTCATTGTCTCCTTTTTGTGGAAAAGTGTGCCATCTACTGGTCATAGCAGCTAAAATATTAAGATCACATTTTTAATTGGCAAAATACCTGCTTCAGCAGTAGTGTGGTTAAAATTAAACCATGGGGACATTTGGGAACTAAATTTTGCCCAACACTCACACACGCATACACTGTCTCACCTCTACAGGGTCCGCCCCCTCGTCTCCTGTAGTGGGCGGGACGTAAAAACGCACCTCCATGAGTGACACCTCTGTATCATCGTTCTGATGAAACTCTAGGGTGACTTCATTTTTTCCAGTGGTACACTGGGATACACTGGAGAGCGGAACCTCAAACACAGGAGTGTCACTCACTTCAAACGACAGCAATGGGCCTAAACATAGCACACACACACACACACATATTGAGATACGGAATAAAACACAATGGGGTGTGCTGTTATAGGAAAAGAACAAACAGCGTGGCGTGATGCCGCCTGGGATGAATCAAAGTTACTGTTATCACCATAAAGTCGATTATTTCCCAATAACAGCACATCCTAAAGTGTTAGAGACATGAATCAACGCCTTCTGACCAATCAGATTCAAGAGTTCAACAGTGTTGTGGCATAACACTCACACGTTTGATCAAACAATAAGAAGTTTTGCTGACCGTTGAATTTAGCAGTGCCCCAGTTCCAGCCTTTCACACACATGTCTTTCTCGGTCAGCTCCACTTTGTAATTATCTTTGAAATACTCCGAGATTTTTTCAAAGTCCTGGAGAAACCAAAGAGACAGAAATGTAAAATTAAGCTTATGGACTGCTTCTGCTTTCAGGTGGCACAACCTTCAGACTCACAGTATCTTTGAAGCCATCGTATTTGTACACGTGTCCGGTGCTGGTGGAGAGTTTGATGCCGTGGCCCAGGCAGACTCTCCTCCACTGGGCCTGACTGAGCTCTGGGACGGGGATACTGTCCATCTTGCCCGTCTTACTGCTTTTATACACCACCATCTGCTTACTGAATCGCAGACGCCCATCATTCTACAGCAAGACACAGAATTGGAAAGGCAAGACAAAGAGTCACTGAGTGTAAGCCAGTGCAGGTTTACCATGTAGATTTTTGCTTTCAAACAGATAAGTGAGAAACATACAAAGAATTTTTAATAAAGAAATATCCGCTGCCCTGTTATCTTCTTTTTACAAGCACTCTGTCACATAATTATAACCTTCATAAACATGTTGTTACATTATTATAACTGCAATTCGACATATTCGACTAATACTCTAATGACTTACGCTTATGAAGTGAAGTGAAGTGAAGTGACTTGTGGCCAAGTATTGTGACCCATACTCGGAATTTGTGCTCTGCATTTAACCCATCCAAGTGCACACACACAGTAGTGAACACACACACC
>CM075005.1:7870805-7887772 GCA_037576675.1 Pangasius sanitwongsei
ACACACACACACACACATATATATATATATATATATATATATATATATATATATATACACACACACACACACACACACGTGTATGTTTTCTAACAAACTCTGGGGCCTTCCAGGAACAGGTGTATTTATATTGAGATCACGTGACACTTTAAGACTTGCACACAGGTGACCTCCATTCAGATGATTATGTGACTTCAGATGGAAACTGGTTGCCCTACAGCTAAGTTAGGGATTTCACAGCAATGGGTGCATACTTATGCAATCACAACTTTTATGACTTTTAATAATTTTACAAACCCCCATTTCAGTGTAATGGGCTACGTTGTGTAGGTTCAAGACATATAATCCCAGTTAAGTCAAATTCAGTTCCAGGCTGTAACAGTATAAGATGTGACAAAGTTCAAGGGGGTGAATACTTATGCAACGCATTGTATGACGCTGTCTTTGTGAACTGCACAGTGTTGCCAGATTTTTTTCTTTAATCTGGGTATTTTCCATCATAGTCGAATAGAATTAGGATAATGTCCACGTGTTAACAGATGATAAAGATGTATGATTTTATTTATCATACACACGTTATATATTTTTAGAGTTTAGTATTAATATAGCAAATTTACAGTTTGATGCTGGATTAGTGAAAATCACTCCAATCTGGCAACCCTGCTGTCAGAAACGTACATTTATCCCAATGGAAAGAAAGCTCTGAAATGTTAGCTCTAAAATACTTCAAATGGACATAGTTTGAGTCTATCCCATACAAAAAACAACAAAAATAACAACAACAACAATAACAAATTTAGCAGCTAAGAGCGGAACATCACCTGCAAAGCGCAGTAGATCAGCTCGGGTAAAAACCGAGTCTCTGCCCTCCCCCCGCAAAAGAGTCAGGGGGCGGGATTACTCTGAAAGATTTAACGTGATTGGTCCGTTCGGGTTCACGAGCTTATTTGCTGCATGCTGATTGGGCAATCGATCCTGCGACAGTAGGCGATGTTAATAATGTCATTCTGTGGCCTGGCATTAAATAAAACGATGCTCATTTAGATAGATTGGAGAAAGCAGGAGATTAAAAGCCAGGGGTTTATGATTGTACAGTTTTATTTACAGTTAGAAACGTACCACTGATCAAACCTTAACTGGAGAAAATGTCGGGGATTTAAATTCGCCTGTGGATTCCCTAATTTGATCATGCAGACTTATCTGGGAAATAGAAGCTAAAAAGGACTTGTTTTCTGCACCGCCGCTGTATCAGGACCCAGCTAGCTGGATAGCTATAATACAGTGGATTGGTTTGGGGATCTTTAGGTGATATTGCTGTATTAGATTCCTGGTGTAACGGCGCTCATCGGTTTGCAGGAGAAGCTCTAATAACTGAAGTGGTGAGTACACTTTTCTGTACATAGTGCAGCTAGCTAGCTCTGATCAATCACACACACACACACACACACAGAGAAAATCTTAACCCTCATTTATTACTGTATGGAGCTTGCTTTAGCATTAGCAGTGCAGTTGTGGCTTTTAGTAAAGGTCACTATTTGGCAAACGTGACCGCAAGAGAAATAAATCATGTCTGCTGTATATCAGGTCAATAATAATATTTACATTTTTCAGAGTCATGCGACAGATTGATGCAGTGCTTAGTTAGCCGGTTAGCTCTCTGGATTCGAGCATCTTTATTTGCTAGGATTTAATTCACGATAACTTAGTGTTATGCTGTGTATTTTGCTTTGGATTGTTTTACTAGATAGATAGATAGATAGAGAGATGGATAGAGAGATAGATGGATGGATGGGTGGATGGATGGATATCTCAACAAAGGGTAAGTGTCATGCATAAGGTTTCATCCAGCTGTGCTAGTTCAGCCAAAAGTAAACAAGGTTGAGTGTGATTTCCTGGCCTGGGAGGTAACAGGTGCACTAGAGAGGGAGACTGCAGAGAACACACCAGGACACCTCACTGTCTTCACCTGTGTGCTCTTTCAGCACTTATAATGAGGTTATAGCTGTCTAACAAATGCATTCATCTTCATTAACCGCTTCATCCTGGTCAGTGGATCCGGAGCCTATCCCGGGAACACCAGGAGTGAGGTGGGAATACACCACATGTGGGTGAGATGTCAGTCCATCACAGGATGCCACGCACACATAGACTCACTCAGTCATTGACATATAGGGGCAGTTTAGCCTGTCTGTTTACTGGCCTGTTTTTCCCAGCCACTGGGAGTGTTCTCTCAGTGCCAGTCCCAAGCACGGAGAGGGTTGCGTCAGGAAGGGCATCCAGCATAGAACCTGTGCCAAATCAACATGCGGACTGATTATCCGCTGTGGCGACCCCTAATGTGAACAGCTGAAAGGACAACAACATTTACTGGCCTGTTTTTTTTGGATGGGGAGGAAACAGGAGAACCCAGAGGAAACGCAGGAAGACCTTGACACTTGAAACTCTACACAGACAGTAACTGAGCTCAGGATCCAACCAGGAACCCTGAAGCTGTGAAGGCCACCCTAATAATAACCGCACATCAACATATTCATTCATTCATTCATTCATTCATTCATTCATTCATCTTTAGTAACTGTTTTACTGAAGTTTTACAGTGAATTCCTGGAATACTGGGCATGAGGCCATAATACATGCAGATGCTGTACTGGTCTGTGGTGGTGAAGCAGTAGCTCATTTGTGCGGAGGAAGCTTTCCGGACAGCCTACGGCCTTATCATCACCTATGATCACGAGCTGTGGGTAGTGACCAAAAGAAATAAAGTTGTGAGTACGGACAGCGGAAATGAGGTTTCTCCGCAGGGTTGTGACAGTGTGAGGAGCTCGGCAATCTGCGAGGTCCTTGGAATAGAGTCACTGCTCTTCCAAACTGTTGAAGTGGTTTGCGCACCTTACAAGGATGTCCTCAGGATTGGCTCCTTCTAGATCTGTATCATGCACATCCAATAGGATGGAGACCCCAGGGCCGACCCAGGACCCGCTGGAGATATTAGATCTTTGTTAGTTGACTTGGGAACATGGCTGGGGATAGAGACGTCTGGACTGAATTTCTCAAACAGCTGCCACCATGACCCCCACCAAGAAAAGTGAAAGAAAAATGAATGAATATATACACTCAGTGACCAGCACCTTATAGGTGCACTTTGTAGGGAATCAGCTGCTGACTGTAGCTCATCTGTTCCTGTACACTGTCAGCCTCCATCTATCCAGTCCATCAATGAAAAGTGCCCATCACTGGCCAGATGTTATTTGACTGGTCTACATTCCCAGCACTAGGGCTTTTAAATGTCACAGTGTCACTGCTGGGCAATAAACAGTCTCTTTAAACAAAAGTATCTAGCCAACAGGGGTTCTGTAGAAGTGAGACTAGCATCTATAAAGATGAACTATAGTTTCTAAAGGTGGCACGGTGACGGTAGCGTTGCAGCCACACTGGTCCAGGGTCCCCAGTTTGACAGTGATCTCAGATTACGGTTTTTCACATGTTCTTCCCATGTTCATGTGGATTTCCTCTGGGTTCTCCGGTTTCCTCCTATCTCCCAAAAACATGTTGGTAAGTGGATACACTTAATTTCCCCTAGTGTGAATGAGTGGGGGAATGTGTGTGTCCATGGTGCACTGGCGTCCCATTCAGGGTGTATTCCTGCCTTGCACCCAGTGTTCCTGGGATAAGCTCCTGATCCATTACAACCCTGACCAAGATAAAGCGGTTACTGAAGATGAGTAAATGAACATGGATACTAACTGTACACTTCCAAGGTTAACTATCAGAGTAGGTCTGTTGTGGCCAGTAAATGTACACGTTACTTGAAAATCACAGCAACGCTGCTGCACCTGTTACACTCGTGCCAGTGCAACACACACACCGCATTGTCCGTCTTACTGCTATGCTGATGATCCATCACCCAAATAATGTCTAGTCAGTAGTGGTGCTCTGGTGGTACTGTTCCACTGAAAGGTGGACTGGACATGAGTGAAACACAGCGAATGCTAATATTCATTTAATGCTGCAGATGTTCTGCGTATGTAAATTACACATATTTACTGTTTCATCATGGTGGAGGAAAGGACAGGTTCAGTTGTTAGATAAGTTTAGGGATTTATTCCTATAAATACAACTTTTGGGCTCACTGATTAAGCAATAGACACTTGCTTATATCTGTAACTGCTGGCTGCATTATATACAGCCTTACAAAAAGTGCACATGTTAAGAAGATGCCAAAATAGATAAGGCTAGCTGGCTAACTAACTGGCTAACATTAGTGGTGAACACAAAGACTTATAAATGAGAGACTTTTAAATTATTCGAATACGAAATTTACACACGTATTTCACGTCTAGTGTTTGTGTTTTTATTTTGGTGTGATTTTGTTCACGGATCATTTATTTTCGCATGTTACTTTTTCACGTGTAGGTCGTGTGGCTACATCTATCAGATATTAATGATTCTAATGTGATCAACAAGTATTCCCATGATGTCACCCATGTTTACTTGAGTTGTTTACATGTGCAATTTCACCTTCATTTTTTTTTTTCACATGATCACATCTTGTTCACATAATTACATGGGAAAAACATGATCATGATGCAAAATGCGTGTGAATTTTCCATAACAGACATTTACATTTACATTTACGGCATTTGGCAGATGACCTTTCCAGAGCGACTTACAGAAGTTCTTTGAAGTCTCTCAGAAATACATTATGATACTGGCTCACTAGGTCACAAACTAGGAGTACCATCCGTCCAAAAACTTTGTTGGGAAGGTAATAGACAAGCGCTCAGACAATACTTTTTTTTTGTGTGTGTGTGTAAGTGCTAACTTAAGTACTTTAGGAAGCGGTAAGTCTTTAGACATCATTTGAAGACTGCCAGTGACTCAGCTGTTCGGACATCTAGGTGAAGTTCATTCCACCACCTTGATGCCAGAACAGAGAAGAGTCTCGATGCAGACCATCTAACTGCACATGAAAGCAATGTAAATACTGCCTGTAAGAGATAATTTAAGACTTAATTTAACACTGTAGGTACTACTTCAGGCCAAAATCCCCCTTTAGGGGAGATTTTTAGGGCATCCATGAAGCATGAAGTAAATGCATGATGTAAATGAAGTAGGGGAAAGTCATAGCACGTGTGCAGTGAAGGCTAACTCCTCTCCCACAGGGATGGACAATGCCCATACTAAGACGGTCGAGGAGGTGTTGGGGTTCTTTGGAGTGAACGAGTCCACAGGTTTGAGCAGTGAGCAGCTGAGGAAGAATCGCGAGCGATGGGGTGCCAACGGTACACTGCCATTACACATACAACGACAACATTGTTATAGCCAATAAAAACACTCTTGATTCTAACCCAGTTTGATCGTTGATGTTTCAAAAGCTGATGAATGTGAAGTATAATAAGTAGAAAGCAATGTGATGCACAGAAATTCATTTAAAACTCTTCTCTTTTCTTTTCCTACTGGATCTAACACTTCGTCATGCAGAATTACCAGCAGAAGAAGGTAAGAAACACAAACCTCTGGTCTGGGGCTAATTAATGATAAGCATTCTAAGGGCCGTATTCAGAGTCGCCGACTTTAGTCCAAAAGTCATTTAAGTATTTACGTAGGGAAATTTACATGTATTTATAGATGGGTAATGCACGTGCTTTAGTCGATTCTCTTGGGGCCCCATTTAGATTATGTATTCACATCCTAATACTTTTGATATTGTGCACCACGTTTTATTGTGTACACCACATTAGATAAAATCTGAGGTCATGAAATTGCCGCAATCACATGTAACTAAGACACGCCTCTGTTTTACTCAAGCTCCACCCCACATGCGTATCTCTTGCAAAACTTCTGAAATAGCGCTTAAGTAGTTATGTCTGAGGTCTGAAGTGCATACTGAAGTGCAAAATAAAAACTTTACTGCTCGCATGTAACTCAATTCTGAATACAGCTTTTGGTCTTTTAAAAGCCTGGATGCAAATGCTATGTTTTTGTCTGGCTATACCTACGGTATACCCTGGAGGGGTATTTTGGAGGATTTGAGTTGATGTGTGGCCTGGATAGATTTGTATAAAACTCAAAAAGCTATGTTGACATGCTGCCTAGTAATCTAACCAATAAAACCCCACCATGTACACATCTTACGTGAAATAGACTAATCTGATTTGTGTGACGTTTGTATCCTGCTAAACAAGGAGGATCATCCGTTGAATAGAAATATAAACACTGTGTAAACACTGTGCAAACACTGCATAAATGATGCAAACTGGTTAAGTGTGGAAAGAAAATTTACGTTTCACATTTTAAAAATTTGTTCTCAGTATATTTTACAATATATTTTAAAGCAGAATGATGTCAAGTGATGATGACAAATTCTTTTTGCAGTCTGTTAAATTTGCAGTTGTAGTATGGTTTGCTGAGATATTGATATTGTTTGGAATTTAAATTAAGACCTCATATAAAGCTATACCCAACTTTGGTTGTTTAAAGTAACTGTTTGTTACTGTGCAACAGGGCTCACAAGCTTTTTTTATGGTAATTATAACATTAAATGCAATTTCCTCACATGTGAATGCTCTGTATGACATGCAGTATATGGCCAAAAGTATGTGGACATCCGATCATCACACCTGTATGTGCTTTTTGAACATCTCAGTTCAGATTTAGTTCCTCTCTGCTCTTATAATAACCTCCACTCTTATGGGAAGACTTTCCACTAGATTTTGGAGCGTGGCGGGAGTGCGGATTTGTCCATTCAGCCGCAAGAGCATTAGTAAGGTCAGGCACTGATGTTGGGCAGGAAGGCCTGTGGAGCAGTCAGCGTTCCAGTTCAGGGCTCTGTGCAGGCCACTTGAGTTTTTCCACTCCAACCTTGGCAAACCATTTCTTCATGGATTTCGCTCTGTGCACAGCGGCATTGTCATGGTGGAACAGATTTGGGCCCCTTAGTTCCAGTGAAGGGAAATTGTAATGCTACAGCATGCAAAGACATTCTATACAATTGTGTGCTTCCAACTTTGTGGCAACACTTTGGGGAAGAGCCACATATGGGTTTAATGGTTAGATCTCCACCAACTTTTGGCCATATTGTGTATAAAATGCATGTTTTCAACAGCATCGTGTGTAGAGTACATGGGTACACATTAGGGCAGTTACGGTTTAAAATTTTCATGTTATTGATAACCTAGCCTAAAAAAAAAGCCTAGATGTACCATGGTATTAATTAACCGTTTAAAGAAAAAACACACACAAGCTGATGGTCAAAATTAAAGGAAAAAAAAAATTATTATGAAAGCTTTGTACAAATGTCTCTTTGCACGTCCTTGTATATACATTATAACACAAACCAAAATGATCAAATCCCATAACTGTTTTTCTTTTTTATATTTTTGTGAATGACTTTTACATATAATCCCTTACATTGTCAGTATTAATCATGTTGTATAATGTTATAAGCTGAAAGAGAGAGTGGCTGCGAGGAAAGCAGTACTGATTAGCCAAAAAAATATAGTTTCATTTAGTGCTGGTCAGCAATGCCGTGTTCTTCTGTGCATTTGACAGCTGACATGTTTGATAAAGTTCCGAACATGCTAGGAGTGGCAGTAAAGGTGGCAGCGTAACATGTTTACAACAGTCCAGAGGGTGGGGTTACAATATTTCTGAGTAGTCGCACACAAAAGGGATGATAACACTGGAGTAAGGAGCATCAGCATTTTAATCTGTATTTTTTTAAAAAGTCATTGCTGAGTCCTATCATACACCATTACTAACCGTGAAACCCCATCTGTGTAACAAACCTAGTACACATAAACAGTTCATTTGGAATTTGCAATCAGAATAAAAATCTTTGCATGTAAACATAGCAACTATGTTGAAAGAGTGTGTTTGTAGCTCTGGTTACTCTGGCTCTGTAAGTAAGAGGAGAGGACTTTGTTGATGTTCCCCTAAAACAACCTGATTCTTCCTCTCTCTGTTTACAGGGAAATCTCTGTGGGAATTGGTGCTGGAACAGTTTGAGGATCTGCTTGTGCGGATTCTGCTGCTCGCAGCCTGCATTTCCTTTGTAAGCGCTAATGGGAACCAAAACATCACAGCTGTGATGCTGAAATACTGTCCCTCTCCCAGCAACCCCCTCTTCCTTCACTGTGCATTTAGTAATCTGATAAGCACTATTGCTAAGAACTTCTCAGATCATGAGCACTATCGTCTAATTGCTACAGTATATTGTGACCATAATGCACTCGTGCTCTTTCTGCATTTACTTATTCATCATGTTCTGGGGAAGGACTGATTAGATTTCATGTCTCTGTCAGACCCTGGCCTGGTTTGAAGAAGGGGAGGGCACCATCACTGCTTTCGTAGAGCCTTTTGTAATCCTCCTTATCCTTATCGCCAATGCCATCGTGGGCGTGTGGCAGGTAAGTCTGTGATAATGTACACCTGTACACCTGCTCATTCATACAATTATCCAATGAGCAAATCATGTGACAACAGCGGAAAGCATACGATCATGCAGATACAGGTCAAGAGATTCAGTTAAAGTGTTCACATCATACACCAGAATAGAATAAAATGTGATCTCCCTGACCGTTTCATGGTTGTTGGAGCCAGAAGTCCTGGTCTGAATAGTTCAGAAACTTCTAATCTTTTGAGGTTTTAACACAAAACAATCTCTAGATTTTATAGAGAATGGTGTGAAAAACAAAAAATATCCAGCGAGCAGCACTCGTGTAAAACTTTGTTGATGACGGAGGTAAGCGGAGAACGGCCAGACTGGTTCTAGCTGACAGGAAGGCTAAGGTAACTCAAATAACCACTCTTTGCAACAGTGGTGGACAGAAAAGCATCTCAGGATGCACAAAACTTCACACTCACACACTGAGCAGAAGACCAGGTCGGGTTCCACGCCTGTCAGCGAAGAACAGGAATTTGATTATCAAATGGGCACAGGTTTCCAGAAACTGGACAGGTGATGATTGGAAAAATGTGGTCTTGTGCTGTTGAAACAGCCTAATCATTCTCCTGTCATCAACAAGACGTTTCGGCTCACTGGATGTTTTTTGTTTTCCGTACCTTCCTGTGCAAACTCTGGAGAACTCTGCATAAACATCCCAGGAGCTCAGCAGTTGCTGAAATACTCAAACCAGCCCATCTGGCACCAACAACCATGCCACACTTAAAGTCACTGACATCACATTCTGATTGTTCTGATGTTTGATGTGAACGTTAACTGAAGCACTTGACCTGTATCTGCATGATCTTATGCATTGCGCTGCTGCCACATGACTGATTGGATAATTTCATGAATGTGCAAGAGTACAGGCGTTCATAATAAAGTGAACAGAGAGTGTACATATGCACATTTACACATAAATAAATCTTTAATTATATTTGTTTATCTAGGAGCGTAATGCGGAAAATGCCATTGAAGCACTGAAAGAATACGAACCAGAAATGGGGAAGGTGTACAGACAGGACAGGAAGAGTGTACAGAGAGTCCGAGCCAGAGATATTGTGCCTGGTGACATTGTTGAAGTGGCAGGTAAACAGAAAATCTACTCACGTCATCCCCTGCTGTGCTACACTGTGCTCAAGAGCTGGTTCTGTTCCCTGTCTGATTACTCAGTACAGTCAAATAATTTTTAATAATAGTAAATTTGTGATTTATGTCCAACATCACATGGTATGCATTTTGATGTACATTTTCAGTGAAATTATAAAGTGCAGAAGATGTACCGTGCCTTCAAGAATTAAAAATGAGCAAAACTTTATTTTATAAAATTAAAATGACACATAATCAGTGTTTTGGATGATCATCTCAGTCTCTGAATTTTGAGCCTGGTGTATGAATTGAAGGCAGCAGTCTAATCCTACTAATTTAAATGTTCACAGAAAGAAGAAAAGCTCTACTTGAGAAAATCTATGTGTTTAGATAAAATTATACAGCATCTCTATTTCAAAATATCACTCAAGGTTTGCGACTAATTCTAGTAGGAACTAAAATTGGTGAAAGAACAAAAATATATCATGATACTTCTTTTATTTCTTGATACAAAAACATAACAATAAATTTCACAATGCATGATTTTTTGAGGTTTCTTTTTTTTTTACACAGATAATCTGAACTAAATGTTAAAATAAATATAAAATGAAATGGCACAATGATTAGTCAGCAAGTTGATGCAGCTGTAATATAACAATACAGTGCTAGTCGATTGGTGTTAGCAAAATCTATGCATAGCCTTTTTTTAATAAAAAACATGAACATGGGTTTATTTATAATTGTACTATCCGTTGCACCCAGATGAGCCTGGTTCCTCTCAAGGTTTCTTCCTCATATCATCTCCGGGAGTTTTTCCTTGCCACCGTCGCCACTGGCTTGCTCATTAGGGATAAATTCACATATTTACAATATATTTTTTGTGAATCCATTTATTTCTGTAAAGCTGCTTTGTGACAATGTCCATTGTTAAAAGCGCTATATGAATAAAATTGAATTGAATTGAATTGAATGAAGCTGGGCAGTGTTGTAAAATTACTAATGATACTCGTGATCCTATCAAAAAAGTGAATCAAGATGTAATTTTTCACGATAACAGTAGCGTATCATCATATTGCCCAACCCGAAACGGCCTATAAAAATACTTTAAAAGCCAAATGAAGGTCTCTCACAGTCAATCTGTCAGTTGCAGCTGGAGAGCATCGCTGCTGTGACGCGAACTGGCCTTTTGTTTGCTTTGAGAGACCTATCAACATTGTCTGCTCAGGATCACTATAATCACAAGTGACCATCTCCAGGAAGCCATAAATACACTGCTGGAAAAAGACCCAGTGTTTTCTCGAGGAAGTGGTGAAGCATTCCTATAATTTGATTCACCAGAATAACTGTATATGTTAATTTTGTAATATTTAGAAAATATTGGAAATCAACTTAAGTGAGTTTGATTTTTTCAGTGTGGGCAGAAAGGGTTAAGGCCCAGGCTTGCAATTATTGGCATACTATTTAAGCTCTATTCTAGGAATCCCAGAGGTCATGAATAAAAATAAGTTTGACATCCTTCTTTATGTGCCCTAATACAGCCGTCATGGGTTCGGAGTGGTGAGTGGATTCGGCACTTTCACTGAGTAGTGGCATTTGACTGGGTCCCAACAAAGGCTTGAGAGAAATTTACATTTAGCGATATTGTTGTGGATTGAATGGATTAAGTAAATTAATAGAATTTTACTGCTTTACATGATGAACATGGCTTGTTACTAAGCACTGTATTCAGAACCTGCAGTATAGAAACACTAATACACGTAATTCATTGCAGTGTAATTGTATGAAGGCCATGGTTTAATGCCCCCATTTAAAAAAAAATATATATATATATATATATATATATATATATATATATAAAATAATATATATATACTGTATATATAACAAATTTTAGGTTAGCTAGTTTAGCTAGTTTAGTAATCATTAATCTAGGACCTGCTCTAACATGCTTCAGGCAGTTATTTTGCATATACTGCATCGTCATCAGGCTATTGTGTGTGTTGTAAGATAATCTATATCACTCAATTCTGTTATTCTGTAGTGTTTACATACCATAGTCTATTTGCATAAGCTAATAATTACAAATTACTGGCACCCCTGAAGGCTGTGTGCAGCTACTGGAAATGGGAAAGTACATGGCTTCTCAGTAAAGATAATATACTGAGTGCTACAAACTTTATAATATAGTTTCCATAACAATGGTATATTTAAGGGCATGACCACTCTGATTTAAAAACCTTGCCAGGTTCTACAAGAAATATGAGCTGATCTGGGAAAACCCTTCACATGGGCAATTTTTGACATTTTCTATATACATAGTTTCTATATACATAGTTCTCAAGACTACATGCTTTCCTGAACTGAAATATGTTTCCCTTTTTCCTCTCTCTCTCTCAGTGTATAGTATTTTAAACTCTCATTACCCTTCATGAAAATGAGGAAAACCTAATCCACTTATGGAAGAACAACATTACTGCCAAATTTGAAATAATTATATACATTTACAGTGAAATGAGTTATCACTTTGATAACTCATCCACATCAGTCTCGGTCACGTCACCTGAGGTAAAAGTCACTTGTGGTATTTTAAACACGGGGGTCTTCTCTGTGTGTGAGAGTGTGTAAGCACTCTTCTGTGTTTTGATGATGATGTGATGGCGCAGGAGCATCACAGACATTTTGACAGATAGTATCTGAGTACAAACTGAATTGATCAGGCTTAGGTCCTGTGATCAAATGATCAAATCGTGAAAAAGACACACTTAACTCGCAAGGTTTTAGCTAGCTTATGTTATACTAAAAAACAAAAACCAAGCTTTTAATTTATTTTATTAGCTTGAATGATTATTGTACTGTGAACTCTGCATAACACTTTACCCCAAGTAAAGTAATGATTTATCTTAGCCTGAATGGGATCCCTTTTTGATCTCTTTGCCCTTTTTGCAGTGGGTGATAAGGTTCCAGCGGACATCAGACTGACCTCCATTCGTTCCACCACTCTGAGAGTGGACCAGTCCATTTTGACAGGGGAGTCTGTCTCGGTGCTCAAACACACAGACCCTGTCCCTGATCCACGTGCTGTAAACCAGGACAAGAAAAACATGCTCTTTTCTGTAAGTGTATATACATGTGCATATGAGAATCATCTCTTTAAATACTATAACTGGTTCTTGAGTGTGTTGAACGTTTTACGATGTGCCTGAGATGTTTTGTGAGTGTGCACATGACAAGTTGATGTGCTCTGTGTGAGCGTGCGTGTGTGTGTATGTGTTTGTTGGGCCTATCTGTGCTGAATAAAACATCAGACGTGTTGTTTGCTCTCACTTGGTTGGAGAAATGATGTCAGAAGCACTCTGAGCTTTCATATGGATAATGACCAGGGTGCATCAGCCTCAAAGACCACACACAAACATACTCCAAAGCTTCCAGTCTTCCCTCCAGCTGAAGAGCTCTAATGGCTCTTGCATATCATAAAAGCACACCATTAGATGGTAGTGAGGCCATGTTCAGACCTCCAACTCTCACTCCCAAATGATTAGTTCTCCTTGGTTTCCCAAAGGCTGGAGTTATATTTAATTTTGATTTGATTTCAAACACCATTGCTCCCATACTTGTCTGCATACCGCTTGTACATCTGCAAGATTCAATTTTCTGTCCACTAGAGGGCATGTCAGAGTCAAAACATATCTTATCAGCACTGGAATACCTTCTTTGACCACTTTCGCTGATTTTGCACAACAGGGTGCACAGGAAATATGGCAGGATTTAAAGAAAAATTCACCCTGAAACACAGGAGTAAACTCAGAAGTTTATATTGAAACTTTTGTGATGCGTTCAGCGATTCTTGTGATATGTTGCTTGGTGCTGTAATTTTGTTATTAGGGAAGTTAGAGGTTGCCATGCAGCCATCACTGGGTGACATTACTAGCGCAGTTACAGTGATGTCTAATAGAAAAAAATTCAACAATCTCAAACATGAGGACAACAGTCAGGTTTTGCTGTTAGCTCCTAAATACAAATAGCAAGAGACACACAGTCAGCACACAGAGAATTCACAGTATGCACTACAGCTATCTAAGATCTGCATTTACAGGATTTAGCAGAGGTCCTTATCCAGAGGGACGTACAGAAGTGCTTTTTAGTCTCTATCAAAAAGACATATCCTCATGCTAGGATCTTGTGCATGTGTACACATAGTTGAACACAAGTATGACCTAATTGTATTTAGTTTTAACATTTGGGGGAAGACTTGTCAGCGGTTTCATTTCATTGCAGTTGCATTGCAGCTGTAGTTCAGTTCAGCCAGGAGTGACCTCTAAAAATTACAGACTGCAATTAACCAAGAAACTCCAGAAACTGTAATTTCCAAAATATTCTGCATATCCTTTATTTTTAGCGAAGTGACTTGTGGCCAAGTATGGTGACCCATACTCAGAATTTGTGCTCTGCAATTAACCCATCCAAGTGCACACACACACCCGGAGCAGTGGGCGGCCATTTTTGCTGCGGCGCCCGGGGAGCAGTTGGGGGTTTGGTGCCTTGCTCAGGGGTCTCACCTCAGTCATGGTATTGAGGGTGGCAGAGAGCGCTGGTCATTCACTCCCCCCACCTACAATCCCTGCCGGACCTGAGACTCGAACCCACGACCTTCGGGTTACAAGTCCGACTCCCCCATTATATAATGTCGTTTTAGTACATTTTGAGTCAGTGTGACTAGAATTGTCTTATAATCTTGTAAATGTTTTGCCACAATCTTGAAGATTTTTGCCACACAATTTCTGAAGCCTCTCGGATAAGCGGCGAAACTCATCTGAGTGGCAAAGTTATAACATATTATAAATCCAGTCACCTTGAGTTCCTGCCACACATATTTTGAAAATCTTGAAACTATGCAAGCATTTTGATCCCAGGTCTTGTGTGTGTTGATGCACAGGGCACGAATATTGCAGCAGGGAGAGCAATAGGTGTCGTAGTGGCCACCGGAGTACAGACAGAAATCGGTAAAATCAGGGACGAGATGGCAGCCACAGACCCAGAAAGGACGCCTTTACAGCAAAAACTAGACCAGTTCGGGGAGCAACTCTCCAAGGTAGTGTGCTCCGTTTATTTTCACTGTCACTTTTTTCTTCTGCTTTCCGCCTTCCTACACTCTCACACACTTATTAAGCTGGCATTTTTCTCACTGCCTTGTTCTTAACTAAGTTTGCAAACAGAACAGATTTTTTAATACTTCATTTTCTTCTTCATTTCTCACATACACACTATCCTCCTACGCCTATCTCCTATTACACTCTCTTTTCCCTCACACATCATTTTTCTCTCTGTCAGGCTATGTTATGATTTTAACTGAATGTGTGATTTTAACTGTTTCTGTGGTGATCTCCACTAGCGTGGCGTGTGTGACTATATAAATATATACATAGTACAGACGTATGATACAGTGGATATTAAAAGTCTACACACCCCTGTTAAAATGGCAGGTTTTTGTGAAGCAAAAGAACGAAACTAAGATCAGTCACATCAGATCTTTTCCCACCTTGAATGTGAAATTGCAAAGTACACAAATAAAGTAAAAAAACAATCAGAAGTTATTTTAGGGGAAAAAAAATAAATAAAAAACTTATAATAAGATAGTTGCATAAGTGTGCACACCCCTAAACTAATACTTTTGTTGAAACGCCTTTGATTTTATTACACCACTCAGTCTTCACTCAGTCTATCAGCGTGGCACATCTTCACTTGGCAATATTTTCTCACTCTTTCTGCCAAAAACATTCAAGATCCATAAAATTGTAAGGGCATCTCCTGTGCACAGCCCGCTTCAGGTCACCCTGCAGATTTTTATTTGGATTCAGGAATAATCTGAATCTGTCTAGGCCATTCAAAAACATTGATCTTCTTTTGGTTAAGCCATTCCTTTGTTGATTTGAATGCTTTGGGTCATTGTTGTGCTGAAAGGTGAAACTCCTTTTCACCTTCAGCTTACTAGCAGCCACTTGAATGTTTTACACTAAAATCGACTGGTATTTGTAGCTATTCATGATTCCTTCCACCTTGATAAAAGCCCCAGTTCTGGCTGAAGAAAAGCAGCCCTAAAGTGTGATGCTGCCACCACCATGTTTCACCATGGGTATGGTGTTCTTGTGGTTATGGAATTATTATACCTTTTGGAATTGGTTTCATCAGACCATTACACATTTTGCCACATGGTTTGGGCTGATATAGGTGGGCTTGGATGTTTTTATGAGAAAGGGCTTCCGTCTAGCCACCCTATATGAGACGTTGTTGTTATCACATGCAGAGAGTAATCAGTACTTGTCAGATGTTCCTGCATCTCCTTTAATGTTGCCATAGGTCTCTTGGCAGCCTCCCTGGTAAGCTTTTGTCTTGCCTTTTTTAAATTTTGGAGGGACGTCCTGTTCTTTGTAATGTCACTGTGGTGCCCCATTTTCTCCACTTGATGATGATGGCCTTCACGGTGTTCCATGGTATAGCTGATGAAATTCTGTTAGGCCCCTCTCCTGATCGATACCTTTCTACAACTATGATACCATACATGCGGACGATGGTTTCAACAGTCAAATCAAACCAAGAAGAGGCGAAGTAAATCCTCCAGAAACAGGTGATCTTTATTTGGGGTTAATCAGAATAATTTCACTGATGACAGCTGTATGATAATTACTTTTGCACATGAGATTGAATGTGATTGGTTCATTCTGAACACAAGCCACATCCCCAATTATAAAAGGGTGTACACTTTATGAAACTGAGTTATTGTAACTTTTTTATTTTTCCTATTTTTCCCTAAAATGTTTCTGGCTGTTTTTCACGTTATTTGTATACGTTATAATTTCACACTGAGGGTGGAAGAAGTTCTGACATGATTTATATTGCTTTCATTTTTTTCATCATCCAAAAACCTGCCATTTTAACAGGGGTGTGTCGACTTTTTATATCCATTGTATATTTGATATATAAATAATATAGTCATGATCTAATACAGATTACTACAGTTAAATCTGCCTCTATTCATCTGTTTTCTCTCTGTTTGTATAATCATGATTTTAACTGATTTTAAAGTGCCCAGGTCTGATTATATAGATAAATTATATCTTTATAAAAAGTATCTGGGTAAAATTTGTTACTACTGTACTTTTTATTTTTCATTTGAGACTTTCTCCGTAAGTCTGTGAAAACAGAAAATGCGGGAGCATTATGTGTGAGCTCAGTTTGTGATCTGGAAAAAAATAAAAATAAACTGGCACCACATCTTGACACAAACACAGTCAGCATGCAGATTGTTGGAGGATGCGCTAGTCCTCTAGCTGTACAACCCGTGTGCTAAGTTAGCCAGCTAGCTGACTTACAGTCAGGTCCATAAATATTGGGACATCGACACAATTCTAACATTTTTGG
Source organism: Pangasius sanitwongsei (assembly GCA_037576675.1). Taxonomy (NCBI): domain Eukaryota; kingdom Metazoa; phylum Chordata; class Actinopteri; order Siluriformes; family Pangasiidae; genus Pangasius; species Pangasius sanitwongsei. The sequence goes on from CM075005.1 coordinate 7,887,754, forward strand.
CTCTATACACCACCACAAT
>CM075005.1:7888333-7908975 GCA_037576675.1 Pangasius sanitwongsei
AGCGTCTGGTGATGTCTATGCGTTCCAGACTTCAGGCTGTAATTGACTGCAAAGGATTTGCAACCAAGTATTAAAAAGTGAAAGTTTGATTTACTTTTGGTCCCTTAACAAGTGGGAGGCACATATGCAAACTGTTGTAATTCCTACACAGCACTACCAGGACATTGAAGTTGGGTTGAGATGGCAGAAGGATATGGGGACATTTTCAATTTTCGTGTTTCTTGTAACTCAAATCACAGGTTTTTTTTTATTAACGAGCTTTTTCATTACCATTATTCACTATCAGTATCAATACACTATCATTTCTATAGCAACAGCTCACTGACAGCACCTTATATGGTGAATGCTAGACATATTCTAAGGCTAATAATTAAGGGATTTAAAAAGTCTTACGGAAGGAGACGCCAGTGTCAGTGCTTTGTAACAGTCAGTAAGGTTTCCACCTCAGGAGTCTTCAGGACAGAGGACTTTCCAGTTTTTCAGTAACATTATTTATTATAGCTGCTATAATGTAAGTGATGACCATAATTAACTTTTCATGTTCCACAACTTTAAATGTAACTATAAATGGTTAAAAAGCATGACGTGTTGTTACATCACATTACAGTACATATATTAATAAATTTAAAAAAAAATAATCGCTGACAAATTGCTGTGGAATAAGAGGAAGAAAACGGTTCAAAGACATGCTGTTATTGGATAATAATCTTCTTCAGGATGGTAACAGTAACTGCGCTTTGTGTTTGGCCGCTTCACACCACCCTGATGAATATTTTCCTATAACACCGCATCGCATCATTTTTTTTGTTCAGTTTATCATTGCGTATAGGTTATTTTTTAACGGCTTAAAATTACATATTCAGGAGTGTTTTAAATGTGGCTATGGTTATAACCACACTTATAAAGTTTATGCCTAGATTGACATAATCTATATTGATATTCATCTTTCTATTTTTCTGTTTTATTTCTTGCTGTCTCTAGGTTATCACAGTGATCTGTGTGGCAGTATGGGGCATTAACATTGGACACTTCAATGATCCTGTACATGGTGGCAGCTGGCTGAGAGGAGCTGTGTATTATTTCAAGATCGCCGTGGCATTGGCTGTAGCTGCCATCCCAGAGGGTACCGAATACATCTCAATCTCTTTTGAGTCTACTCTCTTTTGAGTAGACTACATACTACATACAACTACATGCGTTAATGAGTGTAATTGGCTACCCCATGCATAGCACACACAAAGGCACATTCATAGTTTGTATCTTATTTATTAGATGTATACGTAGGACACACGCTCCTTAAGAATCACCGGTTAAATGACCTGTTTCTGCATTTTATGTTTCTCCTTTCTCTCCCTCTGTGTCTGTCGTCCGTCTTGTAGGTCTTCCTGCTGTCATCACCACCTGCCTTGCTTTGGGCACACGTCGGATGGCGAGGAAGAACGCCATTGTGCGCTCACTGCCTTCTGTGGAGACTCTGGGCTGCACATCGGTCATCTGCTCTGATAAAACTGGCACTCTCACCACTAATCAGATGTCCGTCTGCAGGGTGAGTCAGAACATTTCAGTTCTACATTGTGTTCAATACACTTCATTAGACATTGTGTTCCAAGATAGTGTCAATAACAGCAGCTTTGGAAGGTTGCTTCACCCTATGTTATGTGTTTCTTTCTATTAGTGTATAACAAGGCCATTGTTGTACTTTAGTTTAACTATGCATGCTCATGATGGCCACCTCTCTTATTCTGAGCTTTCTCGGTGTATGGCAGAAATTTCCATTGCATCTCCTCCTCATGTGCAATACCAACTTTCTGTGTGGCCCAAACAATATTTTGATGTCCGGAATATAGACTGTTCTGTATGAAGCAATATACAGGACAGCAGTAAGGGAGACTCCAGGTCAATTTTTGGTGTTTATCCAGGGAACACTGGGCACAGGGCAGGAATACACACACTTCAAATCTAGGGACAATTTAGATTGTCCAGTCCATGTATGGGCATGTTTTTCAGAAGTGGAAGGAAACCAGAGGAAAACCTATACAGACAATATCTGAAACTCCGCATATCCCAAACTCAGGATAGAACCAGGAATCCTGGAGCTGGTTGGGGGTTCGAATCCCACCTGTGTGCGTGGAGTTTGCGTGTTCTCCCCGTTCTTCAGGGGTTTCCTCTGGGTACACCGGTTTCCTCCCCAGCCCAACGACATGTTTTGTAGGCTGATTGTCACTTCCAAAAATTGTCCATAGTGTGTGTACAATTCTGCCCCGCGATGGCTTGGCATTCCGTCCAGGGCGTCCCTCGTCTTGTGCCCCGAGTCCCTGGGATCAGCTCCAGGCTCCCCCACAACCTTGTGTAGGATAAGCGGTACAGAAAATAGATGGATGGGTTGTGTAGTGTGATACTTTCCTGTGGAAATAATTTGCATCAGTTTTAAACTGGATTCACAATGCACTATGGAATTCAGACAAATGCATGGCTATAGTAAATACATTTAGATAGAAGATTGTAGTATGCACTAGTTTATGACAGCAACAACACTTATGGTGAAAGATTTTGGGGGAAAAAAAGCTAACAGAGTTTGTCTGCAGTTAAATGACAATTCCACGCTGCTTCATAGCAAAATATACATCCCAGAAGGGATGAGAAAAATGGCATGTAAACTTGCCAGTGAGGGTTGTTTTAGGCTCTGGTCTGCCCTCTAGTGGATAAAGCTTTTCATCCTAAAAATGCACGGAAGATATACAGTATACAGGCAAGTGTGTGAACAATGCAGTAATGTGTCTCAAACTACATTTGTTTAACTTTTACCTTTACCTGATTTTCTTTATTTTTGTTACATGATTGTTACAAACCTATCAATGTAAACATCTGCAGGATCAAATTCACTGCAAATGATATCTTGCTTGCCCAGTGAAACTGATTCTGATTCTGATAAAAGAAGGTTTTTATGTAGAACAGATTCCTCCTAATGTGATTTTTACTGATAAATGTATGACTGTAGTGGCTGAATAACTTTTCTATTCACAAATCAATCATATAACAGATAAATATAATAACAGAATGATCGAGCACAACTCTAATGATTCTTATTAACTTTACGGGTGGGTGTGTGTGTGTGTGTGGGCGGGCATGCATGCATGTGTGTGAAGATGTTTGTTGTGGAGAAGGTCACAGGCGAGAGGTGTGTTCTGAATGAGTTTACAGTGACTGGATCCACTTATGCACCTGAAGGAGATGTGTGAGTGATTTTAACATTTACTTATAACACACATACACACACACACACACACACACACACACACAATTTGACTAACCACAATACAACTGACATTGCTTCTGTACCTGTGTCATTGGCCTGCTCATGATGTAAACATAACATTTGTAACTCACACTTATTTACCTCTTTGCCAGATATAATCTTCTCTTCTTATCACTGAGATCTTTCTGCACAGATATAGGGATGGTGCAGTGGTGCGATGTAGTCAGTATGATGCCCTGGTGGAACTGGCCACAATCTGTGCCCTGTGTAATGATTCTTCTCTGGACTACAATGAGGTGTGTACAGGTGTACACACATAAACACACACATGTGAACAGAAATACAAGCTCTGCTGTTCAAAAGTTTAGAAACTGGCTTTAGAAATTATATATTTTAATATTTTAGCAGTGCATTTTGTAGTGTTTTCTTATTTTAACCTGTATTAATGAAACACACAAAACAGTATCATAATGAAATAAGGAAGTACAGAATAGTATACAATTCTCTGTGAAATGATCTATAAGATAACTATTGTAACTATAATGCTAATTATTAATGATTACTGAGATATAACATATTCTCTCCATTCTATTCTCTCTTCCTCACACACAAAATCCATGCTTACACAGAGTAAATGTGTGTATGAGAAGGTGGGGGAAGCTACAGAGACCGCGTTGTGCTGTTTAGTGGAGAAGATGAATGTGTTCGACACAGACCTGAGGAGTCTCACCCCTGCAGAGAGGGCTACTGCGTGCTGTTCGGTGAGAGGACGAGTGTGTGTGTGAGTGTGTGTGTTTGTGTATGAGAGTGGGTATGGGTGGGCGAGGTTGGGAGAGGATGGGTGAGAGTGTGAGAAAGGGTGATTGTTTGTGAGAGAGGGTGGGTGAGAGTGTGTGGAAACGGAATAGCGAGTGTTATCTGCAATGCACATCTGCAGTGTGTGAATAGAGACTTGTTGTTCATCGCTGTTTGTCTTTCTCGGTTTGCCTTCAGGTGATAAAGCAGTTAATGAGGAAAGAGCTCACGCTGGAGTTTTCTCGAGACAGGAAGTCCATGTCCGTCTTCTGTTCTCCTAACAAACTGGCCCGCTCCGCCACAGGAGCCAAGATGTTTGTTAAGGTCTGTTTGTCTTCTCTCTTCATGTCTATAATTGCTTTTTTCACTGCCGAATTTTAGTATAATGATCAGTTATCCAAGTTGTTGCTTTTGTCCAAAGCAGTGTTGATGACAGGGAGAGAAAAATGTAAAAAAAATAAAAAATAATAATAAATGTATAATAAAATGGAACAAGTAGCAGGTTATTTTTTATATGAGAGACCTAGTCATTTCCCTCAGATCGCTATTTGATCACATCTCTTTCCTCCCTTCTCTCTGTTAACCACAGGGGGCACCAGAGAGCGTTCTGGAACGCTGTCGTTGGATCCGGGTTGGTGGTGGGGCGCGGGTGCCCTTGACCTCTGACCTTAGGGAACAGCTCTTAGGCACAGTAAGAGAGTGGGGTTCAGGTCGTGACACCCTGCGCTGCCTTGCCATGGCAACCAGAGACTCACCCCCCGACCCTCGAACACTGAACCTGGAGAGCTCATCTGCCTTCTCCGAGTATGAGGTACGCGAGGCCGAGCATCATGCAGGTGCTTTTTTTTACACCGCCGAAACCTGAACAGTTTTTCCACAAAAGAGCTTTCTTTTATATGGCGAACTCAGTACCATTCCCACCACCATTCACTTGCAGCCTGATGCCTGGTACTCCTCAGGTTTGAAGCATCTGCATTCCCAAAATTATCTGAGTAGGGTCTGCACCTGTGCCCAATTTCTTGTCCCATTTTCTCCCAGTTCTGAAAAAAAAAAGTCATAGCATAGCTGAACATGCTTGGAGAACTGCTAACTGCTCTATTCTGTTTTACATGAGCTGGCAAAAGCCCTGTGATTGGCTAGGTAAAAAGCAATGCCAAGTTTAGTTTAACACCTTGTGGCATTTGGGCAGGTTTAAACACTGCAATCCCCGAGCACCCAGTCCAGGGGCAGGGATATTACAACAAACTAATGTAGCAATGAATGTTTGTGTGTGCTTTACTGGCAATTGCAATTTTATTGTTAATGAAATTTCCTCTGAAAAGGTTTTTAGACATCCTCATCATTCTCAATCCATGTCTGAACAGAGGAAAAAGTAATGCATTATATATCAATGTGTCAGTAAAACTGATGAAGGGGATCAGATATACACAAAAACATCTTCAAGATTGCAACAGAAATTCTCAAGACTTTTATCAGCAACACAACTGGATGATACACTAGAATCTGTCAAGATTGTTTTAATGTTTGCTGTGCCTCAGGGGATATGCATGTCTGATCAAACTGTTTTGCTCTCAAGCTGCTGGAAATGCAGGCGGGTTCTCAAAACAGTGACAGCTATAGGTTATTGTGGTCCAAAGCAATGCGCTAAGTAGCAACATGGGCTAATTGTTTGCAAAAAAAAAAAAAGCTGTTATATTCTGTCAACTATTTAAATAGACTAGCTTAGATGCCTTACTAATTTGTTGCATTACAACATGTCAGTATCTTAGGTTTAACTATCATGCTATAGGCTGTATACTCTAAAGATCCAATAACAAAAGAAATCTACCATGCAAGATTGTGGGGCAGATTGCTAAATTGGGGAGAACTTCCAAATTGCATTAATCAATTTCATTAATAAGACACAGGACTCTTGTATTTTTCATGTTGCATCCAAAATTATTGGATATGATAAATGATTTCCAAAAGTACCATAGTACAAATACAGGACAGGAATATGATGGAGGTGTATACAGTATATTTTCCTCTCCTGCAGTCGGAGCTGACGTTTGTGGGGTGTGTGGGGATGTTGGACCCCCCAAGAAAGGAGGTACTGAGTGCTGTGCGCATGTGCAGGCAGGCTGGTATACGTGTCATCATGATTACAGGTAAGTCTACAATAGGTAAGTGCTAGCATGAAATCACTTTAATTGTCTATTCGTTGCAGCAGGTACGATATGAAATAATGATACCGGAAGAGCTTTCATTCACAAAAACTTGCAAGCTTTTGTCATTAGATAAACACCCAAATGGGCTTTTTATACAGTGTAACATATAGCTAGATAACTGGAAAAAAAAATAACACTAGCTACATTCACTTACATGTAATTTGTTCTGTGTTGCAGTATGATTTCTAGTCTACAACCAAATGCACATCAAAGAGGCCACAAAAATCCAGCAGCTACACAATATTTCACAATTCACAAACAAGGCTCGTTTTTTAAATGGCTTGATATACCTTATTTCTAATTGTTGTCTGTTTTTGTGTGGCATGCAGGTGACAATAAAGGCACGGCGCTGTCAATCTGCCGACGTGTTGGGATCATCACAGAGCAGGAGGAAGAGGAGGCAGAGGGTGCACTCTTTGGTGGAGGGCTGACCGGGCGAGAGTTTGACGAGTTGCCACCCCACCTGCAGCGCCAAGCCTGCCACACCGCCCGGTGCTTCGCCCGCGTTGAACCCACCCACAAGAGTCGCATCGTAGAATACCTCCAGAGCCTCAGCGATATTACGGCTATGGTGAATATGGAAAAAAAATTCATACAAATCTCATGTCATTTAAAGTTTATGTGTACAATCTATATTGTGTATTAATTTCTGGCTTTATGAAGTATATTGTGTATTTATTTAACCATTTATTCATTAATTCTTAACTAATATTTTAATATTTTTATATTTTCCGTTCTATTTTATGTACCTTGTATTTGCCGAGTTTATTTAGTATTCATTTATTTTATGTATAGTTTTTTTTTTTTGGTACCTGATTTATTTTAATATACTGGCTAATATATTAATACACCTTTGCTCCGCCCTCCTTCCTCTCTCAGACAGGTGATGGAGTGAACGATGCTCCTGCTCTGAAGAAGGCTGAGATCGGGATAGCGATGGGCTCGGGGACGGCGGTGGCTAAATCAGCCTCTGAGATGATCCTAGCTGACGATAACTTCTCCACTATAGTGGCTGCAGTGGAGGAGGGTCGAGCCATCTATAACAACATGAAGCAGTTTATTCGCTACCTCATTTCTTCAAACATTGGCGAGGTGGTGTGGTGAGTGCTGAGAGACAGAGAGAGAGAGAAATACATGATATTACTGCACACATATTATGATTCTGCAGTGCCATCCATGGTGCATTCTAGCCAGTGCTCCTGGGATAGGTTTTGCATCCATCATGACCCTGACCAAAATAAAAGAGATGAATGAATGTAATAAGGTTATTATCTGATTTCAGCATTCATTCATTTAGCCGCTTTATCCTGGTCAGAGTCGCGGTGGATTTGGATCCATTCCCGGGAGCACAGGGTGTAAGATATAAATACACCCTAGATGGGACACCAGGGCATTATGCACACACTGACACAACTAGGGGCAATTTAGAGTGGCCAGTGTTTAAAAAAACATTGCAGGAAGTTTTAACTTTATGTTTTGTCTTTGTTGTTAGTGGGTTTATTGGCAGGCTGCAAAGAAATGGTGCAAACATCATGTATTTAGAAAGAAATCCAATATTTGACTGGTTCCCCTGGTATACCCAGATTTTTCCATTAGCAAAATACTGAAGCACATCTAAACTCATTGGATGAGTTATTGCCAAAATCACATTTTTTTTTACATTTATCACTTATCATTATGTACTTATAAACATACTCAGTATCTAGTGTATTATACAGGGCGTACAACAGTTTTTAGCAATATGCAAGTTAATTTACAAAACATTCTCTACATTATTGCCATTTCTTGGTAAACACACACAAAGTTGTCTTTCCCAGCTTTGGCTCCCAGTTTGGCAGCAGTGTCGTGTGTGATGTGCTTGCCATGTTTCCTGTTAAAGTCTGTCACAACCTTGCGACAGCTTCCCGATCCAGCCATGAGAATGATTTCAATACCTTCTTCTTTTGTCAAAGGCATTCTTAAAGGCTATCTGAAAAGTGTTCATTTCCCCCATGTATGGAGATTTTTGGGACACCCTGTAGAATCCTGTAATCTGACCCTGATGTTTCAGTGCTACTCTAATTCTAAAATTCCTATGAATCTGTTTCTTCTTTTTGTTATATCTTTGATCTCTCACCCTCAGTATTTTTCTGACTGCTGCTCTGGGAATGCCCGAGGCTCTCATCCCGGTTCAATTGCTATGGGTAAATCTGGTGACGGACGGCTTCCCTGCCACTGCGCTCGGCTTCAATCCCCCCGACCTGGATATTATGTCACGACCACCACGCTCTCCCAAAGAACCCCTCATCTCTGGCTGGCTTTTCTGCAGATACCTCATCATCGGCTGTGAGTGGGCATTGCATGTCAATTTGATCCTGGTCTAGTTGACGTTACTCAACCTCTCATACTACGTAAAGCATTACGTACGGAACAAAAAAAATACAAGGGGGCATCCTGTTATAGAAATATAGGTGCGATACAGTCCAAACTGACCCCGAAGACACCCAACATCCAAGGCTCGTTCCATAAATATTAATGAAATATTTCCTAACAGACAACTTAAACATGTCAACAATTATATGTTTCTCTGTGTTAAATTACAACACGTTTTATTAGTCTGTTTATTATTAGGCCTACATTATGTGGAGCGTTTGCCATACAAGTCCCTGGGAATGTGCTGTTATTATAGAAACAATAGTGTGTTAAAATGAGCACGTTAATATAAACCTATGATTTGAATTACAGCCGGAACTACTTTCAGAGCAGCTGTTATGTAAGGAATAAAACACCAACACACTGTGCTGGTATACAAAAATAATCCCTGGGTTTATTGGGTGGTGTGATACGGCCTGGAGCCTATCCCAGGGAACTCTGGTCACAAGGCGGGGAACACCCTGGACGGGGTGGCAACTCATCGCAGTCAACGACATTAACAGTTATATTTTGACTGCTAGTAGGGGGGTGCAAGAGGGTTCTACCTGAAGTCTGATTGTGGTATGTTTGTGGGTAATGAGAACAAAACTGAGGAATTGGGAGGTAAGCTTTGGGATACCTTAACTGGACTCTGTTTTTCTTTTCCAAGCGCTTCTCAGTACTCCGTAACTCTTCTCTCTGCTTTATCTCATTGCTGCCGCTTACTGAAACAAGAGAGCACTTAGTGAATCATCCACAGGTGCAGGCTCATCCTTACCACTCGCTCTCCTGACTCCATTCTCCATTCACAAATCAGCGCTTGGCCACGCCTCCATTGCCACATACCCCCACTGCCCGACTCAGGCCAGGGAGAGAGGACTCTGCCACAATCTGCCCATTTATGCTCACCAGCCTGGACCACTTCGAACTTAAATAGCCAAAGTGGCAGATACCAATGAGTGATCCACTTGTTGGCATCCTTCATGCTGTGGAGCCACTAGAGTGGCATGATCCGAAAAGAGGGGAAGACCCATCCCAACAGATAGTATCGGGGGGTGAGGACCGCCCACTTGATGGCCAGACACTCTTTCATGATTGTTCTGTATTAGGTCTCCTGCACTGAGAGTTTGCAAGTGATGCACAGAACGCTCCTCCCCCTCCACCACCATGGACAACACAGCCCCCATCCCCCTGTCTGACATGTCTGTCTGTAAAACAAAGGGGAAACAGAAGTCAAGAGAATGTAAGGGTGGCCCGCCATAAAGTGCAGCTTTTAGAATAGAATAGAGTAGATTTTTATTGTCATTGTTTTGAACAGTGAAAGACTGTTTAGCAGCTCACAAGATTTTGGTATAATAGACAAACATAAATAGATACAAATTAAAAAAATAATAAATAAAATACAGGTATTCCAAAAGGTAAGAGAGGTACCCGATGAGGTACCCGATGAAAGCCTGTTAGCCCGGTTCCCTCCACTGGACCAGATGTGACGTTCCCTTTTTAGTGCGATTAGTCAGAGGGCTGCTGACATCCGAATAATTAGGCACAAGCCTACGATAATAGCCAGCCAGGCCCAGAAACTCACCTCCTTCCCAGATAGCAAAATTGGTTGTGGGCCTTATCTGGTTGAATTTAGGCCCACATACCACCACGGCCCACTCCCCTCGAATGGCCCTTAAGCTGCAAACTCATGCCAGAGCTCAGCCTAATGCTGTTTCACACAAGACTGTGAAAAAAAACTGTGCCAGAATTAAACCAGAAGGGCCTAAAGTAAGCCAGATCTCGCCCAGATTTTTTGCTATCAGGGTTGGGTCTCGAGCAGGCCATAATCACTGCGGTCTTATCAATTTGGGAACGCACTTGCCCATGGCCCAGGTAGAAGCCCAGATACCATAATTTCACCCATCCAGTTGCACACCTTTTTGGGTGTGCTGTGAATCCCGCCTATCTCAAGGATCTCAGGACAGCCCTCAGATTTTGAATGTTGGCATAGGCAATTGGAGTGGATTCTATCCATGAGTTATTGGAACGTGGCTTGGGCTATGAATAGCCCAAAAGGAGGGGTGACAAATTGGTTTAAACCAAATGGAGTGAAAAAGGCCATTTTTCCACGAGATGTTGAAGTCAAGGGGATCTGGCAATATCCCTTATTTTACTCAGTGTCGAATAAAAGCAAGCCACACCTAACCTTTTGAGCAGTTCATCAATGCTTGGGATTGGATACGCGTCAAATTTAGACACCGCGCCGACTTTTCTAAAGTCCACACAGTACCGGACTGATTCGATTGCTATGGGAACCAGGACCAGAGGGCCGATCCAGTCACTGTGGGACTCGACTTGATTACACCCATATCGAGCATAGCCGTGACTCCTCCCAAACCACTTGTTTTTTTGTTCAGGCAAACGGTAGGGGTGACTGCGTACAACCACCCCAGGGGTGTCTCAATGTAGTGCTCTATGAGACCAGTGTGGAATATTTGTGGGTAACAAGGACAAAACTGAGGAATTGGGAGGCAGGCTTGGGGATGGATTAACTGGACAGAGCATATATTAGTAAATCATCCACAAGTGCAGGCTTGCCACTCACTCTCCCAACTCCACTCTCCATTCACAAACTGGCGGTCAAACACGCTCTCGCTGCTACACTATGATGTTACATGTTACAATGTCTGTCAATTCACTAATGCTATCACAAGCATTATTACCTACATCCCAGTGTGTTGAGTCTAGGCAGTCACTTGCAGTCAGTCCACTACAGCCCAGGTGCTCACAGATTTCTTGATGAGTTTTGTTGATTTCAGTATCTGTATGTATATATTAGCTGTACCATAGCATGATCTGAATTTTCTAGAGGTGCTCTGGGTATAGCGCAATAGGCATCCTTTATTGTGCTGTAGCAATGATCCAGGGTTCTCTAGTTGGACAGGAATTCAGGAGCTATCCATGTCTAACCAAAACAGGAGGCAGAGGTGATGGTATAATTCTTATGTCCAGCAAGTAACAGCTGAAGTTTGTCCAGTTTATTTCTCAGAGATCAAATGTTAGAAAGAAATAATCCAAGTAAAGAGGGATGAAAGCCCCGACTCCTGAAGCATGCGAGTTACCTGGTGCACTTCCCCCTCTTTTGTGCTCTGCGACTTTTGTTTGAATGTTTTGAAAGATTTCCACATTTAAACATGGAAAGTTGTGTGGGCCTGTGTCGTGAATGGACAAAAGCTGTTCTCGTGTATATAAGTCAGACCATAAAAGAAACAAACAAGTGAGCAGAGACCAAACAACCGTGGCTGCCCTGGTTGGTACCCCTAATACATTGTCAGCACAACACTGGCTCTAGTGTAATATAATGATATGTAATTAAACATGTAGAAACACTATGTAAAGAAGATATAGGCTGTTACAAGAAGAAAAAACAATAACGAAGTTACAGCTCATGTCCGTTCCTAAAATATTTCTGGTTGCGAAATTTTTAAATGTAAAGCTGTCAAAACTAAATGATTAGCTCATAATTTATTAATCTCCTGAGAAACAAACATACAAAATATATACAGGAATTAACAATAAACGATACTTTGTGATTACAGAATGATACTTTGTGATTACAGCGATCATTTAAACAAGAACTTTTTCATTACTTTGTTGATACGGCATGTGTTTACACCAGAGAAGCACTGAAAGCGTATTGTAGTTTGGATGCTTACAACTACTTTCTTAGAGGAAATCTTTGCTCCTATAATGCGGATGGCATCTGTATTATGTATTGTGAAGCTGGAGCAAGTCAAACGCTGTCTGGTAGTATGGTTTATTGCTAGGAGGAAGGTGAAATTGCTTCAGTGTACATGAGTACAGTTAGCTAGCTAATTGGTTAGCTTTCTTTGGCAGATGAATGCATTGCACAGCTCAGTATTCACCCGTTTAGGATAGAACATGCAGTTCGTCTTGTCCTCTGGTTTTAAATGTCTCTGGTTTTCAGATTTGGTGAGTTTTGTAGTCATGTTGCAGTTCTTGTAGCTGTGGAACAATATGTAAGGGAACGTATGTCTGTGACTTGAGGAAACATCCAACAGTAGAACAACATGGTCCTAATTTTTATTTTAACATTGTGTCCTTAAATCAACCTACCAGATGTGTGAATTATGGTTGTTTGCTATTGTATTGAACGCTGTTTACTGCCAAATGGATATGTCCTAGAAACAGTGGCATCACTGTTCATTTATGAGCATTCATTATGAAACAGTCTATATGCTCTCGAGAAGGTAAGTTGATTTATTCTTGGTCTTTCTTGCTACAGGTTATGTGGGAGTAGCTACAGTGGGCGCTGCGGCTTGGTGGTTCATGGCAGCACATGATGGACCGAAACTCTCTTTCTATCAACTGGTCAGACAAACGTCTTAAAATGATTACATCACAATTTTTTATTCTAGTGAAAATTTTCTATTAACAGTTGATATTTAAATGTTAACAAAAATAGTAAGAGGGTTGTGTTTTTCATGCTTTTTAACTGGTTTCATAGCAATTCAATTTATATTTTTCTCTCCCTCTGTCAGTCTCACTATCTGCAGTGTAGTGAGGGACATGCTGACTTTGCAGGAGTTCAGTGCTCTGTATTTGAGTCACCGTATCCAATGACTATGGCTCTGTCAGTGCTGGTCACCATAGAGATGTGCAATGCCCTCAACAGGTAAGTGCTCCCTTCTGTCTTGATTTTTGGTGCAGTCCATTCTGAAGTGTGAACATTATGAATGAGAAACACCAACAGCAATCATCTGTAGAGTCAGTTAAAAATAAAGTGCTGAAAAACAATTAATTCAAGCTCAGGTCCCTCATACTCAGGTCCTACAGAGATTTGTGTTTACTCTGTTCTGCCACACCAAACCACCAAATTCAGTCCAAATAGGCTGTGGGAATTAGCTGATAAGTTGAATTGGGTGTGCTAAATGGACTAGAAAGCTAAACTCTGCAGTTCTGTGGCCCTCACTTCTGGAGCCTGACTTCTGCTGTGAACATCCGTCACTGGACCCTTTACTTCTAAGATTGTTTGCAGTGTTGTTACTCTGTTTACCTATAAAATGTTTACCAATAAAATGCAGGTCATGCTAGAATATTAAATATTAAAAGTATATTTAATAATAGTACATTGCAGCTAAAAGGACAGCCAAAACTAGTGCTGTGGCAAGTAAGTTGTCTGGGAACTTTTTAATTGCTATGCCAGGTAGCAGCCTGTACCTTATTCATATTCATTTGTGTTTGCGTGAACTGTGGGGAAGAATGCTATTGTCCAGAGTCTGAGCTGCCTTTTGTGCTGTTCCAGCAGGATGATGACTGTAGGGTGCATAGGACCAGAAATTCAGTGTGACTTGAGACACTTTGACTGGACACTGGAACCATCCGATAGAAAACTTGCTTCTATCAAATCTTGTTTCTATCACTTGTTTTTACATGCACGTAAAGAAACAAAAACAGATTGGAATGCTAATATTGTAATTAATGATTAAAAAATATGTTCAGTTAGGGTCCTTAGAAAGGTTATTACAAAGACTGGCTTTGATATTAATTTTGTGTGTGTGTGTGTGTGTGTGTGTGTGTGTGTGTGTGTTCTGTAGCCTGTCTGAGAACCAGTCTCTGCTGAAGATGCCTCCCTGGTCAAACCCCTGGCTTGTGGGTGCTATCTGCCTCTCCATGGCCCTGCATTTCCTCATCCTATATGTGGATCCACTGCCTGTAAGTCTAAACTAGTGTTTCCCTTGGTGACGTTCCTCACTTTGCTCTCTTCAAACTCCTAACATGTCTGGACAAAGAAACACAAACCACTGAATGCCTGGCATTGCTGTACTGTGTGAACAAGATCCTTTTCAAGTTCCTTTTTGTGCAATTATTTTTAAATTTTGTTGGAACGTGCATGCCTTTCAGGCAAGTGCATGTGTAAAATTCAGAAATACACATATAGTCTCAAATTATCACAACATAAATGCAACGTAATTTGTCTCTGTAGCATACCAATAAAAAACACTTAATGAAACCTACAAGAAGCCAGATTTATATATGCAAAACAAAAATACACTCGGTAAATTATTGAAGCAATAAGACAAAAAATCTACATAACAAATGAAAAATAAACAAAATACAAACATAAGATAAAATTATAGTAAAGATGAAAATAAACTCTTTCTTAGTGTTGCTGGCTCACTAGATCTGTAGCTATGTGACTTTCTGACAAAACAGTCAAGCAAATAAAGACAGATGACTGGAAGATGTATAGCCCAATCCAACACACCACTGATTCTGTCCCTGTAGCACTCTGTGACTCTCTGCTGCCCAGTCTGCCATGAAATCCATGAACGTGGCAACCCTGGGTCTCATACGCTCATACACAGAACAGATAAACATTTATTATAATTCTCATCAGCTCAATGAGATGCATTTTACAGATGTGTTCTTCCAGTAATCACTGAATGATTAATGTTTTTGAAAAATCTTTAAAGCATTTACCTCACTTCGGCTACATCCTGTTTTCACTGGGAGCACACTAGAAATAAAAGAAAATGCCAGACGGACAGACAAAATTTATTGGTCCCGGAAGGGAAAATTTGGCTGTTACAGCAGCAAAGACATTGATGCACTAGACAAAGTTTGATATGCAACACATATTAACAAACACACTATACGGCCAAAAGTTTGTGGACACCTGACCATCACACCCATATGTGGTTCTTCCCCAAACTGTTGCTACAAAGTTGGAAGCACGCTATTGTATAGAATGTCTTTGTATGCTGTAGCATGATGATTTCCCTTCACTGGAACTAAGGGGACCAAACCTGTTCCAGCATGGCAATGCCCCTTGCACAAAGTGAGGTCCATGAAGCTGAGGTCTATGAAGATGTTTTGCCAAGGTTGGCATGGAAGAAATCGAATGGCCTGCACAGAGCCCTGACCTCAACCCCACTGAACACTTTTAGGATGAATTGGTACATCGACTGCATCCCAGGCCTTCTCACATGACATCAGTGTCTGACCTCACTAATGTTCTTGTGCCAGAATGAGCACAAATCCGCACAGCCGTGCCCCAAAATCTACTGGAAATCCTTCCCAGAAGAGTGGAGGTTATTATAACAGCAAAGGAGGATTACATCTGGAATGGGATGTTCAAAAAGCACATACGAGTGTTATGGTCAGGTGTCCACAAATGTTTGGCCATGTAGCGTAACACATAGTGCAAAAAGACGTCAGGGATTATGATAAGATGCAAAATACAGCAAGGTGAGTATGGGATCTATGTATATGATAAGTCTATGCATATATATGTGTATGCAAATATGAATGAATGAATTGAAGGAATATTACATTACAGGAACATCTTGAGTCACAGGGATAAATGTCAGGTTGTGACACTTTTGAATCACTGATTTCTGATGAGCATGAGTAAATACTGAGTAAATATAAAACTCCCTTTGCTTTAGAAGTTGGCATGCATTGTAGGTCAGGCAAGTCTGTCAACAGACTTAGTCAGGCTGTGTGTGAATTAATTGATCTGACTCATGTGTACTTGTGTGTGCTTCATTGGAAGAGTAAACCGTTATAGCATTGTGTTGTTTTACTGTAACTCTATGAAGCCACACCAAAGTTTTAATATGATGACACAAGACATATTACGAAAGCAGAGTCGAGTGAAAAAAACAGCTGCCTTTGGCACAAGTACTATTACTTCTTCAAATCCAGCTGACTTATTTGTTTCCTTCCCTCAGGAAAAGGAACTGGAATTTTGATCTGACACACCGCCAAGGCACACCCAAATAAGTGATAGTCCGTGTAAGAGAGAGCAAGCAGTTGCTGCTGTTAGTTAATTTGTCAGACACTGATTCTCTGATTCTATTGCAGATGATTTTCCAGATCCGGCCACTGTCCTGGCCACAGTGGGTTACCGTTCTGAAGATGTCCCTGCCAGTTATCCTGATGGATGAAGCACTGAAATTCTTAGCTAGGAACTACATTGAGCCAGGCAGTGACCTCGAGCAAGAGGAAGAGGCGAGACAGCAGCATGGCCAAGGTGGCAGCTGGGGATTCGCAGGCCTCGCTGGCAAAATACGACAGGGTCTGAAGGGTGTCTCCTGGGCATTTGTGTTCATCTCTGCTCCCCTTTTGTTTTGGATCTACAGCCTGGACTCAGATATTACAAACATCTTCTGGGAATAGTTAGTGAAGAGAATGTGAGAGAAGGAGTGGGAAAGAAGGATTTTTAAAGGGAGAGTGGGAGTTAAGCTCAAATAAGGGGGGTTAGGAACAGAACACCAAAAAAAAGGAATAAAATGAATATATAAGCAAAAAAAAAATATATGAGAGGAAGACTTTTTGAGCATGGACAATCAGAATTAGTGAGAAGATGAGAACAGAGAGTAAATCAAGCCAGGAAGGCAATTGTCATATTCAGTCCAGCCTCATTTTGTGTGATTTTGTGGGGTTTCCTTATGCCCTTCATCTTCAGCGCCAATCTCATGCTGTGTTTTTTAATCCTTTGATGACATTTGAAATATATATTTATATAGCTATACATTATTTCCAGTCTAACAGGATTATTTTCAAGTCATTAAATTATTTCTGTTATCTCAACAAGTCCTGCGTACACTAGGAACCAAACAATACACTTTTCGTAGGCAATACAGAATATTCACATCCATGAAAGATTAAAATGTAAACATTAAATGGTAAAAGGTACTGTATGTTTCTTATTGTGTTCCTTTGTTGTTGTTCTTTTAAGCACATATTTAGAATATTTATAATCAATCACCTGCATGTTAGGGGATTTTTTATTGTTTATAAGGATAGGGAAAAACAGGCAATGTTATGTGGTCCAAGTAGGAGAGAAAATCTAGTTGGTGACCAGAAGCTCAAAACAAATAGAATGTGAGCTGACTGCATGGAAAATGAAATGTGTAACATATTACCATCATCAACAATAGCAGTCTGGGTTGTGGGAAATTTTTTACATCTTTTTTTTTTTTTTTTTTTTTTTTTTTTTTAATAAAAATTTATTAAAAAAAAAAAAAAAAAGGGAATTTTCTCATGCTGGGCTTCATTCAGTAGTCCAACCGAAACCCGACACTTTTGAGACACTTTGAACAGTCAATCCCATATCCCACTTCCTGACTTTAACAACCGTGTATGTGTCATCCATTTTCGATTTGAGTTTTATATCCTTTTTAAGGCAGAACAGAGAGCAGGGAACTTGATGTTAGGTCTTAATCACTGTCACTTTGGGATATGAGATGGCGCCATATCTCATATTTCACAATGAAATATCTGTGCTCCTCTAATGCATGTTTAAGGAAAATAAGATTCACACAGTGTACTTTATTCTTTAAACATGCAGTAGAAGAGCGTAGAAATCCTAAGAATTAACGGATGTCTTTATTAATAATATGGTTCACTAAAGATTTCTCTTCTGCAGATACGTTGCTGTCACTGTTCCCTAAGGAATGCTGTAAAGCCGGAGGTTATTTCGTAAAATATGCAGTGTCTGTAATGATGTAGTATAGAGTGTTGAGAAAACCAACTGAGTCATACGTTACTGCACCACCATCTATGTAACCTCCTCGTTTTAAATGAGACGTGTGCACTGCAGTCATTATCATCACTAACATCACATTTTTATTGAAGATTTTTATGTTCTTTGTGTCCTATTGCCAGGGAAAAGGAAGGGCTGTGACTGCAAAATGAAAAAAAAAAGAGAGAGAGAGAGACAGAGAAAGAGTGTTTTCTTTTGATTTTTCCATTATTAAGTCAGCCTACTCCTTCGGAAGTTTAATTTACATATAGTTAAATTTACATTTTGTCTACTTTACTGCAAAAAAAAAAAATCATTAAAAACAACCGGACAGATTATTAAGATGGAAACATTTTTATTTCAGATTGTACAGTTAGTTTGTTTATTTTGATTTTTTTTTTTTTCACATTTATAAAACATTTTTTAAAAAAATGTTTTTGTTGTGTTGTGCTATTAATTTAATTGGTACCATTGTCAGATAATTTTTATTTCATGGAAAAATGCTCAATGGAATGGAAATAAACAGTTAATTTAAAATGATTTCAGTACTGATGAAACATCCTCAATGGTTAATCCTTAAGTTGCATTGTTATTGGTATAAAGCAATTCAGAAAACATTTAAACAAGCATACTAGGTGTCTCATTTTACAAACCAAGCATAGAAAATGAAAGGAAAATGCTGAAAATGTCCAAATCAATTATGCAGAGTTGTTCAAACAGCCTCCTTTA
Organism: Pangasius sanitwongsei; assembly: GCA_037576675.1. NCBI lineage: Eukaryota > Metazoa > Chordata > Actinopteri > Siluriformes > Pangasiidae > Pangasius > Pangasius sanitwongsei. Next base: position 7,907,247 of record CM075005.1, read on the forward strand.
TGAATTGACGAAATAAATAGTGAATATTTAAATCAGTAAAACGAATGGAATTTCCATTGTCTGAAATGTGGTAGTATTCTAGTAATTATACAGAATTGTACTTTGAAGATGAACACATGCTCTGAAGTGTGTTGTTGCATGCAGCAACATCTTGAGACCACAAATTCAACAGGACTTCCATCTTAGTCCACATAGACAAGTTTGAATAGGGACACACAGCAGGTGACAGGACACAGGCGGCAGTTTTGGAGCTCTGCAAAAGCACAAAAGCTGTTTTATCACCTGCCCTTACAATTTTCTCCATTTACTCCCAGCAAAATAGGTTTTACCTGCAAGTTGTCCACCAAGCCTTTGGTTTCTACTTTCATGTAGTTGATCTCTTTGATTTCTGGAGACAGGTCAAGGTCACATGCCTGGTAGTTAGTCAGTCTCTGTACGAGCACACACTGAGGAAGAGAGAGAAGGAGAATAATCAGTCTGTGTGATTATCTACAGTCAGCTGTTAGGCACAGACAGAAGAAAAGCTGATTTTGTTTCTCTTTAACTAGGAATGAATGAAGAAAATTTGTATGCACTTTTCACTGATGCACTCTGGGGAATGATTGTAAAATTGAAAAAATTGGTGGATAGATAGACAGACAGACAGACAGACAGACAGACCAGCTTTTTGTGCATTTTATGACATACCTGATCTACATTTAAAATGGGCTTGCTCTCTCTCAGCTTTGTCAGGTTCAAGGGCTATGGGGAGAAATTGCAGCGTTATATACAAGCAAGCAACAATAATACCAATAATTAATAAAAAGTCATTTGTAAAAGTTAGTTTTCACTGCAGTAGTTAAAACACACTTACTGTCCCTTTAGCTGCCATTCTAATAGTCTGCAGCAAATTGAGAATGCTCTCAATCTGCCTCTCTGTGTTTTGACAAAATAAAACTGGCATAGATGACACAGGCCACACCAACTGCAGCAGAAGAACACTACACACTGTAAAATGCACTGTAAAAGAAAAAAAAATTAAGTAGTTTAATGATAAAACATTATACCATATAGGAATATTATTGCATATTAACTTTATAACACAAATGAATATATGTATATGTATATGTATATATGTGTGTGAATAGATAGATAGATAGATAGATAGATAGAAACTTACTTATGTCTTCTCAGTGCTAGTGATGACACTTGATGGACTTGGAGGCTCAGAATGATGTCTCTTCCACTCAGGTTCTTCTGATGCTGTTGATCCTTCATCCTGCCTAATTTATAAAGCGAGGAAACCACTCCACTATTTACAGTGACCCTAGATTCTAAGGAACTCTTACCTAACTTTCCCACACTCTGCAAGTTGATTGGCTATCATTCTGAAATCTAATACTATCGTTTTTTTTTTGTGTGTGTGTGTGTGTGTATATATGAGTCCTGTGTGTGACTCACCTTTACCACACAGCACACACACGCCCACACCCCCAAAGGTGTAAGAGGATGGATTCGGTCTAGACTTTTGAATAGGACTGATTGCTCAAATAACACTTAGCGGAAAAACACACATACACACACACATACATACATACACACACACACACACACACACCCATTCCAATGCATTTGCTATAAAGGATTTACTAATAATGAGATATCTAATATTAATATATATATATATATATATATATATATATATATATATATATATATATATATACAGTCAGGTCAATAAATATTGGGA
>CM075005.1:7923371-7962552 GCA_037576675.1 Pangasius sanitwongsei
TGTTTATATATATATATATATATATATTTCTGTGTGTGTGTGTGTATGTTTGTGTGTGTGTTTGTGTGTGTTTGTGTGTGTATATATATATATATATATATATATATATATATATATATATATATATATATTAGTATACATGTGTACATACATTACGTATGCAGTGTAGTATGTAATTATCAAGATAGTAGCTTGAATTTTTTTTTTTTAATTTAAAACTAATCACTGTTTCATCTCTTTACCTCTCAGTATTATCACCTCTCATCTTTATTGCTGTCTCGTTCAATGGCTTTGGAGGAATATGTCTGACCTTTACTTCATTAACGGTAGGGCCAAACAGACATACACATGCTCACGCATTCACGCAAACATAAGAGTGATAAGTAATAAAGTGCAGATAAATAATCCTTAGCCATTTAACTTCTCTGGATCCTACAGTAACCATTATCCGGCTCGTAACTAGTAGCTTGTAAAGCTATACTATTGTAAAGCTAATAACAAACTATCTGACAGTGAGTTAGAACTTAAAACATAAAAGAACATAAGAACTTTCATTCATTTTATAATTAAAAAAAAAAATGGAGTACACACATTCAGTGTTTTCCCGTAGTCTCCTCAAGCACACATCTGGGATTTGCTGCACTAGCAGGTCTTAACTAATGCAGTTGTAACTGCTACATATTTTGTTGCTAAAACTGATAGTAACATGGTTACACACACAATCATACAGTCATAAGCATAGATGCATTGGTTCTTATTCTTGTTAATGGCATAAATGACTCATTCTTCCACAATGAAGAGCGCAGAAGATCATTGGGTATTTTGTAAAGTATGTGCTAGTCATAGCTATGCCAGTAAGATTCAGCACGCCCACATTGCTGTTACCTTGTGGGAATTGATTTTATTTTGTGAAATTGCAGGCTAAGTTGAGTTATAAAAGTGCAGGCATTCGGGGGTGTGTGTGTGTGTGTGTGTGTGCTTGTGTGTATTTTGGTTGGTCACTCTGCAGAGGCACATGTTCCATTTCAAGGCCCTAAATTTTGCCCTGCCATTTGTGGCCAATCAGAGGGCAGGACTGTGCTCACGCCCTCACCACAGCCACGCCCATGTTCCCCCAGACTGTAAGGACAAACTCTCTCCTCTCTCTCTCTCTCTCTCTCTCTCTCTCGTGCTCCAACTTGACGTTCCACTGTCCTATCCCTTTCTCTCCCTCTCACCCTTTCACTCCTTTTCTCCAATCCACATGCTGTCATCCTTCTCATTCCACTGTTCTATACACTTTTTCTGAGTTAATTGGATATAGTGAAACAGTTTAATAATTAATAGTAATTAAAGATATAGTGAGTATTTTCTCTGGAGTTTTAGAGCCCCATGTACTTCCTTCTCTTACATATAATAGCTAATTTATTTAGTTTTTCTGTCTCCATGCCAGACTTGTACAATTCACCTTCATGGTCAAACTGAGTATAAATTACTTAGAGAGACAGATATAGAGATGCCAAAATAGAGTATGGACAGAAAGGTGTGGGTTAAAAGGGTGTAAAGAGAGACAGACAGACAGATGCAGGTTAGATCCATGTTCCAAGTTGGATGATTCAAAAGCAGAGTCATGTAATAGCAAAGAATTTCAAGTGGGGGTGTGTACACATGCTCATCCATATTTATCGGGCACATTAAAAAATATATAGTGAGAATGAAAGAAGGAAAGAAAGAAAAACGAAAGGGAAGGACGAAGCAAGTAAAGAAAGGATGAAAAAAAAGAATCAAAGTCACAGTAATACAAGTGTAGAGGTTAGTCAGTGCTGTTTACTGCATTTCTAGCATGACTAGCAAATTACATTTGTAAAATTAAATCGTAACTTTTTGCATATTATGTTTTATTATTTTATTTTTTCCCTTTCTGGCTATAAATGTTTCTAAATATTATGAAGGTACATTGTGTGAGACATGCTGTTCATACTGGCATAAAGTTCAATGGGTTTATATTCTTTACATAGTTTTAAACCTAAGGACAGAGCTGACATCCCTGACATACATATTCTCACATGGGATCTCTCTCTCTCTCTTTCTGACACACACACACACACACACACAATATATATATATATATATATATATATATATATATATATATATATATATATATGAGAGAGAGAGCGAGAGAGATAAATAAGGACAAAAGTTTGACACAGTTGTGGGCTATGTAATAGAAATCTATAAAAAAAAAAAAGAAGGAGAAAATGGTGAAAGAAAACTTGATTATAGGAAGACAGGAGTCTTCTGGGTAAGTGCTAAATTAAATACAGCTGTGTCTCATACTTGTTGCACTGCTACAACACTGAAAGTCTCTGAGTGTCCCCTGCTGGCTGTGGACACACAGTTCAGGTCTTAGTGGCTAAGTGGCTAAGGTTGTGTGGTAGTCACTGTAAGGTTGTGGATACAAGTTCCATGACTGGTAGAAAGCCAATGATGTGTCTTTGAACAAGGGGCTTGAAGAAATACTCCAGCATTTTTCGAGCTACCTTCTATCCACTCCACCTGTAGTGCATGTGCAAATACAGCAAACAAGAATTTCAACATGTTTCCCTGTACTGAGATAAGAATGGAAAACATATTAATTCATTTATTCATTCATTCATTTTCAGTAACTGCTTTATCCTGATCAGGGTTGTAGTAAGTCTGGAGTCTCTCCTGGGAACAGTAGGCATGAGACAGGAATACACTCTGGCTAGGACTGCAGTTCATCACTCTTTCATAACTAATGGAAAACTAGTTGATTTAAAATTCACTTATAATGGAAACTTAAGGGCAGATGTTGAATTCCATCAAAAAAAACAGGTATATTTGCTATATTTACTGTTCAATGAATAGCTAATAAACAAGACTATACATTCAAACCGAAATAACCAAATACTGTAGCAATACATTCATTCATTCATCTTAAGTAACCACTTCTTTCTGGTTAGGGTGGCAGTGAATCTGGACTCCATCCTGTGAGCAGGATGTGAGGCGTAAATACACCCTGGATTGGATGTCAGTCCATCACAGGGCACCATTCACACATGCACACATTGTGCAATTTAGAGACGCCAATCCACCTCCCAGCATTTTAGATAGTGGGAGAAAATGTGAAAGTCCACACAAACAATAACCTGACCTCAGGTTAAACCTCAGATCAAACTGGTGACCCTGAAGCTGGGATGAAGAGCTGTGCCACCGTGGAGTGATCCTCAGAGGAATACAGTTAAATGTAATTTCAAGTACTCAGGCTTTCCTGAATCTGAAACTGGTTATGTTGGTAACGTATAACCACAAGTTCTGCCACCTGAAAAAACAGCCATATCTCTGAAAGGAATTACCATGTGCCCTTAGACTTCCATATTAAGTGAGCTTCAAATGAACATATTTTAATATTCTTTTCTCACTACGGGGAAACAAGTTGAAATTATTGTTCTTGGTAACACATACAATGTGGCACACATGCGGTAGATAGAGATTGCGTTGAGTATTCTTTTAACCCCCAACTGCTCACTTGTGTGGCTCACTTGTAAACCATGTGCCAGATGATTAAATGTAAATTAATATCTTGTTTTCTCAGCTCCCCAACATGTTTGGAAATGTGCGTTCCACCATTCTTTCACTCATGATTGGTTCCTATGCTTCCTCTGCAGTTACCTTCCCAGGAGTCAAGGTAGGACACAAAGTACTAACTTACACAAAGTCAGTTTCCTTAAATGGACAAAATTAAAAGGCTAATCAAACACAATTAATGCACTGAGACCTCATTAAGTCCTATCTTGCATGGAAACATTTTGCAGTGGATGCCAAGGTACTTACCCCTTAATGCCTTGGTTGCCAAATGAAGTGTGGACAGGAGCCTAGAGGAAAGCTGTGAGGACTGACAATTTTTTTTTTTTTAACAGGACAAATTCTGGTTCAACCTTAATGTGAAATATTTTTTCTGGACCTCCACTGATCCCAGTTCTTTTCACCAATAGAGGGCATAGTACTAGACTAACATAACATTACAGACTGAAAAGTGTGCTATGGGTCCATATTGAGAAGTTTATTTACAAAGCAGGCAGACAAATCCAAATCACAATCCAAACAGCAAAGCTAGGTAGACAAGGTTTGGTACATAGATGATGATTGAGGGAAACCACAATGAAACAGAACTTAAAGAATCAATTTGGCAAGACTTTACAACGTGTGTAGGCAAATGTTCAATAATTGCTACACTAGTTAAATATGTTTTCTTCACACAGAGAATGTTATGGTTTGAATAAATTTTTGGTTATGTGCCATAATGAAATGTACATAAACCTAATAGATTAAGGTTGCAAATGGACTAAATACCAGCTGTCTAATTATCTGCAATGCACATGTCCCATTGCTTACACTGTAGACACGGCAGTTGTTAAGTTTATATGCTTTTTGTTGTTATGTTTAAATGCTTTTAAAACATTGGAAATTTAGCCAAAAGAATGAAATTCATTGAGTTAATCTGTGATTATTACAGCACTTATGTAAGAGCGCTTGGTAATCAGTTTAGTCAAGAATAATATGCAAAATGGAAACATATTTCGGCTGAGAAATAAGCTTTTAAAACTTATATAGCAGAAACTTTGAAGGGTTTTTCAAGGCTGCCACAGAAGTCAATGAGGTGTGGGTGTATATTGTAGGTCAATACTCAGGTGAGGTTGCCCTCTGGCAGGCTGGAGGTCTTACTGCAGGTTGTTGTGGATGTTGTACCTAGGTTTGGAATCATTTAAAGTTTTGGCACTAATTAAGCTCTCATCAATTGTACACACAAAGAGTGTGGTCTTTAAGCATGTACTCACAGCACTAGCTCAGGAGGTAAAATCTTGACTGTCCCACACAAACAATTTTTAATGCTAACGTTTTGTTTCTTTTTTTAGCTAATCTATGATCTAGGGGTGTCATTCCACTTGATCTTCTGGGTGTGGGCAGGCTTGGCATGCCTCGTCTTCCTCAACTGCTTAGTTAATTGGCCTGTGGAGCCTTTTCCCGCCCCTGAGGATATCAGCTACACGTCAGTATTCTTTCAATACATTTATCTGTAACGATATATATTGTATATGTCTTTGTAAACACTGAAAACAAAAGACAAAGCAAAATGACTGCACACTTCACTGTTAGAAAAGGGTTCTTTGTGTTCTTTTCTCAAGGGTTCTTATCTTCCTAAAAGGTTCTACTGGGTCCCTTTCTGTTAAGGAAAACACTCTGTTCTACAGTTCTACATAGAGCCTATAAGGGTTCTCCTTCTGGAAGATGGTTCTAAATTTGACCTTTTTTTTTTTTCTTTCTAAAAGTGTGTCTAAGAATCAGTGTCAACTGAATACTACAGACACAATAATTATACAATAATTTGTACATTTGTTTATTTAATTTGTAATTTCCTGATAGTGAAGAGAAATATCTCTCACCTATGCCTGCTTCATTTCTTCCTTTTTGTTTTTCTCATACAGTAAAAAAGTAAAGCTGAGTGGTGTAGCAATGGATCATAAGGTAACAGGGGATCGCTGCTACAATCATGTAACCACTGTAGGGCAGGAAATGACTAAAAAACACGTTTTGGAGGAGTATAAACAAAGCAATGGAGCAGCTGCACAGATCCAGGGTGAGAGTTACATGCACACATGCATACAAACAGTGCTTACATGTACACACACATCTACAAACACAGAAAAACATACAGTTTTTTTTTTTTTTTTTGTACATATGGTGTCTGTGAGCTTTTAGGTACCCAGCCATTTCGCCGCTCTGTGTGTTCTGCCATCTTCTTGTGGAGTTTGATCACCATGGCTATGACCCAGCTCCGCATCATATTTTATATGGGAGCCATGAATAAGATGCTGGAGTTCCTGGTTACACATGGTGACCCCAGTGGTGAGCATCCCATACAGTCCTATGTGACTGATTTGTAAGTAAAAGGTTGAATCAGATATGATGTACTTACACAGATGTAATGTCCACCAGAAAATTAATTCAAACAGTTTGTTGTTATAAAAATGCTGTTTAACAGGTGGTTCTGAGACTTAACAACTGCAAAATCAACTAAACTGTGCAATTCTGAAACTGTGATCTTTGGGCTCTTTTTTCCCTCCCTCACCATCATCCTTACTGTGTAGGTGGACAGTGTGCTTATGAGTCTGTTTGCTGTCAAATATCTATTTTTTTCCCCCAAGGGAACAGTGAAGATGCTTTGGAGACATGGCCCTAATTGTGTTTAATTGTGGCATTTTTAACTGTGTTTGTATTTTTATATCAATTACTTAGTTTGGACAGATCAACAACCATTAGTCTCTTGTGAGTTGAAAGTTCTTTGGCTTTTCCCATAGTAGTGGGAAAAAGTAGTGCATCTGCATAACCTCATATTTATACCCTAGGAGAACAGGACATGGTTAAAGCCAAAAACAGAGTTCCAGGGGACTGCGAGCAAATGAAAATCAATAGGTTTATCATGAATGCCAATTTGTTTGCATTTATTTTAAATCTTCTGGAAGGGTGTCAATAGTTATAGAATAGTTAAGGCAAAATGCACTAAAGTGGTTCCAGTCCAATGAGGGCACGGCCTCACACATGATACTAGACATGAATGGTTGTGACATCACTGGGGATCAAACACTGAAAATATTCTCAGCGAAACAGACAATATGTGTGATATGTGTGTTTACGTGCTTAACTTTATCTTCTATCTCTCTTCTGCTCCAGCGCCAGAAGAGTTGGTGAAAGAAGCAGAAGAACAAGGCAAGAAAAATCTAACATTAAGTTAACACGGAGGGAAATTTAGACATTTTTCCATGAATACATTTACTATGCCATAGAAAAAGGTGACTCTTTTTTTTTTTTTTCATTTCAAGAATGTTGTAGCACTTCATATCTGATATGTGGTGTATGCATTTCCTCAGTGAGCTTCTACTCATCTATCTTCGGCACTATGCAGCTGCTGTGTCTCCTGACCTCCCCGCTTATTGGTTATATCATGGACTGGAAGATGAAAGAGTGCGAGGAGGACAATAGCTTGGTGGATAGAGAGAAAAGGTGGCTGTAGAGAGTGGAATAGACAACAGAGTTAACCATAGCTCTACTAATTAGCTCATTTTAATTAATTTAATCATCTATCACTATTAATATATTAATATTTTCCCACAGGCCACCTGAGAGAGGCAGAAAGATCCAGAAACTCACCAATGCAATCAGAGCTTTTATCTTCACCAACTTCTTGCTGGTGTTGTTTGGCATCACATGCTTGATAGACAACCTTCCTCTCCAGGTAGGATACAAACTTTTATACATACCTGTCTTTCAGGTATCTATCTATCTATCAATATATATAAATATATATATATATATATAATTTTAAATATAATTTTCTCTCCCTTGCTGTCATAGTTGGTGTCCTTTGTTCTTCATACTGTTGTTAGAGGTTTCATTCATTCTTGCTGTGGAGGACTCTATGCTGCAGTGTAAGTCATTACATTATGTACAGGAAGCTGCTTCAGAATTATTGGCACCCTTAAGTCTATAAAATGAACAGAAACATGTATTTAAGATCAATAACAGGAGTAATATTTTCAGCCTATGAAGGTTTCGTTCTTTTTTTATCATGCAAAACACTAGTTCAAGATTATCAATTCCCCAACAATAAATATTTGTTGAAGCCTGCCCTGGAATACAATTTCTTTAAGAATAGCCATTTACATTTACTTAAAATATTCCAGTCCCATTAGTTTTACCAAGCATGTTTTAGTGGAAAGTTATTTTAAAATATGTATGAAACTTTCATATAAAAAGGATTTTTGTAAGAGAAAAGGCAATTGTTTCTAAAATACTTTTAGCTGAAATTTTAATAACTGTGTGTAATGTTTATTTGCTACAATCATTTTGTTCCTTCTTTTAATGGGTGCTAATAGTTCTAGAGTTAACATTACAACAGAAACCCTACTGGATTTATTTCCTTTGCAACTTCTGATATTTACTTTTCCTGCTCCTGGAGTACTCAGGACTCTCCCTGCTTTAATACAATTGATTCAATCCCCTTAGCTTGTTCTTTCCATGTCTTTCTCTGGAGTGTGTGTCTATACCTCACACTTCCTGATGCTGTAACCTTTTGCCGTGACTGATGGCCTGAGTTTATTGAGATTTCATTTATATCTGCACTATTATATTACTGTGTATTACTGTGTATTGCTATTATTAAGTTAGCCTACTATAACTCTTCAAAGTAGTAAACCACTTGTAGTTTGGCTGTGACTAGTTTTTATATCACACCAATCACTTCCTCCACCCTTGTGTTTAGCTGTGCCTCTCTCTGTTTTCTTCATCTATGTTGTCCTTATTTTTGATCAGTTGGAGAAAACTTCAGCCTAGCCAATTAACAATTCTTTTCCAGCTTACAAAGCACTCTTTAATTATCTACTGATAGTTATCTACTAAATCTGGTGCATTAGAGCTACAGGCAGTTTACACATTAAAGCGTGATAGATTTGGCCATTCCTGCTTTGTGCATTCAGTTTAATGTGTTTAAATGTATAATAAAATATCAAGTCATGTGCTGCATAACGTTCATTTTCCTGGTTGTCAGGTACCCATCTAACCACTTTGGCACTCTGACGGGCCTGCAGTCTCTACTGAGCGCCCTGTTCGCTCTCCTCCAGCAGCCACTGTTTGTCTGCATGTTGGGTCCATTCAGGGGAGACCCTTACTGGGTGACACGCGCACACACACACACACACACACACACACAAACACACACAAACACACACAAACACATTAACACATAGACAACACTCAATCAGAATGACAAAGACAGTTTCAGGATGCCCAACTGACAAAAGTGTAAACCAGTTATCAAACATCATACTGTTTAATGTACAGTCCATATTACATAGGGCTGTACAGTGATGAGCACAATATTTGACATTATTTAAACATAGAAACATAATTGACTGTGATATTGATGAGCATAGCTAAAGTAGCTAATTAAATTATAGACTCTGATGCATTAAATCCTGAAATTTATCTTAATCCGTTGTAAATGTGGTTGTATACTGTGGTGACATTTATTTATTTATTTTGAGTGTAACTGTGTTCAGGATTTAAAAGTTGCACTCTATTAATCCGACTAAGGATCATTTTAGTTGGTTCAAAATCTGTCTTTGTGAAGGAATATAGGATTGTAACGTATGTAAAAGAAATGTAAAAGAAAAGGATGTTTCCTTGTTATTTAAATAAGCCAAATGCTAATTATAATATTAATAAATATAATTTTGTTATAATTTGGTTATAGATGCAAAATAAATTTCATTATCGTGCAAGCCCTACATGAAAGTCTTTGCTGTGTCTGATGGACTTCTATGTCTTATTGCTGTCCTCCCCATCAACAGATCAACTTTGGGCTGCTTATTTTCTCACTGGCTGGCTTCCTGTTGCCAGGATACCTGTTCTACCATTGCAGACAACTCATTAAACAGAAGAAGGTACTGGATCAGGCAGCAACTGGCCAATCAGCAGTTGTTCTTAACCAATCAGCAAATGGCCCTGAGAAACTCCAGAGTGATGGGCTTGATACAGACGAGATTTAAGAAGGAACAATGTCGAAAACTAATTTGTGACAAAGGCAATGCATTCTTGCTTTTCTGAACAACAATCTTGAATACAAACAACCAAAGCATTGCACCACGGACATTTTTAATGAGACATTTAGGAAAACTTCTATTCAGCCATATGTTGGGATTTAAAAAAGGGAGCAATTACAGAAAGGTCCAAATTTTCAAATCGCACAATTTGCAAATTCTATGGATGCAGCATTTAGGTCTTGTGACAGAAGCAGCAGGATTGTTTTTATTAAAAAAAAAATTAATAGACCTCATTTATCAAGCAAAACATCAGAAAAACATTCATATTCTATAAAAAAAAAAAACTGTACACACAAGCAGACTCATTAAAGTGAACCTTGACTTGAAGTTTTCGTATTGCATAATTGATGTGCATGAATTAAAATACATAAGACTAAAAAAAGAAATGGCACCCAATAACAAGAGGAAGAGATAATCTCAGTCTGTGGTAGCCGACGCAGTAGCTGAGCTGCATTATTGGAGGATTTAACCACATCATGCTCTTTCACCATTTAGTTGTCATTCTGTCATTTGCAACTCTCTGATAGCCTTGCTTTTTATGGTGTTTTGTGATGTGGGCATCGCTATACATAAATCTGCTGTGCAGTGAATGTGCTTGGTCATTTACAGGAGTGTACAAAGAAACTTGTTACCGAAACTTGTAAATCTGGCGGGAATTTAGGTTTGGCCTACAAAAACATTTACACATCACATTTTGCTGACTGGTTGCTATTACAAAAAGCTACCTCCAGTTAGAGCTCAGTTAAAGATTACATCTAATTTGTAGTCTGTTGGTACTGCATGAGTCTGTTTAGAGCTCTTTTTAATAGTAATGTTCTGTTAGTTACTGTAGTTTGTACTGAGTGGATGAAAGAATGTACAATTGCTTATTATACTGCTTAGTAGTTTATTTTAATGCATGTTTGTGTTTGGCAGTCAGTGCTTCTGTTTCTTTTGTCATGAGGTCATGTGTTCAAACCCTAGCACTGTCCTGGTTGGGTCCTTGAGCAAGACCTTTAATCTTAAACTGCTCAACTGTATTCTGTCTCAACTGTAAGTGACTTTGGATAAAATCCTCAGCCAAATGAGTAAATGCACATAAATGTATGGTTGTAAAATTATTTGCTAACTGTACTTTGAGCTTGTACATCATTACTTTGCACTTGAAGTGTATGATTACATTTTCATGTCAGAGTTATAGCGTTATATAAAAATTACTTTAACAGCAGTCGGTCTACTTTAGATGCAGTGGAATCGTGGAATCAATTTCATGATATTGGGAGAATAAGATAAGCTAGTGCTATTTACTGACATACTGTAAACTACCATGAATGTTTTTGTGGACTTCCACCTTAAAGTTTGATGAGTTGCACTTCTGCTATCAGGGATTTTTTTTGTCTGTGAACTTGCTTTTTATGTATTAATCTTTCTCATAACAAATGTTAGACAACAGTCCGGACCTCCAGCAAGGTTACATGGTTATATATAGATGCACTAGGTGGACTTCTTTATTTTTTTTCGAAAATGCCTAATGCTATGGTAGCTGAACAATGTTGGGTCTGTGATAGTGACTAGAAAGTTGTCAGTTCAAATCCCAGGGTTGCCAGAGAGCCACTGTTTAATCCCCAGCTGCTTAGCCATTTTTTTAAATTTTCTTTCTGCCTCCTTTATAAAGAATTTTGGATAAAATAAGTAAATGCATTGTACTTTATTTGTTATTTGTTGAACACTTATCAGGGTTTCTATTTAAATTGTATATTTTATTCTGTAATCAGAAGTGCCTTCTACAATGTGAGAAAACATAAACTACATATATAAATTGATTTTGCTCTATATTTTCTTAAATATTTACTTCTGTAAATATTTTATGAATAGTGGGAAAAAAATAAAGTGAAATATGAATCACAAGCCAACGTAAAAATTGCAAAGTGTTTTACTGACTTAATGAAAGATGTTCAGTGTCACAGTGTCCATGACATTTTTTTCCTTATTAATTTATTATTGCATAAATAAACATACAATTACTAACTGATGTAACAAATATGGTTTGTTGTCTTGACTGTAGCATATACACAAGTAAGATACATAAGTAAAAATAAAGTCCTGCAGTGCTCTCATTTATGCAATGTCTCTCTCTCTCTGTCTCTCTCTCACACACACACACACACACACACACTCACACAAACACACTCTCATTAACACACACAGTTAAAATAACCACTTTCCCCGCTTGTCTTTTAATGCTATTTACAGTGAATTCTCTCCGTGTCTCTTGTCCTGTGTGCTTCTATCTCAGACTGCTGCTGCTGGGCTGAGAGCCGGTCATGCCGGGGTGATCAGGACTGTGACGGTTCTGAGAACAAAGCGCAAACAGCAAAATTTAATCTTATTACGCACACTAGATATAAAGTTCAAAATCTTTCATTCAATTAGGGGTGTGCTGGTACATCAATATATTATTATTTTCCATTATATGCCAGTGTGGGTGAATGCTCAAATCTGATTGGTCAGAAGGTGTGCATTATTTGGTGTGCATTTGCATTACAACAGCACAGGTAGTTCCGGCTACAACATGATCGTTAATATTAATGTGTTCATTCTAATATGTTATTATTTCTATAGTAACAGCTCATACACAGGGACTCGTATGGCAGATGCTCCACATAATCTAAGACTAATATAGATTATAGCATGTTTTTATATCAGTTTACTATGAGTCTTAGATTAAGTGACACATCCAGCATACAAATCCCTGTGCACGCTGTTACTATAGAAACAAAAGCATATTAGAATGAGCTCATTATTATAAACCTGCGATCTGCAGCTAAACTGTCAGAGCTGATATTATAGAAAATTAATCAACAGCTTTGGACCAATCAGCTTCAAGAGTTCAACAGCACTGTAGTATAATTAGGTTTATCAGCTTAATATATTAACACTAACTATTTTTATAGTGAGTTTCTGAATTATCAAATTAAATATCCACTCTCAGAATACGATTATCTTACAAACCTTCTTTTTCTTCTTATCCTTCTTCTTTTTCTTTCTATCAGGATCATCATCCTTCTTCTTCTTCTTTTTCTTGTGGTCTGAGTCTGATGGTGTTTCTGTTAAACAGAGCACCAAAAAATGGGTTAAGCAAAAGTGAAGTATCGGCACTAGAGTCAACATTCTAACACAAACAGTGATAGTATGAAATAACAGTGAGAGAATTCATACCTGGGGGTAAGGGGTCCTGGGGTCGGTGGTGTCTGTGTTTATGTTTGCTCTTCTTCTTTGGGGGCTGAATGTGCATCAGTCTGTACTGCTCAGGAAGCTTGAGGATGTCGAGGCAGTGTGGAGGAGAAAAAAAAAAAACCCAGCATGCTAGTTAATGCAAGATTACATTTGATATGAAGGAAAATATGCTTCTTGTCAGAGCCCTAATAAGCATAATTTAATTGCTATTATACCACAGCGGTGCTGAATTTTCGAATCTGACTGGCCAGAAGGCGTTGATTCATTTTCTATAACAGCAGCTCTGACAAAAGTGTAAAGCATCCAGTTTACATTAATACGCTTGTTTGAATGTGTTATAATTTCTATAGAAACAACTAATTCACAGGGACTAGTATGGCAGATACTCCACGTAATTTAGAACTAATAATAAAAAAAATAATAATAAAAATAAAAAAAAAAGAAGAGAGAAAACTTCTCATTGCTGATATGGTGAAACCTTGTGTAAGGGAACATTTATTTAATAGTCTCCAGCATTTTGTAATGGTCAGAAGTAAAACTGTTAAGATGGCAAGTCTTAAGAACAGAGAACATTGCATTTTGTTTCCTGCTAACAAGCTGCATTTTCAAGAAAACATTATAGGAAACGGCTTTATATCTGATATCACATAAATGACAGCAGGAACTAACTCATAGTTCCATACCATTAAATGTAACTATAAACGGATAAAAGGTATGACATGACCTGCTGTGGTATAAGAGAAATAAAACACTTCAGGCCATTCTGTTATTGAATATAATTCGTTTCAGGGTGGTAATATTTAATCTGGCTGCATCACACCACCATGTTTTATGTTTTTATTCTCTACATATACACTTTTACTACCTTGTATAATAAATTAACTAAACTGATTAACTAAATAGCTGAAATAGT
Source organism: Pangasius sanitwongsei (assembly GCA_037576675.1). Lineage (NCBI taxonomy): Eukaryota > Metazoa > Chordata > Actinopteri > Siluriformes > Pangasiidae > Pangasius > Pangasius sanitwongsei. The sequence continues at coordinate 7,937,163 of CM075005.1, forward strand.
TTCATGTTTAATAATATAACTTGAAGAAAAGCACTTCACGATGGCACATTGCAAAGAAGGTTGCCAGACTGACATCAAAATAATGCCACACTTACAGGACCTGTGTGTAGTCGGAACCCAGTGAGCATGGTTCCAGTAAGAGGACTGAAGGAGTTGTTGCACACTGGTGGCTTCTCAATAAGGGAGCGCAAAGAACTTCCATCCTGAAGACCTGGTGTGTCTATCATACCTAGGAAAAGGAAGCAGAATCCGCTTTTCACTTCCAAAAATCAAGCCAACATTCCTCATTCCCAGGAAATGCCTGTTACTCATATATGGAAGGACGATGATGATAAGTATGATCACCAAGATGCTCTGCACCACTGATTTCAGATTAATCTTAAACAGACGTACCAGGTAGCTCTGGGAGAAAGTTGCTGAGCTTCTCCTTCACTTTCTTGCCACAAAACTTGTTGTATGCATGTTCCAGATTGTAGTGTGTAATGAGGTTGGTGTTTCCAGTCAGCTCATTTTCCACTAAGGAAGAACAAATACAAGAGTGGGACAGGGTGGAAACAAAAATAATAGATACAACTGCAGCCATAACAAATCTGTTGAGTCATTTAAGCCATTGCGGTCTCACAGCTACAGGGTTCCTGGTTCGATCCTGAGCTCAGGTGTCACGTGGATTCGCCCTAGGTTTTCTGGTTTCCTCCCACCTCCCAACAACATGCCAATAGGTGGACTGGCTATGATAAATTCCCGCTAGTTGTGAATGTGTGTGTGTGTGTGTGTGCAAAGTGCTCTGCAATGGACTGGCATCCCATCCAGGGTGTATTCCCACCTCATGCCCAGTGTTCCCAGTATAGGATCCACTGCTGATAAAGTAGTTACTGAAGATGAACAAATGAATAAGCCAGTCTATTTATATCAGTGATTACCTGCTCCAGTCTTTACACTTCACTGTCAATAAGTTTCTCAGTTTTTTCCTGTCCAACTCAAGAGCAGTTAAAGAGCTGGCTGAGGTGTGTTGAGAGCAGGAACCCCTGATTTATGTGATTATATGGAATAATCAATGTAATGCTCATCTCTTGTATCACTAAAACAATGAAAACACTCACACTGGTGGAGTGAGGAGTATAGTGGTGGTGCTGATGATGTTATTTGTACATAATAAAGAAAGGAAAACATGATTGAGGAAATAAGGCCAGGCAGGTACTCACTTGGCAGTTCTCGCACCAGGTAAAAGGGTTCATTCATGGCTGCAGGTTTCCGGAGAGGAGGCCCCTCATCTACCAGCTGGTGTGGAATGGGCACCGCCATGTGCACTGGGTTTTGGGGTACCGGCGGTGGAAGGGCTTTCCCGGGGCCGAACCCCATTGCGGAAGGTCCCGAAGGTCCCTGAGCTTCAGTTTGGCCGTAGAGCGAAGAAAATATTTCTGTCATGTTGAAGAATGTCTTTTAACAATATGAACTCTCAGTTAGACGTGTTGTGAGAAGAGTTTGTTGACGCTCTTCGTAATGAAAACGACTTTCTGTGGTTAGTGTAGTCCGTGTAGTTTACTAGTTTGTACCGTAATTCATCTAATATTGCAATATAAAAATTACAATCACAATTAGTACATACTTTAGGGTGCATGTGAATTCAAAGGTAACGACAGTTACAGGACTCAAAATATTTTTACCCACGTTGTTTCAGTGGACAGTTTTCGCGCTGCTAATTGAAAGTTAAAAAAGAAATTTAGTGGGCGCAAATTGTCGGACACTTACAGTAGTAAAACACACGGAAGACCGCAGCGACGTCTTCCTATAACCTGCTTTAGCTGAGTCTCAAATGCCTTCGTACTCCCTATCTAGGTGTCTACAGTGGCGTCTAAAATAACGGCTTGGGCACCCTAAGAAGTGCACTAGAACACCATTTCAAACGGTTTCCCGAACGTGCGTGGAACTAACCAATCGCAGTGCGCGCGAGGAAGAGGCGTGGCCTATGTTTTTCCCCTTTCGTCCGCAGTGACCTCTGTCCCTTTAACTGAGGGTTTCGCCGACGTAAAATCCTCAGCAGCGTTGCACCGGCGGCTTTCCTCCGCGGTTATCGTTTGTCCTCGTTCTGCACTTGTCTGGGAAGAAAATGGCGCTGCTGACTCCTCTGTTCGCGTTTCTGTACCACTTACCGCAGGTGTATAAATGGCTGTTGAAGCCGTACTACGTGGCGTCGTTTTTTATGTCGCTCGCTTTCCTGCTGGTCCGCAAGACTCCGGGAATCTGTGAACATCTTTCTACGCAGAGGGAGGACGGAAACCCCTGCGACTTCGACTGGGTTTGTGGGACATTTCTACAAACACTAACAATGTTTTCAAAGCAACGACAAGACAGCATGTGTGGAGAATTATTGCTTTAGGTGTTCAGTGTTTGTTTTTACCTACAGTCCTGCATGCATTGAGAGGAACACATGAAGATGTTGATGCTGAGGATAATGTAGGGTCTGGAGCCATGCTAGTCTTTTATAGAGAGAGAATGGGGCTGGGTGTGGATGAACACAGCATAATTAATGCCACTGGGCTGGCAGTGAGAATACCAGTATACCACTGCCAGTATACGAGTACCAGTTTACCAGTGCCAGTTTACCAGTGTCAGTATACCAGTACCAGTATACCTATACTAATACCAGTTTACCAATGCCAGTATACCAATACCAGTATATGGGTAATGCTTATTTGAGTTATTTTTCTCTTAGACACAGTTTTCTGTAACTAACAGCACGTGCAAGGGCACTAGCTATAGCCTTTCAGTGTTCACTGATTATACATTATATACAATATAATGATTTAATTTAATATCCACATTTTCATTTGTTTTCCCAGAGAGAGGTGGAGATACTGATGTTTCTCAGTGCTATAGTCATGATGAAAAACAGAAGAGCAAGTAAGTGTTCCCCACCCTGCTTACATATAAACACTTTATACCAAATAACAACAAAGTCCAGCTGCAGCCGTTAGAACAGGTGGTCCTGAATACTAGCTGTGTTTACTGTATACACTTTAGTCCCTCAACAGGAGTCGTGCTTCAAGGACCCTTGAGCTTGCTGGGCTGGTTATCGGGCATGCAGGGCTGTAACCAGGATCAAAATTTGAACGTGGTCCACACAGAACTGTGTCATGGTTAATATATCACCATGCTGAATGTATACTATATCAATTGCTAATTTCTAATCTACAGGGTGTCTGAAAAGTCAGGAACCAGTGAGAGGAAAACTACACTCCTGGGCAAAAAAATGGCAAATATTAAGCTTTTAATGGTCTTAACAACAAATCATTGGTCAGAAAATTAGCAAGAATGAAACAAATGCACTCCTGAGAGCTCCTGTGCCACCATTTGCTCGTTTACTTTTGCCGCAGTGAACTGTAGCTATAAACAGGGAAATTCACTTATATAGTCTTCTTGTATGCAAATTATGATAATGATTCAAATGTTTGCTGTAAAATTCAAACTAACACATGTCTTGGTGTACAAATTTTTCCAAAAATATCTACTGGGGTGTTCTTTTTTTTTTTTTCTTAAAAGATTAGTCATTATTCGGTTTTCTGCCACACCTGATGGGGCCACAATGCTTAAATATTTAAAGAAATCAAAGGGAAAAGCTTCCCATACTAACTTCCTTTATCTGTTTGTTTCATTCTAATTTTATGACCAGTAATTTGTTGTTAAGACCATTAAAAGCTTTATATCTTGCCATTTTGGGCTTGGCCCATTTTCTTTCTTTCTTTTTTTTTTTTTTTTTGCCCAGGAGTGTACATATTATTAATTTTGTATTTATTATTCACATCATAGTGTCTACATGTTCACCCTTGGGCTCTATGCATTTTCTCATCCACTGTATCATGTTTTTTTGTGGATTTTGCTCAACATATTCTCATTGGTTCCTGACTTTTCAGAGACCCTGTATGTTACGTTATCCTTCCATTCTTCCATAAACAGCCCTGACAGCTATTAAACCATTTAATTTTATTGAGTTAAAGATTTTGGTTTACAAGAAAGTCTTAAGTTACCTGTTGATTTCTGAATTGCGTTACATGATACTATGCAACCACTGCAATTCATAAGTTCATAATGCATTTGATCATGCTTGTCATATGTTATTAATGAATAATGTTACACAGTACAACTTAAAACTAATCAAATATTAACTCTTTATTTATATCCAGCAAAGGAGCTTGTAGACCAACCTCAATCAGCTAATTTGCTGCAACGGGCAAGTTGATATAGCTAGCAATGTTCAGAGGAATAAAATAAACAAAATGAGGTTTGCGTTTTACAAACCACCAGTCGCCCTCGTAAAAACGTACATGTTCTCGCATGTACTCACACATTTATATCATAGCTATGTCAGATGTTGGCTTAAGATATGTGCGTTGCATACATCTGAACAAGAAGTCTGGTAGCCGAGTGTCTTGTGAGAGCTGAGCATAATGGGCGATGAAGTCTATGGGCAAACCTTAAGCGTCTTCCTCAGCAGTTCTGAGGTCAGTGGAGAACCAAATGTCATGGAATGAATATGATGAACAAAATCTTCTGAAGCTACCAAAGACCTCTGTGTCCTCATAGCTAATTACACCCCTGAATGTGTGTTTTCTCTATGTCTTTTACTTGCCCACTCACCTCTTTGACTCCTTCTTTTTCCTTCTGTGGTGCAGTAACGGTTGAGCAGCATGTGGGGAACATCATCCTCTTCTGTAAAGTGGCCAATGTGATCCTGTTCTTCAGACTGGATATTCGCATGGGACTGCTCTACCTGACCCTGTGCATCGGTCAGTACACAACTCGCACACTTGGGACCAATTCACACTGAAAGAATTTTTTCACAATTTCAGTCCATACCAGCATGTCACTCGCATCCAACACAGCACAACCTCATCTGTATTGCAGTGTTCTTTAATGCTCTGAGTGAAGTAGAAAGACCTCCACGTGTTCAGGGCATCACGTAGCATTGTGATCTAGTTAGTGGCTGTGTGTGTGTGTGTGTGTGATTTTTTTTTTTTTTCATGCAATAGCTCCTTATTTCCAGATCACGAAACATAGTGATGTCTGTCTTGATTGGATTTGAGAATTTGATCGGTTGGATCATTTACGTGCACATTAAGACAGCTTGTTAATTAATGATCTAATGATCTTATCTAGTGAGTTACTTGTTTACTTCTGGTAATCATGGCAAAACACCGTGGTATATAAATGTACAGTGAAGGGGGGGAAAAAAGAGAGACACAATAAGATCTTTGCTGTAACAGGTGCCAGAAGGCTTGAGGCACAAAAACATTACTTTCTGCAGAAAATAAATCTTGAATGTTCATTCTTCAGAGTTGGAGAAATAAATGATGCTCCTCATCTACTTTAAATTAACAAGTTATGTTCGCAGGCTCGAATGAGTTTGCATTCTCTCTCTCAAACTCTCTGCATAACTCTAACACTTTCACTCGCTTGGTCTTTAACATAATTTATATATTTATATTGGATATGTTTTGTCTGTGAAAGATTCGATTCTCACCGGCATGCACGGAGTTGTTTTGTTCAGTCGCTTCTGCTGGCTTCATTATTATAAAACTGATTTTATGTAGGTTTACGTTCTGCAATTATCTGTTTGTGTTTTAAACATCTGTAAATTGTGTAACTCATATTTGCAATTGCTCGTTTGCTGAACCTGATCCACAACACCGAGTCAACGAGTGCTTTGAAATAATAGCTTGTCAGTGAATCTTTCTGTCATGAGCAAGATCCCTTCATCTCACATTCAGCAATCAGAGTCGGTGAATCTTTTGGTACTGACTGAGATTCACTTCTTTCTCAGTGAGTTAAATGATTCCTGTTCAAGCTCAATCAATTCTAGCTGGACATTTCTACCGCTTCAGTGCATGTTGTTGTCAGTGTTGGGCTGGGTGTGGAAACAAATTTGTTTTCTAAACAGACTTGCAGGCATATTACAAAATAGCCATCATTGCTGTTTTTTCACTGCTCAAGATGTCTGCTGTCCATCTTAGATGGCAGCATTTAGAGGAACCACGCAGCTGAACAAATCATTTAACTGAATGGACACACACGACTTGAAATCAAGTCACTGAAAAGATTCAATTTCAACATTTCATTTATAATTCTACAACGTTTTGTTGATTTCTGTAACAAAGTTTAATCTTCATTTTCCTGCTGGAGTGAGTAAACTTAAAAACTGAAGAAAATGAGATGGCTCATAATCTAAATATAAATTACATGGCTAACTTGTCTTTAAATGACCACTGCAGTTTGCCATTATGTAACTGAATCTGCAAATCTTAGTATCCACGTCTTTGTGAATACGTTTTTTTGTTTTAACACTTAAAACAATCATCACTCAAGCCACACACTAAATATGACCTTATGAAAAACTAGATAGCTGGTTGGTAGTTCGTAGGGATTGACCTCTTTAGTTAGAATGATTTTCTCAAAAGCATGTTAGATGGCCAGTGTTATTTGTCACAGATTAAAAAATAGTTTGTACTATATTCTACCTGTTCACAAAGAGATCTGTACAGAACAAAAATGGTGGATCAGTTCCACGATTGCAGTGAGGCGTGAAATGAATTCCTAAGTCTTATTACTTCAACCAGAGCTCCAAGAGCTATCTCCTAGGAGAGTGCACGTTGTTAGTTGATACGCTGAGTAACAGTATCTACTTATTTTATGTTTATATTTGACTTTGATATGTTTAAAAGTTTCCATATCTGATTATTAGCTCTGTAAACTGCAGCAGCACATCATTAGACCCTGGAGAAGAAACCTGTAGTTAATCTCACTACATTTTCATTGTGGCTTGTCCAATACTGCAGATCAAATTATTTTCTAACACTGTTGTATTATGTTTAAACACTATTTTTTAAAGTTTATTTTTATACAATATCCTTGATCTTTAATGTACTGTCTGCTAATTCTTGTTTTTCAGTGTTCCTCATGACCTGCAAGCCTCCTCTGTACATGGGCCCCGAGTACATCAAGTACTTCAGTGATAAGACCATAGACGTGAGAACCATTTTAGCATCAGAACACAAAAGGGCCTTTCGCACCGCGGGAACGTTTTCATAGTACCTGAACTAATTGTGGAACTACCCCCTTTTTGGCGTTTTCACACCTCCGGAACTGGGTGCGATTTTAGTACTGGACTGCCTTTTTTGAGAACCAAATTAGCTCCTACTCCCGAGCAGGGTCTAGCCAGCACAACTGGTACTATCCGTGACGTAAGTAGACGTTGATTGGCCAAATGCGTACGAAAACGCCCTCACCCGCCATGATTTTAAAACGCCGTGTAGACATACTGTAGTGTCAACTTATTTCGCAAGTATGGATGGATATACAGTGATAGATGGACGGACGCTGAAGTGCAACACAGCTCCGATCACAGCATCCTCCATCCTCCGGTTGTTTACATTGTTCTTCTTTGTTTCCATTGTTGAACGCCGCGCACAAATGACGTCGCTGTCGACCGGCTTACGTCACTTCCTAGTGCCCACTGTCGGTGCGAATGCAACCCTTTAAATGGTACTGGGAAATAGTTCGCGCAAAATCTCCCAGTACTTTAGTACTGTACATTTAGTTCTGGAATAAAGCAGTGCGAAAGGCCCTAAATAAGGGTCTCTCTGTCCTCAGAGTCTTCAGTGTGGACCCTGAGGACATTTGCTTCTGAAACTATTATACACTACACTAATTTACTAGACAGAACATGTACAGATTATATTAATGCCAAGCCTCAATTGTGTGTGATGCATCTGTTTTCTTTTGGTCTTCAGGAGGAATTGGAAAGAGACAACCGTGTGACCTGGATTGTGGAGTTCTTCGCTAACTGGTCTTCTGAGTGTCAGTCGTTCGCGTCTGTCTATGCTGATCTGTCCTTGAAGTAAGACTGAGTCACAACAGCAAACATACACTGACGTTTTGTGCTGCACCTCATTCTAAATATGTCTTTAAGAAACTTGTTTACCTGTATCATGTAAAAGATAAGTATTCAGACTCCAGTCTTTCTACCACCAGGTACAACTGTGCTGGGCTGAAGTTTGGAAAAGTGGACGTGGGCCGCTATGGTGATGTGTCTAAGAAGTAAACAACTCTTTCTAGATTTTGTGTCATCATTGAAGCTATGCTGATACAGTTTCCTATTTTACATGTTTCAGATGTCCAGATGTGATTCATATTTCTTTCTTTATCATCATCATCATAGGTACAAGGTGAGCACCTCTCCTCTCTCCAAGCAGCTGCCGTCTCTGGTGCTCTTCCAGGGAGGGAAAGAAGTTATGAGACGCCCCCAAGTGGACAAGAAAGGACGAGCAGTGTCTTGGAGCTTCACTGAGGTGAGGGATCAACATTTGTGCTCTCACTCATTACACTTATTTACAGCTCAGTAATATAATGAATGCAAGAGCATTCATCTGTACCCCTAATTTAAATAGAGCAAAACACACTAAGGTCAGCCTGAATTAAATTTCTATCTGGTCAAAAGAGAATCAGTTTAAAGTGTATTTAAATAAAATAATCATCAGAAGAATTAAGGAAAAAAATTCTCTTCCAATAAAATGCAGTGAAAAGCTCATGGCTTGTGAATGATAATGTAGGATGAGCTACACTATGTTATCAAATACAAGTTTAAAAGTGTGTCAGATTTACACTTAAGTGCTAATGTCAGTCAGCTTCCCTCATCTGTTTACTGGCCTAGCAGGTTAAATCCAGCCTAATTATTGTATTAGTTTCTACATGTTAGAAAAATAGTGCACCGCCCTCACCCTTTTTCTGAACACTCTCCTCATTTTCAGGAGAACATCATCAGAGAGTTTAATTTAAATGAGCTGTATCAGAAATCCAAGAAACTGAACAAGGCGAAAGGAGAGAGGAATGAGAAGCCCAGCGAGTCGCAGTTCCCCCCGCTGCCTGAGGAGGAGGAGGAGGAACCCGAGGCAGACGTTGCAGGGACAGAGAAAGAGAGCAAGAAGGACAAATAAGATTGGGAGACAACACTGGGACATCACTGCAGAACTGGATGGGTTTATGCACACGCACACAGAGCGAAGTGCTGTGCCCGAAGTTGTGTGGGAACAAAATGTTTTTGTTTTTTTTTTTTGTTTTTTTTTTGTCGTCAGGACCACCCATAATCAAAAATCAAAAATCAAACTTCTACCTAAATGAATGGAATGGAATTGAAAAGCACTGAATAATGCGGTTTAGGAACCCTTAGCTATCCACGGCCATTGTTTAGGGCTTAAATGAGATATTGTGCCGGCTGTTGTTTTGTGTTTTGTTTATTTTAACCAAATTTATCATTTCATGCCTCCTACCTCTAATGAGTTAATGAAGTTATTGATTAATTTATAGGTTATATTTTGTAGGTAGATGCTTTTAAATGATTACTGACTACTGATGGAATTCCGATCTTCATTCCTTTTTTGCTAACTCATTCCTACGTTTTCTATTTTTTGTTAGACATTTAGTAATTTTGGCCATGTATTTGTCCAGTTGCCTTTTGACACTCATTTGGTGAGCTGCCTGTGCCTGAGCCAGGCCATTCAGTATCATTACATTTCTATATGACAGACTTGTTTCTCTGAAGGGGTGCTGTCAGCGTTGGTACAACGTCTGTATTAATGATGGCCAAAGCATCAAATTGCTATGAGATGATATGTTTGAAGCGTTGATGTTCTGGCACAGACCTCTTTTATTCTAGCGTCCATTTGCTGAAGCTGCACGGTCTTAAATATTTTTGTTCATTTGGCTTGATACTTCCATCTCTGGATTTTCCATCTTGTGAAAAATGGAAGCTTGTGGGCTGTTTTGGCATTTTTGCAAAACGAACCCAATACTGTTCTCTGCTTTCCTTTAGGTCATCCTGCAGTCAGTGGACTTGTATAACCATGCTTATATGGGACATAATTTCAGTTAGATTGCCCACACACACAACTGTATGCTGCATGCACCCTAGTGACTGACTGATTCTGACTTTATTCCAAACCACAATTACTGTATAGTGTTTAACTCGATTGCAGATGGCTGTGACTGAGATTGTGTGCGGTGAGAGGTTTTGGATGAATGCAGACATTCCAATAAATAAATAAATACAAAGATTGGTCCTCCTCCATAGTTCTACTTTGTGTCCTAAACACTAATATGTTTAAGGTGGAGCTCATTCTACATTTCTTTCTATGCAATGTTTATGGTAACGTCTTTATCCCCACAAATGTTTTGCAAGTCTTGACTGGAATGCTTGCACAAGTAAGTTCAGCTAGTCTAACACATCTGCTTAAGAACTTTAATGATCCAAACGTTACTACAGTAGATGTATAATGTTCATAAAAGATTTTGGTTAACTATTTTGAAGAAACTTTGATCACGACCAGGCAGACAAGAATCCTCTTAACCTGGGCTCACTTATCCATATGGTTTGTTCATGTAAATGAAAGAAGGCAGTTTTTCCTGTGAAACCCAGTCTAATTTAATGGACTGATTTTTTTTTTTTTTAAATGCCTTTCTTTGTCATATCATGGGATGAGGAAATACCTACCATGCTGATAAGCAGAACTCGATGCCAACAGCGTTGATTGGGATGCCTCTGACGTATGTGTTAAATACAAATATACTGAAAAATACTTCAAACAGGGAACATTTGACCTTGAACTTGTTTGGCTCAGTTCCAAAAATCTAATCAGTTCATCTGCTGGTTACAGTGTTAATTACATATAAATTATACATTCAACCAAAGAATGAGATATCGCGCTAAGGAGGGTCTTGGACAGACAACCTGAAAATGTTAATAATACATGTTAGCCAATTCATAATGCTGAAAACATGAAAATTTTAGATTTGGAGTAGATTTGTAATTTAGAATTTAAAACCAGGTTTAAGGTACATTTTAAAGGTTTAAATTTGTTCAGATCATTAGTACACATTTAATAAAGAATAAAACTATGGGAATATCTTACCTCATATAATCATGACAAAGGCCAAAGACATTAAAACCTGAGCCAAGACAAACTGCTCTTCACCTTTTACCTGAATGCAAATGAACCGAACCAGCCTAGTATTGGTGTTTGCAACATACACAACTGTGAGAAAGTTTGTGAACCCTCTGTAATGATTCAACATGAACGGCTCCTAAAATAGAACCTTATCTTCATGTGATGAACAGTGTTATTTAGCAAATACACATTATTACTTGGCCATATCCTTGTCATACCAGTGGTTAAAATTATGGTTATTGTTGGGAAAAAGTATGACATTTTATATCTAAAAAACTATTCACTATTTTGCCTACCTGCTCTTCACAATGGAATTCTGATTGAAAAAGATTCACAGCAAAGAGAAACTGCAAACAAGATGTCCATAGTCTGATGAACTGTTTACAAATGGAAGAAATAGTTGCTACTCTTGAGGAGTGAACACCCTTAAAAGATCAGTGCAAGACCTTGCTACTAAGAAGTGAAACAGCTAAGGATCTGCAGCACCACTTGTGTGTGAACCTACCTTAATAATACACTGAACAGAAGTGGTGTGCATGGTTTACCACAAGGGACACCACCAACTCCACCACATTCATGGCACTCCTGAGACAATTTTCTATGGACTGATGTAACATTTTTTTTTTTTTGTAAATGCAAACGTATTAAAATGCTACATATGGACACGAAAACCATATCCTGAAATGTGGAGCATGGCGGATACAGCGTCAGGGTTTAGAGCAGCTTTGTTGCCTCAAAGTAGCTGACAAACCTGATGGACCAATGAAATTCAGAAAAGTCTACAGTAGACCATCATGACACATCAATGATCTAAACACAGGTATAAATAGATAAATAGATAAAAAGATGTACCAAAACAACCTCCTCCCAGCTCTGCAGGAATCAACAGCTCATGAACATGTTTGGTTGAGGATATCATTAATAACCAAGGTTCTATTAGATAGTTTACCCCAGTGGTGACCTTGTTAACCACAATAATTAACCACAAAGATATTTCCTGGGTGCCAATAATTCTGGACCTGAATGTATATTTGAAGAATCTTTTTAGTACTGGTTGTAGGTCATAAGCATGTGCATTATTTCAGTAGATTGCTGAACGGGCTGCACAGGAGGACATCAGTGTATTAGTATTAGTATTTAAACTAAACTATTTATTTTCTTGGGAATTGGTGGTGATCAGGGCTTAGTTTCCCAAAACCATCAAAGCACAAAAACCATAGTTTAACGGTAAGTGATGATCAAACTGATCACTCTCTCTACCAGTTAAAATTATCTTAATTTTATGATGCTTTTGAGAAACTGGGCCAAACAAATCCATTCCAATGGGTTCAAAAACCTTTGGGTTGAACAGTAAATCAGTTAGTGCACTGCCACTGGAGAGATGATAAAACTGATGTTCAAAGTGATGTACTGACACAAATATACAAACGATATAAATCAATTATTGATCCAGTATAACGCTCAAATAGTTTATAAAGTGTTTATTAACAATGCTCAACCACTCTCACCCACACAGACACACATTCACTCACACACACAGCTATACAGTACACCTTTTCCTTCTTACTTAACATACTGATCCAGATATCAAATAGTTCCTGTTTTTTTATTCGCATATGGAATTGACTAGCTGTTGAAGTAGCTGTCAAAGCTCTCTTTTTTTCCCCCCATCTGATTGGACAAACATGATCTACATTTCAATCCAAAGCCACCGACATTTTGAGGAATCACTGAAACACAAAGCTTGCAAAATATCCACAACATTTTTTTTTTAAAAAGTAAAAATTAAATAAAAAAAAAAAGGCATTTTATAATTCATAACTACAGCAGTCACTTACTGACTGGTTCAACCATTATCCAATCCAGGTGCACTGGTTTCCCACCTCTCTGGCCATCGAAATTTTCTACTTGGTCAGCTAGACAAGGGCACTAGAGAGAGTCTCTTCAATAGGAATTGATAAACCAAAGCAGACATTATCTCACAGACAGACTTTACAAGGTAACTCTGAAAATATATCCCACAAAATGTGCTCACCTGTGTGTTGTGTATTCAGATGCTACATCTCATGGGCCAAGTGTTACATAGGATTCACCTGGCTGACTCTGAGGCTTGTCTTAGCCTGGAGACACAGACTCAGCCACCGAGTGGTTGTAGCAACCATCATTTAAAATTAGGCAAGTCTCCCTCCCCACCCACCTGATTGGTTAAAAACCCAAACTGGATACAAATCTCATCAGCCTTAGAAAAGAGAGGAAAAAAAAAAAAAAGAAAAAAAAAAAAAAAAAACAACACAGGGTGCATTCGAGTAATGCATGTTGCGAGGAGATTCTCTGATCTTCATGCTTAACATATGTGGATCACAGAACCTGCCTAAAACCTGCGCTACTCAACCACGCCTGAAACGCTTGATCATATCAATAGCTATTTATAAATTCATATAAAATAAGATTGAAAAATTAAATAAAAACATTTCTCATTGATTTCCAAGGCCATTACTCAAAAACACTCTCTTGAAAAGGATCATCTCGATAAACAACAATTTAGACCATTTCATTACCCACTATTAGTTCTCCGGTTCTGATTGGTTAATGCACCGAAGTAGAATGGTCACGAGCCAATCACAGTGGTCCAAAATGGCAACAATATGCCGTAAAGTCACTGATTTAATTCCAACCATTTGGAGAAAACCCCTGGGAAAAATTGTAGCATTTTTTTTTCTCTATACATAGCATACAATTTATGATTTACACAGCTGACATAAAGCAACCTTTTTCTTAATTTGGTTTTTTTCAAGGCAGTCCAGTCATCTGCCAAACTCGAGTGTAACACCACCTCATTAATGGCAAGTCAGGAAGTCCAGGAATTGTACAAGCAACTCTCCTCCCCCCCCTCCACAGTGTCTTATCTGACTGCACATCAGCAGGTCAGCTTGCTCAAACTTTCCCCATGTATAAAAGTAAAGCACAGGTCTGGAGCCCTTCATTCACTCCACCTTTTGTAATAAATGTTTGTTGTGTTCAACACGTTTACAAAGTGTAGTGAATCTCTACCCTGACTGAACGAGCAGAAGAGGCAGGTCCATGGCTCAGCTGTTGACATGGGACTGGACGAACGGCTGCCCATCACTCAAACTGATATCTCGTAAGTGGTCCCTCCAACACCCGTCACCTTCTTCACCCCACCACCAGGCTTGTGGACGGGGCTCTGAGAAGACCCAACACTGGGATAGGCATGTCCTGGTCGTGTGGAGACGCTGACTGGATGAGAGGGGGAAGAGGGGGTCGAAGAAGGAGACTGAGGAAGAGGCGATTTAGGCTGCCCATTTGTCCGACTATAAGATTTCATTTGAATCTCGTCCCTGAGTGGCAGAGAAACAGAGAGAAATGTTGATGAATTACTGCTAATTGACAAAAGGTCCTTGTAAGCCAAACTTTGTTGACAGGACATGAAAGAAAAAAAAACAGATGCCTATGAATTAAAAAAAAAAACAAAACACAAAAATCAGTCAAACAAATCAAGGTTGCATCAAGATTTTGTCACCACTTTTCACTCCTTACCTGAGTGAAAACAAAGCACTACAAAACACACAAACACCAACGGTGTAATGATAACACTACATGCAGGCATGACTGTTTGTTAAGCAAGCAAACTTGAAAGAACCCAACAACGGCATAAGCTTGAGAGGAAACCAAAAGGTGGGAAGAGGGACAGAAAAAGCCGAGAGAAAGTCAGAGGTCCACTCACAGGAGTCTGGGAGGAGGAGGAGGAGGAGGAGTAGGAGGAGGAGGAAGGAGGCAGCAGGAGGCAGCGTGGAGCGTTGAAGGCAGAGGTTGTTACTCACTTGGGCGCCTGGATGCCCCCTGCCCCAGCCGAGGTGGAGGCGGAGGCTTTACGCACAAGGCGATACTGCATTTCAGCGGCTGCGGCACTCGAGTAAGACAGAGACTTGCCTAAAGGCGGGTGACCTGTGCGTGGTGGGTGGGTGGAGGGGGGCAGTGGAGCATCTGTGGAGCGTGTGCGATATGGGTTAGAGGGCCTTGGCAGGCCTGAATCAGACAAGAGCGGAGGGCGAGAAAAGCGAGGCGGCCGATGCTGGTGGTGATGGTGGTGGTGGTGGTGATGCTGGCGGGGCTGCGCATCATGAAGCAGCCTTTCACGTTCTCGGTCAGGTAGTGGTGGAGGGGAGGTGGAGCCACGCAGGTAGGCGTTGCCACGGTGAGGTGAAGCAAGCAGGGCAGAGCTAGAGGAAGAGGGCTGGTGAAGTTCCTCTTCTCGCTGCTGGGCGATCTGTGCAGACAGAAATGGAGAGGTGTAGCCAAGCGGGGGGTTGGGGGATGTGGATTCAAAATTCTGGCTTTCAGAAGGTGTAAGAAGGCTGTCATAAGACAAGCTGCCATTGCGTGGTGGAGGCGTTTGATTGGCTGAGCTCTTGTAGCTGGAGGCCTCAGAAGGCGGTGCATTATGGGAGGAGGAGCGCACGCTGGAGGAGCGAGAAGCGCCTCCGGAGAGCACAGTGGGGTCGGAGAAGGAAGGGTAAGAGCGCCCCCCGAAGGAATAGGCAGAGATTCCAGGGGCTGGCGGTGCCCCTTGGCCTCCGGAGGGTCGCTCAGCACCCACACGCTCTCCTCCTCCTCCTCCATCACGGCCATCCAGACTGGGCTCAGAGCGGAAACCCGGCTGCTGACTGGACTGGAGGAGAGAGGAGGAGGACTCCTTCAGACTGTCCCCACGACTCATCTAGAGAGAGAGCGAAAGCAAGAGAGTGACAGCATGACAGAGAGAGAGCGAGAGAGAGAGAGAGAGAGGCAGAGAAAAGCCATTAAAAACAAGAAATACTTAAGAATGGAAGGAATAAGACAAAGTCAAAGACAGAAAAATCAGCACTGACAGTAAAAGTAGCTGAGGCATAAAAATTGCAAGATGGAACAGAAATCAGTTATACTAAGAAATTTTTTACTCTATCCTGGCAAGTCGATACAGACCTGCCGACAGGTTAACCCGGCACAACAGGATTTATTACCCCTTCTCCTTATAAAAGATCTAACGGATCTAACTCTTATAAACAAGAGTAAATAGTGCGTCTTTGATGAATTGGTAAAACTGTGCACATAGCCACATTCGGGTCAGTTTTCAAGACCCACAAAATTCTAGTTACACCAGTAATACTGAGGTGTAGATTTGGCAATATTCCAGCTTGAGAAAACACTGCACTGCTTCACCGTAATCAGTACCTGATTTCTGTGGAAAATATATATAAAAAATTTTTTATTACAGTAATCCCTCTACTCAAAAAGGAGATTTTTTAATGTTTAAATCCATTTGGACGTCTGATTCCAACTGTATAGACTGTTGTTTGGGTCAAATTCCTGGACAAGAGCAAATTTCATTTTTTCCATTTTCTCAGTTTATTTTCTCTATAAAATATGTTGATCTATAAATATAGATATTATTATATAGATATTGTTGATCATAGATTATTATTATTATTATTATTATTATTATTATTATTATTATTTTAGAAGAAACAGCACATTTCAGGCTATAGCAAACTCTATGGGTACCCTTGGGCTACTTTTACTACTTAAGAAAAAAACTGCTTTTTATTTTTCCACCTCACTATTACTATCAAGCTACAGTGCTTAAAAAGCACTGTATCATTAGCCTGTTAAATGCAGTTTTGATACTGGACAGCTCATTACTGCCCAAACACCAACCACCGAAGCATGACTAACAACGCATTAGCACATTATCCGTCAAACCGCACTGGTGAACAGGGCGACCCTACCATGCAGCTCTTATGTTCTTGCACAGTAGCTTATCATCATTGCCACAAAGATGAAGGACTGTTTATAAAGACGATTTGCACATTCAGAATTAAAGAAGATGACAGTCCCATCACAGAGTGAATGATTAGGCATGTTTAGTGCAAACACTAGAACAAACTCGTCTGCAGTGTGTCCAGACAGGTTATGAATGACACATGAAATTCAGGGCATCAAGCGGAAATTACTGCACAAATAACAGCTCAGAAAGAAGCGGCAGTAGCTTTAAGACACTTGTTACTGTAAAGTAAGGCATTAGAATAAGCACATTAATATAAACCTGTGACTTGTCTTGCAGCCAAATCCCTGCCCAAGTTACTGTTATAGAAAATTAATCACCTCCTTCCGAATGAGCACAATCAAGAATTCAACAGCACTGTAGTGTAACAGCATTTACATAACCCTCTTAAAATGTACCTACTGTGTAGCAACACACTCATTACACATTTAAGGAATTCAGTTAAACCGATTTTTTTTTTTTTTGATGGATATGCCTTGAACATAGCTCTATGCACAGCTCAAAGTATTAAAACAATGCTAGCCACAATCAGTGGTGGACCACAGTCTGATGATTTTTTTTTTTTTTTAAACACATTGTAACTGACTGTTAGAGAGCAAGGGCAGACTTGCTGAGATTGCAGGATTAAACATTTTTACCCACCAACAACCCCCAATTTGCTGCTCAAATCCCATCCATGTACAACGATCACTAGAGGGTTATTACAGGAAAACTGAAGAGGGTCATATTACATTTTGAGTATTTATACAGCTAGAGGAAAATTAAAATAGAAAAGGTCAAAGGACTGCACACAAGGCGAGCGGCAGCCAGAATTCACTCAGTGCTGAATAAATGAGTATGATGAGTAAATAAAAACACACTGCAGAATGTCTCTCAATTCTTAAACAAAAACCAAGCTTCTACCAGAAGTGCTTCTACTATCATCATCATCATCATAAACTGCCTCTTATTCTGTACTAACAAAATAAAGTCCTTTGGTAAGAATGAGATCACTGGGCAAAATTAATTTCCGGTTTTGCCCTTCTCACTTTCTGTGTCCTATTTTGGAGCCAATATGCAGGCAGATAAGAAGCCCAATGAAATGTGATTAAATGTAGTGCTATGTAGCCCCCCCCCCCCATCACCCCCCTCTCCCACACACACACACACTCATTGTGCTTTCTCTCACGGCTGTGCTAAAACAACAGATGGGTCTTGTGGGTGTCTGAGAGTGTGTTGCTGAAGAAAAGAGGGATAATGAAATCGAGGTCAGTCATTTGTTAATCCGACTAAAGGTGCAGCAGACGAAGATCATCCTTCGTAGGGCTTAATTAATATCATTCTAGATGTGAGAGGCAGGGTGTGTACAACAACTGAAACATATCGCCTGACTGATCATGTCTCACCTCCTTACATTAACATTAATAAACATCACAGGTCAGTCAGCACAGTGGAGTGGCAGCTGAATGATTTGGGGTGTGAAGATTCTCCACTTTAATTTAGTACAAAGATCATCAGATTCATAACATTACTCTTTCCTTTTTCTTTCTCTGCACCTGTCAGTCCTTGAGAAGGAGATGTGGCTCCTGCACTTGTCTTTTTTTTTTAATTCACACCTACACAGTGGAATAGTAGGTTTTAAAAAAAAAAAAAAAAATCATTTTTGACGGCCCCCTCCACTTTTTCGCACGGATGATAGACCACATTTTCGGGCAGGTTTGTGAAAAAACTACTGAAATCTAGCAAACTAAAATGTAGCTCAAAGCCATCATATAATTCTCCGGCTAATTTCACAGTCACTTTGCAGTGGAACATGTTGACTAGGCAGACTCAGTAACCTTTACACGCTATGCAAAAGCAGAACATCATGTTGGAAAATGAGTTGGTGATACGCTACATTATGAATTTTTTTTTTTGAAATGATGATAATTATCATGTTCTTATTCATTTTTCGTCATCTGCATCAATACACTTACCTAGCAAACTAGTTTGCCATAAGTTTGCATATCACGTTAGAAGCTACTTATTATTTTTTTTTTTTTTAAATAATTTTCTAGCAACCAAAACATGGGACACACTGGAACTTTTACTTGCTGTGGGCTAGCAAGTAAATATAAATATAATATAAAATAAATTATATTTATGATTTGTCCACCCCTTAAAAAGAATTCTCTTAAGAAACAGATGTATAGAGCAATCTAAATTAGGCTAATCTTAAGAGCTTAACATTAGCAAGCTCTTAAATACATACTGCTGAGTCTGTGAGGTTACACTGGGAAAAAGATTAATACTAACACACACACACAGAGACAGACAAAAATCACACAAACAAATGCACAAACAGAAAAGAAGAGGTTCAGTGACAACTTACTGATACTGTTCAACTGAAAGCCACTGGGTCAATCAAATCAAAAGATAAAAAAGATAATGCATGAGAATGGATTAAAAATAGAAAAAAGACAAGAGAATTAAAGTATAAAGCACAATAAATAATAATGACTGAAGCATCTAGTGAGATGATTGAGGTCATGGATTTACATATTCATAACTGCTTACAGGTGCAATAACACAGACAGACAACACAGACACACACAGTACATATTGTACATGACAGAAGGGACTGACATCGATACTCGCACACAAACAAAAACACATGGTCATACACACTAGTACACAGGCTACCTGGTTGGCATAGGCATGTGTCAGTGCGGTGTGGTTCTTCCCCGGGCTGCTGTATGTAGGTCGATATTTGTACATGGTGGGAGTTGGTGGAGCTTTATTTAATAGGCTGCTCTCTGAAAAACACAGCCGTGACATGTTAGAGACAAAACACACACAAAACCTGGACCTCCTTTCAATCTGAGAAAATTCACAATAGGCAGGTTTCCATCCAACGGACTTGAAAAATGTTTTAGCGCTTTGAGATGTTTGCTGTGGAAACAGAAAAATCTGGGTAGTATTTTGACAAATACTGACATGACTGTACATAAAAAATAAAAAAAAAAACTGTGTAATGTTTTTGACAAGAGAAATACAGTCATACACATATTTATGCTCTGTGGTAAGATTTCCCAACATTTTTATTTATTTGTTTTTTTTTTAAAATTATTAACCCAATAGAGGTAAGTAATGACTAGTAAATTAAAAAACAACCAAACAAGTCATTGGGTGTGTACCTTCAGCAGGTCCTCTCGACAGGCCAGGGTATCTAAGCTCTGGTTTAGGGGGAGGAGGCGGCTCAGCATCAGCAGACTGACTCTCCATCACTTCTAAACTACTCTTAGACTGAGGGAGAGAGCGAGAGAGAGAGAGCGAGAGAGGAGGAAAAAAAACAGTGACAAATTAATTACACCTGAGCCAGAGAGGCACAGAGGAAGACAGTGATAGGAGGGTGTCAGAACACCAAGAAACTTGATTACCTATAATTATGATTAAAATTAGCAAAATTTTAATACAACCATGATTATGCCCTGCTCGCTTTTCCTCCTCTAATGCAATATGCAATGCTAATTAACCGGCCCTGAAGTGGGCACGCGCATATAGGAAGGCGAACGCAAACAGACATAGTGTGTGTATGTGCGCGTGTATGTATGTATGTATGTATGTATGTATGTATGTGTAGATGGCCTACCCGGTGTAGATCTCCATGGATACCGTTGTCAAGCACCTTGGCTGCCAGCTGTGCCTCGGAGAGTTGCGGCCTCAAGAATGGGGGCTGAACTGACACCGTTTGCGCCTTCCTCTTCCTGCCCACATACCTGAGGAAGAGAAAGGGAAAGCATTTGCAGACAGGATGGCTGTTAGGGAATAAAAATGCAAATCACAGTACTTCACAAATAATGAAATCTGCATGATCAGAAAATCTCAGAGCTATGACAACCCAAAAACCACTGTGTGAGAAGATCTTGTCAAAAACAAAAGCAGATTGTCTCTAGGAAGGGGGGAAAAAAAAAAAAAAACTTTGAATTTTTCCTATGTTTCATCAAAAGCTTTAAATGTTAAGGGTTCATCTTTAGTTTGTTCAGCTTTAAAAACAGCAGAATGAGTAGGTCCTGACTGGATTTAGGTCAAATTCATGCAGTTGAAGAAGAGAGAGAGGAAAAAAAAAAAAACATAAGTGTATGATGGCCTGATGATGTGTATGATGGTGCATTTCTTGCCGATAACCAATGGCTATGTATTATGACTCTATTGCCCAGACAGGAAAACATTTTTAGAAAATCTTCACTGAAAAGCCTATACATCACAAGGCAAATCATAACTTTTGTCCAGAACACATGCAGCCTAAAAGGGAAAACTTAGTCCATACTTGGGTGCCTGGGAGCTGCAGAGAACACGCGTCACATTTCTCCAACAGCCATTAGTGAAGGGGTTCACGCCGCCTCTGAACTTTCCTGTTACCTAAAGAGAAAGAAGCAGATTCAAGGTGCCAGATCAAATTTCATTTACAAACATCCACACACTTTAATACACACAAGGAATTTATTTTTCTTTAAACACTGCCAAGATAAAGCCTGCTTTTTTGTTGTTTTTTTTTTTTTTTTTTCAAAATTTGAAGCAAAGAAACATCAGGAAAGCAGAAAGCTAAGAATAGAGCTAGAATTAAACAGAAGCAGGGAGGAACAAACTGAACTAATGGACAAAGATTATAATCTGAAGAAGGATGGTTCAGTGGAAGTCATACACCCAAGAGCTATAAAACTGCTCTATAAAACAAAGATTAGGATCAGCATCAATACTGTCACACACACACCTGCTCATTAGTGGTTCGGCCTCTTGCTACCAGTACAATGTGGAAACCAGTAAGGCCTGCTACTGGGATGAAGAAAAGTCCTGCTACACACATAACACCCATACTGAGAGAAAGAGAGTCAAGGGACACAACTGCACAGAAACACACATACCATGCCAGGTTCTATAGTTATTCCTTAGTGTCTGAATACAAGTATTTATCCATATACACTGTGAAGCACTGCATGGATCCATCCTTCATCACAGACATTCTCCCACACACACACCCCCACCAATCACACCTAAAAGGATACGTGACGGCTGAGTGTACTTGGTCTAGCTGCTGTGTGTGGTACAGGATGAAGAGCAGCCCAAAGCCAAAGACGCCCATGATGTGAGTTGTCAGGGACAGCAGGAACAGGAAGAAGTAGCGGTAGTTCCTCCTGCCTATACAGTTGTTCACCCACGGACAGTGGTGATCAAAATCCTACAGGATGACATGGAGCATTGGAGAAAAGGAGCATGTATTTTCTTTGTCATGTACTTTCAGAGCACAGCATTATAGACACATAGCCATGGGCATACAGATATGGAGAGAGTCTGGAAAATGGGACGACAATGGTCTCTCACAGAGCTCCAACATTATTAACACTTGAACAGTTTGGCAGCAGAATGCTTTTACCCAATCCGATTTACACAAAATGGTCAGATGACCGACTCGAGTGTATCAAAACCATTCATCTAACAGGGGTGAAATCTAACACAGAGTGATTTAATTTAGCTACTACTTTGTATTTTGTATGTGTACTTGGGTGTATTCGTACCTCCACACAGTTGTCACACACTGAGCAATGTGAGCAACGAGGTGGTCTGTAGAACCGGCAGGTTGAACACCACTTCATGCGCACCTGTATGCCCCGAATCTCCACTGTCTTATAGAGTGGCGCTCGGAAATCATCCTCCTTATCCTCATCTTCCTCAGCTGCAACACAATGTTATAGACTATATTCATTCAAATTTAGAAAATCTAAATTTGAAAATTCCCACGTTATAGTTAACTTCTAAAAATACAAAATAAATGTCTCCACAAAAAACTTATCAATGATTACACACAATTTTTTTTTTGGCGTGCCTGCCTTACGAGTGCCTGTGTAAGCTGTTACTATAGAAACAATAACATATTATAACTAGAGCATTAATATACACCTTGCAGCTGGAACTATAGACCGCTGAGTGAGACACGTCACTCTCAAGTCAGCAGGGCCTCCTGTTTGCAGAAACATTACAGGAGGCCATAGTGATTTTTAAGCCAGAGTTTGTTTTCTAAAATGCCACGTTGTGCTGCTGGGTGTCAGAATCGGAAAAGTGTTCATAAATACATTAGATTTTTCCAGATACCATCAAGTCAAACAACTTTCCAAGCCAACAGAATACAGTTGTGGTCACAGGCAGTTGGATGGATAATTGGTCTAACGAGTGCTGTCTTTGCAGTGCCCAATTCATGTCAGCTAAATAGCTAACTATCATATCAGTAAAGTTAGTTTACTAAGAATAAAACAGGCTAATAACAAACCTACACAGCACGCCTAAAATCTACATCAACTAGCGAGCGAAAGCTAGATAACTAGGTCACGTTCTTAATGAGGAGTTGCCTATAATTGGCACATTTAGCCAGCTAACCTTGTTCAGCTTACAAATGCATCCGTTTTATTGTATTTGTTTGGACAGCACCTCGGCTTTCAGTGCCACGATGTCCTCGATATTGTCATCATAAAACATTAAGTCTTGAACGTGCCCACAAACAACAAAATTATAAGCATCAAGAGATTTGTATGCCTTCAGTTTCTCTCCAGTATAAACGCTCAGGGTTTCTATGTATAAATGTCCGGCCACTGCAGGCTAAACCACCACTTAGTATCATTTAGCCACTTACAGGACGCCAAGCCTTAAGGAGTTACACCATTTGAAAATGTTAGTTTAGCTGAATAGCACTCCCTGTCTGTTAGTGGTAATCCATAATAATAAGTGCATAACGTTTTAGCTACTGTCAATCCAATTCCTAAATAAAACTGCTGATAAGATTCGTCAGTCAGATTATAACCAAGTTGCAGCTACTGAGGTCTTTTTGCATCGAGGCTGCGCATGCATCTCAAAGAGGTGTACTGTCAGAGCCGCTGTTATAGAAAATCAATCAAGAATTCAGCAGCGCTCTGGTATAACTGACAACTGACTATGATATTAGTGTACCAAAGTTAAAGTAAATCAGATGAATTGTGTGCTACTAAACAGTGATAGATATAAGTTGTACAGAAGCCTGCATATTTTGGGTACCATCATTTATCAGAACCTCAAAAACTACCAAAAGCACATAAAGATCACATTTTATACTGAGATTGTTGGCTACCTCTTGGGAAGATGCCTGGGTCCATGAAGGTGGCCATGCAGAAGTTGGCCAACACAAAAAGGAAGATGATGCCATTGTATATTGGTATGGCGACCGAAAAATTCTCTGAAAGCCACGGGCACCTGAGACATAAAGGGAAAAAGAAAAGCAGTTTAAAATATCAAGTCAGACGTTCATGTGTCACCACATCTCATTGACAGTGTGAGTATTTGCCAGTACGATGAGGAATTCAGATGCAAGTTATGAGAGCTTGGTTAAAGTTAAGCCCATATTTAGTGTTGTATGCTGGCTATTCCATCATACACATGAACTCACACACACACAAAAACATAAATACATAAAAATGGATCAAAGCAGTCATCAAGTAGCAGAAGAAAGAACAAAACAGACAAGTTTGAAAGATCAGTGAGCTAGTTTAATGTTAAGTTTACATACACCTTGCAGAATCTGCAAAAATGTTAAAAATTAAAATAAATAAATAAATAAATAAATGAGGGATCATAAAAATTGCATTTTGTTTTTCATTTAGTACCGCCCTGAGCAAGCTATTTCACCTAACATTTACACATAAAGTCCACAAGACACAATAATAACTGAATTTACACAAATAAAGTTCAAAAGTTGACATATGCTCAATTCTTAATACTGTGAGCTGTTACCTGGATGATCAACAACTGTTTTTACGTTTTGTGATAGTTGTTCATGAGCCCCTTGTTTGTCCTGAGCAGTTCAACTTTTGAACAAAATTAAATTAAATTCATTTTAATAAATTAAGTAATTATGTTTTGGGGACTTTATGCAAACATCTGTTATGTGAAATAGCTTATTCGGGGCATTACTAAATAAAAAACAAAATGTAATTTTTATGATCCCTCTTTTTTTTTTTTTTTTTAAATTATTAACATTTTGAAAATTCTGCAAGGCGTATGTAAACTTATGATGCCAGCTATACTTTCTTGGTGTGGAATGACAGGAAAAGATTTCCAACAATCTGTAAAAACAATTTTACTATTTAATTTTTGCCTATGTTTCATAGTTAAATTATTAATATTTGTAGACACCAAATAAAAGCTTCCGCAGTTCACATTTTTAAATGCAGCACTACTGTTTTGCTGGTGTAAAACTAGGGCTGGGCGATACTGCAAAAAAAAATAAAATAATTTTTTTCGATTTTGATTTTGGTCTCACATAATGCAACTGAAAAATTATGCAATTTATTTATAAAGCTTTTTATTTATTAGAATGGAATTGCATATAGCAGATAGTGCAAACAATGGTTCTTTTAAAAAAGAATATTTAAAGAAGGAATATTAAAAAAAAAAAAAAAAAAAAAAAAAAAAAAAAAAAAATGGTTGCAATGTGTGTGATATATGGTGGTGTTTGAATTTTTTAACAACTTGTTGAAACCGAAAATCTCTACAGAGTAAAAGGGCCCCAAGT
>CM075005.1:7962652-7982099 GCA_037576675.1 Pangasius sanitwongsei
TGTTTTTCCTTTGTATTGGTTAAAACTTATAAATAGCATTTATAGATGATTTAAATAAAAATTTAAATATGCATATAAATAAACATGTACAATCTCGATCAGGAGATTTTGAAAATCGTCTTAAATCATTAATTCGAATTAACCAAATTAATCGTGAAAATCACCCAGCACTACGTAAAACCTACATACTGTGATGCATATTGTGTATCCTAGAAATGCCTTCAAGTCTTTAAGAGATTTTTGGCATATCATCCACACATTTTGCATACTACATTAACGTCAACGCAATTTACCCACACACACACACACACACACACACACACACACACACACAACACTCGCCACCAGTGACAAAAGGACTAGCTATAGAAGGAAGCTGAAATGCTGATGTCGAGTGACTTTGCATTATGGGTAATGTTATGGGTAATTATAGGTATTACAATTTGTGTCTCTGATTGTAGGCCAAGCTCTTTATAGCCATCTATATATTTTTCCAACTTAGCTGCACTCGTGAAATTAAATTAAGTATGAAAGTGAGAATCGTGTGTGTATGTGCTCATGCTCACGTGAAGCAGAAGAAGAGCGTAGTTGCTCCCACCAGGAAGGCTGTTGCTGCAGACACTGGAACGTAGCGGCTGGGCCGAAGGGGGCGGGAAGGAACGGTAGGGTGGGGAGGGGAGGCGGGGTCAGACAAACCCCCACTCTTACTGCTACTCGGCATTACCCAGGGCGCACCAGGAGGAGCCGTCACCGAGAAACCACCCTTTTGAAGGAGTGTGTGTGTGTGTGTGTGTGTGTGTGTGTGTGTATGTGTTTAGGAAACAGGATAGACTATGGGAGGAGTAGCAGTTCTTCTCCCCCTTGACTCAAGATAAAGAAATGACAGATTGTCTGCATAGTTATAGCTGAAAGAGTCAAATGATATGAGCAATGAATTAAAAAAATAAATAAAAATAAAAAAGTGCACGAATCAGGCTGTCTGCACGCTACTAAAGCACTCCACACAGCACTCAGGCTTGAACAGAGACAAAGCCATCAATTGTTTCCTGACCCTTTTAGGCCAGCATAGAGAGAAAGAAGAAAAAAAAAAGGGGGGGGGGGGGGAGCTTTTATGAATGGCTTATCTGAGACAACAAGTTCAACAAATGTCTTGGCTTCTTTGCAAATTATTTTTTGTTTCAATAGCTAAAAGCCATTTAGGTCATTTTTAAAATAACTTCCAACTTAAAAGAGCTATGAGCTACGACCATTAAAAAAAAAAACAATCCAATAACAAAAGAATATGGCTAAAGTTTTTTGGTGAAAGCAACATAAAAGCGATAGGCAAAAGCACTTAATGTTGAATTAGTGTTCCCTGTGGCTGAACTTTATTAACCATAAATGAGCGGTGGTATTGAAAACTTTTGGTTTTACAACTTAAGAGGTAGAGGATAAAATGCTTATGACATGGATTTTGTAGTTAATGCAAGTATTTTACTGAAATAAGGTAGTCTGGGCTCTGAGTATTGTTAAAAGCTTTCAAAATCTGTCTTAGTTTAAAACAGAAATCAGCCTGATGAAAGGAGTAAATCGAACCCGAAGAAAGAGGTAAAATTAGATAAGAAAGCAAAACGGCAGGGCAGTGACAGATTTAGTGTCTCCCGTTTTGCTTTTTACAGAGATGTAGATAGTGTTGTGAGGATGGCACAGAAATTGCTTCCAGCTGTTGCTCTTTCTGCCAGCTCAGGAAACATAGAAAGGTCTCTTTTGATTTTGTTCAACATGTGGGATATTGCACTTCGCTATGCTTAAGTCTCTCTGTACCAAGTCGAAGCATTCTGCTTGTAGGCCAAAAGGCCAAAGGCAGTGACGGACCAGTCTAGCTGTAGTCCTCACAACCAATCTGCAGGATGTAGGCAAAAAAGCAAGCCAGGCTTCTGCCTAAATCTACTGACAACAACATAAGCATCTACAATAAGAAATAAAAAAGTACAAAGATTCTTTGAGGCACAGTGTTGCCTCAAAACACTCAAACGCTCACATGAAATGCTAAAACAGAGTGCTCACTCAGATCAGTGGAGTGCCTGTAAAACGAAAACTACAAAGCTGCAGACAACCCCAAAATGCTGATATGAGAACGAGAGACGGAGTATAAAGTACAAACAAAGCCCAGCTTTCCACTGGGAGACTTTTGGGATTTCCTTGTGTGCCGTTTGTTCCAAGGCTGATGCCGGCGTGTGTTACATAAGAGCCTGTGAAGGTTGCAGTTTCAAGAGTGCAACCTGAGCCATGCTTACAATTACGTGTGTGCGCTCCAGAGAGTATGAGTAATCCAGTGAAAGAGGAAATAGGTCCAACAGGTTAACACATCATTGCTCTTGTTTCATCGATGCTCCTTTCAGTATGCCGCCGTGAAGCAAACAACAGGCCGTAAATGGTGAGATCTGCAAAAAAAAAAAAAAAAAAAGAATAACAGGACAACAGAATGATAAATCATTCAAGCGATATTTGAGTATGAGTGAATACAAAGTAATTATTTACAGTGACGGAGGACGAGAGATGACAAAAGACTGCCACGTTTCCCCAAACCACAGCAGGTGCAGTGACTTACAGCTAAGCAGCAAGACCATTTTTGCATTAAAAGAAGTGTTAAACTATAAAACTGACACATTCAATGAAATTAAATGCTTCAATAATTATCATATAAGTAAAACGATAATCATAGCAAGCAGAAATCACTTAACTGTAGTCAAATCACATGCTGTTATAAAACAAAAGTGGCCATAGCGTTACTACCTGAAAACTGACATTCTGCTGCAAGCCAATGTATTTTTTAATTAATGATATCTGTTAAAATCAGCCTATTTAGGTGAAATCAAAAGCTACAATAATCAGGCAGAAATCAATCCGCCCCTAGACACTAGAGCAGTCTGATCGAAACTTACTGTTAGACTACTAAATGTTGTGTAAACTAGAATAGCATTCAAAGGCAAAAATCCATATTTGGATGTTTACGATTCACTTTTTCCTGTAACTAAGTAACCTTAGGTCTCGTTCTACTGTGCATACTGTAAAGTGAACTGGGAAGGATCAACAACGCAATTATTCTGCTGTATTCTGCTGTGGTGAGCTAATCTGGTGATTATACCGCCATTTGGAATTTGGGCTGATGTGCTGCACATTACTGGGAGTTTAGGGGATGTAAAAAAAAAAAAAAAAAAAAAAGGTTCCTGTGTGAAGACAAGATTAAAATGTTTATGTTCTGTGCTTTACGCACTATGAATGCATGTGTAGGACTAATGCCAATACTCTATCTGCCTATGCAGTAGTACATTAAAGGTATTCGTCCAAATGTCGCAACTGCCGTAATTTCTGACCTCTGACTAGGAAACTCGGGACTGTCTGCTCAACCTCAAGTTCAGCCAGTGACGACAAATCAACATGATCAATCAACATACACATATATTATAGCTTGCAAAATCTATAACACTGACTATATTGTTTTGAGGTAAATATACATCACTCATCGGACTTCCCGATTCCGAGGTAATACGAATGCAGTGTTATAGTGTTTTTATAGAATATTTATAGTGTATCATTACACTCCTGTGTGGTATTAATACAGGATATCTCATCAACCAACACGTTTAAAAGCTCAATTATGTTCATGTGTGGAAATACTAGTGTCTTGCTATGATATGTACGAAATAAATCAGTAAATAAAAATAAAATCAACTGCATTTAAAAAAATATATATACACATCAATAAACTTTTTTCCCCCCAAAGCAGCAGTATATGAGTTTTAACCGCCAATGGGGCTGTTACCACGGTTACTCAGTTAACCTGACTGAAATGTTTCATTTAAATAAAAAAAAAAAACACTAAGGGTATTGTTTGTATATGAATGTAACAGTTTTAAAAAAAAAAAAAAAAAGTGTCTTTACATGTTTACTCAAGGAAATCTCCTTTAAAAATACTCGTAGAAATAAGCTATAGTTTATTTATAAAGACACTGCTGCTCGACAGGTTTTACATGAAACCTGGGACTGAGATGGATCTCATTTTAAACTAAAGTACCGATAGAGATGTGCCTCTGCTTTTCAGTACCAATTTCTCCATTTACATTTTCATATCTCGTTGTTTCTCTGATACGCGGCCCAACAGCACTCATCTTTTTCAATCTAATAGCTGGTGATAGCAGTGTATTTGCCTGTTCTCAGGTCATTCATTCACACATTTCAATAGGTCTTGATGTTAGAACCTGTAGAATCCAACCTCTTTACAGGCTTTCAGAGTTTATTTTCAAGGTGGCTCACGGTAGCACTTCCAGGCTCGAGGCCTAAGTCTCCGGTACCGAAAGAAGGGTATCAGATGAATGTTTTCCCTGACTGTTCATGCCTGTGCCTAGCCTCATTTACTTCATGACATAACTCAAAACTTCATGATTAACTTGAGAAATCCTGTTCTCACATTGAACAAGTCTAGCCATCATTACGAACCTGCTGCCTGTTATGTTTTTGGGTTGGGCACTATGGTTTTACAATATGAAAAGCCTTTACAAACAAGAGCAGACAAGCTTGGTATCACTGGACCCCAACAGAGTCTCCAGCATTTATCATGCGGATATCAACAGCAAAGAAGAACTGGGCTGTTCATTCTATCTTAGTCCTGGAAAAACCTTCAGTGTCTACTTATGGCCCAGTAACTGCCGTTATCATGGCGGATAAGTCATCTCCATGGGTGGAAACTAAGGATGGCATGACTTTGATATGAATGAACACGCTATCGCACATATACAGAAAGCTTCACAAACCAATTTCAAAGCTGCAGTCAGGAATGCAGGAGGAATATTCAGCATTGTCCACAATCTCTAGACTTCTACCAAGACATGACATGCAAATCTCATTTCAGTTTAATAAGAGCATGAGGACATGCTACACTTGTTTTTTAAAATTATTTTTATTAAATTTGCATTTCATGCAAACTGAACCTGAAAATGTGTTTGTATTCACATACACTGATCAAGCACCGATGGATGGACCGCTCCGATGTGTGGCCCAGTCTTGGTTGGCTTGGTTAAAAAAAAAATGGTAGTTATCATTAAATAACAACATATGGTAAGTTATTTAACTACAGCTGTTGGTGTCTGGCATATAATTATAAATTATAATGACCTATATCAGTTGTCAGAATTGTTGCAGCCATAAAATCAGTATCAGAGACAAAATATTTCATATTAATTGGGTACTAGGGGCCCGTTAGCTTCTGCTGCATTCAGGGCTGAAATATGAGTCCACTTTGTGCTCTGTGAAGTCTTTTGTGTCTCTCATGCACGTTTCAACAATGATAAGCCTATGAGTCATGTAGGCTCCATAGGACACACCCTCCTTACTGAAAGTCTGAGACATTTTCAGACTCCTAGACAACTCTGTGTCATAAAAGACGTACTGTGGGATCAACGTAGTATCCATTATTCTGTTTTATTAATTCATTCACTGTTAAACCAGGTTGTTGCCTCAGAGAGTGGAAGAGGTGTGTCCAGGGTTGGGCCACAAAATATACTGGAATGCAATTGTCACATTTATCAATATGCCATTACCAATAGCCTAGCCTCTGACATTTACACAGTCGTCTTTAATTGTTCTGTAAAAGCTCAAAATGATCAAGTAAAGTGGACAGAGGAGCAGGGACAACTAGTGAAAGGACTACTAGGGACACGTCTCAGAACATGCAGGTTGCTTGATGAGCAGAATACCCAAGTGGGTATAATACGGGTTATAGATTCTCACGGTTTCAGCCGGACTCGAAGAGATAATGCCGTCCCTCATTTATTTCAGTAGGTTACTAAATACTCACATAGGGTTGACAGATTATTCCGTTGTCAATGAAGGAAAAATCAAATATTACACTTATAATATATAGCGGTGGTACGACACACACACACACACACGGCAAGGTGCACGAGGGAGAGAGAGCGCGCACACATGACATCATCATAAGGGGGTCATTACACTAGCCTTTACTTGCAGGTGAGAGTAGAATTATAGATAGATTAAAAACATCATCCATGCGTGAATCTTTTCATAAACATTATTTCAATGACACATTCATGTTCTGTAACAGTTTTATCCCAGTCAGAGTCAAGGTGGATGCGGAGCCTATTCTGGGAATACTACGTATGAGGCAGGAATACACCCTGGATGGGACGCACACATTCACCTCTAGGGACTATTTAGTGTAACCAATCCAACTAGTGGAACGTTTTTGTGAGGTGGCATGAAATGAGAGAACCCAGAGGAAACCCACACAGACCCAGGGAGAACATGAGAAACTCCGCGCTGATGGTAACCCAAGACCACGATCGATCCGGAGACCCTGGAGCTGTGAGGCTGCAACGCTACCTGCTGTACCAGTGTGCCAATATTACAACAACAGATAAAGTGAAAACACACTCCCAGGCCCAAAGGAACACTGTCACCTCAGCTCTTATAACTGAATCGGCTGTAAAGGATCACAGTAGCAACTGGCTGTCTATCTAGCTCACATTAGCTAGACAGACTAAAGTATGGCTAGTTGGTATTACTTATTTACTGAGGACATGTTGCTCTGTAGTCTCAGCCTCAGATGTCCTGCCTAAGCTACAGAGCATCTGATTAGGACTGTAAAGATTAGACTGAATAATTAATATCACAGAAAAACGATGTGATTTTTGTCTGTGTGTAGACGGTGACAGCGATTTTTATATTCAATCATGCGAAAGAGTGACAGAAAACACAAATGTGAGCGCCCACTGTCTCTCAATAATCTAAAGCCATGATACAAAGCAGCAAAGCAGAGATACCTTTCATAATGTATCTATGAAATGCATGAGCATTAAAAACGAAAAGCACCCAAAAACTCCCGCTTGGTGAGTGAAACGTACTAAGCGACTGTTATAGCTTCCTAATTTATAGTGGCTTGATAATTTTTTTTTTAATGTAGTGCAGCAATTTCATAGTTTAATGAGGCTGGTACAGTTTAATTGTGGCTTGTCTAGATTAATGATGATGAATGCCAATGTGATTTAGTACAGTGTAGATAGAAAGATCTAAATTCAAATCCACAAATTTCATATCTTTTGCTTTGAAACAAATAAAATAAATTCCTCATCAAATTAGCTATTTGTAATTTCATTAGAGATTAGCCCCAGAGGAGAAAGTCTATAGAGTAACAATACGTTAAATTATGTTGTTCCTCACAGTTTTGTTTTATATTATTGGGGAGAAAAAAAAAAGACAAAAGATGTGTGTCATAGTTTTAATTTAGAAGCCACATGTAAGCCAATTAATCAATTATATGTTGATTAATTAATATGAATAATTAACAATTAAAATATGGTTTTTTGCAGCAAATTCAAAAGCAGTTAAAAGAAGGAAAGAGATGTTAAAAAAAAAAAAAGGGGGGGGTTTGCTAGGCCAGACGCAGCACTCTTAAGTAAACAGCTTGGTTTTATTGTGAATAGCCTTATCTGGATGGGATTAAATTTAAATTAAATTTGTTTTTAATGATTTTCTATGCAGGTGTCACCTCACATTGTGGAAAAAAAGACTGCTGCTATTTGCCGCATTCAGTCTCACAATGTGTGTATCGTGACCATGCCCCAGATATTAAACACTTCACAAGTCGTGAAATGAAATGGATGTTTCTCATATACTTTGTGATTACGTATTTTCAAATTGTTGCTGGAACCTGGATTCAGTTCAAACTGAAATACGAGTCAGCATCTCTTCTCTGCTCCAGTGCCTCATCAACCGCCCAGACGCCATGTTGTGAATTGAGCGTGATCATACGCCCGTGTGACGCAAACATCTGAGTCTGCAGAAAATACAACTCGCTAGAAACTCACTCCTCCTTTGGCAGTTTTATTGCTGTCCGGGTCTGAGAGTTTTATCACTGAAGAGACGTATAAAAGAAATTTATGACAGAAGCCAACTGATAAACTAATCCAATCTGAATAGAGCTAGTGACGATCCTTAAAGTCTAGTCAATCAGCCATTCAGATAAACACTACCTCAAAGGGATGCTTTTACACTGTCAGTCATTTAAGGTGAAACGACTTAATCATCTTATGACGAGACTCAAATAAGACGAATAGTAACGTAAGCAATAATCGACTTAACAGCAATCAGATGAATAGTGCTTTCTAAGTAAATGTCTTCTGTTCTGGATCCAGCTGAAGAGTAAAACTGACCTTCGGACAGCATTTCCTAGTGAAATGTTATTAAACAGTCAGGCTCTCAGGTTGGATGACAAGTTATTGCATGTATACAGTCACCAGAGTACAGCACGGCAATTCAGTGCAGCATGAGGACCTAATAAATCTGTCCATCAAAATAATGAGACATACAACTGAAGGAGAAGAAAGTAAAAACTGAAGAAAAATGTGCAATGTGAACATTCAATTCAATTTTACTTGTATAGCGCTTTCAACAATGGACCCTGCCACAAAGCAGCTTTACAGAAAAAAAATACATTCAGGATATAAACTGTAAATGTCTGAATTTATCCCTAACGACCAAGCCAGAGCCAAGAGTGGCAAGGAAAAACTCCCAGAAATGACATCCCTGACGAAGAAACCTTGAGAGGAACCGGACTCAAAAGGGAACCCATCCTCATCTGGGTGACAGAGGATAGTGCGATCGTAAATAAATCCCTTCTATAACTGTGTACTACATGGACATAAAGTGAGTCACGGTCACACTGAGATTAGCATGAGTACATTGACAAAACTCAGTCCCTTGAAAAGCTCTGCAATGAAGGTGTTCACAGAGCGCTCACAAACCCAGCTTACAGTCTGCTCTAACGTTAACACTGCAAAGAGCTGTAGCGTTCTTCAAATACTAAAAACTGCTTGTTTTCTATTTCTCACTTTTTGTATGAATATCAAATAACTGATGTAGCTCGTTTTATTAAACTGCACACAGTATATCTGATTTTGTCCAGTCTATAACTACAAAGTCCTCTTCCAAACTGGTCAAAATATATTACAGATGGCACCTGTCCAGTATCCAGTTTCGCTATCGGCCAGGAAACCACATACTGTGGTTTTTTTTTTTAAAAGCCCCGAAGCTGACGTTAATGTGCCAACGGTCACATAGAAAAATGATGAGGTAAAAATGTGAACTAAAATACAGTATTAACGTTGAGGCATGTAGAGTTTAAAGTTACCTACACTGGTTAATCTGATCAGTATGTGTCGAGTGACTCTGTGACTGTTGCTCTTCTATAGTATATGAATTGAGTAGGCTAGTAATGATTCATCATATCATATCATATAACAGTAAAAATGACTTCCAGAATGAATATTAATCAGGCTCAGAGCTGTTAAGCCTGGTTTGTACTTGCTTTTAACTACGCATATGCAAGATGGCTGCCGCGCGTATTCTGCAGTCTTTTTTGGCATGTCGCTTGTGCACGTCCTCAGAAATTAGCTTGCCATGTCCGTGTGGTGCAATACCTACACAAAGAGTGGCGGCAGTGCAGCGCCGTGCAACACAGTGTCCACAAGTGTGTGTCTCAATACACATATGTACTTATTAAATGTGTGTAAAAACACACACTTATTTCCTATTACATTTAGTGATCGAATTTTAAAAACTTCTTACACCGACCGAAAGGTCTATTCTGAGTACGAGCGTTCTGGATTTTCCAGATTAGTAAATATTTTTCAATGTGCGGTGAGGGTTTTTGATTTGTGAGGCAGATCATGACAACAATCACGCCGACAGCAGTAAGTTTTAAAGAGAAATGGAGCTTGTCAGTCTGTTTAATGTTACTATGCATGACATGGCTAAGCACTGGAAAGCAGACAGACAGAGATGTTTTGGCTCTGACGTGCAATCTAGAGGATGTTTCTTTAACCCTCCATGTTTTACATACAATACACAAGCACGTATGTGAACAATGTACGTCCATGCACGCATGGTGAAAGTGAAGTATATTTGTGCATATATTAGTGAACTGGTATTAACTATACTAAGCTTAATGGAAACAACAGAAAATTGTAATTGGGTATGCATTTCTGTAGAACGGATGTGAATGATTAAGGATGATCAAATCAGTGATAAGTTGTGCAACATATCACAGCAACTTCAAGTTCTTGCTTCTGTGTAAAAATATATCAGTATCAGGTTTTAGTAACTGTACTGGAAAGCAACTTGAAGTGTTATTCACAAGCCCCGGTTAAGACTTCTTGAATCTATACAATATTTTTACAGATGTACCAGACCAATTTTTGGCATATATTTTAACTGTGCATTTATTACAAATGTGAGAAACCATCGCTGACCCATGAGTCACTTCATGTCGATACTATAGTTTCTAGAATTGGCTGAGGACCCTACATGGAAAAAGCGAGTGTAACATTCGTGGAACTTTGCGATGCGGCAGATGTAACCTTTTAGCCCTACAGTGGAAAACATTTTTGAGCATTTCACACCTGTGGTTTTTTCCATGTAAAATATTTCAGCAATTTGCCAGGACAGTGCTGTGTGTGAACTTGGGGTCAGAGTTTACACGCCGGAAAATTTGATCTGACGTGTTGTCTGCAACATTCCCGGTAAAGTTTTCTTAAGTGTGAACCGAAAACAAATGACAGTTCATGATGCATCATTCCGGCGACTTGAAATCTTTCAGCCATTATGATTTCAGGGTATAGTTGTACATGAACAAATGACCAAAAAGCTTAAAGTCCAAAGGATTCCACCAAATATGTAGCCACTTTTATATTCTATAAGTTAATACAAATTTTTAAATATATTAGACCTAAAAAAAATACTTCAATATTTATTTAGGATCATCACGCACAAAAACAGCGAGATATTACTAGTTAATAATAACGGAAGAATTTGGTTTGTCATCTCTTGTGAAACGACTTTCAGAAAGACTGAATGATTTGCTGTCTCTCAGCAACTCTGTTCATCTGTGTGAAAGTTCATACTTGGCCTGGACAATATGGCAGTATAATCATAAAAGGTAAGGGATTAATCGTTGACATTGGACATTACTTATTGTTTCATTTTCACTGCTGTTCTTTGGAAAATACTTCAAATTTACATTATATTTAACATTCAATAACATTCTCTGAACTTATACTCACTTGTTAAGACATCAGCAAAATTCTATAGTGTGATACGTATTGTGTATCGTGAAGATGCTTTGTATTGTGATATAAGATTTTTGCTGTATTGTCGAGTCCTTCATCTGTGCTTCTGCTTTTCTCCATCCTGCTAGGGATCACACACTAGGCGTCAGAGACGATGCTTTTTCTCATATGTAGCTCATACAGGAAGCATCAGATCTCAGTTAACTTTTCAAACTACACACTTATAAACACATTCAGTAATGTTTTTACTCCAAAGCGACCTAAGCGAGTACCTAAAAAGCCTATTAAGACACTGCATAAACACTGTACGTACTCCAGAAAGGAAACCCTTAAGAGTTAAGAGCATGGAACAAAACCCAGCATGTGCAAATGGAAGCTAATAAATAACAAATGACTGATTTGTTCCTTCATTGCTCCCAGTCCTTTTTACAGAGTTGCATACGAAATATGCAAAAAAAGAGAGATAGCTACAGCGATCACAGTGTATACTTACGTGACATATCATCATGACGTCCGCCTTTTCTGATGGTAAAACAATTTTATTCGTAGAATATTTATCCAGGTGGGCCTGGTTAAGATTAAATGTCTTTTGCAAGAAAAACCCAGCCCAGATTAACATTAAAACATGATCCCTGACTGACGGATCTGACAACTACAGACACATTATTTGTAATGATTACATACACACATCCTAAAGCCTGGTACCGTCAAGTAAACATTGCCAAAGAAAAAGAGGAAATGTCGTTGCAACATCAAACTTGGCATTGGATCCAGCGGCTGATTAGTTTCAATCCACCTTCTGAATCAAATAGATGCCTTTCAGTATCTATTCGGATCTGCTTATTTAAAATATTTTTTAAACAAATATGAACAGTATTGCTGAATGAAGAATCAAAAATGTAACACTTTAACATACACTATTATTTGACAATTGACCACTTCATTTATTTAATCATCTCAAGCCTTCATTTAAATATGGTAACACCATGCTGATGTTGTATTGCACCTATATACAAGTCAAATTGTAGTATTTGATGATACTCAAGAGTTTTGACATTCGAATAGTATTAAGAGTTCCAGAGAATTATTTAAGAGTAATCACCAGATTTGCTTTCCACCTGGCTGCCACGCTGCATCATCAAGACTGTCGATTAGCTGCAAGTTTAAAAGCTCGAGCACATCTCAGGACAAGACAAAAAGGCATAGGACCAACATCGTCGGCGTATCACGGAGTCTCTGTCTCGCTGCTAAGACGCCACAGTAAATATGTAAATGATTCAGTGCTGTGAAACACATGATGTATCCGCCATTTCTGTACAAACTGACATGCTTCTTACAACACATCATACTGTGGTTTAGTTTTCAAATGTAAATGGCAAATGTGGTCAAATCTGAGTCAGTGTACTTTATACCACCAAGTACAAAGGAAATAAAGGCTTAATGTTTTGCAGTATGCATGTCATCGTTCATGAGTGTGTGGGCAGCAGTGCTAACATTCACATCGTGATCAGATAATGCCCATCCCTATTAAATTGCCTGCTGATTTCACTTGGATAGGTAGAGCCACATGAACAAAATAACAACAAACAAAAATTTGAAGAAAATTATGATGAATGGATGTGATTTAAGGAAAAATTTTTTGACAGAAATTGTTTTCATGGGCATTTGTATATATAAAACATAAAAGATAAAGAGTTATATTCATTAACACACAATATGTGAGGTTATGCACCAAGGAACAGGCAATAAGCACAAAAATATAAATCTAATATAAAGTGGTATAATTTGTTTTCATATACGTGTGAAGAAGGTCAGTTGATCATGACTGTTTTTACTGTTATCGTTTCGGTATCGGGAATTGCGATACTATGCTTGGCATCGGAGTCAAAATGATAATATCGTGACAACCCTATTTCTAGGCGCGTGCAGTATTTCTAACTCGAAATGTACGCGATTTATTATAAATCTTATACATAAATAAAGTAGACAGTGTCTGCTAAGTTTATATTATCTAGTCCGGGAAATGAAAAGAGCGTTGAGCGTGAGTAAGTGAGCGAGTGTGTGTGAGTGTATGAGTGTGTGTGTGTTTTGGGTGTGTTTCGCCGCAGCAGGGCCCCGGAGCGAAGCGGGTGCACGAGCTGAGCCACACCGCTTTAGAGAGCGCGCAGGGCGGACACACGCTCAGCCAAACACCGGTGAGGAAACCGGGGCCCATCTGGGTGGAGATGATTACCCTGACCGCAAATAAAACCTGTTCCTCAACCAGACACAACATTGTCAACATTGTCGTAGAAAACCACAATGTCGTAATTAAACAATGTAATGAAATAATTAAATAAATAAAAGCAAATTATATGTAATGTTTAAGTGAGGGGCGTTAATCAGGCGCGTTTGGGATTCACAGGCCGGTGCAGCTAGCGAGCCAAAAACCGCTTAGCCTGGACAGTTAACCACCATTTCATTTAACTCAAAACACCAATTAGCATTACTACAATAATAAACCACATTTATAGTAAATATAATTTGCAACAAACGAGTTAATAGCGTTGCTAATTCTGCAGAGAGGTGGAGAAGAATTAAGCTACACACCACAAGCAGTTAGCAGGATAACGACAGCTAGAGATGGTGCTCGCTAACGGAATACAGCCTGCTAACTTTCTCTATCCGTAATAACTGCATTAAAACAGAAGCTGAACAATATAATTTAACTAGCAAATGTAAATGCGGGATTGTGTTTATATTCCGGTTACTGTATAACCTGCATGTTTTAGGTTTTAAGTTTCAAAAGTAGTCGTTGTTCGTTTTATAAACACATGCTTAACAATCTGGTGAGCAGAAGTGCAGTATTCTTGCTGCCACATTAGCCTCGGTCACATCACAGACACTGGGCATTCATTTACTATTACTGTAAAAACCCCAAGGCGCTAGTTTAGTTGTCAAACATTAGCATAGCTTGCCATTCGTCCACTTTCACACAGCTTGAAATACCATAAGCACACAAATATCTTACCTGACAGGTTGCACATACCCTTCACACGCTGCTGGCTGATTTATACTCGTTTATGACTCCGAATATCCAATCTATCCGATCAGATATAATGACTTTAATCGGATTCTCTGGTTGGTGGGTCTCTCAATGGCTGTCCCGCTAGCCTGCTAGCTAGGTAAGCTAACTCTTCAGCTGACCGAGTAAGGATGGTACTATCCACTTCTTTGCTTACAGTTTTCTCAAAGAAATTTCGATATCAATAGTGTCTTCTTTCAGACGGCTACATTATGCAACGCGTCCTACTGTAATGCCTGTAAAGCTGCAGTTAGCATACAGCTAAGCTACACTTTCTCTTCTAAGCCAATATAACATTTTCCGTTCACTGCAGCTTTTAGTTTCCACGAGTGATTAGCTCCACCCTCAGAAAGCCTATTGGTCAGGAATGTGACGATCGATTCTACCGACCAATCGTAAACCACTAATATGAATATTCAATGAGGTTGTGAACTCACAACGTCTGTAGCCCAAAGCTTCTCAAACTTTTTGCAGCCAGGTACCTCTTTAGGTGTAAAAGAAATTCCCTTCAGCACCACAGTACAGTTATTTTATGAACATAGTCCAACTATTTCAATATTAGGCCCATTGTTTAAATATGTACTGTAATATTCTACCTATTTTTGTAGTCCTGGAGCTTTTATTATTGAACTTTCCATACATTAGGCCTAAATTGACATCATTAATATTGGATTAAACCTGTTCAATTCAAGTAACCAGTCAAACAGGCTAATAACAATAAAAGAGTTCAATAATATACATAAAAGCTTTAATAATTGTGGGTTGTTGTTTCTACCACTGTAACAAAATATGCTTCATGGACCCCTGGGGGCCCCTGGACCACACTTTCAGATCCACTTTTTTAGCCTGTACATAGAACTTTAAGCCCACTGGATTCATAGAAAATGAGCCCATGTGCCATTGTAAGCTAATTTGGAAACTGTGGTCCTCTGTTCAGTCCTGCCCTACTCCACACACCCACATACACACGCACCTAATTCATTTTTGTGGTGGCTTGATATTAAGCTTATGAGCTGGGTCAGTAGGGAACATTTGAAATTCTGCAGGACAGTAAGGCCCCAGGACTGGAGTTGAAAACCCTGAGTTTAGGGTACATTATTTTCAGTTAAATTCTTGTTTGATATGCATAGCACTTTTAACAGTAGTCATTGTCACGAAACAGTTTTACAGAAATCTGGATGTAGATTTAGAATCCTAATGATCAAGCCAGAGGCGAGGAGACAGTGGCAAGGAGAAGACACGAGATAGAAAATTTAAGCAGTTCATAAGGGAACCCATCAAAAGTGAGATTATAAATCATTACAGTATACAGGTATAGAAGAGTAAAATCAAACACTACTAAGTGTGTTGAATTGATGTACAAGCATACTGTGAAGAAGAATCTTATTATTTGTTGAGTTATGTTCAAAACAGCACCTCATTTCCTACAATTCCTACAATTTATATCCTGAAATTATATATTTCTGTAAAGCTGCTTTGTGACAGTGGCCACTGTTAAAAGTGCTATACAAATAAAATTGAATTGAATTGAAATGAATTAATGGCAATATTTAGAAAATAGCACAATATGTAAACATGGCACATTTTCAGACATACTACAGATCAGAGTTAAGTAATTAAAAGTGTATAAAAATACACACACACACATCCACATATACCATAAGTTGGTATAAAACTAACAGACTGTGGCATGAGTGTTTATGTCCATTGCACTGTTTTGCACTCATTGCACTCTCTCTCTCTCTCTGTGTGTGTGTGTGTGTGTGTGTGTGTGTGAGAGAGAGAGAGAGAGAGAGAGAGAGTGAACATGCTTAAAGCAAGGATTAGAGAGACAGCAGGGCTTGTAGGTCTACAGATAAGCCCACCCACACCCACATACCCAGTCTAATATCCCTACAAAGCTGACCAACATCTGTCACACCACTTCCTGGACCAAATAACACTGCTAACACCAAATAATACTGTGCTGAGACGAGAAACACATAAATAACACGAGCAGGATGACAGACAGATGTCTGGACAAATTAATAGCAATCATATGTCAGATGCCCAACACACAAACGCAAAACAAACTTCAAACACAAACTTCACTATTCTCTATTTTGTCCACAAATCAATCACTATGCTATAATGAAAAATAGTGTAATGTATACACAGTATGTATACACTATGAATTTAAATGGTTCTCTCTAGCCTCAACCCAAAGTAATGGTTTTGTCTGAATATTTTACATAGCACACTGATGCACAGCTTCTATGTGATGCTAATGGCATGTTGGGAATTAAGTCATTTAAATCCAGTGAATAAATAATCACCAAAAGCTGATGTTGAGCAGTGAAGATACTGTACTTAACATACACCAACTGGCCATTTTATTAGGAAAACCTGTACATCTGCTCATTCGTGCAATCATCCAAACAGCCAATCATGTGGCAGCAGCATAATACATAACGAATCATGCAGATACAGGTCAAGAGCTTCAGTTAATGTTTATAACAAACATCAGAATCACACAAATGTGATCTCAGTGACCTTAACCTTGGTTTGAGAATTTCAGAAACTGCTGATCTCCTGGGAGTTTCATGCACAGCATTCAATAGAGTTTACAGAGAATGGTACAGAAAACAAAACAAAACAAAAAACATCCAGTGAGCGGCAGAAACTCTTTGTTGATGTGAAAGGTCAGAGCTGGTTAAGCTGACAGGAAGACAACAGTAACTCAAATAACCACTCTTTGCAACCATGGTGAGCAGAAAAGCATCTCCGAATGCATAGCATGTCAAAGTCTTGAGGCAAATGGGCTACAACAGCAGAAGACCGTATTGGGTTCCACTCCTGTCAGCTAAGAAGAGAATCTGAGCCTACAGTGAGAACAGGTTCACCAAAACTGGACAGCTAAAAATTGGAAAACATTGCCTGGTCTGATGAATCTTAGTCTCTGCTGCTACATACAGATGTATTTACATGTCAGATTTTGGCATCAATATCACAAACCCATGGACCCAACTTGCCTTCAGTGATGGTGGTGGTGGTGTAACGATGTGGGGACTGTTTTCTTGGCAAGTTGGGCTCCTTAATACCAATCGGGCATTCTTTAAATGCTACAACCACAAATCTGAGTATTGTTACTGACCACATGTACCCCTTTATGGCCACAATTTACCTATCTTATAATGGCTACTTCTACCATGCAAATACACCATGTCACAAAGCACATGTCATCTCAGTTGGGTTCCATGAACATGACAATGAATTCAGTGTACAGTGCACTTCAAAAGTGTAGTTTTGTATTTATTATTTAACTTTGTATTTACTTATCATTTTTGTAAAAATCAACTTAGTATGCCAAACTCCACAGAAAATGCACATCTTTTACCTTTGGCAATGTAGAGCTAAGCCTATTGTTTTATGCACAATGCTATCACATCCTTCCTCATCTGTTTCAGTTTTATTTCTTTGCAAAGCCAGGCCTTTAATCTGGAGCAAATGTACAGGATCTCAGCCTGGCCTGTCCACAGCTGTAGCCACTGTTAGGTGGTCATTGTATTTTCTTTGTAAGCCTTCTCTGTAATCTTACCTTGGTTTAGATGGGAGTGTCTGTACTATTGATGTTTTTGTGGCTGTTATTTTTATCGAGCATAGTGTTTTGGCTAGCCACTAACATTTTTGCGCTAAATTTTATTCTAGAGTTCTTCATTCACCTAGATGAGGCCTGCTTTGTGTTTCAGAGGTTTAAGTCTCTGTGTTTAATACTGGCATCATCATGTTGGATATTACAAGGTTTGGTGGCAAACACAAGAAAGTCTGGCGACACACCAGGCAGCTTTAAAGGTTGTGTCTGAATCAGTGTTTATTTAGTGTCTGAATCCAATGCTGCTCTGTAATGTTGACCATTCTGATAGCAAAAAAATTTTTTGTCTATGGTTTTGATATTATTTAAGCTCATACAGTAGATGTTTCATTTTAATTTTTACTGGAATGCATGAATATAGTTATATAAGAATAGGCCTATAATGATATAATAAAACATCATCTTCAGTAACCGGTTTATCCTGGTCAGAGTTGCTGTGGATCCTGAACACTGGGTGTAAGGCACACACATTCACACACTCACTGACACACAGGGCAATGTAGTGTAGCCAACCCACTTAACAGCATCTTGTTGGACAGTGGGAGAAAACCTGAGAACCCAGAGGAAACCCAGATGGACACAGGAAGAACATGTAAATCTCCACACAGACAGTACCCCCCAGTACCCAGGAACCTGGAGCTGTAAGATGGCAATGCTATCAACAGCACCATCATGCTTTTTCTAAATGTTATATGGATCTGGACCAGTGCTGCAATCTCCTTCGGGATCAATAAAGTTTCTATCTATCTATCTATCTATCTATCTATATTCCTTCTATTTTTGCTGATGGTTTTATCCAAAGTGACTTACAGTTGAGATACACATATATACAGCTGAGCAACCGAGACTAGTAATTGCTTGCTCTGATCAAAATAAATTGGACCTTTTTTGTTATTTCTATTTCCTTATGTAAATTTAACT
Organism: Pangasius sanitwongsei; assembly: GCA_037576675.1. Classification (NCBI taxonomy): domain Eukaryota; kingdom Metazoa; phylum Chordata; class Actinopteri; order Siluriformes; family Pangasiidae; genus Pangasius; species Pangasius sanitwongsei. The sequence continues at coordinate 7,981,392 of CM075005.1, forward strand.
ATTGTCGTTAGCAAGCTGTTCATCAAATGAAAATGAAAGGAGATATAACTAACTCACTTACTTTCAGTAATCACTTAATCCTGGTCAGGGCAGTGGCACCAGCCCATAACAGGGCAATTCACACACATGTTCACACTTAGAGGCAATTTATCTTAGCCAGTCCACCTACTGCTATTTTTGGGAAGGTGGGAGGAAACTGGAAAACCCATGCGGGCATGAGAACATGCACAAAAACTCCACACAGGCAGTAACCTGAACTCAGGCTTGAACCAAAGACCCTAGACCTGTGAAGTAGCAATGCGACCCATTACACCACTTTGCCACCCAAGGCAAGGAGACCTCTTTTTCTTTTTTTCTTTTTTCTTTTTATTTATTGCTTTACAGTGGTAAAAATGTGAAAAGGAATTTAAAGCACGCTAAGTAAGGCTATTTTTTAAGTGGAATGGAATAATTATGCAAATAGCAGTCCCCCTCAATGGCCACAAGGAGGCAGCAGCAGTCCAGATTTCACAGTGCCTTAACACCTGACTGGGTTGGACAGGGACATACAGTAGGAAGGAATTCTTGGTTCCATGAATGAATATTGCTCTGGACCCCAACCCTTCTTAATTTTTTTATTGCATTTTGTATAAATTAAGATATATATATATATATATATATATATATATATATATATATATATATATATATATATATAAAGATATGTGA
>CM075005.1:7983387-8059744 GCA_037576675.1 Pangasius sanitwongsei
ATATATATATATATATATATATATATATATATATATATATGTGTGTGTGTGTGTGTGTGTGTGTGTGTGTGTGTGAACATGTGAAAATTTATTCTACCCAATTAACCTAGAATACCACAATTAGAGGGGAAACATGAAATTAAAACGCAGCACTAGTTGTTGCAGTTCTACAATGTAACCACTTGAGGGCGACAAAACTAAGGCGAGAAACTTTTATAGAAAACTGCTCAAAAAGGGGCGTTGTCCCAATCCTTTGGTTTTCTGTTATAAATCAACACAGTATAATCCGTTTTCATGTATTTTTAATTGTGTATACCCGTCCAGGGCCTTAAATTCATGGCATAATTGGAATCACTTAAAGATACTGAGCAATGAGATTGTTAACTAAGCCAGCATCATAACTGTTACTGCAAATAATGATCCATGTCTAAATCAGTATAAAACAGTTATTTCTGCAGGGTCTGTGGTGAAATCATAAATGGGATTACATCGCCCCCAAACATCACCATAGAGATACTAAAAAATGAATGGGCTGGAGAAGTAAGGGTCTGAAGAGCAAGCAGCCTGGATAGCAGATGAATGAAATGAGCCGGTGGATGACTCATCGTCCAGGCCACCATCTTGAGAGCTATGACTGGAGCTCAGTGAGTATCCTGGGACCAAGTTACGCATCTGCCCCGTTCTATTTCTGAATATCCAAGATCCCACCTCACCCACAAACAAAGAGATGCTGCAAAAATAAACTGACAGGAGAATTAGTGCAGAGATGGAGGCGGGGTTTTGAGGGGAACAGAAAGAGACAAGGCGGATGAGAGTGGCAAGCAAGTACTGAATAAAGAGGGATAAGAAACAAAGCCCTCCATATGCGATGTGCAGTTGCTCCTGTACAGAAATACTAAAAACAGACAGTGAATACAGGCAGACAGTTGCCATACAAGTTTCTTAATAATATTGAGATCACAAAAGGAAGATAACATGTTTTACCATTTTAACAGTAAAAACTGGAAAGAATATGGCACAATTGCTACTCTGCTTAGAGGAGGTTATTCACCAAAACTCAGTGACTGGGTAAGGAGTGCATTAGTCAGAGAAACAACCAAAAATCCAAAGGGTAACTCTTAAGGAGTTGGAGAGATCCATAGCTCAAATGGGAGAAACTGTTCACAGGACAACCACAGCCTGGACAATGCACTAAGCTGGGCTTTATGGAAGAGTGGCACAAAGAAAGCCATTATTTAAAAGAAAAAGGCATATTAAATCCCATTTGATGACTCAGGAAAGATGGATAAAAAGGTTATTTGTGTTGGAAACCCAAGTCATCATCACCTCGAGACCACCATCCTTACAGTTAATCATGGTGGTGGTACCATCATGTTGAGAGTTACTCTTGGTCTCTTGGTTGCTTTTCTGACTAATGCCCTCCATACCCGACCACTGACTTTTGATAAATGGCCTCTTCTAGGCAGAATCGCAGTCGTGCTATATTATTTCCCTTTTTATATAATGGATTAAATTTTGCTCTGCAGGATGTTCAATGTTTAGGATATTTTTTATAACCAAACCCTGCTTGATTTTTGTCCCAGACTTGTTTTGATAGCTCTCTGGTCATCATGATGCTGTTTCTTTCTGATAACAAGCTCTGGGGCCTTCCAGGAACAGATGTATTGATTTCACAGCAGTGGGGTAAATAATTATGTAATCACTTTTAGTTTTTTTTTAATTTGTAAATAATTTTTCTAATTATATTAAGTCCCCTCTTCAATATTTTGACATTTAATCCAAATGAAATCTATTTCAGTCCTGGCACAACAGTGCAAAAGTTAACATCAACATCTTCATTTTGTCCTAAGGTATTCAAAACTTTGTATTCAAATTTTCAAATCTGACTGTAATTAATCATTAAGCAGATAAACAATTATAAATAATGGCATATATGCTACAAAGAAACCTATAAATATAAAGAAACATTAGGGGAAGTGGTGGGACGGATGATTTATTCATAGAAAAATGTCGCCGAGCAGTTAATAATTTAAGAATGGGGATGACTACTTGTGAAAGGAAGACTTGGCAGGAAAGAAGTGAGAAAGAATGAGTGACGTTTCACCCATTCATGTTTCTCCCCCACTGTCTGGCAAGAAATTATTAATAGTCAGTCCCAGATTTATACTTGAGGGGGAGCATGCCCCTACACTGATGATGAAGTACAACAACACATGCAACAGCTGAAACACAAAATTCCTCTGACTTTATAATCTGACAGCCTTCAAAGCCACCCCCATGCTCTTTGCTCTCTCTAGCGTTCTCTCTCTCTCTCTCTCTCTCTCTCTCTCTCTACACGCACACACGTCAGGCAGATGATATGCCATCCTGAGCACAAGCACCCTTATCCAAGATCACAAGCATGCATAGACCCACAGTCAGGCCTGGCATGTGGAAAAGTGGTATAATGCCACCCACTGATGAATATTTCTTATGCAGAATAAAAAAAGAAGTCAGAATCATGGTACCAGCTTTTTCCTGTCATCCTTCCTTCAAACAAAACATCAGTTGGTGACGTATTGAGGAACCAGTCATGCATGGTACTACAAGGGTCTCAATTTGCCCTTCTGTTTTATGTCAGCTCCTGAAATATGTAATATGTATGTAAAAAAAAGTAATTAGAGCAATTAAAAGCCGATTACTTGGGTCAGATGTACTGTTTGCTGGAAAGATATATATATATATATATATATATATATATATATATATATATATATATATAAAAATATGCCTGACAATTATATTTGACTGGTTTCTCAACTGTTTATGCCCAATCCTCAAATTACATTCATTGTTTTATAAACCCAGTGTGAGATGCTCTGAATCAGTAACTCGTTTATCTACAGTGCTATCCGCATTGGTTAATGATTTTACACAGAAATGTCTTATCTGCAATTTGACCAAAAATAGATACAGATTCACATATTATACACTAAAATATTATAAATATTATAAACAATAAAAACATTAAGTAGAAAATATGCTTTGACCTTTTTTGAGTGGAAATACTTCATGGCTTAATATTTTAAAATCATAGATAGTGCCTTATACTTCCAAAGTCTCACAGTGATGTGACCTTGATGATAAAAATGTATTGCTTTGGTTTTACTCTTAAATGCATAGTCATAATTTGTCAAACATATACATTACATCAGTTGGAATGATATATGTTTTATATACTTGCATTACGTATTGTAACATTTTGTAGTGTTACAACATGGAACTCAAATGGACTTAATCAGGATTTTTTATCATGTGATTTACACAATATGTCTAATATTTGAAGGTTAATTAAACAAAAAAGCTGAATTTTCAGTAAGTATTTGCATTTGCTCCCCTGAGTCAAAACCATTAAAGCTTCAATTCTTCTGTGATATGTCTCTATCAGCTTTGTACATCAAGATACATTTTGACATTTTGTCTATTTTCCTTGGCAAAATTGCTTGAGCACTGTCAGATTGGTTGAAGACAAAGTTGTTAGTAAACAGTGATTTTCAAGTCTTGCCACAGATTGAGGTCTGGGCTTTGACTGGGCCATTCTAACACATGCTGATTCTACCACATCTTGCTTTTGAACCAATCCAGTGTCACATTGGTAATATGCTGAGAGTTGTTGTCCTGTTGGAACCTCCACACCAGGTCATGTCTCTTGCAGACTGAGAAAGGTTTTCTCCTAGTATTGCCTTGTATTTGGTTTCGTCTTGCCCTCAGCCCTGACCAGTTTCCCAGTCTGTGTTGATGAAAAGCACACTCCACTGTTACCACCACCATGCTTCAGTGTAGGGATGGTTCTCAGGGTGATGTACAGTGTTGGCTTTCTGCCAAATGTAGTGCTTTGTGCCAAGACCTTAAATTCTGTTTTGGTCAACAGCTTCTCCCATCTGAGCTGTAGATCACTCTAGCTCCTTTATATTTACCTCCGTCCTCTCAGTTACTTCTTTCACTAATGCCCTTTTTATTAGGTTACATTGGTGGATGGCCCCCTCTATAGATAGGGTTGCGGTTGTTCCATGCTCTTTCCACTTTTTAATAATGGATTTAAAAAACTGTTATTGATATTTTTCCAGAGCTATGTCTCAGACCTGTTTTGATAGCATCTTTGCCTTTATGGCGCTGTTTGTTAAGGTATGTTCTCTAACAAACTCTAGTGCCTTCTAGGAACAGGTGTATTTAGATTGAGATCACTTGAGTCCACTTGATTGCACACAGGTGGACTACGTTCAATTAATTAAGAGATTACTACTTTCACCGGGAATTAAGAGATTACTACTTTCACTACATACCGGGAACACCCCACAAGACCTGCCGTTTTGGAGATGCTCTGACCCAGTCGTCTAGCCATCACAATTTGACCCTTGTCAAGATCCATACGCTTGCCCATTTTTCCTGCTTCCAACACATCAACTTTGAGAACTGACTGTTCACTTGTGGCCTAATATCAATCAATGTTATTCACTTCACCTGTCACTGATTGGTGTATGTAACTCGAAAACATGTTAACACCTCAGAGGCATGATCAACAATTCAGTCATTCATAATGGCAAAAATGGGTGTACTCATAGAATAAATACAGTATCCTTATGGTATTATGGTAAACTGGTATTCAGGCAAAACATACTACAAAATGCATAAGGAATATACTGATTAATTTAATTGTATTCATTATTCCACTGGGTTCTGCTGTACTACACCATATGTACTTTGTAGAATTATATAACAGCCTCACGTTTGTGGCAGAACAGCAGTTTTCATGGCTCAGTAACAAGAAGGAATCTGCAGTTTAGTGAAAGCAAACAATGCCAGTAAGCTATGGGAAATCCAGAGTGCAATTATACAACATGAAATCATTTCATAGCCCGTCAACTCCATCAGCCTCTCCACAAAATACAGAGGAAATCTGAAACTGAAATTACATTAGACCGAGAAAAGCAAATGAACATGAGGAATAGTGAGAAAGTGAAGAAGCTGTGCTATTCGCCAGGTAAGGCATCTTCAGTGTGCTTTACACAATGCCTTGATATCTATTAATGAAATATATTACTTGTAGATGCTTACTTGATCGTTAGGACACATGGTTCTCTGTAATTAATACTCACCATTCACTTTATTAGGAACACCTGCTCATTCATGCAATTATCCAATCAGCCAATCATGTGGCAGCAGCACAATGCATAAAATCATGCAGATACAGGTCAGGAGCTTCAGTTAATGTTCACCTCAAACGTCAGAATGGGGGGGGAAAGAGATCTCTGTGACTGTAACTGTGGCATGGTTGTTGGTGTCAGATGGGCTGGATTGAGTATTTCAGAAACTGCTGATCTCCTGGGATTTTCACGCATTAGTGTTTCACATCATTAGAGTTTACACAGAATGGTGCAGAAAACACCAAAAACACATCCAGTGAGTGGCAGTTCTGCCGGAAAAAAAACACCTTGTTGATGAGGAAGTCAGAGGAGAATCACCAGGAGAATCACCAATCTTCAGCTGTACAGTTTAGGTGAACCTGTGCCCACTGTAGGCTCAGACTCCCATTCTTGACTGACAGGAGTGGAACCCTGATGTGGCCTACTGCTGTAGTCCATCTGCCTCAAGGTTTGACATGTTATTGTTTCCTGAAATGCTTTTCTGTTCAAATAAAGAATGGTTATTTGAATTACCATAGCTTTCCAGTCAGCTTGAACCTCTGACCTCTGACATCTCTCATCAACAAGGCATTTTCTTGTTATTAATTTATTCGTTTTCCAGCATGTTTTATTTTTTGGTTTAAGCACTAATATATTTCATTTTAGTAACAATTACTGTATTCATTGATTAAAAATGAATACTTTTTTTTTTCAGGAGAGAAGATATTCCAGGTTTTTGGATTTTATAAATAATAATTTTTATTTATTTATTTATTTATTTATTATATAATAATAATATTTATTTTAATAATAAATCATTAAAAGTGGTTTCCTGCCTTTGAATGTTGAAGCTCCCAAATAAGAGTAAGAAGGGGACTTAAACAGGATTATTTCTTTAAAATGCACACTGAACCATGACCAAAAATCTAAAAATACAGCTTTGACCAAGTCTGTGCACCCTCATTGTCACAAAAATATACTTTAACCACCATTAGAGCTGCTGATATTTATAGCAAGGCAACTGTTTTCATTTCCACTGACAGGATCGGGCACTTTATCGGGAGAGACTCCCAATAGAGAAAACCACTAACTTCCTGAAAATTACTACAGAACAGAATTTAAACAATCCAGATCATATTTTACAGTTTTTCTCAATCGCTTTGGCTCATTTTTGAAACAGTCTTAACATTCTGTAAACAGTAACTGTTTTATGGGACATCACAACTCTATTGCATGTCTGCAAAATGTATTAACTCACCCAAAACATTTAATTCATGCTTCAAAATTATTCATTCAATTCAATTATTCATTATTGTGTCAGTAAATTGGCCAGTGCCACCAAAATGAATTTTTTTTTTTTTTTTTTTTTGCCATCGTGTGAGCCATGCGGTCAGAATGTGTAGATGTTTTTTTCACCATGGCAGTCAATTCTGGAAATGTTTGTTATATACAAATTTCATTTTTGTTCTACTTTTTTGTTGACAGTGACTGCTTACTATACAAGAATATCATTTTTGTCTAGCTGAATGCTATTGTGTATCACACTAAGCTTTTTAGATACAGATTTCAACAGTAGGTAAAAGTTTACTGGAAAAGTCAACACTGTAGTACAAAGAAAAAGAATATGCACATTTGTATGTATACAGTACATTTATTTTTGTAGCAATGTGTTACATGTTAACGGAAAATTCACATTTGCATGTCCATTTTTTTTTTTTTTTTTACATATCTTCTTATTTCTCTTCCACTTGCATGTAGCTGCTGTTCAGGGTTGTGATGTTCCTCAATGTTCAGAAATGGCAGTTATTGTGCTCTGGGCAAGCTCCATACATATGCTTCCAAATTTGATTGGTTAATTGGTAAGATTGTGATTCCTATTTCATCACTATGGCCATTACTATGGTCATTCATAGATACATAGATATTTATGGCATATACATATGTTTGACAGATTTTGGTAACTGAATGGATCATTTTGCATGTGATGGCTCGCACAATGAAAGAATGTTTAGAAGTTGTGAACAGTATGACAATTTCACTGAGAATCAACTCATCAGTTTTGATCAGCGAGCCATGTGCATTTAGTTATTGTGCAAATTGTAGACAATTGTACGTACTCGTTTGCACACGTGCCAAAACACATGCAATTTGCTTAAATGAATAAGAAATTCAAATCTGGTGTGAAACTAAGAAACTAATTGTTCAGAGATCTGAACCTGTAAACCCTGCCTGATTATTAGAAATTTGATCTCTGTAATAGTCTGGCATTTTGAAATCACTTAGAGCTAAATATAATTAATTAATTAATTAACAAAATAATACGTTAATTAGTTATTACACTCACAACAAAGCACAGGGTTTAGACAGTAACATGTGGCCTGATAAACTGTCCTTAAATCTCCTTCCCTACTTCTGGGATTTTCTTTTGAAATCAAAGTCAAAGGAAGTCTTCAAGCTGCTTTGCCTGTTCCAATCTGTTTAAAAAAAAATCTTTAGAGCCTTTCTTTATGGTTGATAGCAGCGAGCTTCCAGCTGTATCTAAACATTTTAAATACAATCTAAATCTACATCAGGACAAAACAGCACACTGAAGACAATAAATTGTGTCTTCTTGTTTCACAACAGCATAGTTACCTACTAGTTACATACCATAGTTACACAAACAGTGTTGTTCAGATAAAAGAAGGTAAAAAAGTCACATGAACACATATGATTCACATGTTAGTTTTACGCATGTGATTTTAAGACACTTCACATGTTTTATCCTGTAATTTCTGGGCATAATAAGATGAAAAGTACCTTCAGATGTATTTCACAAGTGATCACATATAAAATGTGTGTGATTTTTTTCCATAAGGGGTTCTTCAGCGCAGTACAGATGTTCAGAGGGGCCACACATTATTTATTTTTTGCTGTTCTGTTATTGTGAAATTGTGTATTTTGTCAAAGGTTTAGTACTTTATGTACCTTCAGTCATTTTTAAAGGTACTCTATACCCGCATATCCAGGTGAAAGATACATTTTAAAGGTACAAAAGATGTGCCCATGAGGGTACCACCCCAGTGACAAGGAAAGCTACAGTTTAATACACTTTTTTCCTGAGCATCGTTCATTTTCTTTTTCTGCATGAAGATATTATTTTCATGAGCAGACATACACAAAAAGAGAAAGACACACAACATTGGACTCTATGATCCCAATCCATCCCTGCACATCCCTATGAAAATAATAATAATAATAAGTCTATTTGTTTAGCTTGTTTTTTTTTTTCTCTCTACGCTGATGTTATAAAATCATGAATAATCCCTGACTTTGAAATGGCTCAGGAGGAGTTATAGATCAGAGCTTTTTGTCTTGTTCAGACTCACTATGCCTGTGTGTGTTTCCATACTTATGTGTTTGTGCACAAGAAGCAGAGACACGTGAATCCTCCACTTGAGTTCCATCTCTCCAATGACGAGTGATGACGCACCCCATTTAAAACCGTCTGCCTCTCTGCAGGACAAGTGCAATGTGGAGTGAGTGTGTGAGTGTGTGTGTGTGTGTGTGCGTGTTTGGGAGGCTTACGAAGTGAGCATTGTCAGTTCATAAGGCTTCCAAAGATTTTTATTTTTTTTTTGCAATTAAGCCATCCAAGAATGTGCTTCAAAATTCTCACTTCTCTCACTCCTCCTCTCCTCCTTCCTTCCTTGAATTCTATCCATTTTCAGCACTCACTGGCCCTTTTTACTTTTACATGCACCCTTTTTTTTTGCTACTTTCTTCCCTCAACACAGTAACAGTGTAATATATAGTTTGGGTATTTTGGTGAGTATCAGTTTTTAGAGAAGATGAAACAGACCCAGTGAGCTGAACCCAATGTGTACAGTGGAATGAAACAGTGGAAAAAATGTTGGACCTTTTTAAAAAAAAAAAAAACACCCACTCAGATCTGGCTTCACTCTCTCACTCTCTTTTTCTTCCAGTTTCCTCCTGGTATTAGACAGACAAATGCAGGAAAAACACACAGATAATGAGAAAGTGTTCAAAAGCAGGAGCTCAAATTCCTTGATACATAGCCTGCGGGAAAAAAAAAAACAACCTAAGATTTACTTTTAATGAACTCATATAATTAAACCCAGAAGGCAAAGGCAGACATAGACAGACAGATAAACAGACAGAGAAATAAAAACAAAGCTCCACTTTCCTCTTTAACACAGAGTTTGAAGGGTGCATTCTCAGATATGATGCAGAGCAAAGGGCAACTAATGATTAGAGATAGATAGATAGATAGATAGATAGATAGATAGATAGATAGATAGATAGAAATGTGTGAGTCAACAGAACCAAAGACAGCGGAGATGGTGATACTGACGTAAATCGTCAAAAGGAGGGAGGGTGTGAAAATGTGAGAATGTGTTAGTGGGCCAGAGAGATGGAGGAAAAGTGGAAGAGAGAGAGAGATTTGATCTTCATGCTAGATAAAATATGATAAAGTATGAGATAATTTATGCTAATGCTTAACACAGCAATATCTTACACAAAAACACATACAGCTTCACGCACATAATTACACAAAAACACATACAGCTTCACGCACACAATTACACAAAAACACATACAGCTTCATGCACACAATTACACAAAAACACATACAGCTTCACGCACACAATTACACAAAAACACATACAGCTTCACGCACACAATTACACAAAATCACATACAGCTTCACGCACACAATTACACAAAAACACATACAGCTTCATGCACACAATTACACAAAAACACATACAGCTTCACGCACACAATTACACAAAAACACATACAGCTTCATGCACACAATTACACAAAAGCGCAGTGATAAGTATCTGCAAAATGGCTCCAAACGTGTGTATGTGAGATCAGTAACTGCAATGTGATGTGAATGTCTAAAGCAATGTTGTGTGGAAGCAACATCACAGTTCATGTACGTATGTTTCACATGGGGGCGAACATCCAGCTCACAGCTCACTCTGACAAATCCCAACTTTCGCTCTCTGAAAAAGATAATCTTTTTCACCCTACAGCCCCCACCCCCAGTCTTTCTCACTTTCTCCTTTCTTCGTTCACTCCATTTACTTACCCAGTGAGTCACCAACAATCGTCACTAATATTCATCAATTGTCAGCATGCTCCTCCTTCTACAGCCAATCCTTTGTGTCTTACTGTTGACTGGCGTGGCTATTGGCCAGTAGGCTCACAGATGGTGAGTGGGCTGGTGAGGGGGCACTGTTTGTTTGGCACATGCTGAGAGACTGAAATTTGGCCTTGTAATTTAGTTTCTCTATCTAGGGTAGCTTACGCAGACAGACAGAGAGAGAGAGAGAGAGAGAGAGAGAGACAGACAGACTTGTTGACAGCATAAGAATCTCTTTATTGTCTCTGAGTATATATAAATTGTTGAACTCATATATACACACACACACATATATATATATATATATATATATATATATATATATATATATATATATAATGCATATGTGTTTGTGACTTGTACTCAAGTGCCTTTGGGTGCTGGATGGCATCCAGAGAATGAATAGAGACTCCCACACGAAATTAAGTTGAAAAGCACAGATAGTCATTTATTTCTCTTTTTGCTGAAAAGACAGCACTTATTTGTTGACACGCATTCATTGATTCACACACAGACACACACACATACTTTGGGTTAAAAGGTATAACTAAGCTTTGGTCATCTGTGAGAGCCCTGAAAAAAACCAAGGTCACTCGAGAGCACCTCTTTGCAGTTTGACCTTACCCTTATAGCTGTTGTTTGCATCACATGCATAACATGTTACATATAGAAAATAAAGAATACATAGACTAACTTTGCCATGGCAACCTTCAAACCTCTTGTGAAAAGACAGTTACAGACATGGGAGAATATTGCTCAAAAAAAAACTTTAAAATAAAATACTAGCTATCTTAAATAAAATTCTATCTGAGTCTCAGGATAACAACTTCTCTCTTCCGTCATACTTCTCTCAGTTGATCGCTCCGTCAGCCATCCTCAGAGATGCTGCAGGACATTAAGTTTTTTCCATTCCTCTATCTCACTCTGCCACCCACATCCACCCATCCACCCCTGCCTTATACTCCCACTCTCTCTCTCTCTCTCTCTCTCTCTCTCTCACACACACATACACACTTTCGCTCTTATTTTCTTCATGTGTCCTTGCTCTCTTCACCTTAACTGTTCCATTTCTGAACATTAAAGACAACCAATTCCCTCTATACCTGTTTCTTCCTGTCTTTCTCTCATTGCTGGATCCTTCACACCTCTTCAGCCAGACAGCGAGAGAGTGAAGAATAAAGACCCTAAGGATTCAACAGCACAGCTGGAGAAGGTTAAAATGCAAATATTTTGAGGAGAAGAGAAGATGATGGAGAAGAGAAATTGTATCCTCACTCCTACATGAGTTTGAAGACATAGAACGAAAGTAGGACAAGAAAGAAGTTAGGTGGAAAAAAACAAACAAAAGATGAATGTGCCTTCTTCACCTTCCTATCTAACACCCCATCCCCTGACATCATTGACAATATTCTCTAACACAACGGTTTCTGATGTTGGACAATGTGCCAAATGTCAAGACACTAGTCAGTTCATTAGTCAATTCTCTTCCTCCTACTATCAGTCAGATCACAATGTTTGAGTATTTGAGTCCATTCTCACTGATTTCAAGATGTATATGGTCTTTTAAGTCATGGATGTTCTTTTGAATTAATTTTTTTTTACCCATTGATTGAAAGTCTTTGGGTTAACTCAGTGGTCCCTTCTTGGGGGATTTAGGTTAGTTGGTGGTTGTCTTGGTATGAAGTTCTTACATAATGTTGATTTTGTTTTTAGGTATAAAGTCATATGAGCTTTGCACTAAGAGGTTAAAAGGAGAGTCTCACAGTGAGCAAATTAATAGACAAATTTGTTTATATTTGAAAAAAAGGAAAAAAGTGAAAAAAAAAATATCCATGACAAAGTTTCACATAAAAGACATGAAGCAAATTCATTCACATCAATTCTTGCTGACAGGTTGATCTTACCAATTGCTGACAACAGAAATGATATCAGTCATATTCTGAACCAATCAGAGATCAGTAAACATGAACCGACAGATCAGTAGACATGAGACTGTTTCTTTGCTTAATGTACAGCTTTCCTGTTGATGATGATGTCATGATATATTTACAGGATGTTACTGATGACATAATTGCTGTTAAGAGACAAATGAGAAAACAAAAGACAGGCTTTCCTGCATATCTCTGTCTTAGTAATGTTGTCTTATTCTCTCTCTCTCTCTCTCTCCATATCTTGCTCTCCCCATATGTTACTTGCTGTCTTTCAGACATCTCTTTTATTCATCATTCTCTAATTATTCTTACATAGCCCTTTTCCTCACCACTTTTAACACCTTTCCTTTCTGTTTTCACACTCCAGCACTCTGCTTTCCCTGAATCTCTTGATATCCTTTGACATATGTTATATAATGACTGACATTGGACAGTCCATCTATTGATTAAATTGTAATGTAATCTGAAGAACTGTTAAAACCTTTAACTGATAAAACCAGTATAGTGTTAGAAATCATGTCTACCTAACATTACTGTAAGCAGTGCCAATAGTAGCACTGAAACTGTAGCACTTTGAGTAACAGTATTAGCTGCAATTATAAAGACAGTTATAGTCATAGGACCATCACAAGCAGCATTTACAATAGCCAAAATAGCACTAATAGCAGCCAAAAAAGGCAGAAGTATACAAATGTTGTACATAAACCTAGGATGGAACCATATATCCCCAGTCCATACAGACTGTGATATATATGAAAAGTCCACAAGGAAGGAGGACAGTGTACCTGTTGACTAAACAAGCCCTCTGGTAGTAACTATCATTCCCTTCCATTGTGATAATGGCCTGCACTGCAGTACCTGCCCTGAATCCCCTGCTTCCCCTACTGTATCCTAAATCAGTGTAGTGCCCTCTAGTTGCCTGAATAGCCTAGAGGCTCAAACTGAACAGAACAGAGATACAGGTAAGGTAGAAGTTAAACAGGAATCAGGTATGTGAGAATTAGGTGGAGTAAATGGGGTCTTCACTCCTCCAGAGAGGGGAAGAAGAAATGGGGGATCAAGATCCCTTATTAAGATACAAAGATTCAGCCAAAGAGGAGATGGATAGATACAGTCAGGATGGACATAACAACTAGCAAGAGAGTAGAAGGTAAGGAAGAAGATGAAGAGGAGAAAGGTGGAAGGGTGTCGAAGTCAGGGCATTCCACTTCGAAGCAGCGCAATGAGGTGATACCTGCATCCTCATTGCCATAGTTGGCCCAATACTCTTCTTTTTCCAGCTTAGGAAGCAGCGCCTCTTCCTCACCCAGCTCATACTTCGTGGATGTGGATGTGATTGAGGGTTTGCCAGCAGAGAAGGGATGGGCTTTCATGGTTTCTGAGCTCTTCTCGAAGATACCCTTGGTGGAGCTGACAGGCTTGTGCTTGGAGAACCACCAGCGGGTCTTGGTGCTGAAGGTAGTGGTGGTGGTTCCAGCCAGGGAGCCAGGGTCTGGCAGGGGGCACAGGGCAAAGTCCATCTCACGCAGGAAGCGGAGGTCCAGGCCACGGCGGGGAGCAGGAGAGGCACAGAGCAGCTCAGAACTGGAGACCCGGTTGGACCTGAAGAACTCCCAGAGTGGGCGAGCCTCACAGCCACAGGACCAGGGATTGTTGTTAAGCCGCAGGAACTGGATGGACTCCACATCACGCATTGCCTGGCCGGGCAGCTCAGCCAATGAGTTGTTGAAAAGGAAGAGCATGGTAAGGCGGCCCAGGTCACGGAAGGCGCGGCGGTTGACCTGACGGACACGGTTGTCGTGCAGCAGCAGGCGGTCCAGGTTGACCAGGCCACGGAACACATTCTCGGACAGCGTGCGGATGCGGTTGCCATGCAGGAAGAGCTGGCTGAGGTTGATAAGATCAGCAAACAGGTCATCCTGGAGGAAGTGGAGCTGGTTCTCTTGAAGATAGAGGTACTGCAAGCTGTAGAGCTTGTGGAAGATGTCATGGGGGAGGGCGGCCAAACGGCAGCGGTGCATGTGGAGGCTCTGCAGCTTCTCCAGCCCACGGAAAGCTCCACCCTCCAGGCGGCGCAGGTGAGGGTTATCACCCAGATCCAGCTCCTCCAGATCACGCAGCTCACTGAAAGCACCAGCCTCAATCCAGGTAATGTTGTTGGAGAAGAGCCACAGAACCTGAAGAGTAGGAGAGTGAGGGTGCAAGAAAGAAAGGTGGAGAGGATGAAGGAAATAAGGATGATGGCAAAGGGGTGGAGTGATAGGTGTAAAGAAAAGAATAAACAAGGTAGGATGAGCAGAAAGAGAAAAAAAAGGTGAAAGAAGGAAAAAGTTGTGAAAGACCAGATGGTGGTGAAGAAAGCATGGATTTGAGTAGAGAAAATTGAGATAGACAGCCCAGTGAGAGGTGGAAAGTAGTGAGGAATGTGAATAGAAGAGGAAGTGATAACAAGTGCAAAAAGGGAGAGGTGAGAATAGAGAATTAGTTAAAGGTAATACATTTACACTTAATACTTCACAAGAGAAATATTCACTCATACATTCTCACACTTTCTCTTACAGACACACATACCTGAGTCCCAAAGCCAAAGGAGCCCACTCTCAGCTCTGTGATGCGATTGTTCTGCAGAAAGACGCGTTGTGACTCGTAGGGGACGCCGGTGGGCACTAAGGTGAAGTTCTGCGCCTGGCAGCTCACGGTCATGGGAGTCGGGTAACACACGCACAGGTGTGGGCAGCTCTGCACAGGTGCAGGCTTAAGCACAACCAGCCAGACCACCAGCCAGAGCGAGAGACCACCTAAGAAAACACACATAACATGTTCCATTAAGAGATGAGCTCAGACACACTGCTCAGACAGTGAGTGTCACTCAAACTGTTGACCATAATAAAGTATCACTCAAACTGTTGACCAGGGCATATTTAAGTATCTAATGCATGTTCTAGGTTCTAATGCATCTCTGTTTTACAATAAACCTAAATCAGGCAAAGCCCCATAAAAGTCAACTTAGGTTGAACAAGTATTCCACTTCTGAAAAATTCGTAACATTAATATGTTTAAACTACATGTTTATGCAATGTAAACTATGCATAACACATATTAATTAATCATTAAAAAATACAATGATCAACAGGAGGACAAAATTTTAGTGCAAGAGAAATTTGCAATACAGTACAGCCCAAGACATAAGCAAACTGCAGAAGGTACTTACTCTTAAAGTCGTGCGCCATGGAGCTTCGTCGGCTCCGCGTAAAGGCAGAAGTTTCCATTCCGAACCAAAGTCGAAAGCGAGTTAGCCTTAAGGAGGCGAGCGGTTCCTTGCTATCTCCGCTGATGCTCTGGTTCCTGAGTCGGAGCGACTGATGAGAGCGAGTGCCGAAAGCTCGCACCGGCCGCCGTTTATAGTCGCCCGGCGGCGCGGCGCCTACGTCGGTGGGCACCACGGAATCTCTCCTACGTCATCAACTGGGTCAGGCTCGAGCGAGGGGGTGGAAGAACGGAAGAGGAGGGGCGGTGTTGCCAGATTGCCCGGTGTCCATCCAAACCGTAATGGAATGACAGCTATGGAGTTGGATACTGCCTGAAGGCGTAACTAATTTTCAGTGAATTCGGTAATGCTTTGCACTCTGTAGATGTTTGTTATAATATGTATTTGGAAATATGTGCTTATATTGGCTTATACTGAATTTTTAATGTGTTTTAAACTGTTAATGGACGGGAAACAGTCAACCCAATCTGGCAACCCCGGAGAAAGCGCGCGCGCACAGGGGGAGTGAGGAGTGGAGGACGTAAATGAGTGTATCCATCCTTCGAGAGCGCGCGCAACCGATAAGGCTAGAGGGAAGTTGGGCTGTGCGCAGATTGGTCCACACACTCACGTTACAGACACTTAGTGGCGCGCGCACGAGACAATGGGAGGGGCGGGGACGGGAGAGCGCGGGCACCAAGCCCGTTAATGATGACTGGACCGAGAAGAGGAGGACAGGACCGGAGAGATGTGTGCACGCGGCTCGTTTCTTGGCATCATTTGGGAGTGGTTTTCCTGCGCCTTTCATAGTGAGAAGCTTTCAGAGGCAGAGTCATACTTTACAGAGGAGAGGTTAGCCACTCTAGAGCTGTGGTTCTCCAAGTGGGGTCTGTACCGTACACTCTTCGAAATAATGGTTCTTTAAGGGTTCACTGGATAATTAAGGGTCTTTATTTGGAACACTTTCTGAGAGGGAAACATGGCTGTAGGGTTCTACACAGAACTTTTAAGGGATCCTCCAGAGAAACAACAGAAGAACCCTTAAAAGGGTTGTTGGTAATCATTATATTTAAAAAAAAAAATAAAAATTGGAGCATAAAACCGTGGAGCACATTTTTAATTAGGTTACTATTTAGCCCAATATCTTAAAAATGAGCATAAAGAACATCATGGCTCAAATAAATAGTTATGAAAGTTAATATTTATATAATGTACCCATATTTGAATATTTGGATGATATTTATCTAATAAAGCTGCTCTGCCATCATGAAGGGGGTCCATGAAATTATTTTTACACTGAAAAGGCTCAGCTATCCATTAAATAAGGTAATAAAGTAAATAATAAATAGTCACTCCTAAGAGTCATCTTCCTCCTTCATAAAGTGCTCTTTGGTTAAATAAGTAAAGTTAAAAGTTCATGATTTCACCAGCTGTGTATTTACTGTACACTGAACCATAAACTATTAACACCTGAGAGTGTATATGTAGGAAAGTGTTTTCACTATCATACTAAACTGGGATTAAAATGAGTCACTGAGTCAAATAGATTACTGTATATCTACCTTTAAAGACACATTTACATTGTTTGTACCTTCGAAAACAAAAATGCATATGAACAGTACTTTATTTTCTGTCAGTGCGCCACAGCCTAACACAGCAAAAGTTCCTTAATAAAAAATGACATCAGCATTAGACAGACAGACAAAGTGACAGACAGACAGACAAACAGATAGGCGGAGAAAACATGAAGAGCCTGAGGATGTCCATGTTATTCAACACCGCCTCCACTCGCTTTCAAGTTTTGGATACCGCATCCCTCTCTCCCTTTCCACCTCCACACTAACACTGCATGACTGGACAAACAGGCTTTCCCCGCTCCACCTACAACAAGTAACCAGCTGGGAGTTTTGTGTAAGTGTGTGTATATGTGAATTAGTGTGTTTGCATATATGTGTGTGTGCCTGTGCATGCATGACTCTTTGTATGTATCATCACCAAGCCAGAGGCATAGCATGACTGACACCATTTATACAAAAAGTGTTGGAGTGGAGGAGAGAAAAAAAGCTCGAATGACAGAGAATGAAAAGTTCAAAGCTGACTAAAGATGAAGATGAATATAAATGTGTGAATAATAATAAAGGAATCAGATAGGTGAAAGACACGAATGGTGGCAGAAACTGAGTTTTCCAAAAAGATTTGGGGAATAATTCATCCTGAAATTCACAGCCAATATTTTGATTGAAAAGATTTGCTCATATTTGAATTTGAAGTGTATTTGTCTCTAAACATGAGGGTAGAAATATACTACTTTGACTCAAAATGCTAAGAATCATGAAGAGGCATATTCAAGGAGAATAAAAAAGATTACCTTAAAAAAACTCAACAACAGAGGCGTCTCAGTAGAGCTGATGACATGAAATGTTTATTAACTAATAGTGTAGCAAAGAGAATGGACAGCCGTAGTGATAACACACAACATATAACACTGAGGGAATTCACTACAGTAATCCACAATTCCCTGGAGGAATTTATTAGCAATTTTGCAATGAGGGGACAAAAAAAAGCTTAAAAACTTTTTGACTGTCATTTAGAAGTATGATGTGTGCTAGGTTGGAGAAAAGTAAGAGAAGAGAGACGCAGAGAGCGAGACTTTAAAAGGCCTTTTTAAATTATTAATTAGAGAAACAGTATTTAAAAGCCAAACATTTTCAAGCTTCTTGAGCAGGATAGCCAATTAAAAACCTTAGACTACACTTTTTTATTAGTTTGATAAGAGCCAAACTCAACTCCCATGCATAATTCAACCAAGGCTTTGCAGAAGTTCAGTGCATGTATATGCTGTTCTTCAGATTTTAGCCTGAATGATTTCAAAGGAGTTAAAGACATGCCAACTAGAAAACATAGCCACAAATGAATAGAAAATTGGGAATCAAGAAACTTAGCTCATTGAGATGTTGACCTGGGAGATGAATAAGTCAAGTAAAATCAATTGGCACAGTCATAAAATCAATGAACACAAATGAATAAATGATTAAGCAAGTAAAACTCAGTGTAGGATGGGTGATACACAGCCACTAATATAATAATACTAATACTAATATAATCAAAGAATTAGATTCTGTGCATTTAAAACAGCTGAATTCTAGCTAAAACAGCAGCTGGACATTAATTATGTCTTCATTTGGGACAGAGGTGTAGTCTCTGATGTTGAGGGACAACCAGGGTTGATATTTTTTCCCCATTCATATATCTCCAGGCCACCACTATGCTTTCAACACCTCCAGGAATAACACTGAAACAGGGCTGACTTCTTCATGCATCACCATAAAAAAAAAAATAATAATAATGCAGATAACTAGCAATGACGTTATGAACATGGAGGTTGGACAAGGCAATTTACAGCTGTAGGAGGAATGGAGCATGTGTTTTCACACATATTATTACAGGATTATTTATTTATTTATTACAATATATGGCATTACTGGGCCAGGATTACTGAAAAGCTGCTACAGAAATAACAGTAATGATTTTTTAATGTCTTATTAGAGAATTTTGAATGTCCTTTTAAATACTCTTTAGCCTGTGTGAGCCTGAAATAAGCAGCAATACTTGCATCATCTCCTGAAAGTCAAAACCCTAAACAGAGCATTTGCCCCAAAATCGAAACCTGTTTCTGAGGAAATAGGGTGGAAAACATGTTCCCTCACTCTTACGTGATCAATCAGGTTTGTTGACAGTGGAGTGGCAGTATGTGTTATGTTCCACAGTGCCCTCCTGCCTGTTTTACCTGTTTTAATGGGAAATAATAATAGTGTACTTAATAAACATTAGCCAGAACTAATCATACTAAAGCAGCACTCATGTGAAATGTGGTACAGTGTGTGTAATGCCATATGAGTACTTTAAAGTCACCCTAAACTTTATATATTTTTAATTTAAGGAATTTATTTTTATGACGTTCAATGAATTAGTATTACACCTAATTTGAATACGTAGACTGGTTAATTGGAAAATGTCATTCCTTCTTTTAAGAAACAGTGGGAACTGAAAATTCATTCATTCATTTTCAGTAATGGATTGGATTCAGAGCCTATCCTAGGAATGCTGGGTAAAAGAATGGGAGCTAAAAATCTCAGTATTGAATACCTCTGCGGCCTGGGTTCGATTCCTGGTCAGGAAACCCACCCCAGCCACTGGGGCTGCGTACAACAGTGCGCTCTTAGTGCCGGTCCCAAGCCCAGATAAAATTGGGGAGGGTTGTGTCAGGAAGGGCATCCGGTGTAAAAACTGTGCCAAATCAAATACCCGGACCAATGATCCGCTGTGCCAACCCCTAACAGGAGCAGCCGAAAGAGGAACAACAACATCATGTTTCAATATGCAAATCCAGGCAATACAACATCAGGGTTTCACCAAGTTAAGTGACCGAGTGCATTTCTAATTTGCACATTCATAAAATAGGTGGCACAGTGGTGCAGCAAATATCATTTATGCCTCACAACTCTAGGGTCCCTAGTTTGATCTTGGGCTCGTTACTCTCTGTGTCTACTTTCTACCTTTTCTCCCTGTGTCCGCGTGAGTTTCCTTCGGGTTCCCTAAAAACATGCCTCCGTGTGAATGAGTGTGTGCATGGAGCCCTGTGATGGACTGGCATCGCATTCAGGTTCTATTGCCGCCTCACATCTAGTGTTCCCAAGATGGGTTCTGCATCCACCATGAGCCTGTTCACAAAAAAAGCTGTTACTGAAGACAAATGAATGAATGAGTGAATGAATGAACAAATGAATGAATGAAATTTCAGGTATTTCCCCCTGGTAGTATATAAAGAAACTCAAAACCCCTTTATTGCTAGCATCTTCCCATTGTGTTACACTCTGACTTACTGGCTTTCACTTCTCAACTGAATGACGGCAGATTGGGTGAGCAGACGCTTACGCCAAGTATCATCTCAAGGTTTTGACTTCTGACTTTGGCATGCTGAGTTTGACCACACAGTTTGCTGAAGACATTTGCTGTGTCTGGACTGAGCCACAAAGGAGGATTTCTCTCTTATTCTTGTGCCATTGGTCAGGACTGCAGAAATTTTGACACTATCTGACAAAACAAGTTTATGCTCTGGTATAGCCGTCAAGATCTAGAGAGGGCACCAAAGTTCGGATGACTAAGAAAGGACCCTGGATGTGCGTGCATATACAGACAAAATCCACCCCAGTGACAATGGACTTCTCGTCCCGCCCCTCTTTTTCCGCTCCCTGTTTTGGTAGTGAGGATGGATATGACGAGGCGTCCCACTGACGCTCTATGCCTCTAATGATGCAAACACATAATTAAATGCAAATCCCTGCTGCGGTCTCTTCATGTTCACTCTCCCAGTTTCATGCACTCTCACTCTAACTGCATCTCTTTTTCCCTCTCTCCCTCCCTCTCTGTCTCTCTACACTCTCTGTCTTCATTTTCATTTCCCCCATCCTATCTTTCTAGTCTCTTTCATTTCTGTCTCCAGAGGTGTGCCATGTAGCAGTAATGATGTATCTGCCTTCCCACCTCTTGTCCTATCTTCCCTACCATTTACTGCAATTTTTCAACACCAGGATGTGTATTATTCCGGATGTTTCAGGATGTGCCATTATTGTGCCATAAGAATGTTCATGGAGATTCAACTGTCATTACATGTTTAGTCAGGCATTTTGTTAGATAGCTGTTCTCTCATGCAAAGTTGCAGATCTGGGGGTTCGTGGGCAGAGAGAGTTATGGTAAACTGGGACATATTGATGCTGTTGTTCCCCCTCTCTTACACGATCATGCAGGCTTATTGATGGTGGGGTGGCAGGATGCTTTATGTTCCAGTGTGCTCTCATTCCTGTTTTACCTGCTGGTTCTCTCTTTTAGTTATGCTGTCACAGATAGACCTGCAAGTATCTCTGCTTCAACTTTCTCTCAGTGTACACCATTTTAAACCAGTGGAGGATAAGAGCATACCTAATAATCTGATCTTTCTCTCTGTCAAGCTATACTTGTACTCCTGCTGCCGCTGCCTGATCCTGACACACTTCTACTGCTGTGGCTCCCCTCACCCTCTGAACCAGCTCAATTCATCCTGATACTTCTTCAGCTTGTTTTTTTCTGCACTTGTGACTCATCTTCTGCTGCTATGGGCTGTCCCACATTGATACTCTAAAGATTTAAACTTCCCAGAAATCATTTTATGTTTAAGTCTATCTATCCTAACTCTCCTAACCCAGAAGAGCATAGGTTCCCTTTTGAATCTGCTTCCTCTAAAGGTTTCTTCATCTCAGAGAGTTTTCTTTGCCACTGTCACCTCTGTCTTGTTTATTCGGGACCTTAACTTAATTTCTGTAGAGCTGCTTTTTGACAATTTCTGTTGTTAAAAGCACTATATATACAATTGAGTTCAATAAAATTGAAATAGCTAAATAAATGGTTCTTATGAGCATTAATTTTTTTTTTTGAACTCACCAGGAATTTTGTGTGTACAGTAAAGTAATAACCAGATGTATCAGCCTCATGCTTATTAGAACAGCTGTCTCTATGGACTCTGTGTTGTTTATTGCACTGGAGGCAATAAAAAAAATGCCAGCTTACAATCTTACAAGGCTACATCACTTATAACCCCCATTTATTATAGTGCTCAGTAGGGTGTGCTAAGGGCTAATGGATTTTTTTTTTGTTTGTTTGTTTGCTTTTTTGTAAGTCTTTCACTGTAAAAGACCAACCTGTGACTATTACATTCACTTTTTTGACCCTGTTTGAGCCTACCTGGGTTGATTACACTACCCTACAAAGTTACACTGAGACAGACTTACATTATTAAAAAAAGGGGGGGAGGGACAGCAGGTGGGACAGTCATTCTCCTAAAAGGTATGTCATATTCTTTCTTTCTTTCTTTCTTTCTTTCTTTCTGTAATTCTGTAATTCTTTAATGCTATTACACAATGGAAGAACCCCCAGATATTTATCAATACACAAGGTAGAGGTTTCATTTTGCCTTCAAGAAAGATAGATAAGATAGGGTAATTGGGCTGATCATTTCAGACATAAATCCAAAATGTCCCTCTTAAAGAAAAGAATAAGAACATTTATCATGAAAAGTTAATGCTAGCTAGAATGTATTGATAAACACAGCAGACTTTGATAATTCACTCTTACATTTTGAGGAAGCGCTACACTGAAACCTTAACTAGCAGTTTGAGAGAGCAAAGGATGTTGGCTTTCTCTTACAGTGAATATTAGGAGTGAATTATTCTTGCCTGCTACATTTTGCTGGCTGAGATTTAGCTCACTCTGCCAATTAACTGTTATCATTTATTATATATTAATGGGCAGTGCTGTCTGGCCATTTGTAACCTTTTAAATGGTTTAACTGCAGACTGCATACCACTTGTTGATTAAGCCTGCACTAGAAGCTAGACTCTAACCGTGACAGTATTGATCTGAGTCGAGGCATGTTATGAATTTAGTCTAAGTTCAGACGAGCACAGTCTCCATGTGCCAATGTGCACCAAAATGATTTAAAGCAGCTTGATCAACAAATAGTCCATCAAAGGCAGTAGCTCTCAAACTTTTATCTTCCTGCAGTGTATTGGTTCAATTCAAAATGAATACATTTCAGATCAGAAGTGTTAGTATTGTGTTTGAACAAAAAAGGCATGAATGCAGAACACACAGAATGAAAGCATTTCAGAGTAATTGCACATTGACTAAAAATTCAATATGTTGCAAAAGCTTAGAATTAAGCCAAACATTCCTCTAAACACTCTAAAAATTCTAAAAATCACTCTGGCTTATTCTAATAGGTACAGGGATGGAGGAAAGGAGTTTTTTGTATCTTCACGTGAAACTGTAAAAGGGTAAATGGTAAAAGAGATGATGATGATGATGATGATGATAATACTAATATGTTGCTAAAGTTGACTGCAACTATTGGTTCAACAGGGCTCCTAAGTTCCTGAAATGAGCATAATAGTAACGCTAAAGAGGAAACATGCTGATGTCAGACGTGTGTATTTGGAGTTTAATGCTGCATCATCCCCAATAACGCACAAGCAGCTTTATTAGAAAGAGACATGCGGTTACGCCTCTGACAGCAACTGAGCGACAAGCTTTCAGGCTGTTCTTATATGCCTTGACAGAAGCCATTGAATGCTTTATTATTGTTCTCACTGTCTTTCTCTCCTGCCTACTCTCTCGCACTCTCTTTCTCACTCTCACACTCATCCGCCCTTCCTAAACACAAGTCATGCTCTCCATCTTTGTCAGCCCCTGCCGTCATTTCCGATTCTCCATACACAGCTTGAAAAGAGACCCTGTGTTTGTTTGAGGTAGCTTCAGCTCAGCCCTATAAATGCAACTAATTAAGGCAAATGTACTGAAGGGCCATTTCAAGTACATTTAGTATGGGGAAAAAAACACATTTTTGACTGCTACTGGAAATGAAACACATTCAGGGACTCATTCTCCCCAGAAGGCTCTTTCCCATCAATTACGTCAACCTAAACCACCGGACCTCCTTTAACTGGAAACCACATTTACCATATATTTCTAATGCAGTTGCAGTTATTGCAGGTCTCAGTTCTGTTTCTGCATTGCTTATCTCCATTTTGAGTGTTTATTGCTCACATTAGTTGCACAAAGTAGCTGTTAACTGAATGAAGCTTTTCATCCATTTACTTACAAATAGCAGGCTAAAATGAATTGAGCAGAGATTCAGGGAGACAGAGACACAGAGATACACAGAGCGAGCTCAAGGCTTAATACAGGTACTTCACACTAAAATCGTGAGTGTGAAATATACACATGCTGTTCTGCTCTAGTCTCATATGTACAGTATAGGTGTCATTTCAACATTGAAGATTATTAATTTAAACATATGGGTATACAGTATTTTGGGTCCAAAACCATGTCCATATGGTTAAATGAATTTTACAAATATAATAAAATCATTAATGTTAAAATTATACCTATACTGTACATGCTTATAATAATTCTATTGGACTAATATTATATTATATGTAAAGATGAAACATAATGGGGCATGCTGTAGGAAAATAATCAAAGCCGCAGCCTTAATTACAGTGTTTTATTCCCCTGATACCTCAGAAATTTGCCAATGATTACAACATATACTTTTTTTAATCAGTTTATAATTACATTTAATGTTGTGGAACATCCATGAAACAAGTTAGTTTTTCTGTGATCACTTACAATATAGTAGCTATAAAGAGTCATAACTATAACTCTCATATAAGCCTCTCTTTTGTCTCTTTCTTGAAATTAATAAGGCAAAAAAAATCTCAGCTTGTCACATGAACAAAAAAAAAAAATTGGAAAATGCAAAAACCCTCTATCCTGAAAATTTACTTACTTACAATAAACTTACTGACTGTTACAAAGTGCTGACAATGGAGACTCCTTCCATAAATGTTACATAAATATTTCCTTAAAGAAAGCTTCACTATATCAACAATTATACATTTTTCTTTATTAAATGAAAAAACTTTTTTATTTTATTATTATATTATGCGGAGCATCCTCCATACAAGCCCCTGTGTAAGGTGTCACTACAGAAATCATAATAAATTAGAATGAGTGCATTAATAATGTATAAACCTGTGATTTGTCTTGCAGTCAACGCTGTTGTCAGAGCTGCTGTTATAGAAAACTAATCAGCACTTTCTTGCAAGTCAGATACAAATTTTCAACAGCTCTGTGTTATAAATACACTGTAAAAAAAAAAAAAAAAGAAAAGAAAAAAAAAGAAGTAATTTACTGGCAACAGCGCTGCTCAAAGCCTTGAGCAGGTGCAACGAGTTCAACTAGCTTGTATTGACTCAATGCAATCTTTTAGTGCGAGTTAATTCAGTGGTAGAAGTGGTTGAATCAGTGCAAGCTAGTTGAGCTATTTGCAATAGCTCAGTGGTTAAGGCTTTACTACTGTACAGTAACTCGTGTTCAAATCCCAGTACCAAAAAAAAAGACTGCTATGGTTGGCTCCTTGAGCAAGACCTTTAACCTTCAACTCAGGTGTATCTAGCATCAAATGTCAGTTAAATGAGCAAATGCACTAGATTATGTATTATTTTTTACTATGTAAGATATTACAGTACTTTGCTGTAAATATGTTTACAGTTGTAAATTTTTACTTTAATGGCAACCCTGTAGCTGTTTTGAAATTCAAACTTATGAAGTCTTTTGTGTTAGCATTTCCCCTTAAGGCAATGCCCCCAAAACACATGGCGAGGGTAGAACAACTGAATGCCAGTGCAGCATGAAGAATATTCTGGATTGCCAGACTTGACTGACAGATAAGTAGACAAGTCCTGCTTATAAAGCCTGGGGTGCCACAGAGATAGAAGTTTCTCCTCTAGGCAGATATTTTATTGATCGCTGGCAGAATGTGAAGAGAACGTGTTTAGAATTAAAATTCTCTGATTCCACTTTTAAGATAACCATACAGGAGTCATTTCAGGACTGCAAATTTATGTTTGTTTTTAGTTGGAACTCAAGTAGATCAGGAGGAAGGTTGGTGTTCAGTGGTCTTACTGATAATGTTTTTGATTATGTCGGATAAAACGGCTTCAAAGGGATCATTTTGTGAAAGCACTATATGAATTGTTCTAAGGATATCTTCAGATAATGCCACATAAAGTGTTTTTGTAACACTCAAGTTTATAAATCAGGATCACTCCATATCCAAAATAGTAGTTTCAAACACTTGTTACTGTATTTACATGCAGGGCATTGCCATATATTCATATATCAATACGTACTTATTTTTTTTATTAATTAACTTTACAATGTTTTGTTAAATAAAGAACAACAGGATGAACTTTCTTTCTGTTTATAGTTAGGGTTAATGTTGTGGAACATCCATGAAGCAAATTAGTTCCTGTTATCACTTACATTATAATAGTTATAAACAGTCGTTCCCTCACCAGACTCTTTTTTTCTTAAGTTAAAAAATGCATCTTGTCATGTTATGAAGAAACCAGAAAGTGCAAAGATCTCTGTCCTGAATACTTTTCATCATTGGAAAATTTATTGACTGTTACAAAGTGCTAGTACTGGAAACTCCTTCTATACATGTTAAATAAACATTTCCTTACATAAAACCTCACCATATCAATGATTAGATGTTTTATTTTGTTAAATTTCAATACATTTTTAAAAAATATGTTGATTATTAGTCTTAGATTATGTGGAGCATCCAGCATACAAGTGCCTGTGAACAAGCTGTTCCTATAGAAACGATACTGTGTAAGAACGAGTGCATTAATATAAACCTGTAATTTACCTTGCAGCCAGAACTGTTACAGAAAATTAATCAACACCTCCTGAACAATCAGAATTGAAATTTCTATAGCACTGTTGTATAAAGTATACAGCTCCAGTATAAAAATAAAAGAAGCAAATGTCAATCTTTAAACATGTCTTAGCTGATCGACTACATTGAGGTAATTGTAAAGTGTGCGTTTTATTTTTCACCGAACCGTTCCTTTAAATCTCACTACTGCACTATTAACAAAGGCTAATCTAAAGTTTATGACCTAATTTACCTTTTGTATTTGATTCCTGTTTTAGATTTATAACAATAGTTTTATTTTCCTTTGTAGTTCTTCTGCAATACTGATCCACATCTACTAAATAAGTAGCCCTGGCCAGTTGTTTTTCTCCCTCTGATCCTTTCTTCCTTGAATTCCTTTGTCACCGTAAGATGATACGACACTGGTTGGCAATATTTGACGTCATGTACGCTCTTGCACTGCCTCTCCTATCCCAGAGGACTCTGCACAATTATGTCTGTGTCTCATTCTTCATTCCCTGCACCTCTTTCTCTTGCACTGTTTTTCTTTCTTCAGCCCATCCCTCACACTCATGTTCTTGCCTTTTCTCTCCTGTTCTCACATTGAACATATTTTAGTTGAACATGCCTTTCTTTCTCTTCTCAGCTTTCCAGTTATTTTTTTTTCTCCCATCAACGGTGGAACTTCACATATTGTTGAAACTCATGACCTTTCGCCTTCTTCTGATGTCCACTCCCAATTTCCTCTGTGTGTGTGTGTGTGTGTGTGTGTGTGTGTGCTGTAGTCATAAAGAAAGCATATCCTCTGTACACCCGGTGTGTGGGTAGGTGGCTAGAGTGCACAGTGTGTGATATTTATATGTGTTGCTCTATGTCATGCAGAATTCTGAGCTGAGGATATATTCATACCTAAAGCATGAGAGATCTCCTTTCATCCTGGGTGTTTTTGATCAGCAAAATCTATAGATTCTCATCCTCAGGATTCTTGTCACTGTCAGAAAACATATCTGAAAACATACTTGGTTTGGATGTATTTATGTAAATGTACCATTAAAGGTACAATGCTGAAGTTCGGTTTTGTCCCTTAAATGCATTTTAAAGATGCCCTACATCCACTAGGTCTAACTCAACTTACAAAAGACCATAATGACAAGCCGTTATTAGATTAGTACATTTTATTTCCTGAAAATTTACCAAAAGAAAAGCATCTAGACTGTTTTTTCTCTCTGTTATGTGCACATTTACTGCCTCCTACCCATGATCTGTCTCATTCTTATGATCTGTTAAGCAATATTCTAAGTCTAAAATGTACTACATGCTTTCTCTAGTGTTGCAAACCCACTAATAGAGACAGTGGAGCAGATACTTCACAATAAATAGTGTTAGACTGGGCTGAAATTTAGCTATTTAGCTATACACATGATTTCTGCACACACACACACACACACATACACATACACACACAGTTGCTTGCTCTTTATTTTTAACCCAGTCCAGTGACTGAGACACGGGCTCACAGATGACGCAGATACAAACGCAACACTGACACCAACAGACACCAAGAGATAGAAGAAAGAATAGAGGGAGGAGAGTGTGAGCTAGAGTGGGAGAAAGGAGAGAGAGAGAGTGTAGAAAAAAAAACAGAACTTGTTGTCAGTAAGGGACAACTTATTACAAAGATATGGACAAAGAAAAGAGGGGGGTGTAAAAAGGTGTGAATGAAGCGAGTTCAGTGCTTCTCGGTGTATATATCTGAGTGATGAAACCAGAGGAAAAGCAAACACTTGCACCCCTGTTCCTGAAAACTGACAGCCAGCACACGCATGTGCAAAGACTACTCATTTGCTCTCTCTCTCTTCTTTTCACTCTCTTTCTGACGCTCTCCCTCTCTCTCCTCCCTGTTCACTCCCACTAGTTTGTTTAGGGGAGATAAATAGGTTACATCACACTCCACTGAAAGACGTTTTGTAGGGTTCCAGAAAAAGAAGTGCATCACCCCCAGCTAACTTGCAACGCGACGATGACGCAAAGAGAGGTCTATAAGGCACACTCTGTGAGTTTGTGTGTGTGTGTGCCTCAGACAGATACAAAGGAGCAAGAGGCATATTTCTACATCTTGCAATGGGATTTGCTATAAAAGACTTACAGTACAGTAGACGCACACACTGTCAGAAATAAAGATACTGTGCGGTTTGCATCTCATTGTTTACAAATGTTGTTTTGAATGTACAGTTATGTATCTTAATGATGTTCCTTTGCAATTATGTTTCTCTAATGTACAAAAGACAGACCCCTGAGGGTGCCACCACAACAGCGACTGTAGCGTTTGGACCCATAAATCCCAGTTTACTACCTTTTGTTCCTGAGAGCCTGCTTTCTGTGCTTGCTTACTTTACAGCTGCTTTGAAGTTATGCGCTTCAGGAACTCAGTGTGAGGTAATTGAATAATGGATGATGAGGTTTTATTTGTGCCCATATTTGTGCAAAAAACCCCAGCTCTTCACTTCCTCTAGTGGAAGCAGTACGCCACTGCAAGAACATTCAATTACCTCATATTGATTTCCTGCCGAGCCTACAGATAAATTTCTCTCCTTCATCCATCCCCCAATTCCTCTGAAATCAAATCTATTTCCCCCTTGTTAATACTCAGAGCCCACGAATTGAGTAAATATAAGAAGAAAGAGACAGATCACACACTCAAGCTTCTACCCCATGTCTGCCTACTGATATTCCCCTACAAGCACAGCTGGAGTGTGCGTCTGGAGCACAGCAGCCTCTAACAAGGTAATGGGAATCTGACTTCAAACTGGAATCTGACGTCAAACCTGACATCAAACCTGAGATATAGACGTGTGTGTGTATGTGTGCGTGCCTAGAAGCAATGACCTGGTGTGGGAAGGATGACAGTAAGATGGTATATTGAGATGAGATATGTTTCTACTGAGTGACTGAGAAAGGCTTGAAGCTGTTGTGTAATGCACACACATACACATGTTTGTCTTACAATCCTTGTGAGGACCTTCCTTTGACATGATTATTAATGAAGCTAACTAATGCTAGGCCTACAGCTAAATCAGCTATTTGGTCTCCACCAAGATATACAAACATGCCAAGACACACACACACACACACACACACACAAGGAGCAATGCACACAGCAAAGCACATAATGAAAGCATTTGAATCATATGAGTCATAAATATGAGTGTATTTGTGTGATGTCTCTAAATGCGTGAATTATTATTCATGGATATTTCATTGTTATATATACAGTGTATTCACCAGTCTATATGACCTCTAACTGCTACTATTTGTAAGACTATGAGTTTTCAAACGTCAGAGAAACTGTAGCTTACTCTAACAAAATCCACACACACAGTAGTCAGTCAGTCCACACAGCAAAATCCACACACAAATAACGTCATGTCAGTCCAATGACAGCTCCACACGACAAGCTTGCAACAAGTGTATTAAAAGTATATTTACCAAATTGTGTATGTTCTGGTAGTCCTGTTCCCCACATGCAAACCTATAGTTACAAAGTATTGTACATCATGATAGTTGTACATCATCAACTAGCTAAACCTGGCAGTAAGGTTGCCAGCAGCCAGTTGCACAAGTTGAACATAATTTTGGAAATTAACACTAAAATGGTTTTAAATATTTTGTGATGTACCTTAGCAATAAGCTCAATATGTCCTATTTTGCAATAGCTAACAAAAGCATTTGTTGCACTGTCTTATATAAAAACAACCTAGCTGTCATTTATCTTATGATCCCACACATTTATACGTGCCAAAAAAGTATAAGAGTGAGATATCTGGTGATCATAGACCACAAAAATACTTCCCACAAAGATGGTAAACGTACTTTTTACTCTGCACACAGTGCACTTTGAACAACATGGCAGATGCTATGCATCCTAATTAATAAATTAAAACCATGCTACTTGGTGCAACTGTTACTTTTAAGAGGTCCATAATCTCAAATATAGTCACCATTTACATTCAAACTATGCTACAATGGAGCTTACGTTCTACTGGTGCAACCAGCTGCAAGTCTTCATAAAAAAAGCAGCCCAATTCAAAATCATCCTAACAAACAAGAGAACAAACCTAAAGGACAAGCAGTATTAAAACACGCATCTATCCTATATAGCTCATTCTAAGGTCCTAGAGTGATGTCATATTATTATTAGATATTGTCATAAATAAACAATAGTTATGAGAATAAATAGACCCAATCACTAAATACCTTCATAACATACATAGCTAAAGTTATATATTTATGGGACATATAACAACAGACCACACTGCATACTTGCTAGTGCATTCTTGCAGATATAATAAATCTAATATTAGCAAAAGTCCAACCACCCACCCACAAATAAAAAAAAAATCTACCCCTGGCAGCAGGTCAACAGTAGCCGAGTTTCATGGAGAACCCACACATACTTGGCAACACTGGTTTGCAGTGCTAATGATAACTAGTTAGCTAGCCTGGTCTGTTTTGGGATCTTCCAGAGATAAGTCAGTGTCTATAACCTAATCCATGACAAATATGATGTTGTATAGTTTGTATTTAGAGAAATAAAGAACTATGGACTGTTGGCCAGTG
Source organism: Pangasius sanitwongsei (assembly GCA_037576675.1). Taxonomy (NCBI): domain Eukaryota; kingdom Metazoa; phylum Chordata; class Actinopteri; order Siluriformes; family Pangasiidae; genus Pangasius; species Pangasius sanitwongsei. The sequence goes on from CM075005.1 coordinate 8,014,820, forward strand.
ACACCAGCCGTTCCTACACCTTGATGAAATGATAAAGGACTAACAGGAAGGAAACAGGAAACTCATAACATATTTGTAAGTAGAGCTTGTATGCTCATGTTCATGGGCAAATGTCTTGGTTGGGAAACTTGTACTGACAATACTAGAGATGTGCATTGTGACTGAAATTCCATGGGACCCAACAAAAAGTTCATGGGTGCAGGCGTTCATGCAATGGACATGTAGCTAGCTGGACAAAGAAAAGCCATGTTCATTAGCACAGGAGCATATTGGACAAGGGCAGGTTGCTACCATGTTCTTTCATCCATCTTAAATAAATGCTTTATTCTGTTTAGTGTCACTGTTCAAAAAGTTTAAATGACTTCTTTGTGTGTTTATTGAGAAATAGAAACCTTTAAGTGTGAAGAAATTCATGGACCACCTCAGTACAGAATTACTTTGCACACAAACTATTTAAAAAATTAAGCATGTTATTTAAATGTGTACAGTATGGGTCCTACACCTGGATAAAATTAGGGAGGGTTGCATCAGGAAGGGCATCCGGCGTAAACACTGTACCAAATCAACTATGTGGACCGGTGATCTGCTGTGGGGACCCCTAATGGGCGCAGCCAAAAGAAGACAGCATTTAAATGTGTACAGTAATATTTGGCTATTTATTGGAGACAGTTTCTGAAATGGAATATATTTTTACTAAAATTATTACTAGATTTCAGGTGACAGTATTTATAGGCATAAATGCTGTAATAATGGTGGGTTGTGATTTCCACCACTGTAACAAAATGAGAAAATCACGGAGCCCCTGGGTGTTCCCAGACCCCACTTTGAGAACCATGGCTCTAGATGATATGTTTTAATGAGCTTTAAGATGTCTTTCTGTATGAGCTGAGTCCTCCTGAGTGTTTAAAAGCATGTATTTGAGCTCCTCATCACTTCATGATCCTCTCTCTTAAGCACTTTTGCCTCATGCATGGCAGAGTTCATCCATGTACGACCTTCATATGACTTTGTCACCCTGAGTCTTTGATTTTGTATTGATGCGGATGTTTGTGTAATCATGTTGTATCCACTGATTAGCCTGCCAGCTTCACCAGAGCCCTGTTGACCAGGTGGATACAAACAGGCCTTCATGGCAACCGTAAAGGCCTGGATAGTTAGGATACCCATCATAAGTCACACTGTGTGGCAGTTCTGTGCTTTGCCTATTTCCACCTCCCATGACAAGGACGAGCATGATCCTGGTTTATCAGATTAAATGAAATATTTTCACGTTGTTCAGTGAATGTATAACAGGTATTTTAATATCTAACAGAAGTTTTGGGCTATAATTGTATTTGGTTACAGAACATCAATTATTAAGAAATTCAACAAGTAAAAATACTTGATTAAATACCTGCCAGTAGTACTGTTGTTAGTCAGAGACTTTTGGATAATATATGGTATAATTGTTTTATTAAAGTCACCATAATCTTAATAAAAAAAAGTTTTGTTTTGATTAAAGTTTTGATTAGATTGTCACTGCAGCAATTGCTTCATGGGCTAAAAATATTGAACACATGATGGGAAAATGTTATTGTTACGTTACAAGCAATGCAACACTAGTTTACCTGTGAGGGGGTGGGGAATAAATGTTTGGGGTGTTTTCATATTCATAGAATCTGGATTTCTTCATCAGAGTAAAAGTTTAGGCACCTTTTTTCAAGTAATTCATTGTCCAATGTAGAGCTAATGTTATGGTCTTGAAAATAGGTTTTCAGTGAATTTAAACAATTTAACGTGGAGCATGCAATATTTAAGAGTTTCTAGACCTAAATAATCATATAATTTTAAAGACACTGTGAAAATTTTGTTATTCACAGTAATGCCTTGAAATGGTTTTAGTGGCACAGAAATTAGCCCGCCCCTGGCCAGAACAAAGGTTAGCTTAACTAAAAGGCTTATGTATATCATCAGAGGAAGTGATGTAGGTTTGGGTAAAGGGAGGAAGCTTGTCAATGTTTTAATTTTTCATTTCAAATTTGCCTCACAGGCAGCAGAGGACATTAAAATTTATAAGCTGCTCCTCTAAGATGAAGGCCTGTGCTCGTTTAGATACACTGGTAATGACTAGAGGCATTCAGCTAATCTAACACCAGTTTCTTTTCATACTCAGTTTTAGTTTATGTCAGAAAGATAGCTCCTAGAAAAGTATTAGAATAGCTGAAGCTATGAATAACACAGAACAGAGTGATGCCACATATTTCCTTTTTATTTCATAAAGATGAGGGGTTTTTATATGGTCCAAACCTCACTCTTTGTCACCCTACTCATACCCATCCATGTCAATCATCTCCCCTGATCCCATCCCCAGTTGGAGAAAAGAGTGTGAAGTGGTTTGCTTGATTTTCCTCAGGAGAATAGAGTTGATTTGAGGATGAGGAAGAGGAGGATGAGGGAGAGAAAACAGGAAAAGAGAGGAGAAGAAAAGTATGAGATATGAGATAGGAGAGAGAAAAAGAGTGTGCCATCCTACGCTTAACAAACACTCTATCACTATCTATGGTCAGTAGCCATGATTTATACTGTTACATAGACTCACAACCCATTACTCTCTTCCTCTTTCCCTTATATGGATGGCATGATTCTTCTCTCCTTCTTGTCCCTTGCTCCTCCCCCTCTCCCCTCAGCTCCACACCCCCTCTTTCTCTCCCCACCTCTCCCTCTCTTTCCCATCCTCTCAAACCCTCACTTGCTGGCCATGGTGTAGGAGCCATCTGGGTGCCACTGCATGTCACGCACACGCCTCACGGACTGCATCTGGGGGAAGCGAGCACCATACTCATTAAAGTGCTTGTAGTCACCCTTCTCCAGCAGGTATTGACTGCCACGGTAGCCCGGGTATTGGTAGCCCACCCAGCTGAGGGAGGAAAGCAGAGGAGAGGAGATTCGATGAAAGACAGGAAGGAATAGGAGATCTGTGGGCGTGAGGAAGTGTGCCGGTGGGTGCAAAGGTAGAACATGTAGGAGAGACAGTAATGAATAGAGACTGTGCAGTGATTTTTAATCAAGGTTCAGACAAGACTGACCCCTTTTGAGCTGGGCTTTACCATGCTTGTGCATTTTCACAAATGGATTTTTAAAGCATATTGGACATGAAAATGGAAAACTCTGCATTTGTGACTCAGTTTAAAGGTAAAGTGTAGTGAGCAGGTTGGATCATTTAATGTGTATATCTCACCACCAACATTTCGAAAAAGTTTTAGAAATCTCTCACAGAACTCAAGACTAAATCATCTGATTTTTCTGAAATCCTAATTTTAAACTTGGCTCTTGGTAACACACACGTAAGCAAGTAGCCCAGTACTTACGTGCCACAGCTGACCATGATGCTGCCAACTCGGTCAGTGAAGCCGTAAGAGTACAGACTGGGCACATCGTCATTGATTATCTCCATCTTTCGCCCCTTATAGTCGCCAATCTCATACAGACAGATCTTGTGCTTCTCCGGGTCCTGTGGCAAACAAAAGTTTTTTTCTATTTCTAAGCTTTCCAAGCAGATTTACCCTGACATCACATCTACTCTGAATCTGTCCACACTAACCCATCAAATCTGCCACTTTCCTTATATGGTCACTGCTTCCTGTCCTTGAAACCTTTTCTCATTAAAGAAATACACAGATTCAAATAAAAGAGGGTGATGTAGTTGGATCTAATTTAATGTTATACAAATAAAATTATTTTTTTAAAAATGTATGAACGCTAACTTCACCCGCAACCCTAAGCTTAATCTTCATAACTTTTTGTATGAATTGTGAAACATGAAACCGTTTTGATTCTTGTTTACTCTGTTTGTTGACTTGTTCCTTCTCTGATTATTTAAATCTGTTGTTTACTCAGTTACCTTGCTATACTCTTAAAAAAGGGATTATTTGGATAATCCCAAAATTCCAGGGAAACACTCTGTTCTATGTGGAAACCTAAAAAACGCATTAGGAATAAAAACCAATAGGAACCATCGCTTCTCTGACTTAGTATAGTGTCTGTTCTTTTTCAGTTTAATATCTGATATGTCCTCTATATGAAGACTTCAGAACAGGGAGCTTCATCTCCTCCATTGCAGTCTGAATAGTTTGTCAGATTTTTTTTTATTATTATTTGATGACCCTGTGCTGTTTTTATCACCCTGTATTTTGACCTCTGCCTGGGGCACTATGATTAATAGGACAGTCCTAGTAAATACACACGAAGGTGTCAGTTTCATCCTGAAATGTCAGTATCACCCTCAGCCCTGCCCTTCAATTCTGCACTTGCTATTTTATAGTGGTATTGTTGACATTAGTGAGGTGCCTTCAACATAGAGAATAGCGTCCCACAGTGCATTGGGTTTTAGAACAGGCATTTTTAGAACAATATCTTGATGTAATTAGTCAATAAGATGAAAACGTTAAGAAACTGTGAAAGGAAATTAACATGCTTCCTGTAAGCACAACATAAAGGTAAAAGGACATTGATATTAACATATCCATAATAAAGCTCTGAAAGGTTATATTTATCAAATATGGATAGTTATCGCTAATATTACACATATTATATTTACTTGCTTTTATAGAAATCTGCATGCAGGAAGTCCCACCATCACCACCCACATGAATGAAGTACACATTAATGCCAGTAATATGTCATAATATCATGTCAGTTAACATGTGGGTTAACAAATGAGACCATAGCATAATGGTGAATAAACATAAAATTATCGCTTCAAAAATAGAGTTAGTTTTAGAATTCATGGAGAGAAGAATTTATACCATGCGGACAGGTCTGAAAGAGAGCAGATAGTCGTTCCTCTGGCAGTTGCTCCAGCAGTCCCAGCGAGGATACTCGCCTTTCTCCAGGATATACATCTCACCACAGAAGTTCATCTGCTCAAAGCCAACAAAACTACAGACAGAGCAGAGTAGAAAGAAAGAGAGAAAGAAGAAGAGAAAAGGAGTGGGGGGGAGTAAGTGTCAGGGTGAGTAACTTGACTTGAGGATCTCACTATAACTGTTACTGTCGTGTCTGAAATAACGGCATGTAACTGTTTATTACTCACGGGCCACATTCAACACGAAGGGAGCGCACTTTGTCCATGCCCATCTCACACACGTTCATACACTCATTACTGATTTCAATCATACGGCCCTGGAAGTTTTCACGGTCAAACACATACATCTACAAGAGTGAGGAAGAGAGAAATGGAGAAGAATGAGAAGAGAAAGATGTGTAAAGGTAAGATGAGAAGCAAAGACAACATATAATAACTTTTATTATAAATAATAGCATTTTCTCTTAAAAATGTAGATGGCAAATTATTAACACCTAGACTGTTTAAAAATAAATCCAAACAAATGATCATCATCAGTATTTCAGTTTTTTTTAAATTGCTCTCAGTTTCTGAAACTTAGAAAGACAAATAAAAAACAACAATAAAGAGACAGATTATTGTTGATCTGCACACATCATGTAATGAATTAGCAATTAAAAACCATTAAGCAGAATTAGGGCAATAACAGCAAAGTTTCAAAAAGTTTTAGACGTCTGAAATGGCATATTGCCCTCTACCCTTTTTTTGGCCACCATCACCACTTCCCCCAGGCAGTGAGGAGGATGGTGAGTGAAAAAAACCCTGAAGATCACAGTTTTTCAGTTCCACATATGTTGAATTTTAAAGGGTTCATCTGTTGCCAGTAATTCTGAACACGACTGTATATGAAGAGAGGATTAAAAAAAAAAAAAAAAAGTAAAGCCAATTGAACATGATCTAATCACCTGCATATATCTATGGCAACTGGAACTTATTAAAAATGAGACTTGTCATGATTATCACCATGCTTTCGTGCATGAGTGCTTTATTTGCTTGTCTTGCCTTTATGGAAAATTACACTGTCAGTCAACAGTTTTTAACACCTCTATTGTGTTTTATTACAGTTTAATCTAGTAATACATTATACAAATCCATCAAGTACAAAATGGCAAGAAAGTAAGGGAAAATATTCTACCACATACTTAAATCTTTGTATTTAAGAGCTTAGTAACTGGCAGATCCTTTAAATGAGTGCATTATTAAAGGCAGGTTCACTTGGAAGATAAACCATTTAAGCCTATTGACAAAGGAGTCATACACAGAGTTTGTATAAATTTTTAAGACAAGTACATGTACACTGTATGTGGTGCCTAATAGAATGATCAGATATCTTTGCCTTTTTTTTTTTTTTTTTTTTGCCTTGTGATATTTTCACCACAAAAAAATTAATTAAAAATTAGTAATGTTTATTAGCTTTTATTTAAAAAAAACTAAAAGAGTAAAAAGGATTTCTTTTGGTTGCTGAGGTTAAGGTTAGAGTTACATTTAGGTGTAGCATAGTAAGGCATTAATTAGCTGCATTACTGATTATATCAGTAAAAAATCCTCACATGGCTAGTGCAGCAAACGTGTGTGTGCGTGTTACCCTGTAGGTGTCCATGCCAGCATCTGACTTGGTGCTCTGCGCGGCCTTGCCGTCAGGCTGAGCGGCAGGCTTGGGCTTCTCTTCACCAGAAGACATAACTGTGATTGAAAAAAGAGGGCAAGAACATTAGCAATGTGTTATTTTTTTTTATTTAAGCACATTTAATCATGGTAACACTTTATTTTGGTTCATAATTGAGGAATTGTTGTGAGTTAAATTATTAAATGTCCTCATCATGCAAACATCTGCACATTAATTAATCATCTAATTTCATATAAATATTTATAAGCTCTTAAAGTGACAAACTGCAAATCGCTTGACACTACCTAAAATCTACAGGTATAATATGTATCATACACTAATAAACGGTGAATTAAATGATTCATTTATGCTCAATAATTTGCATAAAAAGGTCTTAATGAAGCATTAATTCCACATTATCACAACTAGTAATGCATTTATTAGTCATTTTTACACAACAGATCTTCAATTATGAATTACTACAAATGTTTATGAATAAAGATTAATTCATAGTGAATAAACTGTACATAATTAAACCAATAACAAGACCTTCATTAACCCTTAATATTTGTTTGTTTGTTTTTTTAATGACATGTTATCTCAGTTATTCCTATAGTGAACTGCAGGCTGACGTGCTGTGGTAATAATGCACTAGTGTACCAGTCAAAGGATATCATTCGGATGGAACTCAATGAATTTGCACAATACAGTCAAATTCTTTAAGCTTATCAAGCTCCTGAAAATATTTGGGGTTATGAAAAAGCAGTAAAGCTTGAAAAATACTGTGGAATTTGGTGTGTTTCATTCCTACCAACCTCTGAAACACTCTGAAACACAGCAAATCACGCTTACAACTTATCATGTAATAAGGGCTTCATAATTTTTTCTTGTTGTAGTTATTGTATAATAAATGTTATGGTTTGGGAATGTAAAGGAACACTGAGGTCTTGGCACAGTTTCCATTATTCTACAGTAGTACAGTAATATACTGCAAATAGCTATCTTTTTGTATCTCATTTAAAATGTGTCACGAGAAAAACCTTTTCACCCCAGTTTCCCCCCAAAAGCGGACAATTTAGTTACACACGAAGAGACTAAAAGAATACAGAAAGAAATGAATACTGTAAGTCAATATTTAAGTTCCACTGACTCATTTACGCTAATGTGTCTTCAGTGCTGACCTGCTGTTTACCTGTTACTCTCATTACTATGTTGGGCAACCATATTGTTCTTATTGTCTTCTTTGTAGCCCATGTCACTACTGACGAATAATTTTAGTGAGGTGACAGACACGTTTTTTTATTCTTGATTACTTTTCTGACATTACAACTAAGTAAGACGTTAGCAACTGTGATATGCACTCACAGCATGTTATTATGTTATTCGCCTCCTACTCCTCTAACACTTGCTGCGTCAGTGCCAGAGTAAATGCTATGTCATCACTCTTAACTGTCAGGTCCTCACTGCATGCCCCAGTTTTCCTCAATGTATCACTTCTACTCCTGATTCCCACTCAGAGCAAATGATGATGTCATCATGAACATCTTGCTCTTTGTTATTTTTCTGGTGCTTTATCATTCTCTATGGGTCCCCTATAGGTGAGTTCATTTTCAGCCGATTATTTTACTCTTAATTTTACTGTAGTTACTAAATAATTCTTAGAAGTTGCTGAATAACAAAAAAAATATTATTTTTATTCTTATTAATAGTATTATTAGTATTATGTGTCAGGACTGTCTCTCTCTTTCTGGCTTCTTACCTGAGTGTAAGTGAGTAGCCGGCGTCTCTCTCACACAGCCAGTCAGTGTGTGTTGAAAACGAGTGTGTAGCTCTTTTATAGGTCAGCACCCAACGCAATGGGATTAGACCCAAACAAACAAACCCGCTGAGCTCACCACCCCACACAGAGAATAGAAATTACCCCATCATCAAACAGACTGGGACACAGAGACAGAGAGAGAGAGAGACAGACAGAGAGAGAGAGAGAGGGTAAGAGGTATGGGTAAAGCTAGAAATGGAGGGAGGGACTGGGGATTTTACGCTTTTTACTATGCCTGAAGTGTGGGAATTAAGGGCAGTGGTACATCAGCAGGTAAAGGGTTGGTGTTAGTGACCAGAGGAAAGTGAGTTCAAACCACAAAACTGCCAGAGAACCACTGATTGACACATTCTCAGCTTCATGCGTGGATTTTGCCTTCCTTGTAAATTATTTTGCATTAAAAAAAAATTGCCATATGAATAAATGTAGCAAGTACACAAAAACTGGAAGGTATTATACAAATTCTTTTAAATTGCAAACATAAAACCATGAAGATTCCATATCAAAACTAAAAAAATCAATATTAAAACTTGCTTTTGGTAAACAATTTTTTTACAAGATAACAAAGTGCAGTTAGTTCTGACAATAATGATACATAGTAAAAAAAAAAAAAATCTGAAAAGCAATAGGCATTAATGTAGACTACACTCAGGAGGATTTTCATGTTACATGTATAGGTTTCAGTGCACTATGTTCACAATTATATAAATCACATGACCATAAACTCTGATAAATACTTTTGTATATAGCGTTTATGGCAGAGGACAGGATAGTGTCAGGAAAACCACTTGTTCTACTGCATCATGAGTCTGTCCAAACCAACCATGCAGACATCCTGTAGGCTATATTGCAGTGCATTGTGGGATTTGAGTATTGTGCTGCAGTAATCATGAAAAACTTCCCTGTTACAGGTTGGATTCTACAATACAGTTGTATAAGACTAATACTTTTTAATCCCAGAAAAGGATTTTCCATCTGGTATCTTCCTCATATTCTTTCAGGGAGTTTTTTCTTGCCACTTTCTCCTCTGGCTTGCTCATTAGGGATCTAAAGCTACGTCTAGATTTTACTAAAGCTGCTTTGTGACAATGTGCTATACTTGGTTTTAATTGAATATTACAAAAATATTACAAAAGTCCCTCTCTAGTGCACTAGGTAGTGAAGAGAGTGTGGTTTTGGACATACAGTTATCACTGCATAAAATAGATTAAATAATAATCACAAAATATTTCTACTTCATTATGTCCCTCATGTTGTGTCTGCATTCATCTTATAGTGGTCCTTATTTATTTATTTATTTATTTATTTATTTTTACTAATGGATAGTAATGGAAAGTGTATACCTATGAGATGTATGATGGGGGTGATCCACCCAAAAGGCCCAATGAAAGTGCTAAAAAACTGCCACCAAATTTACAGAATAACTGATATATTCAGTTAAATAAGTGATAAAATAAGTGGTTCAATGTATAAAATAAAGTTAATCTGACCTATTTTTTTCCCTTTGCTGGCCTACATGAACATATGCAACTGTCCCTTATTGTGTACGTACTACACGGGCCGAGACTGAGCATGCCTGCATTCAGTCCGCTCCAGAAAATCCAACTCGCTGACATTGCACAGAAACACACATGCACATGCACGCACACACACACACACACACACACACACACACACACATATACATGATTGATTTAATATAGCCTTATTAGATAATCATACTAGTTTGCTAAACAGATAAGTTTCACCTGAGAGATTGAAATAAAATGACTGAGTAAAGTGATTGTCTGTAGGCAGCAAGTGACAAATGCACTATTTGTTCTTATTTATCAAATACTAATTACTCTAGTTTAAGAAGAGTGATAGGTGCTACAGGCTTATTTAATGCTCCCAGAAGAAACCCTGCCTTCTGTTTACCTCAAAAGCTTCTGTTTTACCTCTTCAAAAACATGGCTTCAAATATGATACTAAAGATCTTCATTAAACGTTGACCAAGGGTAGAATCAGGAAGTGTAGCATTTACTATAATAAAATTACAGTCTTCCACCTGATCAGACAGAAAAAAAAAAAAGAAATTATATATATATATCAAAAAAACAATATTTGTTTTTTTCTATTCAGTCAACATCACAAAAAATAATATAACACATCTAATCATGAAAATGGGTAAGGAAATTTGTTTTGATTCTCAATTTTCAGTATAGCTTAATAAAGAATCATGCCTACTCTGTGACCAAGGAAACAAGGTGCTAGAGTCAGACTTGCTCCCTTTTACCTTTTTAAATCTCACAGAGCAAAAACATGAGATTTATATACTAGGTATGAGTCAGCCATGTTCATATAATAATAATAATTATTATTATTATTATAGAGCCTATAAAGGCTATATGGTTAAGCCATGTCTGTAGGTTGCAGCATGTTAGGTCTCACACACATTTATATTCCTAGCAAAGTTAGGTTATCAAAAATAACCTGTTTCTAAAAAGAAGGATGCTATTTATAACTTTTCTGAGTTCAAGAAATCAAAAGTGCCAGACAGCTAAGTATGTAAGCACTATGTAAAAAAAGGCAATGCTATTTATGTTTTAGAGAAAATTATTCTGCATACAAATGATCAAAAATTCCACAATTCCCAATCATCATTACTGTCAAAATGTCCTCCCACTGTTTCCTTTTCAGATACTCTTTCTGTCTTCCTGTCGGGTTTTTCAGTGCATCTACAACTCTCATAGAGTACATTACTTCATTCGTTCACTTTCCTTCCCTGTATTTTTATCTCTTGCCTCTTTTTTATAGCCAATTTCAGTCCATCTGAAGTGAAAGTCTTGCACTGAGACTGAGGCTGCCACCAGGGAGAGACAGATGAGGGAGGGGAGGACAGAGAAGAGCGAGCAGGTACACTCACTTAAATTACACCTGTCACAACAGCAGCAGTGTTCATTCAGTGCCAAGAGCAGAATCAATCAGTGATGCAATGAGACATAACATTCAGGTTTTCAGCTCATAGTGGTCTGCACAAGAACATGGTTCTAAAAAGTGGCTTATGTAACCAGGAGGTCTGCAAATTTATTTTTATTGTTGTTTCTGTTGTTGGTATTGTTATTATTATTAACGAGTTTTGATGGCAGTGTAAATCACTATCAACTATTATTACAGCTATTATGTATGTATTGTAAGCTGTTATGACTGGTCATGTGGATTGATTGGGTTTAAAACGTTGCCTATCACACTAATGTGTTTCTTCAAGGAGGTTGTTATTAAATACAACCTGTTAATCACATTTACATTTATATCATCCATCACACTTTGCAGACATTCATTCACACATATGAAAACAGTGAGATGACACCTTTACAGATTTAACACTGACAAAATAAGGTACCATATATATACTGTTTATACATGGCCTTATATGGTAGTAGCTACTTCCTCTTTCCACTTCACATTTCACATGTTTTGAATCAAAATTTAACTCAGAGAAATGTGGTTGGCTTCCGTGGATGGAAAAGCCAGAATTAAAATGCTCTTGTGGCACCAATAAATAAACGATGGTACACGTTATCTAATGTGCTTGACCTCATGCTTGCTGTCTGAATAGTTGGATTATAATCATTAAATTAATTTGTGTTGCGATTATAAGAGGGTTGGTCTTTTTTTTTTTTTTTTTACACTGAAATGAGTCCATGGCTGAAAACAGTTTGCAAATCATTGAGAAATGCACCAATAACAGGTGATATAGGACATGACTCCTGGACTTAGACTTAAGACATTATTTTAGAACTTGTAGCATTACTTGGACTCCAACTGAAATGGTTTTACTGAATTGTATATACATGTAAATAATTGTTTTTTTTTTCTTTCTAAAATTAAATAGTGATACTACAATTACGCTGTGAGCTCCTGTTCATGGTCCTGCCTGACATCCAGTGTTTACAGGATAGACACATACTGATTAAAATATGAACAGTTGGGCCAGTTCACAAGCACTGACATGTTGTGACGTATAACTGCCATACGTGACAGATGGATCTGTGCAAGAGCCACTGGAAGAGAGGCCTGTCAATGACTAATGAATGTATATTCACCTCACATTTGCTTTCATGGCCAAAGCTAAACACTTTGTTAGGGCGTAGGAGAGTGAGTGAGTGAATTTGTGTGGCTATGGCTGCATGCATGTCTGTCATTGGCTTTAAAAAAAAATCCATAGCCATATGAGTGTAGAAATATCTATTTTTATTTAAATATATATTGTATATACAGTACACTACCAATCAAAAATTTGGACACAACTGTTTATTTTGACTATTTTCTACTGTTTTAGAATAATAATGATGATTTTTAACATTATGAAATAACACATATGGAATTTTGCATTGAACAAGACAAGTGATTAAACAAATGAACTATTCTGACCAGGTTCTCTTAAACTGTTTCATATTTTAAATTCTTAAACGTATTCCAGATAAAACTTTACACACTCTAAGAAACTTCTCAACCAGCTTCATGAAGGAGCTCTACCCAGGAGGCTTTTCTTAAATTTCCCAAATAGGCCAAGTACACGTTGGCTGCTTCTTCTGAGTTGTCTGACATAAAGTAAAAAAAAAAAAATCATAATAAAATTACATTTGTACATGGGATTTAACTTTTCATTATTTACTTGTATTAGAAGCAAATTTTAACCATAAGCATATCAAAATGTCTATAACACCATGTAAAAGTGTATTCAATCTACTGTGTCCAAACTTTTGCCTGGATGTGTATAGAATCAAAAGAACAAAGAACAAGAACAAAAACTCAGTGCCCAAGAGAAGTTTTGAGAGCAAGGAGGGGGAAAAAATCACAATGTAAAATGAAGTAATTACAGACCTGCTTGAAAAGAAGCAGAAAAAAAGCAAAAGCTTGAAAAGGCATTCAGTGAAAAAAGGAAATGAGTGAAAAGCAGGAGGCAAAAACCTCCAGCATATGACACTGACCGTTACTATAATGAAAGAGCACCTGGTCTTACTGGGTTGTGGCTATTTCCTTTTTTCACTTCACTTTTCACTGAATTACTTGAGAACGTTTCGCTTTCCTTTGTAAAAGTACCTGGCAAACCAAGTTTTATGGTCTCTCCTCAAAACTACATTCATCATCTGCAACTGAACAGTCTTTCAACTTCATTCATTCATTCATTCATTCATTCACTCATTCATATGTGAACTGTGGAGCTGTGTCTCATGTTCAGACAGAACGCAGCATTATATCACATGGCTTGGGCATACTCCTCCCTCTCCCCTGCCTGCTCATAGGCAGCATCATCACGTTTCCGTCGGCGACCGCGGGTCCTGTTCCTCTCAGGGCCTGGGGAATGAGAGCCCTGCGATCCAACATCCCCATTCTTTTCCTCTTCATTCTGCTTGGCCTCTTCAATTTCCTCCTCTATTTCACTCTTTTCTGAATCAGACTCGTCAGAGTTTTCCTCCTCAAGGTAACGGTAACCTTTGACCTACATGGAAGGAAGTGAAACCAGCACACATGTGACACTGGTAATAAGTAATGAAGTACATTGACATCCAAACTATTAAAATTCTTCACCTCAACATCAGAGGAATTACTTGAAACCATCAGCACTGCCAGTTAAAAGCTACCGCCTAAGTACAATTCTGTTCCCGAGGGTATTAACAATGTCCTCTAAAAGGTGCAGCAGTGGTTTTGAAAGTTCAATTAAGCAATTTTAAAGACCATGACCTTTACTCTAAGGTCTGAAATGTACGTTTTTAAACTTTTCTTCTGAGCATGAATAAATGTAAGACAACAGTTTCCTTTTTAGTGTACTGAATATCACACAGCATTAAAGTAATTACAACTAATTGTATACATTACCATAATCCACTTCTCCATACAACCTAACGCAAACAGCTCAGTGTTAAATAACAGGTGTGTATATGCATTTTTGTTTGCGTGTGTGTGTGTGTGACTCACCTTGTGCCGTGGACGGGGAATCCGTGGCAACCTGAAGGGAATTTTCTTTTCTAGGCGACGCTCCATCTGTAAATAACAGAAGCCTGCAACCAGCAGAGTAACCAATAGGATGGCAAGTTTGGCCTAAAGATGGATGACCAGATTGGTAGAGAGAGAGAGAGATGAAGATGAAGAGGAGGGGAAAGAAATAGGAGAAAGCCATTACTGTAATTATAGGTAACATTCAACACTTACTGTTAAAATAATCCTGTTAAAACTCATTTATATTTTTAAAGGTGCTGGTATTTTCATCTAAATGAAAGCATGCTGTTGATAAATCAAGTGTGTTCATTTTAATCCAACAGATCTTCCCAGTAGGATTACAGAGGCATGAGTGTATCAAGATAGTGTATCGCGTGGTAGTATACAATCGATAATATTTTAACTGAGATGACTATTCTTGGCTTTTTCAATCAATCAAACCTTTATGATTTAATAATCGAATAGATTAAATATTAGTGTTTGTGCCTCTGGTGCATTGAGTCATAAGTTCCTCATTCATATGTTAACTGTTTGTTAAACAACTGTTTATGTAATGCTCAGATTTCTTAGTTGATTTACAGTTAATTTGATAAATTATACAAGTGAAATACAATTAATGAATTCCTAAATTAGCTGAATAAATGTGATAATTGATAAACTCCCCCTGCACTCACCCCTTTCCCCAAACACACACACACACACACACACACACAAATCGTTACCCTCATAGGCAGGGCAGACCAGAGGTACACAATGAAGATGGCGATGGCCTGCCACCAGTGATAAATGGTGTAGACAAAGTCTAAGCGCTCCTTATCCTCATACAGCATACCAAGCAGAGCTACACACACATACACACACACACACACACACACACAGACAGACGAGGAGAAAGCTATTAGTGGAATTTCACATTAGTCTCATTCAAGTGTCAAAGAGTAAATTATACTTTGCAATAAATAAACTAAGTTTTGATTGTTATTTCTATATTCTATTTATATCTATATTCTGTTTATATGCAAGATTTGTGTCCTCATGAGTTTAACTTGTCATTATGTGACCATGATTGAACATTCCCAGAAAAAACATTTTTTGAATAATTTTCAAAAAAATATGAAGTATGAAATCTTCCACTAACAAAAATGAAGTCAATCAGCACTGGACACTAAAACTTTTTTTGACTAATCAACTATACACGTGGTAACTACTGTGAGTTTGTGTGTATATGCGTGTGTGTGCTACTCACTGCTCAACCCAGTCTTGTTGAGAGCAGTGCCCAGGCCCCAGAGGGCGGCCAGCACTAGGAGCGTGGGCAGCTGTTGAGGAGATTTCGGTGTAGAGGACCAGCACATGAGAGCCACAAGCAGGATCAGGTGAACAGCTGCTCCCCCCAGCAGCATGACGGGCCGAGGCAAATGCGGCTGGAGGAGCATTAATGACAAACACGAACACACAGAGGATGACAGGCCATAGATCATCACCAGCTGCCACAGCTTCTCAATTCCCACCGCACACACACCATATGACTGAAGGGCACAGGAGAGACAGAGAGCGAGGAGAGAGAAATTGTTCAGAATTCAGGACATTTTTTTTTAAAAACATTTTTCCAATACTGATTGTGAGAGGATCACGGGAATAGTTATTTTCCAAATTATTTCTCATGATTTTGCCAGATACAGAAATATATAATTTTTAACTTACTGTTATTTCTTTGTAGACAAATTGTAACTAGAGGTAGCTTTCCATTTTTTGCCACCCCAAAGTTGATTATTTGACAACAACAACAGCATGCCCGAAGTGTTTCATTCCTCTTATACCACAGTAATTTGCCAACACTTAAAATTTCTGTTTATTAATGAACGACACATTGTACTTTTAGCCATTTAAAGCTAAATTTAACACAAGTTAGAGCCTGTAATCACTTATGCAAATTCCTGAAGACTTTCCCGTGGCAGAAAACATACTCACTGTTACAATGTGCTAACACTGGGACTCCTTCGATAAATGGTAAATAAACTTCTCCTTACAGAAAACTTCATCATATTAACGATTGTACGCTTTTCTCTGTTAAATTACAGCATGTTTTAATACTTTTATTATTGTGCAAGTTGTTGCTATAGTATGATTTGCCTTGCAGAAAGCACTACTGTAAGAGCTACTGTTATAAGACATGAATCAACACCTTTTGGCATATAGATAAAATAACAGCTAAGTGAAAATATCATGAATGAAATGTTGAAACTTCCCGTGATGAAACACATTCTTTGATTTCTTCTGCTCTCACAACATGCCATATCTGGTGGGCAGACACCCGCCATCATTTGTTCTGTATTGCTCACCAGTATGAGTCCTTTGATGGCGAAGAGCACCTCAAAGCCGGAGTAGACGAAGAAAGGGCAGAGCAGGCGCAGGCGGTAGTCACGCAGGTGCTTGAAGGGCAGCTGGAAGATGTTGCCCCAGCCGATGCTGCGCAGGTCAATCTCCTCTGTGGGCCGATATGCAGCGCCACACACAGCCAGGAACTAGGAGACAGAAACGTGTTGTTACTGTACAAGCGATGAGAAAACCATTTGCACCTTTCCATGCTTTAGCCTCATTATTATAAAAGTGGAATGTGTTAAAGGATGATCTGTGCTTATAACAGGTCATGGGTTAAAGATGAAATGTGTTTTGTTTATTTTACAGAAAGTTATTCATATTCATTACGTTAGATTATTCCACTTTTTTCCATTTTCTTGCCAGTTTGGTTACCTGCCAGTTCCCA
The DNA here is from genome assembly GCA_037576675.1 of Pangasius sanitwongsei. Lineage (NCBI taxonomy): Eukaryota > Metazoa > Chordata > Actinopteri > Siluriformes > Pangasiidae > Pangasius > Pangasius sanitwongsei. The sequence continues at coordinate 8,031,873 of CM075005.1, forward strand.
CCCACCAGCCAGCTCTCCCCTATTATACTGCCAACCCGTGAGGGTGAAGGTTAACACATGCTTTCTCCAAGACACGTGAAGCCAACCTCCACATCGTATTATAAAATTATTATAAAAGTAAAAACAAATAAATAGTGTTTATTGGATAAAATAGAAAAGAGGCAGCTGCAGTCTCACAGCTCTTTTTTTAAGCTACATAATTTATACTACATGACCATGACATGACAGTGGTGTGAAAGTTAACTCATGATGTACACGTGAGAGTCTCAGATGGTCTTACTATGATCATGGCAATGAAGGCAGCTCCCATTAGAACACTCTCTACTATAATGAGGGCTGAAGAGCGAGGCAAAATGTGCAGCACAGTCTTATTAAAACCATTGATCACCCCACTGCTATCAGCACCTGAACAAACAAGAGAAAGAAACAAAGAGATGGTAATGACTGTATTCTTATTGACCACTATATTAGTCACATCTGTGTCATTAGTTCACCATGTAGGTCTGCAGTTAGAGAGCTTTTCCATGCATAATTTATGTTAACTGTCCTCAAGAATAGAACAGAATAGAATAGATTTTTATTGTAATTCAATTTATTATTGTTCTTTAGCTCTTCATCAGTGTCACCTTCTGAAATATCTGGATGTTGGGCTGTTTCCCAACTGAACAGTGAGAATGCCATGTTTATAAGTCCCAGCAATGATGCTGCAGCTTGTACACAGGGACCAGGACTACACACAACCAGTGTCACCGCTGTGCTGAGAAAGTTACCCTACCCAGATACTATCTGCTCAGTTGTAGTTCTGTGGAGTTCCATTGTGATTGTTGGTAAAGAGGGCTGACAAATTGAAACAGATGCACTACAGTCCGTAATTATGTACCTACAAAGCAACTTATATGATAGTGGTAGCTGTAGATTATTATACAATATTAGATCAATGACAGTTCCAGATCCTGAGCTTGTGTTACTGTCTGTGCAGCATTTCACATTTATTCAGTGAATGAATGAATGAATGAATATTAGCTTATATATAGCATTATATTAGAGATCAGGAGTTGAATTTACCACATTGCTTGACGTTGTAGAGAGTGTGGTTGTAGTCACTAAGAAAACCATTCAGGAAGAAGACCATGGGGAACTCTGCAAACACGAAACTCAGCTGCAGACACACACACACACACACAAATATACAAGTTAATGTACCTGCATGCTTGTGTGAATACCCTGACTTATACACACAGACACAAATCCACATATCTGCACTCACATGGAAGAAGATGTAGAAGACTGACTGGAAGATAATGACATAACGATGGCAAGCTCCCTTTGGCACTCGCTTCTGCTCCTGCACATGCTCCTCCTTATAGTTCACATACTCATAGTACTGCTGGGCCATCCTGTAGCACATCACACACACAAACAATATAACTATCCTAGACTACCCTAGACAACATAACTATCCTATTACTTCTGCTTTTTCAGCTCTGTTTGTTAAGTTGAATCTGGGTTGTTGAAACATGTTACACTCTAACACACTAGGTGTGAAAACCGCTGGTAAATTAATATTACTATGTAATATTACTATATCTCAACAAAGTCTGCAGTAGATCAGGACTCATTAATTCACTTTAGTAGATCAGGACTCATCAATTCACTTTAGAAAGATTTAAAACATCTTCCACAGCTGTAGTATATATGTGATTACCATCAGCAATAAATTTACCACATACTGGGAAACAAACATACAAACATTTACTTGAACCTCACCTTTAATGAAAGTCTAAGGACAGTGGCTCAATACATTTTTAAGGTGTTTCTAACTTTGGTTCCAAATCCATATTTTGTCTTTTTAGAGGTCATACTCCTTTTTCAGACAAAAATCTAATTTATTTGTCAGTGTAGCTTAAACTAAACATGGAAGTGCATTAGTTTCCTCCTCATGCCATGTAAATATAGCAAAACTTTTGGCTAAGCATAAGTAATGGCAATTTTTTTCTGTATTGCTCCACTCTCTCCGCACAGTTAAAAATCTCTATAAAAACAGTGTCAGTCTCATCTAAAGACCTCTACTGGATCTGAGTTTCATAGTCATATTATAATGTATTTTATACATTTAGTGATGGAATTCAACAACAGCCCTTAAGACTGCCATAACAAGTAGGTTTTGAGGTTTCAGTTCTCTTCTCAGATCAGGTTAATGTGTCAAAACTCTTGCCCATGATAATATCTCATATGCTACAGATGCCGTAAATAGAGATAGAAAAGCATGCTGTCTCCCAGTCCTTTCACATAAAAAAAATAAATCATCCATTATGTTTTTTGTTCCTTGTTTACCCAGCACTTATTTGAATAATTTATTGACCCAGTAATACAATTCTGCCATTAATAAACCTCCAGGTACTCCACCTTGTGATGTAGTTTCCCAGAGATGCCCAGAGTGGGACTATAGCAACACCGATGGCGACAGCTGATGGTACCAGGGTGTAGTACCGCTCCCAGTAATTGGTCGAGACGAAGAGTGCGTAGATTCCTGAGGCAAGGAACATCATCCATTTGGTGCCCAGAAACCTGAGAAAGAGAGAGAGTGAGAGAGATTGAAAGAAAGTTAGATTTCAAAATTCTTCTTAATGCAGAATGCAGAAGGTGTGATATGCAATGAGAAAAAGATGATGGAGAGAAACAAATAAGGCTGACATTTTATCTGTTACACATGGAACAGAAATCACTATACGTGCTCCTAATTGTGCTACACTGGTATGCAAAACTCATATGGTTTTGAGTTGCTAATTACGCAAGGTGTTCTAAGCAGAAACTCATTTTTTTCTTAAGAGTCTGTGAGACACATCTAAATATTCATGCAATGAATATTCAGCAAGTCAAAGGCGATAATCAATTTATCACAGTCCCAGCAGCACCAGGAAGGTGAGACATGTAGAGCACATTAAAAGACAGAATGCCAGAAGGAGAGACAGCCGGAATAACTGACCAAGTAACAGAAAAAAAAGAGTTCAGCTCACCGGATGAGTACAGGTGTGTAGAGCAGGCCTACGACAGGCGTGACGTTGATGCCCATCAGCACCCTGCTGTCGATATCCTGCAGGCTCAGACTGCCATATTTCACCTCTCTGTAGGTTTCATCATAGTGCAGAATCAGCTGCATCTGCAGCAGACCTGTGAAACACCATGCACTTCAAATCACATTACATTAAAGATACTGTCAGTAATTTTGGCAGAGATTAGCTGGAGTTTGCAGTTTCTTTGTCCTGATTGTGTAAATGTCTGTGATCCAGTTCATGTTTTAGAGCCTGAGGTGCCACAGAAACCAGAGTTTTTTTCTGTGAGCAGATATTTTACTGAAGCTGCCGTAGTGTGAAGAACTTCACCAAATATTACAAAAGATGTTATGACTTAAAAATCACTAATCACATCTTTAAATGGAATATTCCTGCATAAAGTTCATGGTAATACTCAAACATACTATATGTGGTACATATAATGTGTTATTATTTTTTGTCACTCTGTATATATCACTTGCAATATTAGTTTTATTTATGATCAATACTATCATATTAAATTATATCAATAATATTCATATTAAAATTAATTCCCTGAGCAGAATGGATAAGTGTTAAGTAACTAATAAAACATAAAAAATAATAATTACTGAAAAATAATCAGCGACGGGGTGGTGTGATGTAGCCTGACACAAATTACTAGTAGCTAATAGGTGCCAACCTGTTAATGGTACCACCCTGAAGTTTATTAATTAATAGTTAATATTTAATGTAACAGAAATGGGTACATTTAATATTATAGCACATCTGTCAGACGAGTTCCTGTTATCACTTATTTTATAGCAGCTATAAACCCCCAAGCATTCCCTCACCAGCCACTCTCTCTCTTTTCTCTCTCTTAAAGTTAACAGGACAAAAACACAGTTTCCAGAGAAACCAGAAAGCAGAAAGACTCTCTGTGATGGAAAACATATTGAATGTAGTAGTTAAAGTGTTCACATTAGAGACGCACCAAAGGTTAAATAAACATCTTCTTGCAAAAATCTTCACCATATCGACAATTATATATTTTTGTCAATTAAAAACACGTTTTTATAATCTGCTTATTATTAGCCTTAGACTGAAGAACCTTATTCCTTTGCAGTATAAGTCCCTGTGAACAGAGCTGCTGTTACAGAAAAATAAAGCAACACCTTCGGACCCATCAGAATCGAGTATTCAACAGCGCTGTGATCTGCAGTAGTAAGGAGAAACTAACCCAAGTAAACGCTGTAGACGATCATGCCTCCACAGCTGGCCCCCAGCACATTCTTCACCACAGCCAGCCTCTTCCTCCTGTAATACTTTCTTTCTTCCTCTTCCTCATCATAATCTGGATGGGGTCCCAGAAACTCCTCTACCTGACAGAGAAACAGGGAAAAGAGTGGCAATGGGTTCATAAGCCAATGCTGAAAAGAATATTTTAGGTAAGCCGCTTCAGTGATCTTTGCTTGACAAACTTTAATCAGCTTCCATCGCCTCTCTTTGGATATTTGCATATTTGAACATCTTATATTGTCTGACAATAAAACATTTGCCACTTGCATATTCAATACTAACTTAGACTGTCACTGAGGTTTTTTTTGCTCCACGTTTCTTAAAAACGTGTGGCAAAACAGCTGCAGTGACAGTTTTCACACACTGATAACTCTGAGTGCAGTTAAATCACAATCCTGAAAGGATTTAATAATTAAAAAAAGCATTTTTCTTATAGTTCAGTGTGGTGTGGAAACTCAAAACTTAAATAACTGAAAACATTGAAGAGGTTAGCTTTAGCAAAGGGTTACATTAATAACCACTACACAGTTAATGTAGTATAGCGCTAGAGCTGCTCAACATGGACAAAATACCATACAGCTTTTATAAATACTGGACACATTTTAAAGACACACTGATTAACTGTTGGTGTAAAATGACTGATGTGACTGGCCTACATTTATTCAACCAAAATAATTTATATTTGTTCATCGGAACACCCACAGAGTCTCATATGGAGTGAACGAGGTTAGTCAGGATGACCATAGGACACTGTAAAAGTGATTATTTTTATATTTTATTTTGCCACACAGCAAAAGGATTCATAATTGGTCAGAAATTGTACATCTGTGCAGTCAGTATTGCAAACAGTACACTATCCAGTCCTGCATAACCCAATACACTGCTGTATACATGGAGTTTAAGCCTAGTGTAAGATTCTTACAGTTAATCTCCAGGCTCCCTGGTTACTGTCCCTCCTGTTACTGTCTGTGTGGAGCTTCACATGTGCTCCCCATGTCCGTCTGGGTTTCCTCTGGGTTTTTGGGTTATCACCCACTTACCAAAAACATGCTGGTAGACCTGTGGGAATATGTGTGTGTGCATCGTGCCCCATGACGGACCTGGTGTATTCTCTCATCATGTCCAGCATTCCTGAGATTGACTCCAGATCCCCTGCAACCCTGACCAGGATAAAACAGTTACTGAAAATGAAGGATTTTGGATCTTAGCTCTACCTGGCCCTGGATGTTGCCCTCTGGTCCTGGAAGCTGTACTTCATCCTGATGGTCAGCAGAGGGCGCCTCCTGTAACTCCGCCTCTCTGTACACGTTGTCTTCTGCTATCACTGCTGCCATCTGGTGGCCACAACACAGAACACCATAAAACACATTTTATCTCCGTTCCTTTTAAGTCGCCTACAAAAACTACCAGCAACAGGGTTACTGTCAACACCCGGACATGTATTAATAATAATAATAATAATAATAATAATAATAATAATAATAATAAAAGTTTAATTAAGCATAATCATAATAATTTAATTAGGATAATGACGTTTGAGTTTTCTCCATGATGATATGAACATTACTCTGTAATTATCAGTCATAACCCTGATAGCAAAAAATCTGGGCGAGATCTGGCTTACTTTAGGCCCTTCTGGTTTAATTCTGGCGCAGTTTTTTTTTCACAGTCTTGTGTGAAACAGCATTAGGCTGAGCTCTGGCATGAGTTTGCAGCTTAAGGGCCATTCGAGGGGAGTGGACCGTGGTGGTATGTGGGCCTAAATTCAACCAGATAACGCCCACAACCAATTTTGCTATCTGGAAACGTGCAAAAGGCAACACTGAAAAAAAAAAAAAAAACTATCGGAAAGAGTAAATATATACATTTCTGAAACATGCCACAAAAACATCGTAAAGTTTACCACTTTGTTTAGAAATCAGTCATTACATTTTATTGGATGTTCCCAAACATTTACAGATTGATGTGTGATCACAGCCCACGTTTATTTTATGATTAGGTAAATATGTATTACCGTATTTACTGGAGCCATTAAAATCTTTTACTGCGTTACTTTAGAAATCAAACCAACTAGACTGTGACTACAGTATTGATTCAATACATTAGATACTGTTTAACAACACTTTTCCTAGTTTTGTTAAAACTGCAGTTGGATTCAAGATGATCTGAGGATTGAACTCAGTTTAATCAGTTAGAAACCTAGGATTATAACACTAATAACTATAACAACTTCATTAACAGCTGATCTCAACCATTTTGTCATGGCAAATAATAATAATAATAATAATAATAATAATAATAATAATAATAATAATAATAGCCACTCATTTGAAGCACATTGCTCATGTATTTCCCACTGGTTTCTGTTGGAATATTAACACGTGGATGATTATTTACAGTGGGGGAAAACCACCTTCACTACCATTAAATAAATATTGCAAAACTACTCACCTAGATCCTGTGCCGTGAGCGTTTAAGCAAACACAGAGACAAAAGAAGAGATCATGCATTAAATGGATCTATTTTCATACGTAAACTAATCCTGGTCATGGTAGGTTACATCCCTTTTTTTATCTGCAACACTAAACCCAAATTAAATCAGAGAAGGGGAAACGAAAAAGTTGCTCCTTCTCACTTCCCTCTCCGGCTTGCGCACTCTTAAAGGTACAGTACCCTTATTTTCTGACATGACCCGGATGAAGCTGTGCTAAAGCCTGTTCCACTGGAAATGTATTGTGAAGAAACCCTTCACGTGGTCCAACTGTAACATTTTCTACTATATATAGTAATGTGCAAAAGTGAATGAAGTTAGTCACGATGACTTCTGCATTATTGAGTCAGTACAAAGCATTTTATATTTCCAAACATTATATTTCCAACAAAAAAAAAAATATATATATATATGAAATGTTACAGAAATGTGTTTGTATGTCAGTAAAGAAAGCAGCATATTATGTAAAAGACACCATCATGTTTTTTTTGGTTTCAGATTGCTGGGTTTTGCATAGGGGAACAAAGAAAACCTCCAGAAGGTAGGTATAACACCAAATATTGGCTTTGTTTAGTGTATCACTGTTTACTGCTCTTTATAGTATTTTTATGTATAAACATTTAATTTATGTTTGCTTTACAGCATTTCTTTTCACAGTACTGTATATAGTTATATGAGTGTTCCTGAACTGAAAAACCTATATGGCTAAAGGTTTGGGGACACGTGACCATCACACCCATATGTAGTTCTTCCCCAAACTGTTGCCACAAAGTAGGAAGCACACAATTGTATAGGATGTCTATGTATACTGTATCATTACAATTTCCTTTCACTGGAATTAAGGGACCCAAACCTGTTGCAGCATGACAATGCCCCTGTGCACAAAGCGAGCTCCATGAAGACATGGTTTTCCAAGGCTGGAGTGGAAGAACTCAAGTGTCCTGCACAGAGCCCTGACCTCAACCCCACTGAACACCTTTGGGATGAACCGGAGCGCCGACATCAGTGCCTGTCCTCACAAATGTTCTTGTGACTGTATGAGCACAAAACCCCATAGCCACGCTCCAAAATCTAGTGGAAATCCTTCCCAGAAGAGTGGAGGTTATTGTAACAACAAAGGGGGGACAACATCTGGAATGGGATGTTCAAAAAGCACATATGGGTGTGATGTTTAGGTGTCCACAAACTTTTAGCCATATAGTGCGAGTTTCTTTTTTATGTATCTCAATCATAAGAAAAGTTCTAGCATTTTACATTCCTCCAAAAGTGAAAAGGAAAAATGAGGAAATAATCACTGATTATTAAGTCCTGTTGGCTAAATTTAATTTTATTAATGTGTTATTTAGGTAATTGTTGTAATTTTACAATTTAAGGTAATTTTACAACTTTGTCCGCAGTTAGTGCATAAGCACTCTTCTCTGTTTTGATGACAATGTGATGGCACAGAAGCATCACAGACATAGCTTATATCTGATTAGAAAACTGAATTGATTAGGCTTCTATTCCACTATGGCACATATCTTCTCCAGTATTCATCCTGATTAAAGCATGAAATTCACTTTGTGAGGAAATCACAAATAGCTATCAAGGCGTTAGGCATCTTTACGCAAACTGATTGTTTTTACTACTGCCTTTGATAAACTGTTTCCTTACCCAACGTGATCTCTTTCCACATCATTTTGGTAAAATATGATTTCTTATGCTGCAGTCAAGGTGAAGTTGCAACTTGTAATTCCCTGCCTACAATCAGTAAAAGCCACTGAAAACACCCCCTCAACTAGAAATTTCACTCACTCACTTGATACACTGGGATGTACTGATTTGATCCTGAGTATCAGTATTTGCCTTGATGATGCCCTGAAACAAAAATGGGTATCGAATCGAAGAGCATATTGTCAAACCCACTGATAGATTTTATGCCACAGATTTTGCATGTGAACATATTATTTTAAGCCATGTTGTTTCATGTAACTTAGCAGCAAAAACTTGCAGAGCGCTTGGGGATGTGTGTATTATTCAATGCTTTTGTATCATACTGAAAAGAGGATCGCTGAATCAATTATTTGAGAATTACACCTGGAGGAGAAAATAAATTGCATAGATGATCAACTTAGTGCAAATATAGTTCTTCAGCCAAGTTTGGTACCCAGTTTTGCTTCTCAGTTTACTTGGCACCAATCATGATGTAAACATCCTGCCAGGATCACTCACATGCCAAAATTAAATCCTTTTGGAAGATTTTGGGTCAGGAGGGATGCAAGCTAATGATATATAAATTGGACCACTTAATAATACAATTTGCACATTTTAATGAACAGAATGAGTACATATTTGCAAGTTTAAAATCATAAATAGGTTACATGGTTAAATGGTCACAACTACAGTTCAAGATTTTTTTAGCAGCTATTTTGTTGCTTGTTTGGAGGAATTTTTGATATTTGAAACACACATGCTTTCAGACATTTTAGACAAAACTGTGCTCCAGGTACCTCAACACCACTCAAGATGTCTTTAATAACATGAGCAATTAAAAAGTCTCAGTATGATCTGTTGATTGCTACAGTACTGTTATGGTTTGTGCTTTTGATCAGCAGATAATGAACTTTAACTTGAACGATATGAACTTTAGACTTTAATAATTTAAGCAGTGGTTTATTACAGGGCATTAATGCAATCTATAATGCCATGCAGTCTATAATTCCTTTTCTAACATGCACAATTCTTTGTGAAAATTTTAGAATTTTTGACAAGATTATTAACTGTCCAGACTTTCTGTTTAGTGTTCTTGTACTCTAGTATTTTTGAATAGTCATTAATCAAAAAAAGAGAAGACATGAAACATGATATACACTAGGGAAGTTGCATATATGCAAAAAGGCAAGGATTTAGAGCCTTAATATCAAATCTATTACATTTTCTGAATATACATATTTTCCAGGTTTGCAAATGTGTACCTTTAAATATTTTCATACCTTCCCAGACTTTCTCGACTTGCAATAGAGCCCTGTCATGTTTTCCCCCTCCTCCTTTTTACCTTTTTAAAATAACTAATAACAGACACGAAAGGACATATAAGAGATTTAATTATACTATGCAGCAAATATTAGTCTTCCAACATGAACAATAAAACATACTTGCACATGTTTTGTACACTGTGAGTATGAATTGTTTTAACAAAAATATAAAAAGACGGGGAAAAAAACCCACTGGTAAAGAACCAGTGGAGAACCCACACAAATGTAATGTCCATCATGCACAACCTGGTCCACATACATTTGGGCTTTTAGACAAAACACTAACTGATGAGTAAGTCAATCATGTCACAGTAACTGGTTACCAATTCCAACAAGGATTCTGAATTTTGACAAGCAACCTGTGGGCAAATCAAATCTGGGTCACTTTATTACTCCAACCACAACTTCATACTCTGGAGAGAGAGAGATTTAACTGAAGACTGGTGAGCTGTCTTCTCACACACATTACTATACTCCAGCTCCACTTCATTTGGATGTCTGTAATATGCATGTAATGTGCGTTTCCTGTCCCCTCTCCAGTCCACCCCAGGCCGCACTTTGTTGCTCTTTGAGAGTCCTTGTAGGTCTATCCAGTGCCAGCGGCTGCTTTCCTCATCATCTCCTCGTCCTGTACGGAGAGCTCAGTGAGTTTACGGCCCAGCCTCTCGTGCAAGTCAAGGTACTTGGCCACGCAGCGATCCAGACACACTGCTTCGCCTTTTGACAATTCTGCTTCCTTGTAGTGAGGAGGAACACATTTCCTGTGACATGCATTGGTCATTCTGCAGGAGGAAGAAAATAGACACATGTAAGCACACGTTCTCATGATAAAACTTACTAACATTCCACTTCTTGAGTTTATAAATTAACTCTAATGCTAACATTCACATCGTCATTCCCCGGAGACAGAGCTGAGAGAACCCGGCTGTGTCCCCGAGACATTAGCAAAACCTCCTTTATGTGCTTTATGTCAAAAAAAGTATTTAACTGAGAGCCATATTTTTTACTCATTCAAAAACACCAATACAGTGTCAACTCATTACAACCCTGCCATCATATGATATCTCAAAGACACTTTAGCTGCAGAGCAAAATGTTTACCTAGGACATCAATTATGGCATTATTACTGTGTAAACAGTGGTGTCCCAGCAACCAAAACCTAAGGTCTGTTGGTAACCAAAAAACATGAGTAATATGAGGTAGTGTGTAATGCACACTGTGTGCACCGTGTGAATGTACATCTCAATACCACAGACGACATACATTTCTATATTTTCAATCATTTCAGTGATTAGAGGCTCTGAGCTACTGATTACAAGGTTATGAGTAGCCAAGTAGCCCCTGTAGCCACTGGACCTTTATCCCTCTCCGCTCCAAGGGCACCATATCGTGGCTGACCCTGTGCTCTGACTTGAGCTTCCTAAAAAGCTAGAAAATGTGAAAGGAATTTCAGTGTAATGTACTTGTAGCACATGTGACAATAAAGGCTATGTTCTTAAAAATATTTTTCTTTTCACTGACTAACTGCAACATTTACTTGATCAGAAAATGTAACTAGGTATGAACAAGAAATTAGGAGTTACCACATTATGACTGAGCAATACATCACAAATATAACACTACAATAATGGAGAACATTTTCATGAGTATGTAGTAAATTATTTGCGTGTCATCAGAACAGCACATACACATTTGCAGTTCCTGTGAAAAACTGAAGGAAAAATGACAACTGGTACAAAAAATACTAACATATACACACACACATACATATATATATATATATATATATATATATATCCAATCAGCAATCAGCTGTTTATTTCTGTATGTAACAATGGAGTGTTATAAAAGTACCAATGATACCTACAATTCTCATAGAAAAGTGTTGTGAGGTAATTTTTGATGTATATTGATATGAATAACTTAGAGTTGTATTCAGATTCTGCAAATAAAGTCCAACGATTACATCAGTGTTTACACTGAGAAAGTTACACATATTCAGAGTTGGTTTATTCACCCACTAAAGTTGATTTTCTGGTCATAATTATTCAGATTTATTAAAATTAGCCACATAGTTCACGTCACAGATTCTTCAAGCAGAGACAGGGTTTTTCAGTAACATCTTGACCATTGACTTTTAAGCACAAGCATTTGCCTTTAAAATAAAAAAAAAATTAAAAAAAAAACCACCAGAGGATATGAAATGTGATAAGATAGAAGTTGTGTTTTTTTTTCTTTGCTGTCAAATGTAATACAATATTAAAAATATGCTAACATGATTATATATGACTGACAAGATGGCAAGCACTCAAAAATCTAGTGGCAAAAATTATTTCAATACCTGAACGACATCTTCATGATAGTATTTAACTAGATGAAGTAACTGGTATCCAAAAGAGTCCAAGCAGTGAACTTCAATGTATCAAGTACCGTGATGTTAAAATATTGTGATTATTGGTATCACTCAACTCCACACAATATAGATCCTGATGCTGCAAGACCACATTTGATGGGTTTCATATGACTGCTCTATGTCTACAGTCAGTCCCTGATTTATTCACTGCTATCGTGTGTAACGAATGTTGATTAGCTGCTCTTTGGCTGAGATTCCCACTTGAACTGAATGAGTCTATAATTAGGCTTACCACACTAATGTGTTGCTCAGGGTTGCTCATTTTCTCCTTGTTTCCAAGCACATTATCGTAAGAACAAGCAAAATTAATGCCAACTTCAATAAAAAATACTGTTAATGAATGTTTCAGTTCTGCATCCCAAAACAGAGTAACTGCTTCAGGTTCTGTGGTTGGAAGGTTCAGAAATAAAAAGCGCTAAATTCTCCAACCAATAAATAAGCCGGTAAATATTTGAACTGTTGGATTCTATTCAGAAAACTAAGCTGTCATACAATCAAAAAGAAGTCAGGGATTTTATTTCTTAAATATGTCAAAGGTGTTTTTGGCTGCCAAAATTTGAGAAACTCTGCTCTGTGAAATCCCTTTACATTCAGCTCACAGTGCTAGCCCAGTGTTTCTCTACTATCCTCCTGGAGCAACACCACCTATACATTTCGGTATTTTCCCCTCTTACTTTCACAATTTAAACTACTTCAGGCTTGTTAATTAGTTGATTAGTTGAATCAGGTGAGTTCAGAGCAGGGAGCAGACCAAAATGAATGAGGATTGAGAAACACTCATTTCTGGTAGCGTACTAATATAAGCCTATTTAAGTATTTTTTTTTTTTTAAATATTGCTATACAGTTAGAGCACGGGTGTCCAATCTTATCCACAAAGCACCAGTGTGGGTGCAGGTTTTCATTCCAATCAAGCAGGAGCCACACCTGATTCCACCTGTTTAATCAGTTGACCTTGGCTTTCAATAGAGTCAAGTGTGGCTTCTGCTTGGTTGGAATGAAAACCTGCACCCACACCAGCCCTTCCTGGGTAAGACTGAACACTCCAAGTTAGACTGTGATGGACTGATGTCCCAGCCACATGCCCAGTGTTCCCGGGAATAGGGACCAGACCCCCACAACCATGACCAAGACAAAACTGTAGATAAAGGAATTCTTCACTATGCAGTTGAGTTTGCATTTTGTTAATCTATTATTTATTTATTTATTAAAATCAAGTCATCCTTGTTTTTGTTTTTTTTCTTTTTCATATTGTACTAACCTTCCCTACAGGCATTTTAGTCTGATGGTACTTTTAATCCCTGATCTGGTGAACTAGTATGAGGATAGGTTTTTGATAAATAATGCAAAGCACTTCTGCAAGTTGCTCTTAATAAGGCTGACTGCTAAATGGAGTGAGTGAATGAGTGAGTGAGTGAATCAATGAATGAACTGTCAGAAAGCACACTTACAGAGATGAAATATAAACCTGAATCATGTAGGGCCAGGGCGAGCCACACAGTCGAGATATTCGTGTTTTCTTTTCTAACACCAAATTTACACCGTGACTGTCTCAATCATTAGCTGGTGAATGAAATCGGGTGTGTTAAAGGAGGCAGAGTTTTAAAGTGCATGTGAGCACTGTGGCCTTCCGGCACTGGAGTACAACACTGTACATGGGGGTCTGTCTCCTGAAGTAACCTTGAACACTGCTTTGCTGCATTCCTGGTGTGACTTTTGTGCTGCAGACTGTAACACTGTCATATACAAACATCAGAAAACTAAATCAGAAAAAGGAGATCACATCTGTGTATTTACTGTATATTTTTAAGTCATCTCATATTGTCGTGTGTTTGGACTTTATGCAGTCCTCTGAAACCACATTACATCCCAATCTATACAAGTTATACTGAGGAAATGGCAATAAAACCTACTTAAAGTTGCTTAAAGGGACAAAAGCCCTTGCCTTCGTAAATTACACACAAAACACATTCTGCATATTACTGGCTTTTTAGAGAATACACAGCTTGTTACGGTAAAGTGAGAGGCAGCAGCATGGCGCTTGTTTGAATTAGTTATAAATGTCATGTATTCCAGTAGAGGCGTTAGCCAGCTAGCATGTTCAGAATATTTTCAAATACAGCAGTAAATCATTTTAGATATGATGGCAGTGTCTAACGCATTAAAACAGATAAACTAGATGATTCGTTTTAACGTGAAAACAGTTACAAACTGAAAGACCTTTATACAAAGCTTCCACTAGCATGCTAGCAGATATAAACGTTACCGGTTGTACATGTCTGCCATCATTTCCACCTCGAGTTCAGCCGCCAGTTGCTGCGCTTTCATGGGGTCCATCGTGGATTTTCAGCCCGTTTAAAACCCCACCGAGCTCCGATGAAATGCAATAAACTGACAGCAACGTTTAACCTTCAGTCAAAGGAGAGCGGCACACGCGCACGTGGGGATTTGTCGCTACCTGACCAGCGTCCTCTGACCAAGTTGGACTGCGCATGCGTGAGATTATGCGCCTGCGCAATGCAAACAAGTTGTCATAGGCGAGGCTTTTTATTACACTCCATACATCATGTGCAATGACTAGATTTTACACCACATAGCCTGTTTACTTCATGGTAGTACAATATGGCGATTTCAAAGCTTTTTGCATGTGCCCTGTTAAACAAGGATGACTTGTAATACAATATGTACACTATTTGGCCAAAAGTATGTGGACACCTGACCATCACACCTACAGTACATGAGTCTGTTGGACATTCCATTCCAAAACCATGGGAATTAATATGGAGTTGGCCCCCTCTTTGTGGCTATAACAGCCTCCACTCTTCTGGTGAGGCTTTCTACAAGATTTTTGAGTGTGTCTGTTGGGATTTGAGCCCATTCACTCAAAAGAGCATTAGTGAGGTCAGGCACTGATGTTGGACAAGAAGGCCTGGGTCACAATCGATGTTCCAGTTCATCCCAAAGGTGTTCAGTGAGGTTCAGGTCAGGGGTCTGTGCAGGCCACTGGAGTTCCTCTACACCAAACTCGTCAAACCTTGTCTTTATGGACCTTGCTTTGTGCACAGGGGCAAAGTCATGCTGGAACAGGAAAGGGCCTTCCCCAAACTATTGCCACAAATTTGGAAGCATACAATTGTCTAAAATGTCTTTGCATTAAAGACCCTTCACTGGAACTAAGGGGCCTACCCTAAACCCTGAAAAACAGTCAAAGATCATTATCGCTCCTCCACCAAACTTTACTGTTGGCACTATGCCCTCTGGTAGGTAGCATTCTTTTGGCATCTGCCAAACCCAGATTCACCCATCAGACTGCCAGATAGTGAAGCGTGATTGATCACACCAGAGGACACATGTATCACTGCTTCAGAGTCCAGTGGTGGTGTACTTTACACTGCCCCAGCTGACGCTCGCTTTGCGCATAGAGATCTAGTGATAGGCATTTGTGCAGCTGCTCAGCCATGGAAACCCATTTCATGAAGCTCCTGATGCACAGTTCTTCAGCAACAGAGGATAGGCGATTTTTACACACTTCAGAACTCGCAGCCTGCTCTGTGAGTTTGCGTGGTTCTACTGTGTCATGGTTGAGCTGTTGTTGCTTCTAGATGCTTCCATTTCACAATAATAGCACTTTCAGTTGACTGGGGCAGATTTTGCAGGACAGAAGTTTCACAAACTGACTTGTGGCAAAGGTGGCATCCCGTAACAGAAGTAACTGGGCTCTTCAGTAAGATCCATTCTACTGCTAGTGTTTGACTATGGAGACTGCCTGGCTATGTGATTAATTTTATGCACCTGTTAGCAATGGGTGTGGCTGAAACCCCTGAAATCAATAATTAGGAGGGGTGTCCACATACATTTAAAATATAGTGTATGTCAAATATGATTGTACTTTTTGTAATGGATGCCTAGAGAGTGTTTTCGTGGTTTATTTATCGTGGTACTGCCTATTTGTAATACTTGGCTAAATCTTTGTGCCTTTATCATTGATATTGATGAGCATTTTAGTTTATGATTTTTTTGGTCTTCTAAAAACCCATGAAGATATGTACTACATGCATGCTTATATGACAAAGCTTATAGTAATTATAGTAATATTGGCTAACTTTCATATCTATAAATGTACTTTTTATGTTAATTTTTTATTTTAAAGTTTAAACACCTTACATTGTCATAATTCTGCCCAGGACTGGATACAGGCAAGTGCCACCCTGTGACTTCCATAGTGAAGGTCGCCATGCAATGTATGCCGATGTCATTTTAATATGTTTCAATACATTCATCTTTAGTAACTGCTTTATCCTGGTCAGGGTCAAGGTGGATTTGGAGCCTATCCTGGTAACTCTGGGCACAAGGCAGGAGATCGCAGTCCATCGCAGCGCACCACACACCAAATTGACACACTCATTCACACCTAGGGGTGTAGCAAGACCAATGTATCTTAGCCAAACAACCTACCCACATGTGGGGACCAGAGAACCCAGAGGAAACCTGCAAACACACAGGGAGTATGTGCAAAACACTGCATAGACAGCAACCCAAACTCAGGCTGAAACCCAGGACCATGGAGCTATGAGCCAGCAATGCTACCTACTGTGCTGCTGTGCCACAATATTCTTGCAATATTCTAAACTAATGACTGCTCATTCAGTATTATGACAGAAATATTTTTTTCACAAACTGTAGGCTTTATTTAATGACCTAATCAAGAGACAAACAAAAATAATGTACAGTTATTGGTGTTTTTGTTAGTGCAGGAGAAAAATACACACAAATGAATTGATCCAACTAAAACTGTCAACACCTATCTGCATAAATTAAGTTTTTAAATACACATACATAATCTTAACAATAATAATTATACCTGGAAAAATAAACAGAAATTTACCAGTGCTAAACTTTTTTGTTGCACTGTGTTGATCATTTGGGAAAAGATTTTGATGCTCGCAAAGTGTAAGAAGAGTTCAATTTGATTCCTCTCCAGTCACATCAACCTCTTCCTCTTCCTCCTCCCCATTCTCCTCGTTCAACTCATCCTCCTCTTCCAGAATAGTGTTGCACTGAGTACCAACTACAGTGCATGGCTCAAGAGGAGAGTCAGAGATGTCATCCACAACAAGCTCCTCTTCAGTACTGCTGGAGTCCTCTGCTGATTCAGTGATCACATCAGGCAGAAACAGTGCTGATGAACCTAAGGTATCGATTGATGCGCTGCTGAGATCAGGCTCCTCTCCATGTCGAATAGAGGATGCTTCAGGATTTATAACTTCTGAAGTCATCTCAGATGTAGCTGTCAAAAAAACAACAACAATAAATAAATAATCAAATAAATAACAACAACAACAACAACAATGACATTTTTAATTTGGATAACCAAAAAGAAGACTTCTAAATAATTAAATAAAGTGAAATTTTGCAGTCTTGTTCAGAAGTTGTACAGGACTCTGACTTGTAAGCTAAACTATCCTGTAAACCAATAGATTAAGGTGGTCAGTGGTAACTGAAAGTCAAACACAGAACAAATGCTATGCATATAAGTAATGTAGTGAAGAAACCCATACCAGTGTGTCATAATGTATTAATACTACATGTAATGTTCCGCAAATAAAATTATGCATTAGTTAATATTCTCTTAGCAAGAGCATTGTTAACAGATCACGTACATGCTGTGGGACGAGAGCTAGGAGTATCGAACAAAGGCTTTGTCAAAACAGGAAGCAATTTATTTTCCTCATCTTAGATAAAATATAAAGCGTTCCTCTAAAGATTAAAAATAGCAAACACACATCCAACAGGAGTCTCATTCCTCAAACCTGACGTCAAGAGTTAGGCATTGTGCTGTTTAGCAGAACTTTACTTAACTCTATTTTAGTGAAGTTACTAGGTTGTATTCATAAAATTAAAAGCCAAGAACTCTCGTAACTAACTGGCAATTCCACTATAGATATTCCACAAAAGCAGTTATGTTACAAGATGCATACAGCATCCTGGGTAAAGCTTAATCTTAAGGAGTATGTCTGTGTTACAGCATTGATAATAGTAGAACTACAACTTAGTAAATGCTAGTAAATGCAATCCATATTGTACATGCACGTAATGTGAGGAAATAGTGTGCTGTCATAGGAAAATAGTCCATGACAGGTGTGATGTAGTTACTGTTACCACCCTGAAGTTGATTATTTACCAAGAACAGCCCATCTTGAAGTATTTTATACTTCTTGAACCAAAGAAATGTGCCAACAATTATAATTTTTTAAAAAACTATCAATTTTATAGTTGAAAAAACTATACATTTATAGGTACATTCAATGTTTTGAAAGTTAGTTCCTGTTATCACTCACATTATAGCAGCTATAAACAGTCATTCCCTTACCAGCCTCTCTTTTTTTCTTCGCTTGTGAAAAAAAAAATGCATCCTGTCTTCCTACAGAGAAGCCGGAAAGCCCTCCATTCATATTGGAAAATTTAAAGTATTACCTCTGACTGTTACATAGCACTGCAGACTCCATTCCAAAAATGCTGAGTAAATCTCCTCATAGAAAACTTCAACAATTACTCACTTTTAAATAAATAAATAAATAAATAAATCTGTGTATGTGGAGAATCTCTGTGTATGCTGTTACTATAGAAGCGATATCATGTTAAGACAGTGTGTGTTAATAATCAGAACTAAGCATTCAGCAGTGCTGTGGTGTAAAACACTGACAATGTCCAGGTTGAATAATATGTGGTCAGGAACAGAAATTATCATAGCATTGACTACAAACCGTCTATATACCATGATAATGCAATACAAACTCTCAACTTGCCACACCCACAGAGCTTATTATAGATATGATGAGAAAGACACAATTTGAACTTTCACATAATGTACATTTAAAATATAAGAAGCTCAATGTTACCTTCATCTGGTGGCATGACTTCAACTTCAGTCCTTAGGATCTGCTGTCCGTTTAATTCTTCGTCATGAGCAAGAGCTTCTCCATCATTAACCATCTCAACAGACATTTGGCTTTCCTCTACATCAATATCATCAACACTTCCCCCTGTAGCAACCACTTCATCTCCATGACCTGTAGCAAGCTGAGCGCTCTCATCTATCACATCCATCTCAACATCACTTATCCCAGCTTCATATTCATTCATTTTGCTGATTTCTACACATTCTGTTTTCCTTACTGTTTTCTCATTTTCTTTCTCCTTTTTCCAAACGTCTTGTCCTTCCATATTACCAATTCGAGTGCTCCCAGTCCCTTCAAGATGCAACTCTTTAGTCTTGATTAATTTTACCTCTGCTGGCTCATTAGAAACTGGAACTTCACAAAGACTTTCTGTAATTTGTTCATCTGTTTTTGGTTTCTCCGTCATGTTTTCAGGTCTAAACGGATGGAATAATGTTGTAGTTGATTCATGTTGCAAGTTATTATCCATCCCAAAATTATTGTTAAAATCCCTTGCTGGTGGGATTGTACACAAGCGAGAAGCAGCATTCAGATCAACAGAATCATGAACGGATATACCTGCATTCGCACTAACATCAGCTTCTCTTACAAAGTTTCCATTCACCAAACATCCATTTACATTTATGGATGAATTTTCAACTTGTTCACCGTCATCTCTGTTTTTTGAATCCACTTTATTGTCTTCAGATTTGTCTAAAACTTCATCAGGTTTATCAGTCCCTGGTACACCTCTCTCTACCTCACACTCTTCAGCTGTATCTTTCTTTTCCTGTTTATTATTGTCCTTCATTAACTTGGTACTCATGCGATCAGGCTCTGGAGGTTCTCTGAGCTTCTTACAGGTGAGACTTAGAGGTAGACTAGTCCTGATTTTTCTATCAGTTGTCGGCAAAATTGATCTTAGTTGATGATTAATAGGTGGAAAATGCTGAGTAACAGTGGTGCCTACACTGAAAATAGACTGATGGAAAATCTTATCACAAAAACTTGCTTTCTTAGAGAGACTAGCAGACATTTTGGGCTGTTTGTTTTCTTCTCTGTTCAGGTTCACATCTGGAATAACTTTCTCAGGCTCTGTGAAGGGATTTTCCATTTCTGGTTCTGGTATGTTATTCTTTTCACATTCATTGATTAAATCTTTTACTTTAGTAATGGTTTGTGCAAGGCCTAAAGGATGTTTTACTTTATGCAGCCTCTCACTCTCATGTCTTGGTACACAATTCATTTGTGTTAACTGTAAGTTGTGATGGCTGGAAGAAGACAAAGCATTAAGGACTGCAGGTGAACTGTTAAGTTTACTTATTTCGCTTAAGTCTTCCATCAGGGCTTTAGCACATGTTCTTTTTTGAAGGGGCCTCCCACATCCACGTTTTGCCACAAAAGAGCCAGGTTGTTTTGCATCCCAAACACCTTTTTGGCATGCCTCTTTACCTTTACACTTGAAAGACTGACTTATCTGGCAGAGTGCCACATTCTCCTGAGATTTCAGATCTACTGACACTGTTTTCCTTGCCTTGGCAGCCTTCAGGCAATTCATTTTCTCAGAGGGTACAGGGTTACTAATGTCTTGTATGTTGTCAATATTCTTTATCTTCACACTGCAGGGATTTACCACCTTAACTGTTTGTGTATCGACTCCATTTGGGTAACCAGCCATCTTAGCTTTTTTTCTATAAGGCTCATTAACAGCTTCAACACTGTGCCTTGCTGTAGATATTCCTCTGACTACTGATTCATTCATCTGTCTGTCTAGTATGTTGTCTTCTGTCCTCTTTAACAGGTCATTCTCAAAATCTGTCATTTTTGTCTTTTTCTCCTCTGATTTACACTCACTGGCCTCGCTATTGTGATCTCTATTTGATCTTAAAGGGCATGAGTTCTTCCCTACCACTGAGCACTGTAACTCATTTACATGTTGAGAAGTACATGATGGATTCTGTTGGTTAGTTTTGCCAGGAAGTGCTTGTGGTTGAATTGGAGAAGACGTGTATCTCAATGCGGGCTGGTGGTTGACATGTGATGCAGAAAGGCATGAAGAAAATTCCAGTGGTCTTAAAGGATCTTGGGCAGAAAGAATACCAGTTGTTTCGCCTGCTTCTAATGTAAGTGGTGAAAGACATCTTGGGAGTCTCATCTCACTGAAATCTGCCCAGCTTTCAGAATTGGGAGCTTGACCAACATCTGATGATTGCCAGGCTGACACCTGATCTGTTACATGAAGCTGCTCTGGACACTGTTTTCCTACTGGTGTGGGATCAGCCTGTGCTGCATTACTTGTAGCTGTTCTTGAGATTTGAGTTTGTATATCACACTCTTCACTGGCATCACTCACAGTCTGCTTCCCTGTATCTGCCCCCCAAAAGAAATTATTAAATACAGTCTTCAACTCAACTACATTTTGATGCTCATGACCTTCAGTACCAAAAGTAAGTCTGGATGGCACAATGTCTGTTACGGGGCATGACGGTGTAAATGATGAATCAATATTTTTCTTCTGTGTCATGCATGGAGAGGTATAGGATAACAATGTTGGGTAACTTGCCACTGATGCAACATTCTTTAGATCCCATTTTCTGCAACTAGATAGGTCCTCAGACCCTGCAATAGGAGGCATAGTCATAGTTGAGCATTAAGACAGGCATATTAAGCTCCCTAGACAAAAAATAAATCACACCCACCAACAGCAGAGTGTTACTGCTGAGTGTGAATAGGTTGTGCACCTGGATAAATGTACACTACGTGGCCAAAATTATGCGGACACCTGAGCATCACACTAATATGCAGGTCATCCCCAAACTGTTGCCACACAGTTGGTAGCAAACAAATGTCTTGAATGTTGTAGTATTTGAGATTTCCCCTTTCTAGAACTTAGCCCAAACCTGTTAGAGCATGACAATGCCCCTATGCAAAAAGCAAGGTCCATATAGACATAGTTTGCCAAAGTTGGAGTGGAAGAACTCAAGTGTCCTGCACAGAGCGCTGACCTCAACCCCACTGAACACCTTTGGGATGAACTGGAACGCTGGCAGTCCAGGCCTCCTCACCTGACATCAGGGTCTGATCTCACTAATGCTCTAATGGCTGAATTAGAAAACAAAACCCCATAGCCACACTCCAAAATCTAGTGGAAAGCCTTCCCAGAACAGTGGAGGTTATTATAACAGCAGAGGGGGAATCAATCTGGAATGGGATATTCAACAAGCACATATGAGTGTGATGGTCAGGTGTCTACAAACTTTTACGCACACAGTGTAAGTGTATCAGGTACAGTAACGTTGCTGGGGATTTTTAACATTGTGTTCACTTACTGGCCAGTTTATTAGACACTCGTACCATGTTGAGACCCTTTATAGGTCTACCAATAGAGGCTAGATACTTTCAGGGACTGTTGGCTGTATACATTTGGAGACTGCTTCTCAACCCAGCAGTGACATTGTGCTGTTTAAAACCCCCAGCAATGCCGATGTGCCTGATACGCTCATTGCAGCATCACTATCATATGTCTCACATTGAGTAGATACAAAGCAGGTGTTCCTAATAAATTGGTAACATCTATGCTGAGGATTAGAGTCCCACTGAGGAGTATGTTTGAAATATGTGTCTGAAATATTGATCTTGATCTTGATTGATTCTTGCGTCAGGTGTTTTTTTTTCTTAACAAATTTCAAAGTTCAATTAAACAGCTGAACCAGTGATAATGTTGCAATAATGTCCTACCATAATGTCAGGAGTGATTTTAGTTGAAATTTTTCAATGCTATGCCACTAAGCTTTTGTACCTGCTTCTCTTTGTTCAGAAGTGCTTGATGTTGTCCCAGATCCCATAGCTCCTAGATTATGGCCAAGCAAACAAAGATATGAAGCTGGTGAATTAGCTATAGCTGCACACTTCTCCCATTTATGATCCAGGTGTGCATGCATGCTGTTGTCCCCCCCCACTGTGACAGAGGGTAAGCTGTTTAAACCCACTGTGACCATCTCTAACAGCTTTGCAATATGTTCATCAGACTCTTCAGGCTGTGACAAACCCGGTGATAGAGGTGGCATTTGTAAAGGCGGGGAGAGAGGAACAGGATCAGGGATATGGAGACGAAAGTACTCTGAAGGGGGCCTGGTTGGTGTGGCAAGAAGAGGCGTGGTCAGCTCTGAGGGAGGTGTGAGCGTGACAGTTTCAAGATTCTGACAATTCAATGAGGGAGTGGGGCTCAGCTGGACTTCTACAGAGCTGTTATGGGTCTGTTTGAGAGCAGCGTCACCACAGAGTCCAGGAGAAACAGGATAGAAGCAAATGTCAAGAAAAAGAAAGTAGAAAACATATGACTGGGTAGAACCCTCTGAACATAAAATTGAAAAAGATAATGTTGCTTCAGAATCCACATGAAGTTATTTGACAGTAAAGTACAGACAATTTATTTACTGAATCTGACCCACAATGTAAAGAGCTGTTACCTCAGCAAGACTGTGCGTCACTGGTGGGTCATCAGAGGATCCACAAGGTTTTGATCCATCAGCTGTACTCTCCTCTTCGACGCTAACAATCTCCCACAATGCCCCACTCCTCTGCCTCTTCAGTTTAATCTTCAGTGAGATCTGTGTGCCTCCCTGCTGTACAACTGCAGAGTTAAAAAAGAATCTTTCCTCCTACTTCCTTTTGCTTTCTCCAAAAATTCTGACTGGGTCTTTTTAACATCACAAAACGTAACTAGTTCTGATAATCTTTCGTCAATTTACTTACCTTCTTTGAAATTTTTGCTCTTTTCTTTTCCTTTTGAGTTTGCTTAGGTTTGGTGTGCACTCTAACCAACGCTTCAGCACTGTTTGATGGAGAGTGAGCAACAATCTCATCTATCCAGGCAAGACCAGCATCTGGAGAAATGCTGTTATATTCGCTAGGAACATCAGTTAATTCCTCAGGCAGGTCTATAGACAGCTCTGGCTCTGACGCAATGCACGTATCTGCAAAGTGAGCTTCAGTGCTGTCTGTCTGAGTGCCTGAATGAGAAAAACTCTGTTTTTCTGACAGGATCTGTATGCTTGCATCTTTCTTTCTCCCTCCCGTCTCTTCTGTCTGCAGTCCAATCTCTCTCCAACTTGCAGTTTTATTCTGGTGCCTGTTCACCTGCTTTTGCTTCCCTACCATAAAGTTACTGAAGCCCAGCTTGTAGGCAATGTCAATCACTTCCTGCTGTTCATCCAAGCTCTCTCCCTCTATCTCACCTGAGTACATGAACCCAACCAGCTTCAGCAGGGCATAAGCCCCTACTGCCTCCAGCTGTACTAGTCTACTCTGGCCCACTGGAAGTGAAGGAGCATTGGCAAAGGCTCTACAAAAAACTGGGCTTAGGGCAGACAACACACAGCTATGCGCAGGAATAGAGACACCTAGGAAAGTAGAACAAATACACATTAATAGAAATGGCTATAATGGATATGAAGTTTACTGTCTCTGTACACAGACAAAGACAAATGCAGCAAAATAAAGTAATAAGCCCCAAGAGGGCATGTGTTACAGTTATTTTATTAAAGGTAAAGGTGTTCTTAGGCACAACGTGAAGCAGAGTACTTAAAACCAGCTTTTTTTTTTAAACAGCATCAAAAACAATATGATCAAATCCAGTGCTCAATAAATAATTGAATTTATTATTAATAATATTCTATTCTATAATATAATATTAATAATATAGAATAATATTATAGAATAACAATATCCTATAAACAATTTTTCCACCACACAATGAAGTCTAAGCAACATAACAGGCAAAAATTAGGGTATTCCATTTCCAGAACAATGACTTAAATGTAATGGTTTTATTGGTTTAAAACCTGGCGCATTAATACAAATGGATCATTCCATGTCAGTTCAGATACAGTTGTTGCTGCATGCCTGGCAACATGCTACCAGCACTGTAGCATGCTTCTGTGTACAGCCACTGAGTATGCAGTACTTCATGTCAGAACTTTCCATTAAATTAAATAATTTTATAACTTGCTCTTTCCAGTCAAACAGTTTACCTTATATGTGAATAGTTGAATAGGCAAAAAAAAAGCTCATATTTGGATACATTTAAACATGAAGACAACAAGGAAGGACCTTGTAATTTGGATCATAACATGACCATACCTAAAACATATTTCACATAATTTTTCATGATTCCACTAATAAGTCAACATCACCATCTGGCATATTGCAATTTTGTCTATATCTTAAATTCTATTGGTAGTTCAGACCTTGGATTTTGAAACAAAGCCAAGGAAAATGTAGTAGTTTAAGCGCAAACTGAGACTTTTAGCATCTGTGTCTATTAAATTGTGGTCTATAAGCCCCTAATATCATTGGGAGACTTTGCAATTTGTCCCATTTTGAGGAACCCATAAGAAAAAACAGGCCCTCTGCAGTGACTCCTGAGCATTTAGACAGATAGTAAACAAGTTTGTCTTTATGTCGGCCAAATTTCATGTGGCCTGGAACAACATCTCTGGAGATATTAAATCCTAACCATGACTTCCCAGATAAGACATTTTTTAATTAGAAAATATTATATTTTTCAGGGCAGTGAAAAAATGTGATGTTACAATTCAGCCAAAATACTTTACAGACTTTGGTTTTAGGTCACAAGCAATAAGTTAAAAAAAAAAAAAAAAAAAGAGAATGAACAAAATCTGAGACATGCAGCAACAATCCTATCAGGATTGACAAGGAATGACCCAAAATTCAATTATGTGAGCAGTCACAGGTGTGCATATATCAAAGACTTTACAACAGCTTCAAACATGGTTCAGGTTTTAGAAACTATCCTGAAGTGCACTTACGTGATCATGTTTATGGTCTACCATTTGTAAAATATTCTTGTGCAGGTCCTACGTGATCATGAACTGCAAATGAATTCACTCTGTTCTCTAAGGCTGTTAAATGCCTTGCAAACTGCATTAGATATTATTACCTTAAATTTTGTAGTAATGAAATGAATTCAGTAATTTAATTATTTTATATATCCACAGAGTGAACATTAGTAGTAGAAATACACCTTGATTTTTGCAAGATCCTGTGAAAAACTGACTGCTTGAGACTTTGGGTTTTATAAATAATCTTAACCTGGTATTTAATTCCTTCCCTTCTTCTGTCACTGTTCCCTTCCGTCTCACCCTCTGTCTGCAGAAGTGTATCACAGTGAACGCTGCATTGCTGCTGTTTCTGCAGTTCACAAAGGAGACGCAGGGCAAAGCCAGGCTGCTTGTACCTCCACATCATAAGAACTACACAAAAAAAAAAAGACAAATGAATGTCAAAACTTGCATGATCAGACATGTCGTATTTAATTACCCAAGCTTTTAATGCAATGCATCATCCGAAGCAGAGGCTTCACATGTTCTACAGCCAAAATATGCACAATCAAATATTACTGCAATAGGAGGTGCTAGTCCATGCCAAGGTTATATAAACAGTATGTCAAAAAAAAAAAAATCTATGAACCTGAAGTCATGAAGGCTGTTACTAATATCACAATGAAGTTAAAGTGAAGAATTTTTGCTTCAGAACAACGTAATAAACCTTTCTATTCAAATTGTGATAGAGATCACAGAAACCTGACCTAAACTTGAATACTGCCTAGATATCTTGTGTGCTCTTCACAAAGCTAAATCAGTCATTGCACCACATGAACTCCAACCTCAAACCAGTAGCAGAAAAGCTGCTTAATAACTAGATGAAAACTAAACAGGGAGTGGAACAACTTCTAACTAAACCTGCGATTAACTTCTGATTTAAACACTGACCTGGCATTAAGGCTGATTGTACACCATTATGGATTTGTCCATTTAAAAAGTAAACAATGTTAGTCTTGATATTAATCTTACTGATACTTTTTTTTCTTCTTGTTTGTGTGAAACTATTATAAAAACTTGTAAAATGAATTAATGTCACCTTAATAAATCTCTAACTGAAATTCAAATGTGACCTGTGGTAATGATTATAGTAAACCTAGGTTTAAAATAAAACCAAAATAGGATTAAATAGTGGCTTAAATAGAAAAGTTGGATACAGCTGGATTAAAAGATAAATGCCTTAATTATTAATTGAATAAATACATATTTAGCAGTCTGAGTTATTACATAAAATTATGACTGTATGATTGATTTGCTTGACCTTGATAACAGATTAAATGTTTTTGTTTCCTGTCTTCATTCAGAAAGATGTAACTGGTTCATTTTACAGGCGGTCGGTAATAGTCATTATTAACTAACTAGGCATCTAAATCCTTCAGTATTTTTGGCCTACTAGTTAGCCAATAATCCAGCGATTAATTCAGTGACATTACCCTTGTTTCTTTCTTTTCTTGCGTTGTTTTTAGTTGTAAATTTCGCATGGTGTGGACCTGAACGACAAACACGCGCCATCAGCCCACTGTTGGCTGCGTGCGAAATTGCATACTAGCGTACTACAGAGTGCACATCACACCCCGCCATCTATAGTAACTATACAGCATACTAGCGTACTACAGAGTGCACATTACACCCCGCCATCTATAGTAACTATACAGCATACTAGCGTACTACAGAGTGCACATTACACCCCGCCATCTATAGTAACTATACAGCATACTAGCGTACTACAGAGTGCACCACACACCCCGCCATCTATAGTAACTATACAGCATACTAGCGTACTAC
>CM075005.1:8059754-8091920 GCA_037576675.1 Pangasius sanitwongsei
CCGCCATCTATAGTAACTATACAGCATACTAGCGTACTACAGAGTGCACAACACACTCCGCCATCTATAGTAACTATACAGCATACTAGCGTACTACAGAGTGCACCACACACCCCGCCATCTATAGTAACTATACAGCATACTAGCGTACTACGGAGTGCACATCACACTCCGCCATCTATAGTAACTATACAGCATACTAGCGTACTGCATAGTTTTATTTGTAAATAAACATAATTTATTACATAATTTATTGCATTACATCATTTATTTGTAAATAACCATGCACAGCATTAAAACACTTGTGTAAGTGTGCATGATGGATGTGGAGGTGGCTTTAAACAATTTAATTTAATAACGTACCAGCTATGAAATAAAATAGCATTTAACAACAATTTCATTTAGATATTAATATTACATTTAAAAAAAAAAAAAATTAAACAGCAGTAGCTTTTGGTTTATATGCTCATCTTGACTAGAAAGAAAGATCACATAGGAACCACAGAGAAATACTTTTTCACAATTAGAAAACTGAAGCATCAGTCCCAGCCTCCTCTCTGCTATTTATTGCTTTTTATTTGCATGAAGGTAAACTTTGGCCCCGCCCACTTCAATAATAACTTACCTTTGTAGCTGCATAAGTAGCTTAAAATAAATTAAATTCCATTCCCTCCTTCTACATGATGCGCTTGATGTTTATACATGATGTGCTTGATGTTTCTACATAAACTTACAGATTACCTTAGTCATAATATGCAGGTTTATTTATTTATTTATACATAGCTGCTTTGTTTCATGACATCTTTGTCACATGCACCACTAGAACATAGTGGGTGCTAATTTGAAAAAATAAAAATGAAAACTCAAAACTGTCATTTCCTTTCCAAGGACAAAATAAAATGGCTTCAGATTTAACAGAATTATTAATGGTTTCATAAGTGGACTCTTGATCAAGGCCCTTAATCCTCTCTGCTCCAGGGGCCATGTCAAAGCTGACCCTATGCTCTGTCCCCAACTTCATAACAAGCTGGGATATAAGGAAAAATATTTCCACTGTACTGTAAGTGACAGTCAAGACTTTCTTCTTCTAAATGTCCTTGTCTCCTGAATTTCATTTGGCTTATAATGGAAGATTAATTTAGCTTTACCTAAACCTTAGTATTCAAAGCTCCAGGAATAGTCACACTTGACTTTTCTCACAATTTTAAAAAGCTCAGGCAGTTATCAGGTGCCCTGTGATGGACTGCTGTCCATTCCAGGATGTACTCCTGCCACACGCCCAGTGTTCTGAGGATTACGCTCTGGATCCACCATGACCCTGACAAGGATAAGTGGTTACTGAATGTTCATTAAAGCAAAAGATTTTAACTTTTGGAAAGTATTAGGTTAAGACCATCTTTTGTTATTTGCTGCCTTGTCCACATCAACCAATTTGTAAAATTAACACCTGTAGTAAAAGATCTACATTTTATTAATTATTTAAAAAAAAAAAAAAAGTTTTAGCATCAGGATTTAGGATGACAAACTAATTATTTAATAGCTCTGTATTATTCTATTACCTGTAATTATTCTATAGCTCCAAGAATATCAATCAAGTCCTACCCAGCTAAAGCACAATTTACTCATGAACATCACTGCACACAAAGTCCAAGCTTTGAAAAAAAAATCTTTCTTTTATTAAAAACGGTATTGCTACGTTACACGTTTAATCCATGAAACAAAGGTGCGATATTTAAGAGCCAAGGCAGATAGATGAAATTAAGAGAATGATTCCATTTGTTGCATATAAAGTGTAGCACAACCAACAATACATGACACGAACAATTTTTCCTTTTGTTTTTAATTAAGGTATAAACTGTAAATGCACTGAATTAAAAATAAAATTGATTGCATATGCATTCACCCACAATAACTCCCAAAAAACAAACTATCCCAATCATAAAATATAAAAAAAATGAAAAAGACAAAACTGAGAGGAAACAAATAATTAAAATTAACAAATATTCTCTGGTATATATAGTTAAATGTGCTTTAATTTTTTTCTTTATCTAAATATCAAGCTAGAATCAAAATCTGAGCTCTCCCTCAATTTTGCTTGTAATAGATGCAACTGTGTCAAGATTTTACAAAGTCTTTCACT
Organism: Pangasius sanitwongsei; assembly: GCA_037576675.1. Taxonomy (NCBI): domain Eukaryota; kingdom Metazoa; phylum Chordata; class Actinopteri; order Siluriformes; family Pangasiidae; genus Pangasius; species Pangasius sanitwongsei. The sequence goes on from CM075005.1 coordinate 8,061,895, forward strand.
TCCCTCAAAATCAAAAACGCCCACCGGTTCATGGCCTGCTGCTGGATACCTGCTTAAAAGCTATGCTTTTGTTTAGTCACATAATTATACTCAGCTGTAGTGTCTCACATAGGTGGGAAAGATGGGTTTAAAAAATCCCCTTGAAGGGAAGGGGTTTGGAGAAGAAAACAAAACAAAACAAAAAAAACAAACAAAAAAACAACATACCACTTAACTCCTAGTGCTAGAGTATCCATTTAGCAAATATCTACATCACTGTGCATTTCAAATACGCAGTCTACTGAAGGAGCATTTTGCTCATCATGTAAAGCCAACGCACCCTCAATGCTCCATCATTCATTTCCAATGCAACACAAACAGGCACGGGAGGCCAAATTCTTTAAACCTCACACACTCTTCTTATAGCCAGACTCAGACACACATTCTCACACTCTTTCTCTCTCTCTCTCTCTCTCACACACATACACACACAAAAGCCCCATGGGCTGATCAATGAGTGAGGCACTCTGATTAAGAATGGTGGATTTGTTATATGCCATCATATTTACACATTTGTCTATATTCAGAGAGGAAACAAAGCAAGAACTGGCCCAAAGAGTGGCACTGTTGATCTGCTGTTCTTATTCATGCTGTTTTTCCAGAAGGGCTCAACATTAATCCAGAGTGCTCCAGCTCTGAATATAGGACCAGCTCTGCTGTTAACCCTGCCAAATGGGAGAATTAGGAACCAAGTAGTTATGTCCCAAATAACCCACTTTGATGTTATCTGAGCTACTCTTAAAAAAAAAAAAAAAAAAAAAAAAAAAAAAAAAAAAAAAAAAAATTCCATTCTCTTCATGGATGCTCAATATAGACAACCAAAAACTGGAACACAGGTTTCTCTTCCCACAAGCATTATCCCTCAATCTTTTGCCTTTCAGTAATATCTAGTTCACACCTCTACCTCACCAGCATCCTCAGAGTGTCAATGTGTTATTACGACCAAAAAAAAAAAAAAGGGGGGGGGGGCAGGGGTGCAAAAGATAGTGTCTGCTCAGAGTGGTAACTTAATTGTATGAGGCAATGGTTTCATTACAGAATGACCCCTATTCCCTTCCCAAAATCTTCTATGAGATGATTTAATATCCTATATATGCTCAGTTTTTGTTTTTAAATGTAACTCACAAGACAGTGGTGTAATTTGGCATAAATGTTCATCAGCACAGAAAAAATGGAAACATAAATGCAGACCAATCTTACAGCTACATAACTTCCAAAGAAAAAAAATGGAAGATTTATAATAAGGGGCAACACAATCACATCATAAACTTAGTGGTAGCAAGAATACTTACTGTATAGCGTCATGTTGAATAAAGTTGTCAGTAAGTAAGAAAAATTGTCAGTGTAGCAGGAGGACTTAAACCAGATCATAATGTAGAAATAACATGAATGATCTCACCCATTTTAGGGCACAATGTACAGTATGTAGTGTTAAAGAATAAAATAATGTGAGAAAAATTAAAAGATTTATATAATAATAATTAAAAAAAAAAAAAAAAAAAAAAAAAAACCCACTCCAGTTCTGTAGTGTTTTTCAGTCTTTTGTGTTTCTTAGTTTAAAAAAAATGAGTGGCATGGATTTAAAGTACCAGAGGAAAATAAAAATGACTACATAGTCTTTGCCTAGTAGTGGCAGTCAGTCTTTTGGATCTTAGGGGACAGATCAAGAAACAGAAGGTAAGAGAAAGAAAGAAGGGATAATGATGGAGGAAGAGATTCTTTGCGTCATTGATTAGTGGCTGTGGTCCCTTCATGACGAGGTTCAGCAGGGACAGTAGGCAGGAACAGCGTGCTCGCCGCGAGTAATGCACACTATCAGTTTTTCTGTGGACAGAAACAATTGGCAAACACTTTAATTCAAATAGGTGGCTTGTAATCATTAAAGAAAAAAAAAGGTTATTTTAACTTTATCAAAGAGAACTCGGACATTGCCATAGAAAATGTCTCGCTCTTAAGGCCAAGGTTCGCAGAAATGAGAGAAAGAACAGTCTTTGACTAACTCTGAAGCCCAAATATACAGATGTTTTTGCAAAATAAACATTTTAAATAGCCGGCAGTCATATTTTTGAATGAAATAGATACGGAGTAGTGGTGTTATAGGTGGTATGTGCCAATATACATCACATACCACAATATCCTACACACACATTGTAGGATGCAGCTCTCTAGGTAGGGCAGCTTTTGGGAGGAGAAGAAGAAGAGGAGGGAAAAAAAAAAAACAAAAAAAAAACGACCTAATGTGAAAGCAACATCACATATATGCTTCTTGGCAACGGCAATCTGATTAATTTTAGAGCGCCAGGAAAGTTTGAGAAATATAATGGACAGAACTGTCAGTCTGATCACTCCAACTGAGAAATACATTTACAAATAGTTATTTGTGTGCCCTGTTGCTTGCTTTTACCTCTTCTATTTTTATTCACTACAATATTTATATCCGTAGTTAGACTTAGCTAGCAAAATGATGACATTAAAAGAGAAATTAAGTTCCAAAGTGTAAAGTATCATTGAGAACAAATGACCAAATTTCAATTTCAACATTAAATGCTTTTTAAATTACAAACTACAACTACAAATTAATTTTTTAAATTAATTATTATTTTACCGTTTCTTTTGGAAACCTTAACTACTGACATACTTGTTAAGTAGTGTTAACTTATTATATGGCATATACTCCATCCAATATTCTAAACAGTGATTAGAGTAACTTAGCACATACACTGTTGCAACATTTATCTCGGACCCTTTATTCAGTTGCCTTTTTTAAATAGTTGGCAGAGCTCTGAAAGTTTTTAATTTACATTAAAAATATAAAATGAGTACAAATTTAATATTAAGGAACCAGTTCCAGTCTATATATTAACAGACAAGATGCTCTTAATTTTATTCCTTCTTGAGATGAGAAATCTCCAAGAGTGACATGAAATGAAAAATGATTTGTCAATCCCTTTAAGGCACAAATCATACAGAAAAGGCTCCTTAATGATATTAGTCACAATACTTATGAAGGGCATTTTGTGCATGTGCTGTCATATGCACAAACCCGTTCAGCACGGACAGGTCCACAAACACTGGGGGAAGGTGATTTAACTACACACAAGTCATGTGACCAAAGTGGGTACATGAACAGCACATATATACAAACTACACTAAAATAGGAAACAACTTTACTGCAGGAACAGCAAAAATCATATCAACACCAAACAGGTTAGAGCAGTGGTTCTCGAACCAGTCCTCAGTTCCTCTCCAGACAGTCCAAATTTTTTTGCTCCATTCCATCTCACGCAACACAGAGCAAAAACGTGGACTGCCCGAGGGCCCTCAGGACTGGGTTTGAGAGAGGCTGAAGGTTAAGACCTCACACACATACACTGTGAGAGCCCATGCAGTGAAGGAATTAGGCAGTGGACACACATACCATGCTCGCTCATGCACTGAGTGGGGTGAGGGAGTGGCCTAACCGTCGTAAGAGTCCAACAAGGGCATGGAGCCCCGCCTCTCCCCATACATCCCTCCCTGGGTGAGCACGCCAGAGAGGAGGACACGTGTTCACAGAGGTGTAAAAGGGTCATCATAGACAAGAAATATGTGAGAAAGAAAAAGGAGAAAGGGCAAAAGGGTTAGAGTGAGACTGTGCACAGTTCCCCTGTCATTAGTGATTAGTAGAGTTAGAGAAAAGTAACAAGCATAATTAGTGTGACATTTTGTGAGTCTGTCTGATGTCTTGCAGTGTTTGCCAGTTAAGTAAGTGCTGGAGGTGGTAAATGCGAAAATTTATTTTTCACTGCATTTTTATTAAGCAGCAGTCAGACTAAATGCAAATAAAACCTGTCTGAAAAATGCCAATTCACTAGAAAGGAAAGGATGCAAGACTGTGAAAGGAATTGGCTTCCTGTGGAGATCATTTCATTTTGGACCAAGTTCATGTAGTTCAAGTTTTAAATAAATAAATAAAAAATAGTGGAGGTAATTATTAAGAGGCAGTTTTATCAAGTGGCCTGATTTTCTGCTTCTCTGTTAGCTTAATGACTGCCATTTACAGTAGCAAGAAACAAACTACTTAACACTGGCACTTACTATTCATCCAAATTCACATAGTGCCAGGAATGACTAGAATAACCTGGTGTTTTTTCGGGGTTTTTTTGGACAAGCTTGGTATTTAAAAAAAAATGAAAGCAAAAACCCATTGGGTCAGCTGCTTTAATGTGTTTTTACCTGAATATCATTCTCTGCAGGTTCTAGAGTGTCATCCAAAGTGTTCCTCCGTCCTCTCTGGTCCAGTGTAGCATAGGAGTCTAACACAAGAATGCCAGTATGAATAACTGCTATCATAATTGCACATAAAACATGTGAAACCCATATATTTATTAACGGCTTTGTGTCAGTTAAAACAAAGTGCATCAATGTGAGGAAATCACCTGATCCCAAGTCATTCAGTGGAATCATGTTTCTGTCTCTATCTGTCTGCTTTCCTCCTGGAGGCGTTTATTAAAAAAGAAAAAAAGTTTTTTTTACTCTCAAAGAATTTTTAGAGTATTAACACTCAAATATATACAATATTATTGAAACTGCCATAAAGGAAATCCAAGTGTAAAAATCAAGCAAAATGGATGGAAAGAAGTGCTTCACACCTCTGTCAATGAGTGGCAGGGTGCTGCTGTCCTCGTAGCCGCCATTGGTGCGGGTGTTGCTGGGAGGGTTCACGGTGACCACGAAGTCCGATTTCTTCCAGCCGTCTTTCTCCAGCGTGCGCCGCAGCTCCTTAAATCCCCACACAATCTGCAGCACCAGGCCGGCGCCACGTACCTCCCTATCGGAGCGGTTACTGTGGGACAGGCACAGCGTCACAAAGACATTCTCTATTCAAGCACTGAAACCACCTTTACTAACTGAAGTTACAACTCTTCCACATGTACATGTAGTGAACACATGGTAAGAGGCACTAAACACAAACCACCTGAACATAACAGAAGCCCATGGCAGAAGACAAGCCTGATAGAAACAAACTGACCCATCCTTGTTGATGAGCACCAATCTCTCAATGCCCTGTGAGCTGCGCAGGATCTTGGCTGCATCCACACTGGAGCCGACCACCTCTGCCAGAGTGCTGAGCACCGAAACCACTGTCTCTTCCGAGAGGTTACGCACAGGCTGGCTCTGCCCACCGCCCGGCAGGTTCGCCACCAGGTTAGGTATAGCGTGCTTTCCTGCTCAAGCACATTGGAGTAAAAGGGTTAATTTCCTGCACATTATCAGCTAACTAACAATGCACCACTCAATAAAAATCTAATATAGCATGGTAAAGAGTACTGATGAATATCCTGGTTACTGAATTGTAGTGATATAATTAAAGCCTGTAAAAATTAAAAGTGATTTAATTAAAGCCTCAGGCAACCTCTGTGATTGCTTACAAACGAGATAAATGTCGCTCGTGTAAACTGGTGACTTTCTAATGTCTATACACAGACTTCACCAGAATTTCTCCCTTTTCCATGTAAACTGGCTAGCCCCACAATTCCTCCCTTTCAATGGAAAACTGAGTGGTCCTATTCTTAAGTAAAGCTTGTGCAAAACTTAAGAAAAGTTTTTTCTCAAAAATATTCATTCACAATGGTCTCTGAGTCTGAGTAACCTAATGAGCTAAAGTGAACAAAAGCTGACCTGGCACCATAACGTGCTCATACATGCCGGGCTGGACAATTCCACTCCCTGCATGCACGTGTGTGTGAATGACCCTGCAGTCTGGCAGTCTTGGACAGGGAAAGGTCAAGTAAGTGTGCTAATTAAAATACTTGGCCTAGAAACTTCTCAGCTGTCCTGGTATCATTTTTTGCATTCCCAGAGAATGCATGGGGGCTCTAATGTCTCGCACAAAATATTCTACAAGATTTTGTACTGAACACTTTTCCCACATAGACAGAGAAACACGGACACATTTTCTGTGCACACACTAACCAAGAAGGTCCCGGTTGCGAGCATCAATAGCCAGGTTTCTCAGGGCCCCAGACATGGCTCTGACCACACGGTCGTTCCCATGACCCAACAGCTCAGTCATCATGGGCAATCCTTTCTCCTGTCTCGTAACTGCCCTGATATAACGTCCATACTGTAAGAGAGAGGGGAGAGATGGGGGAGAGAGAGAGTGTGTGTGTGTGTGTGTGTGTGTGTGTGTGTGTGTAAATCTGACAAATATAGCAAAACTAAATGGTAGTGACCATAATTAAAGCGTCTCATGGCAGTTGAGCGGCGGTTAGCAGCGTATACTTACGGTCCAGCGGCCTGCACACAGGTTTTGGATGGCTCCAGCAGAAGCCTCTAGAACAGAAGGATTCTTGCTCTCCTTCAGGAGTGATGTGTACACTCGAACCACCTCTGGCTGGAAAAGCAGTTCATAACCTACAGTACAGAATAGAGAATTCTTTAATTATTTATGGCTGGGAAATACATAAAAATAATAATAATTAATCTGTACTGTATATCAAAGATAATACTGAGTTCAGTAGTTTGTAAATTAAAGAAAATAAAACAAGCAGTTGTGGAAATGATGCCATGCTTTAATTTACAGGTGCAAACATAGATGTTAGCTTGGATTGTAAGAAAGGCAATACATCAGCTGTTTGGCAGCAACCTGGTTTTAAACCAAATGAAAGAGGAGAACCAGATGCTATTTGTAGGCTTTGCAAAAAAAAGTAAAAGCCAAAGACTCTCAAGCATCGAATCTCGGCTCCCTTAGCCAAGTACACCATCCTAGAGAACCTGCGGCTCTTGGACCCTCAATTAGAGCAGCATTTGCCAGTGGCAAAAAGAAAGAAAGAAAGACACAGCCCAGGGAGATTGCAATACACACTCGCAGAGAAATATATTCTAATTTTACAACCCAGTTGAATACCCAAGCTGTATGAATAATGCTTAGAATTTTGCTCAGATAGTATGTCTCACTTCTGCAGCCTAATGGCTCCACTGGTCACATTTAATTCTTTTATACTTCCTTGGTTAATAACAGTAGATGGAAATGCATTACAGGTTAATATTAATATGTTCAATTAAGCTGATTCTAAAGCTATATGAAGTGGCCATGGTAATCAGCAAATGTTAAAATGCAAGATTCAAGATTGTAGTCAAGATGACAGTAGGCGCATCATGTTATGGTTACAGTGTGCTGTGGAGGTTTCACACATCAACACAAAATATGGTCCAGACACCACTTGTCCACGCAAAAGGCTACTATCACTATTAGTTTTTTTTCCTCCCATGGAGCATGGGCAATTATCGCCTGTCAATTGACTCCTGTCAGCGGATCAGGTGTCAGTCATCGCTAACATCCAATTATAAATCACCCGATCTCCCAGGCCAGTGTTAATGAAAGCCATTTTTATGTATATTACTACATGTAAAATTTCAAACTTAAAACTCAGAACATTTCCAGATGCTCTGCTGGGTCCAGCATATTCATACATGACAAAATCCTGCACAGATTTCGTTTGTTTAGTTGAGGATTAGGATTTTATTCTCCCACCCTATAACTACTAATAAATTCATTGCTCTCAGAAAACTGAGAAAATGTCTGCAAGCATAGGTGCTTATGTGAATGATACCTTTGGCTGGTGTGGTCCTCTTTGGAATGTCGATAATGTCTGTGGTTCCATCATCATCTTTCTTCCCTGAAAAAACCAAAACATGTTAGCGCTTAATGAAAAATCATTAAACAGCCACAACCCCAAACAAACTCCAAAACAAGGCCTAATCAAATGACCCATGATATAAACCAATTTCTTTCTTTTGAAAAGTGAAAAGTTTATAATAATAAAAAAAAAAAAAAAAAAAAAAAAAAAACCAACCCCACACACACACACACACACAACACACTGCTAAACAAACACCATGTGCTGGCTCAGTAAACAATCAAAGTAGCGCTTAGCTGTGAGGTATGCACATACCAAGTGTTAGACACCCCAGTGCCTCCTTGGGGTCAGAGTGAATATTACAGGCAATGTTTGAACAATAACAGCCAGCAAACATTGGAATGACTTCATATGAATGCTAGCCAAGCTTTGGAAATGAATTATAAATGGATCTCATGACAGCAAAGTCATCATACTTTGTGTTTAAAAAAAAAAAAAAAAAAGATTTATCAAAATCTTTATTTTACACTTGATAATTAAGAAAGCGCATGACTGAATCAATAGCAAAAGAGATTATGATGAGTAAAAATAGCTCTGTGAATACCAGTGGTCTCTGAAAAGCAAAGCAAAGCTCACAAAAGAGGGGGCTTACCTTTGGAAAACCACTCGTCTGTTATGGCAGTAGACAGAATAAGCAGTCGAGAAGGGAGAAAACAAAAAACAGCACAAGAGAAGAAAGAGTGAGAGAGAATCTAAGTAAGAAAAAGCAGAGCAACAGTGCCCCAGCCACCAAAAGCAATCTTAAAGCAACAGGCTTGCACAAGAACACACACAAAAACAAATGCAAAAAGATTCACAGTTCTCATGCAATGAAGTTCAAAATGTTGCATCACAAGCACTCCTTTAAAATTTAGTCTCTGTTTAATTACTTTTATTTTTTTATGTCAAAGCTCAAAAATAAAACATCTTGTCTTCTGTCACACCTTTGCCCTTGCGGGAGCTGAAGCAGCCTCCCTTGTGATTGGCAGGGGCAGGGCCTTGATTGACAGGTGCCGTCTCCTGGTAGCGCTCACAACCTGGCACTTCCCGATGCACCTGATAGGATAGATTCCTCAAAAGACAAACACTGTTCTCCACCAACTATAGAGAAAGAGACAGAGAAAAAGAGGAAGGTTTTTAAAGACTTGATTAAGAATGAAGTCCACCAAGACAAAAAAAAAAAAATTTACACTATAGCGTTTCTATTGATATTACCTTGTTGTCCGTATCTTTACAGTTAATCTGGGATTGGACGATGTACATGAGCGAGTCAACCAAGCCAGAGCATTCTCTTAATTTCCTCCTGGCCTCACTCCTCTCTGAGCTCACATTCCTGTGGAGAGCAGATATAGCACATGAAAAAGAAAGAGGTGGTAGGGACACATCCCAAAAAACTCAGAGCTGCAAAGCTGATTACTGAATTTTGGTGGAAGTTCAGAAATATCAATGACGCCAGCCAGGTTAACATAACAAGAACAGCTAAGAAATAATAAAACTTACTTTTTGAAATGTTAAAACCCTACTCCCTGCACAATTGACAATCCCATTTAAACACAACCTGAAAGATAAACTAACCATTTTCTAAATGTTGTTAGTTCAGGTCCCTGGTTAAACAGCATCAAATTGCTTAACAACATTTTAGTTTTATCAGCAATCTTCCATCAAATCTATTTTGTTCACTAATCATGATCCAATGTGTGTATATGCCTTTTACTTATACATTCATGCATTTGGGAGGAAGTTCAATCAAGGCATCAAGAAAAAGAATTAATTGTTACACCCTTGCCAGTTAGCTAATTATCTGAAAGGTAATGCTTTAAAATGCTGCCTTAAAAAACTGCGCCAAACCAGAGAGACAAAGGAGTGACTTTAAAAGACAGACAGAGAGAGAAGGAGCAAGACACTTCCAGCTCATTTGAGATGCAATCAGGGAAAAACATTTCTCACAGTACTTTCTAAAGGCAAACAAGAGAAAAGTAGCATCTGAAAAAGAAGCACTCAAGAGAAATAAGTGGATTTAAAGATCACGTTTCTCTCTTTTGTCCCAACACTCCCTCTCACTCCTAAAGAGTGCTTCTGAAACAGACAAATGCCATTAAGGAGCTTGCACAATACAAAAAGCATTTCCCTTTCAACTTCCCCTCTTTCTTGCATACAGGAACGCAACTTCCTGTCATGCATGTGCGCAAGCAAACACACGCCTCTCTTTAATCTCGGACTAACCTATCTCCATTCCATAAAAAACACCACCCACACCAGCTCTGTTTCAAATACCTCTGCACTAACAGCCTCTCCCCCTCCCCTGCCCAATATCTCTGGATCTCAGTACCTCAGGCAGCCAGCAGTGTTGGTGAGAGCCGTCTCCCATTCCAGGTGGCGGGGCTTGCAGCTCTCCTCTCCTCCATCATTCCCTCTCTCCCAGCCTGAGTGTGGCACCATCACTTCATCAGACAGCGCATGGAGCGCATGGTCCACAATCTCCATCTTCACTGAGTCGTGAGATGACAGGTTCCACAGAGTCCCTAAGAGCGCAAGAGTGACCAGTCACTACAACTGCAAGTTTTCTTTTTTTTTTTTTTTAAACTAATGATTCCACCATCACCGCAGGGTCCACCAAGCGTCTACCTGTAATGGTATCCGTCAGATCCTGATCTCTGGTCTTCCTCAGCAGGCGCACCAGAGCAGGGATTCCATCACAGTTCTTGATGGCAATTTTGTTGTCAGGGTCTCGTCCATATGAGATGTTCTTTAGAGCTCCACAGGCGGAGTGATGCACCTCCTTCTTTGGGTTGTCCAACATGGACACCAGAGCGGGAATGCCCTTCAGGCGCCTTACCTCTGATTTGACCTACACATGGGTTAAGAGATACGGTAAGTAAGTCAATGAGGAACAACAAATATCTTCCAAACATGGGTGTTAGTAATCCAGATGATTCTGAATATCTAATAGATCTAATATCTATCTAATAATAACAGCAGAATACAGACATTTTCCTATGATTTATCAGTGAATTTAACAGGACTGGCAAAACAGCAGTGCCATTTTACACACAGTCAGCCACTCACTACTGTGAGTAACAGTGAAGCTGGTTTAATGTCATAAAAGGATGGATAATGCATGCAAAAGGTACCCTATTTTCACATTTCTCAATTTTATTGTCTAGTAGTAGAGAGTTGATGTCAGCTGACTAAAGCTTACCAGTCATCAGAAACTCTGATGACGCCTCAGATAGTGTGAGTAATGAACAACGTCCATGACGCCCTGATTTACTAATACACAACAAACTTGCCTGGTGTTATTGCATGTCTGTGGGTGTGGACATGTACCTTATCATTTTTAAATGTGAGATGTTGAAGATAAGCAGCAGCATTGCTCTTGACTGGGTCCAGACGATAGTTGAGCATAGCGATAACCTCAGGCAGTTCAGGCTGCCTCCATGTTGTTGGGGCAGGGCCTTTACGCAGTGTGCTGTCCAGTGAAGCCATGCTTCCCCTTTCTCCCTGAGCCAGAGGAGCACCGCCTCCCCAATAATACATATCACCTGCTCCACTCATATCCCCATCCAGAGTACCCTCATAGGATCTACACACACACACACACACACAAATTACTTATACCAAAACCAATTCAAGTGAACACATGGACAGCGGTAGCATCAATACTTTACCAAGTGTGCGCACACACACACAAACACATCTGCTTGCACTAACCCAGTCCTGCGTGGAGGCGGAGCATGATGTCCTAGCCGGGGCATGGTGCTGTAGTGTATAGGGGGCCCCATACCATAATCAGGCTCATCGTATCCCAGACTCCTCTGGTCGTCCTCCAGGCCGTAGGGCTCTGGAACAAATCGCTGCAGGCCAGAGATCTCCATTGCACTGCCCATGCGCCCTACCTGTGGCTGGGCAGCATATGGGTCCAGTTGGGGCCTGCTGTGGACACGGTAGCCCGAGTCCAATGTTCGGTAGCCATCCACGGGTCTGGAAAAAGATTGAAAGCGATCACTTTTAAAAAATAAATAAATAAATAGGACAGTATAAAAGAAATGGTTTAAAAACATCAAAAATTACCAAAAAGACAACTGCTTTCAGTTTCTACAAATACTGCATCTTTGAGCTTTAGAAGCCCTTAATTTTACATCTAAACATGGTGTGAACACGAAACCCTAACATGGTTTACCTTTTCCTGAATGCATGGTTGTGACATTGCAATATAAAGACACAGACACACCTGTAGCGATCATCCATGCGGGCCCCTCGGTTGAGGCTGGCATAGGTTTCAGAGGGCGGGCCACTACGGTAGTCTTCGTAACCCCCTGGTGGCCCATAGTGGTAATTTCGAGGGACTGTAGCTGTTGGGTAGTCCATGTGTCCTGGCGGCCTGTACACACGGTCTATAGGGGCATTATAACCACTCATACCGGTGACAGAACCAGTGCCATCCAGAGAGAGTGTGTCAGAGACTGAGGGGATAACCGTGCGAGTGGTTGTGGTCTTAGTGACTTTCTTGACCTGAAAAAAAATGACAATCCTTGTCAAAATTACAAGAATAACAGTTACCTAAATTACTGCTTGTTGTCATTTTTTAAAACGTTTTTAAAAAAGGTGTCCTGTTTTAACATAAGTGTCTTTAATAAAATTTAAAAATCACCAATATTGTCACTATTATCCAAGAAAACACAATCTTTCTAAGCGTGTTTTACTGTTTAATTAAACAAAACTGATCTGTAAGGCGAGACTGCATTTAAAAAAAAGCGTACTGTGGTTTCAGTGCGGCGTGTGGTGCCATCTTCACTAGTTTCAACAGAAATGACTGGTATGGTCTCCTGGGGTTCCTCCTCCACTGTGACCGTCTCCTCAACAAGGTGACCTGGGTCCAACATCCTGTACTATAGGGGGCACACAAACAATAGTGAGCTACACCCATATGCTGAAAAGTGTTTCCTCTCTTATAAACACCACCTGGCCCCAAAACAGCAAGATACAGACACACATTCACACACTTACCTGTGTCCCGTTGATGTATCCCTCGTTTATTTTGAGCCGCTCTAACTCTGCATCACCAGGGATACGCCCGTTCTAGAGAAACAGAGACAGAGAGAGACTGCTCACTATTAAGTTCAAGGGAGGAGAATTTAAGTAAGTGAAGTATAGCTTTATGGGAAGCCATGAGCAATTAGGGTTAAGAGATGTTAGCCTTAAAACACACACACACACACACACACACACACACACAGTATAATGGTAGGGGCTTTACAGTGGCCAATATTCAGGCCACTGAACTATTTCTAACATTCTGAGCAGCAGCAAGAAGTCATTATATCAGCTTTAAATTCACAAACACACTCAAACTCAGAGAGGGGATCAGCATACATCTGTAGAAATGCATGTTTTTAAAAAAAAAATCATGAACACCATTAAATGAATGTATGAATGACAAAAATTAGGAGAGAAAGGACAATGGCTTCTGGAAAATCTCATTCATGCAACAATGCAATGATGTCATGCAACACCACAAAAATGCCTACAGCAAAAGAGCAGAGTAGTCATTCCATCCCATAGAGGGAACCATTGAGTTGGAAACAGGTCTAGGCGGGGCCCAGGCTTGTGAGAACCTGTCAGCAGGTAGGCCCCAAGCCTGCACTGCATTTTACTACCCACACAGCTATGTGGAAGGAGAAAGATAAGACTGAGACATTCCAAAACCACTGCCCAACACATTCTCCCTCTTTGAAGTGTGTGGTGCTGTTGCTCCAGCTCTGTGTGCTTTAAACCCAGAAAGAAAAAGTGTAAAGTCTGCGTGAAAAATGGAGAAAAGGCCAAATAGCACAGAGAACTGCTGATCTCTCACATATGAAGCAGATAAAGCCCAAAAAAAGGACTACTGTCAAAGTTTGTCATTTTAGACTGACAGAAAACAGACTAGAAGATTATAACTGTAAAATGTCTGTTACATGTTGAGTAACTTCCGGCATAGGTCAAAGCTCCCTGTCTCACTGACTGAACCAGTTCCTTATCTGGTTTTTAACCACAACACCATTAGAGCTTTTAGGGGATCTTCCCACATTGGCCTCAATCAACATTCAAGGATTTTGCCTGAACATGCTACATCACTTAAAAACTAGAATAAGCCTTTCTAGAGAAAGACATGACATGCTTCATTTACATCCTATACATTAATGGCTAGTTTATTCTAACAGTAGAGACAAATATTTCAAATATGTTAAATACTGGGTCTAGCAACACTAAAGAGAATTCCTCTACTGCCCTTCAACTCAGAGTATTTAGACTAAGCTGTAATGAACACAGACCTATAATATATATATCATCTGTTTGGCTCAAACACTCTGCTCTTTACTCACATTTTATTGTTTCAGATGTGTTACAAACCTAAGCATGATTTTGTCTATGCACCTGTGTGGATCTGCAATGATTTAAATGTTCTGTACATTATATGAGTTGATTAATTTGTAGTATGAACTCCATATCCATTTTTAAGTGCACATGCAGTTAATGATTTAAACAATTATCCCAATTTCAAAACTCTTCCCGCGCCAAAATATTAGAGCTTCTCAGCTTCCCACTTCTTTAAATCCAGAAACTATTTCAAATAGTGTCATGGTTTAGATCCAGCACTATTACAGCTACAGCTCCAGTTGTTAATGGTGTTTGTTCTCTCACAAAAACAGTGCACAGCCATGTTTATTGGTTTACTAAATTCTTTTGATAATGTGTTTCACTCCCTGCTGTCGCAGATACTTTCATCCTTGGGTTTTTGATCAGGCAGCATACAAACGGTTTTATGGTGAAAAAAAAAGATCACAGTAAGTACTCTGTATGTAGTTGTGGATAGAGTACAATCAGCTTTTGTTGTGATTACCAAGTGGTGTCCCACAGGGGTACATTTTGGGTTCAAACTTCTCAAATTTGTATGAAGAAGTTGTGGATGAAGTTTATGGTCACATGTGAGCCTTTATTACTGAAACATTTTTCTTTGAATAAAAAAAAAAAAAAAAAAGTATCACATACAAGAAGAAATATGTCTATATTTTCTGAAAGGTCCTACCATCAACACCAGTCTCTATAGACTCTATAGAATCAACTTCATAGAGTGCTGTGTTTTGACTGGATGGACAGAACGGACACTCATCACTGACACCTTATAGAAAAGTATGCTGCAGTGTATTACTTTTTGTACAAGACTGCAAAGGAAAATGCTCATGGCATATTTTCTTCTGCTATTCTTCTTGACCTTGTAATTTATCATACACATACATTTTATTCTATTATCATGTTATAGTTAGCTGTAGATTTATTCTCTTTGTTTTGAGATGGTATCTTAATTCATACATGCAAAGACAGGTAGACTTTTATGTTTAGCTACAGTTATTATCAGTATGCATGCAGTGTTCTTCTGAAATTGAGACACTGGTCTCTGCATAATTATTGAAAATAATAGTGAATAAAGTCTTCCACATACAAATTTATATTCCTGATTGACAGACTTGACATGCATCTGAAACAGTATGTTTTTTTTGTTTTTTTTTTACATCAATCTAAAAATAAGCTTCCAAATGTTGTGAATCACTACATATTCATTAGAAAGTGTTAAATGCAAAACACTAATAAAAATATATTTTGCTGTAATAGTATCATTATGAAAGGAAAGAGTAAAAGGAAGTCAGGTGTTCACTCTCTAATCACACACCAGCTGTACAGTCTCCAAGGGAAAATAATTATATGAAATCAGATGCAAATCAGCACATCCACAAGGCACAGCTGTAGCTCCTGAAGGCCAGCTGCATTATAAACCCATTAGCCTTTATGTGGTCTTCATCTGCTTTATAAGAAAGCTATCTATAATTCTGAAACTACTCAACACCCTTTGTCAACAAATGTGTACAACTGAAAGCTCTGTTGCCTCTAATCAGTGACAGTGTTTACTTTCAGAAAAGATTGTGGTCACATCACAAGGTACCAGTGCTCCAGGATATAGCAAAAACCTGTTTCATTTTAAAATAGCATATTCACACAGTTACAAATGTTACCATGTATAAACTTTCCCCAATTAAATTTAAAGAACCAGTGTTGGTCCAGGAAAATGTTTTCTGAAGCGAGTCACTTGCATTGAGCTTTGAAGTACAGTTAGAAAGACATTACAATTTTCATTCATGTAAGACATACACAAGCATGCATTTTACAGAGGACAGGGATGCGTAAATCGGAGATGGGATAGCAGCATGCGTGATGGACATATACATATAAAAAAAAGCTGAATCCAGGTTTATGGGCTGACATTTTCTCCAAGAAAAAGATGATGCAGACACGAAATGATGAGGACGACTCGAAGGAGGATGAAGGGGATAGCCGTATCCTTGATGGCAAATGGGATCAGGATGCAAATAATGCAAATAGAAGGGATGATGTTATAAAACAAATTAGAAAAGTAATGGATGAGGTGAGTCACCATGCACTGAAAGGGAGATGATGCAACTGATATGACAACACGAGATGATGGTCGCCGGATGCTCACACAAGGCAAACACACACATGAGGTGGGGCACAGGCTTATGAAGAGGATGGGAAAAAAAAAAAAAAGGTGTGGGACGGCACAATGACTTGTGACCTCTGCAGTTACATGATTGGTGGGAGGAGGTGTTACCTGCAGCGTGGGGAGGGGGCGGGGCAGGGTGCCGGATGGCCCCACGCTCCTCCTCTCCTCCTCGAGAGCTCGAGTCAGACGCTCAAACTGCATCTCCTGCTCGCGCACGGACGCCAGGAGAGACGCGGCATTCTCACACTGCTCCATACACACTGAGAGAGAAGACAAAGCGTTACACACACTGCTGCATACACTCTGAGAACGCGTGTATGGCACAGACTCATTCGTTCATATTTCTTCTCAGCATTTCAGGACACCATCAAACACTCGCCTGAATCAAAGGAACAAATGAAAAAACACACACAGGATACTACACGCTAACCTAACACGCACACAGTTACCCAACAGTTATAGGGTTACAGCTTATGCCACAAACAATACAGTTGTGTAGTATAGTAAGTGTAGTGTAGTACAGCTTCAGCAGCATTTAGGTGTGGCAACTATAAATCAGATCACAATCAGGTCACAACAAGACTTAGATACACGGTGTATATTTTAGGTTTGCTACTAGTTACAGCTAGGCTTGCCCATATTGATTTTTGACTGCTTGCGATTTCCCATTTTAAATAATCAAGATAAATGACTTGATCATCCAACAAACAACAAAAAACCCAAAACAACCAAATCAATCACTTTGCATCACTTTATCATCATCACCTTTAACGTTATTTGAATGTGTCAGACCAGACACTTCACTGTAAACCAATTAAATTTTTTAGGTCAACGTTTTCACTCTTTTTTTTTTTTTTATTATTGAACCAAAAGTTCAATTTTTTACCATTTGGCAGCATCACTAATAATATAGTTAACTATATATTTGTTTACTATTAGCCAAGGCAAACTTACATTAATAAATTTTATTTCATATTAATGAACCCAAAGGTTTCTGCATTTATCTTTGCAGAAAGTGAGGGCACAAGTTGAGTCGAGAGGTCGCGAGATATGGAGAAAGGGGAGGTGCTTCCAGACAAGTTTCTCGTTTCATTAGGGACAAAAAGACAGCCCTTTTGGTGTGTTTTTGAGTGATAACTCGTACTATTGTAACTAGTGTTAAATTGGGGAGCTCCTACACAAAATTCATGAAGGTTGGCAAGTCTAGCAATATAATGTAATCAGAGTAAACATCGCTGGCGCTCAGTGCAAAATAGAGACAATTAATTCATTATCTCTCACAAGCCTAGATCCAGCTAAACATTAGTGTTAAATAATACATTTGTACACTGTAGTTAAATTATTTAACACAAAAAATGGAGTGAAAATTACACAATCAGTACAAAAACATTAAAAGGAGTGAAGTATGGTGTCGGTAAGTGATGTTAAAACTACCATTACATATGATACTTTAAAAATATATATATATAGAACATCATCATCTGGCATTCCAGCCTTAGCACCGTATTTATCAAGTGTACTGATATAACTAAATCTTGACCTGCTGTATTCCGACCTGGACGGCTGATGAGATTTTTAAAAAAGACCTCAAATGTAAATTTAATTAGCTGTCCAAACCAAAAAAAAAAAAAAAAGAACTAGGAATCTAAAACTGAGTAGAAACCAAGACAGGCAGTGACAAAACCTTCAAGATAAAGGAATGATACCAGCAGCGAACAAAGGCTTACACTATACATGTGACAGGAAACCAAACTGGTTTTTGAAAGGATGATTAAGATTTGTGCAAGAGAAAGAGTGAAAAGAGAGCTATCATGTACAGGCAGGCATAAGCAGCTCAGACACAACATTAAACCAACCAAGGTCCTCTAATATCACCTTCTGAGACACCTTCAGCAAACCTGCATCTGAACTATAAAGCAGAGCTCACTATTAAACTGGGTTCAGAGTCACTGAACCATGGCGATGGTTAACAACTACAACCTGAAATTAATGTGTCTGCCAAGCACAGCTACATGGATTATTAGAGGATGTCAGTTTGAACATTGCTGAGTGCTTACATAGAGCATTTTATCCATTAACTCTGCAGCACTGCTCTCAGAGGGGTCGAGTAAACAGACACAGCACACTTTCGCTTCAGCTAGATGACGCACCCATCTCCTAGCTCCCTCACATGCTTTCGATTTTGACATCTGAGTAACCATCTTGCCCAAGGAGGCGTATTTGTACTTTGCTATGTCATACAAATACGGTCAACATTTATTGAAAAAGACTTGCTGTAAAGCATCTTTAATTATTCTATATACTTCTCTTCACAGAAGCCACGAACTTCCCCTTCCCTTCCACCAACTTCATCAATAATGACTGCAACTGACTAGTAGCTAGCAAAGTTTAGAAATTTATATATTTAGAATAAGTTCTGGTCTGTATGCGGCTTTGAGTTGTCTTAATTAGCATGAATATATTTTGGGTCTATGTGTAGTCGGTATTTTTAATTCTCTGTTACAGTGGCTAGAAACCTTAGTGACTGGAAAGCTAAATAAGCTAAAGTGAAGTCTGCGGTTTCCTTCTAACATAATATACTCACTTTTACAAGGGGGGGGAAGAAGAGAGAGAGGGGAGGAAAGAAAAAAAAAAACAAAAAAAAAACACCAGACTGCAGGAACAGGCATGACCACTAAGCATGCCAGTATATGGCAAGATACCAATATAAAGCAATGTACTACTTACAGATATATTTTCCATATCAAACACTCCGATTTGCACCTGGTTTGCATTCATTTGGCAAGACTAAATAATGTAAGAATAAATAATAAGTGTGCAATTTCTTAAACTTCTGGGGTTATTAATGCATAAAAACAAAACTGGTAGCTGTATAGCATGTATAGCATGACACAGGGTCTCCAAGCTAACATTTCAGGCATGATGGCTGCAGATTTAAACCCAGAATGTACAGCTATTCAGTAGCATGCTGACATTTCACTCTCTGAATGTAAAAATAAATGACTATGCTGATCTGCACTTGCTCATTAGCACCAGTTAACTGAGAGGAGTATGGAGCTGGGTGAGAATGGCAGGTGAGAAGAATCCATCCTGTGGAGCTCTATTCTGGGCGCAGAGCAGCAAAGAGATTTACATCAGGAGAAAAATTACAAGCTCTGACTTTATATGCTTTTGAAAAACGATCTATCTAGTTACCAAACACAACTGTGTATCATCACAATTGATTTATTCATGCCTTAATTGTTTTACCACTTTAAATATGCAAACGTCTGTTATCAGGGGACAGAACGTCAATAGTATGCTGTGAGTAATATGACCCTGGCTTGTACAATTTTGGAGAAATTGAAGATTTCAGCTTTACTGGTATCATGTTACAGGTCTGTGTTAAGAAAAATAAGACCAGGGAAAGAATGGTTTCTTTACCTGTATTCTGAATAACATTTGAATCTCCAAACAAACAAAATATGGGAGTGCAGAGTGCTGAATTTAGAACCAATCCCTTCTACACATGAGAACATTAAACTATTCTTTCAATTCAAAGCTAACAATATATATCACAGTCAAAGGAAAACACCTCGGCTCTATTTTTAGTCTTGCCAAAAAATATTTCCTGACTCAACACAAGTCAAAAGACGATCTTGGACCAGAAATCTGCAGATGCCCAGATGAAAGAGTGAAAGAATCCCGAAACCTGAAAACAAACAGTAGCTTCTAAACTGAGAGCAAGCTTGAAACAGAAGACTGCCAAGGTCAAAGCTATGCTGCTAAAACAGCACAGCTGCTGTGCCCCCCTGCCACACCTGTGAGTGAGTACTGTTACCCTCCTACAGCTCAGACCTCTGCTTCACTTCAGCTACTACAAAATCACGGTTTGGGGCAGGGGGGTTCTATTTGCAGCTGTCCATCTGGTGATTCAGGGAACAATAGTAAATGTGTGTCCAAGAGTGTGCACGCAGGGTGGGTGGGAGGGGCCGTCCTTGAAAACACAGTCACAGCAGTCAGCTTCATCGACTCATGAAACTGTTTTCCACCCTTGTCCCAAAACATCCCTTACACAGAGCAAACACATTTATAGAAAATAAGGCGGGTATGCGCACGCGCACCCACATTCCGCCTGGTCTTGCGGCATGTCCGATCCTGTCTCGGCCTCTCTAGCTTGTTAGAAATTCCTTAAAAAGTCCTCTTCCTTTCACAATGCACACCGCCTTTCATTCTCTCTATGTCCAGTTCCCATGTCTTACTACCCCCCCCCCCCCAACACTACCACTCGCTGTCTGATTCAGAGTGTGAAGTTAATGACTCAGAGGTTCAGTCTGATGGCGAGTTTCAGTGACACACACCTTTTCCTGTAACAACACACTCTCATACACCTGTGAACTGAATTACTAATGAACACACTTGTGCAATCTGAACTGTGCTTACAGAAGCACGGATTCACGTCATCTGGTTTTTAATCTCAGCAACAAGCTAGGTGTGGGATTTATTTAAAAAAAAAAAAAAAAAAAAAAAGTTGATGTTCATCACATCACTTCAAATCATTTTAATGGTTTTGAACTATGGACTGGATTACAACTGGAAAGCAGTAATTCTCCCAAGCATGAATTTCATTTTCCCAGCAATCAAGGTCCGTATTTAAAATGTACCCATTATTAGGGTACACATGAAACAAACACATGCACCACAAATACTCCCTCTGCCTAATACACCGGTCTTATCTTCAAAGGGTATTCCTTCAAAGCACACCTTGAATACAGAGAGTCAGTAGTTATAATCTAGGCCATGCTGAGCACGTCGCTTTTATTTTTGGCAACAGTACCTAAAAAGTTCTAAGTCTACTCCAGAGGAATATGAAAATGCCATCCTCAGAACAGGCCTGACCCAAAACAAGAGAAAACTTTATGTAGGTTTTGCTGGACAAGCAACCAAGCCGCTCAAGACAACCACATAAAAAATACAGAATAATCAAAATGATGTCTTTTGGGATTCACCTACTGCAGCTAACAAATGAGCCAAATAAGGCCGCATTCCTCACACAGTACTGCTAGTTTTGCCATCATTGAGACAAAAATTCCTGTTAAATGCCAACCTGGAGATCAGCAACTAAGTGACAAAGAACTACTGAATTTGCTTTGAGGGAGAAAAAAAAACAAACAGGAATCATCACTGTGACATCAACATACTGAATCTTGGTTATAACTGAAAGATGGCAGCAACAGCCTTAAGTGACATTACAACAAAATAATTTAACTCACCCAATTGTTTAATATGTCTGCTAATGGGACAGTTGAAATATTATACTGCTAATCCACTTAACAGCCAAGCTCTGTAAGTCTATACCAGACAAGCGCAGACCTAGATGAATCCCAGGATCAGGTGAAGACATAATAGCTGATGACAATGCAGCTTGAACCCATAGCTGCATGCAAACTTGAATGATGAAGTGTGTGCAAGTGGTGTGCATTGCATACCACTGAGCAGATGTACAAGCCAGTGAACAGGGATGCTCTGCAAGAAGGTCATTTCAGCTGACAGTTGCGAACTTCTAGACTGCAGTAGCAAAAGAAATTAGGTGAGTGAACAGTGGTGTCTTTATGCACAAGGCATTTTGGTTCACCATGGCAAATGGGGTTTTAAAAAAATAAAACTGCCTGCTGACCACATTTTTTTCAGGAACCACAGAAATACCACAGACATATAACATTATCATGATTGAATCTGGAACATTTTTCAAAAAGTATAAATTAGAAACATTGGTAGCCACCTCAGATCTGACCAAATTCCAAAGAAAAAATGTGAAAGGCCAAAAAGACAAGCAAAGGCTTGAGTGAACACTGGAAGTATGCAGTGACCCACAGGCAAAGAGGTCTTTGAAGAGACAATCAATTTAAGGTGTAGCTTGGACAGTGACAGTTTCTGATGCCAGAAGACAGAAAAACAATAAATGCAGTTTTTCTGGTACTGCTGATGAAGAAATAAACCACTTCACACCCAAAGTTATACTATAGTTACTGCTCTGTTGCAGAAGTAAACACTGCTATGTAGAGGGACTGGGATGACTTCTCCCAACCTTTTACACACACACACTCTTCAGAAAATGGCCACCATGGCAGTACTGTCGAGCTAGATAATTCCAGAGTTTCTGACTCAGGTGAAAGTGAAAAGCCAATCCTTCAGTTTTGGCCCGAGTCCAAACTAATGTCTCTGAACTTTGGACTGAACACATATCCAACTCCCGCCTATGGTTGAACTACATACACAGTCATTTTAGCATACTAACTCTTAAAATGGACAGATGAAGCTTAAGTACAGTGTGATCAGTCAGGAGGCAGACTTGATCTCAAGTGTCTTTTTGCTGGGCATCTGATGATCTTCAGAAAGGGTGAGACATTATTTCAAACACACAGATAAGACATGAGCAGTTTAGGACTGAGCTTATTCATATCGGGAGGGAAACATGATGAACCATCGCTCACTTAAGCAAGAAAATAAATAAGTAAATAAATAAATAAAGTGAAGGCTGTCTTTCCTAGACGTTCTACAGCAGGATATTTCTGAGCATTTTGGAGCACAAACCTAGTGTGCAGTGACCACAGACGGAGGCTTTAAGACTGCTCCACAAGCCCTTCCGTGTTGGCCGGACACACCCTTGTAACCGTAAACCCGGTTATTACACCGTTAAGAAAGCGACACGTCTCAAAGAAAGCGCACTCGGGCTGCTTTTACAGCCTCACAAACTCGGTAAAAGTAGAACTTTTTACACAGGAATGAACACACTTCTTTCCCCTTTGCGCCACTACAGGTCAAGGTAGACACACCCGCAGGGGGAAACGGGAAATATCCCAAACATTTCTCCTTTTAAAGCACAAACTCGGCTTGGGTCACACAGATGACTCAGGGTGAATTTATCAGGGAAGTCAGACGAGCCGTAAAATTACTAACCGTGCAGCTGAACTGTTGACTTTTTGACGCCGAAGCCTGCATTGTGTGCAAATGCAAAGCAAAACACAAAAAGCGGGCTACAAAGAAAACACCGAACCACGCCTGTCCCTTCCCCCACAGACACAAGACCTACTCAACAGGTTCTCACAAACTCAAACTCGAGTTAATCACAAACCACGCTGTTTCAACTTAAATAAAATATACATGATACTGGTTTAAACCTGTCAGGACACGTGCGCGCGCCTTGTTTAAAAGCGCCTGATCTGAACAAAAATCCACTAATTAACCTGTTGGACTGCACTGTAAATCACACACATCATTATAATTAACCGCCAAACTACCTGGACCGCTTAAACCACACTCACTGTTTACAACTCGAGCCAAAACTCCAGCCAACTACCTCGAAACTCATCTCCAACTCTAACTAACCACCACACGTAGAGTTTTCAAGTCAAGTGCAGGTGCTCGTTATTTTCACCTCTCAGATGGCCTGTTGATGAACTTGCTTTAACGTTAGTTGGATATGGGGCAGTTTCATCCTTAACATCAACCTTGTGGAAGAAAATACCACAAAATTAGCACAAAAAAGAGTCAGTATTTCATAACCAATAAAGTTAAGAAACTGACGTTTGTTAAAAGCCTGAAGCGAGAGGTGCTTAACTCTTAACTCCAAGATGCATCTCTGATAATTTCAGTTTTTAATCATTCCAAACATACTATAAACATACTAACAGTAACATATTATAGTTTTATTATAATAAGCAACACATTAACACATAAGCAACTCGAATAAACTGTATAAACTGATTATTTATAACTTCTTAGTAATAAACAACGCTAGCAAACTATAACCGAGTCCCGAAAGTAGCGTTAGCTTTGATATCACCAACACAACCCATTTTCTTCACGAACACGGTTGCAGTCCTCACAAAAAAACGGGCTAAAATGTTAAAGTTTCTGTTTAAATATCCAGTTCAACTAGAGAAAAAAAAAGCATACACAACTTCTATCAAGCGCAAACGGGAGTCATTCACGCTGCTAGCGTTAGCTAGAAAACAAACTAGCCAGCCAGCGCTTCTAGCTAACTTTATTAGCTAGCATGCTAGCTAACTGGGAGCTAGTCAAGCTAGCCAGGCTAACTTTCAAGTTTCCGAACTAAGAAGCCAAGCAGCTGCGTTAGCTTGTGGAAATCCAAACGTTTTTAAAAGGTGCGTGAAGAAAAAAATCAATCGCATGCGACACAAAAACAAAGAAAACCAAAGTTTCGACAGTCTACCTTTGTGTTCTTTGTGCAAGTCCGCTGCGTGGCCTATAGAAACAGGCTCCGTCCTATTGACGCCAGATAACCGATTTTCCAGGCAGGAGTAGGAAGTAGTTGTAATTCCAACTGGTCTAAATTTGGGCGTCCGAGCCGCACTGCCACGAAACTTACTGGCTTTACTCACTTGGAGATTTTACACTCTAATTGTAATTGGACTTCTCCCATTCAAACGCATACAGAGTTACAAATACAGAACCAAAAAGCGTATATGAGTGTTGCGGTCTTAAAAAAAAAAAAAAAAAAAGAAAGAAACCCACCTAAGCTAGGCTATCTTCCGCGTCGCCTTGTTCACTCCTCTTTTACTCGTTGCCAGTTTTTTCTCGGGAGCGGAGCAGAAGTGATGAACCCCTCCCTCTCTGCGCGCTTCCAACGATGAGGGGCGGGGCTTCGGGTGACCGCATACAAATGAGCCCAGGGCGGGACCCGGGCCGCACAGCGCTCATCAGGCTACTGCAGCCGGGGTAGACCAGATAAGACTAGAGAAAATACAAACAGAAAGAACACACAATGTGCTTCACACAGACACAAGAGTTTTAAAAAAAAAACACTATTAATTTTAATGTCATTTGTTGTGTCGTGTCCTAGTTAAGTTTGGTAGGAGGGGCTTAAACGCAGTGTCACACTTCCTGTTCAGTTTCGTCACGCGGAACTCAGAGCTCTTTATGTGATAAGACGCCATCTTGTGACTGAAAACAGGCAGCGCGAATAAAGCAGCAGTTTCTCAAGTGTGTGTGTGTGCGCGCGCGCGCGCGCGCGCTCAACAATAGGTACAAGAAACAGACAAAGCACATAGGTCACATAACAATCAAGGATCCGCGATTTTATGTTTCAGTGACGGTGCAGATAGAAACCACTAACAGCTACTGTTTTTTAATATAGTGATTATATTTACTATTTCCGTGTGGCTCTAACTGTATGGACACTGGAAGCTCGATATAGTAAAACCACGTATAAATAATGTAAAACTGAAATTGTAATAATTAATGAATAAAAGGACTAATGGCTGCAATAAATATGTTCTTCTTCCTCTTGTTGTTGTTCTTCTTCTTCTACATTCTTCTTCTTCCTCTTGTTATTGTTGTTCTTCTACATTCTTTATTCTTCTTCTTCTCCTTTATTATTATTATAGTTGTTGTTGTTGTTTGTTGTTATGGTGGCGTAGAGGATCAACGGGTAGTGTCACCGTCTCACAGCTCCAGGGTTCAGTCCTGAACTTACTGCTACTGTCTTGGTGGAGTTTTTGTGCATGTTCTCCCCATGTCTGTGTGGGTTTTCTCCAGGTTCTCCAGTTTCCTCCCATCTCCCAAAATACATGCCATGGATCAGTTACACTAAATTGCCCATAGCTGTGAATGAGTGTATGCATGTTGCCCTGCGATTGACTGGCATCCCATCTAGGTCAGGAGTTACCAGGATAGATCCTGGATCCATTGCAACTCTGACCAGGATAAAGCATTACTGAAGATGAATGAATGAGTGCATCATGTTATATTTGTTGTTGTTGTTGTTCTTCTTCTTATTATTATTATTATTAGTAGTAGTAGTAGTAGTATGCTACTATAAAATAAAAAAAAGAAAAGGAAAACTTTTTTGGAATAAAATAATAATTTTCAAAAATGGTAAAAAGGCAGGTCAGTGATGTTTCAGTGATGGGCAGTGGTAGCTCAGCAGTTAAGATTCTGGATTGAAAAGGTGAAAGTTCAAATCCCAGCACTGGTACCACCAAAGTACCACCTTCCTTCAACTGCTCCAGGATTGTTGTCCCATAATGCTGACCTAATGTTCTGACCACAACTTCTTTCCAAGGTTGGATATGTGAAGAGCAAAATTTTGTGTATATTTTTCTTTTATGTCATGACAGTTAAATAGAAACTTTACAACAACCAAAATATAATTATAAACAAACTGAATGCATAAGTGTTGAATACAGTTTCAGATTATTTTAAGTGTCTGTGGATTACGGGGTATTTGGGTAAAGAATCCCAGTGTAGATTGCTGTTTGATTATACTGAAGGCCTTTCAGGAAAGTATCTAACAATCATTTCTTGGAAGACAAGGCAGAAATAATAAATAAAAAAATAAAATTAGATTTCTGTCAATTCTAAAAGATACACATTACCTGTAGAGGGATTTATGAACAAGTGATGTGCTCCAATTTCCTGGTATGCATCTCTATTCTGGCAGCAGCATTTTAAACTCTTTGTAACTTTGTGTTACAGCTCTTATATGCTGTAACACAGACTATTGTATAGTGTGTGGTAATGCCACACAGATTAGAGGCTGTTACAGAAATCTGGTTTCTAATCTATTCACAAAGGCATGTGTTTTTCTCTCTGTCCTTAGAGATATTATAGTGGTGATAATATAGTGTTTTACAGATATAAGAGATTTTTTTATTTTTTATTTTTTGTCAAAGTTGAGGTCACTGTGAATAATTCTTTCTAGGTTATTGACATAGTTTTTGGCCTTCAGAGGCAGGGCGTCAAGATAGGTCAGTGCATCTTTCCTCCCAGTAATAAGAGGCTCTCTTATCCTTATCTAGCTACATAAAATTATTGCACATCCACAAGTCTAAGCAGGGAGCTGGCAGACCACTCAATATCCGGCATTAAGTACATGTATACTGTGATCTGTATGTAGGTGTAAACAAATATTTAATTTGTTAATTATACCAGCTAGCGGAAGCATATATTGATTGAAAAGTCAAGGAGCAAGAACAGAACCTTTTGGTGGTGCTTGAAAACAAGAGTACCCAGCACAAAAATAGTATTCCTGACCATTTAAATAGGATATAAACTAATCTAAAACTTTGCCCAAGGATCCAACCCTGATTTGTAACTGGCTGGGTAGAATAAGAAAGGACAAGCAGAGGTATAAGAAGCTATGAGATTGGATGACTCTTCTCAGTGAGGTGGTATATAATGAGACAAGGAGAGGACCAAGCACAATTTTTTTTAAAGTATTCCAGTCACCTGTAATTTCCTGGACTCCTCATTCCTTCATGGCACCCTACAAAACCATCAGTCATGACAGGCAATGAGAAACTGATAGTTCACACTATTAAAAGCTTCAGTTAGTTTTAGCCCAAATATTCAGGATACTTGCATTAAGTATAAACAGGACAAAGCTACGCTATTTCATAGTGTGTGGTAATACCCAGTGATCCTGGGTTTCTGGAAATGGGTGATTCATTTAGTCTCACTGATTATTGACAAGAATATCCCTCCTAGTCATAAATGACGCATTCTCCATACTTGGATTCTCTATATCTTATCAGATAGTGGCAAATCTATTAAAAAAGAATCCTTCCTGATTTTCCTGTCTTTGAAGCCAAGAGGGAAATAGCTCACTCCTGGAAAAAGGTGGAACATCCTAGTGTATCACAGTAGTTAAAGGAAATGACATCATTCCTTGCATTAGAAAATGACATATTTTGTTAAGGTCATTAAATGGATTTAGAGAAATATGGACTACCTTCCTAATCATTTTAGGAAAAAAAACAGAGAATGTTGACTTGGATGATTAATTAATGATCTCATCCTTCTATTGTGCACATGTTTAGCCTGCTGTGCTGAGAAGCCTTATGTTGGAAAAAAATATATGGATCTGACTATGTTGTATCTGCACTGCATAAGATGAACATCATGTACCCCTTCCCCCATTTTTTAAAGTTATTTTTTTGTCTTTCACTCACTCTTTCCTCTATGGATATGGGAGATTATTGGCAAATATAGGAAAGTTCATCTTCTTTTTGTTAAAGGATAATCTGTCTTTATAGTCATGGTTTTGAATCCTGTCATTATAATCTATGAATAGCCCATAAAGGGAAAAAAAAAAGCTTTAGATAGAGGAAAACAATTTCTGGTCACAGGATATCTATTGCAGTCACTGTGGTGTGATTGCCCTTGAGTACAGATTGTTTGGTGTCTGGCAGCTTACAAATGAACTTGATTTAAAACATTGTGTTCTAAAGAGGGTATTTTTTTCCAATATATAATTAGTACAAGAGAAACCGGTCTGTAATTCTGCTTGTGACTGGGCGAGTGTTGATTTCTTGAGCATTACAGTTACCAAAGTTTGCCTTTGCCTTTTGGAAGTCATATGCTGATTGATATGTGTGAGTGCAGAGATGACAGGGTTTCCAGATAATAAAGCTATTTTTAGCCAGTGACCTGGAAACACTGTATTTCTTATTCACCTTATTGGGATTGGGATTTAACAAGCCCAAAATAGTCATGTCTGTGCTTGTTCAGACATATACACCAGCTGTAAAGCACGTTTATCAGGCAATAAGCAATGCAGACTGTGCACGCCATAGTGACACATGAATCATTTTACTGATTCGATTCTTTTACACGTGTTTGTTTTCGATTATTGTCTCGTTTGATTTCATACTACTTAAACAGAGTAGCAAGCAGAAATATTACAATATGGAGGCTAGACATACAATCCTATCAAGACTCGTGTGTGTGGTGAAATCTGAACTCGACTGCTAGTGAATCGATTCCCATGAATCACACGAATGAGTCAGCCACATTGAACGACTCGCTTGGTAGTTGTACCATGACTAGAGTACAGGCTTGCAGGAAACTGTCAGTGCGGTTTTACCGGCTAACGACGGTAAGCTTTTCTGTTCCATTTGATATATGCAGTAGTATGTGTGGTAAATATATCATGTAAGTAGAAAATGTAAGTACATTTTAAACGCGTTGATATCAAACAGCACCAAACGCTGCAGCAGTGTAACAGCTCCCACTTTGCCATATTTAGGCTGTTAGTCCATTATAGAGGAAGTGATGGTTAGTTAATCCTTTTCAGTCACGCCATGTGATTAACTGGACAATATTATAGATGTTAGGTGCATTATATTATTAATCACCTTTCTCGGAGAAAACCAGTTGATCAGGAAGATTCTAGTTGATTAGTTGTAGATTGGACATGTGGGCAGCAGGTGTGGAGACAGACAGCAGACTCCCCAAAGCCTGCATGAACTGCTGTTTATCAAAATAAATAAATAAATAAATAAATAAATAAATCTAAACTCAATGAACTGCAGTTATGCAACTGCACCTTTGATGCCAAAATTTTTGGAAAATTACTTTTCTTTTCCATACATTTCCAGTAACTGCTTTATTCTGGTCAGGGCTGTGGTGGATCCAGGGCCTGTCCTGGGAGCACTGGGCAGGAATACACCTTGGATGGGAAGCCAGTTCATTTTACATACGACACACAGATAATTTAGAGTCACCAAGTCTAATATGTTTTTTGTGAGGTAGGAGGAAACTGGATAGCCCTGAGGAAATGCATGAGGACATGGGGGAGCGTGCACACAATCTCCACACAGACAGTAACCGAGCTCAGGATCAAACCAGGGACCCTGGAGCTGTAAGGGAGCAATGTCACGCCGCCCCTTTATATAGTACTTGTAGTAGTGTAATATATACACTGCCCTCCAAAAGTTTGGAAACGCCTGAACAAAATAGGGTTTTTGGGCAATATCAGCATAAATCCT
>CM075005.1:8092020-8106397 GCA_037576675.1 Pangasius sanitwongsei
GAAGGCCAAAGAGGAGGTATATGGAGGTAATAAATGAGGATATGAAGCTAGTGGGTGCAAGTGTTGAGGATGCAGAAAAGAGGGATAGGTGGAGAGTGATGATTCGCTGTGGCGACCCCGAAGGGAAAAGCTGAAAGAAGAAGAAAGAAAAAAGAATGACACTATGTATATGTATATATATTACACGATTACACTATATATATTACATATATACATAAATGATCATTTTATTTACAGACCACTTGACATTGTGATGATTAAGCCCACTTGGTGGAATGCAAGGAAAATAGTCCATGTAGACTATCGTATAATTTTTGTATACTATCATATCATTGTTGTTTGTGTCCCTGGAGGACTAGTGGTTGGGCCTCGGCGCTCTCACTGCTGCAGCAAGGGTTTGATTCCCGGCCAGGGAACCAAACCCAGCCACTGGGGTTGCACAAGACAGTGTACTCCCAGTGCTGGTCCCAAGCCCTGATAAAATTGGGGAGGGTTGCATGTGGAAGGGCTTCCGGCATAAAATAAGATGTGCCAAATCAAATACGC
This sequence comes from Pangasius sanitwongsei, assembly GCA_037576675.1. Classification (NCBI taxonomy): domain Eukaryota; kingdom Metazoa; phylum Chordata; class Actinopteri; order Siluriformes; family Pangasiidae; genus Pangasius; species Pangasius sanitwongsei. The sequence goes on from CM075005.1 coordinate 8,092,567, forward strand.
GGACCAATGATGAACTGTTGCGACCCCTAACGGGCGCAGCCCAAAGAAGAAGAATCGAAACTTCATATCATTGTTGTCTCTTTCTATAACTAACAGGGGTGAGAAAGCAAAAACAGCCTAAATGTGATGACACTTTGGGGAACTAAGTAACAGTTGGAAAGAGGAACATGACTTTAGTGAAACGTTGCAGCCAAAGTTGTAGGAAAAAGGCCGCATCAAAGATCAGGCAAGTTGCTCACAAGTGTTGTCACACTCTTACGTTGCCACTGGTAATGTTCAATTTGCTTTCATTTCCTCACCTTCTCTTGTGCAGCCTTTCAGAAGTGCCTCTTTTAGTAGCCATGAAGAGGCCGAGCCAAACTCACTGTACAGACTACTGGTTCAAAAGTGTGATCTGTTTTATCTTGTTTCTCCATGCTGTGTCTCTCTCTGATCACTCAGCTCTCTCTGTACTATCACCCTGGAGCACCCGGTGAAACACCAGCAACTGTGACTGTGGTATGAATACGGCTGTGTGAAGCTCATAGCAGGCTGTAAACAATTTTTGAAGACCCAGTGTTGCAGCAGAGCATGATGCTGGGATGTGATGGGGAATCAGGAACAAGGGTTCGATACAAACTGACCCTTTTTACAGGACTGCTGGAGTGCCTGTGCTTTGCTGGGGTTGTGTTTGGTTGGGCTTCTCTTGTATTCGTTCTGAAGACAAATGGATACTTTAGTGATCTGTGTGTCAATGTGACTGAAGCAAATGGCACAGCAGATAAAGGTGAGAATGGAAAATACGTTTCTGGTATTTTCAAGCTTAGCTTACAATGCTGGGTATCAGGTCTTGGCCTTGTTGTCACATCTGTTAAAATTTAGTTTTGTTAGGAATGTAGATTGTCTAAATCTAAAAACACACCTTAAGACTGCAAATATATTTATAGAAAAATGTAGTGATGTGACTGTTACATAATGTTTCGCTATATAATATCTATATATACATTTGACAATGCATTTTTATTATTTATTTGTTTCTCTCTCCCTTTCTCTCTCTCACACACACACACACACACACACACAGTTACTCCCCTAGACTGCAGTGCTCAGGATGAGCAGTTCTCTCTTATCTTCACTGTTGCTTCCTTCATGAACAACTTTCTCACTTTCCCCAATGGCTTCTTTTTTGACCTGTATGGAACGATGGCTACAAGACTTCTGGCAATGTGAGTTCAATAAAATTACACAATGGGAAATGACACCCACCGGTGACAGGAAAACATATTGAGAAATAGTGGTATAGATGATTGAGTATGTAAAATAACACATTAAATGTGGAGCGTTCACATGGTCAAATCATAACGATGCCACAATCATCCATGGCCAGGAGTCCAAGAAAGCATAACTCATACTTTGCTGTCTGGGTGTGAAGATTGTCTTGTTTGCATTTTCGATGAGTCCAGGGCTTGCCAATCACAAGATATACAGAATAGGCCAGTTAGTGCACTCCTCTAAGCACATTCAGTTATGATGTCGGGTGATAAATACAGAAGTGGCGACTGCCTTAAGACGAGGAAGAAGCTTAGCCTTGGGTCTACTGAAAGTGGTAGATGTTGTGTGATGGTGAGAGATGTTGATAATGTTGAAACTAGGAACTGGCAACAATTAAATTGGGGGAAAATTAAAAAAATAAATAAAAACAGCATTGTACTCAAAGGTTTCGGTGTTTTCTACACGAGCTTCTATAAATGTATATTACTAATATATTAATATTTTATACACTGCCTGGCCAAAAAAAAGTCGCTGTTTAGATTTTAATAGGCAAATACATAAGAGTCTATGAATGGATCATTATAGGAGTTTCTAGCATGTTATATGTTTGGCAACAGTTCTTTCAATCTTAAAAGATGAAGTGTGTAGCTTTTTAGTTCTTTAATAACCATCTAGAAAGACGTATCATGGCCATATTTCAGGATGACACTGCCAAGATTCATCAGGGTTAAAATTGTGAAAGAATGGTTCAGAAAGCATAAAGAATCATTTTCACACATGAATTGGCTCCTCTGAGTCCTGACCTTAACCTCAGTGAGAGTCTTTGGAATGTGCTGGAGAGTACTCATCTCTTACATTGTCAATACAAGATCTTGACCAAAAACTGATGCACCGCTTGATGGAAATAAATGTTGTGATGGATTTAGAGCCTATCCTGGGAGCACTGAGGGCGAGGCGGGAATACACCTTGATTGGGACTCCAGTTTATCACAGCATATATGCCTTATAATAAGTAAATAAAAAGTGCTGCAAATATCTGCTGTGGTTTGAAAGGGCTTTGAAAACCGAGGCCAGTTGCCTTCTCCTCTGATAATAATTGAGAGATTATTTATCCCGGTAGATTTTGGTTTAATTTGTTATACACTCAAAGTGTGACACTTCATAGTTAACTAGATAAAACTCAACACATGGATGTCTGCCGGTGTTTAACTGTGAGTGATACTTGCGTGACTGTAGCTGGCGAAAGTGCTGCTATGGATGCAAACCAAGCAGTTACATAACTAGTTACTCCTACAAATGTAATTGAAGCATTACTGTTCCTGGATCTGGGATTAAGTGTGTAACCGCTTGCACGGAATAAAAACATGCAGTCACACTGGCTCTGGATCATGATACATGGTGCAGTGGGTGTGCATGTGTTTAGAGGGTTCGAGGGCATGGGGCTACACAAATGTGGTGACCCCCTTCTGTGGCGAAATCTGTCTGGGCAGAGGTTATCAAAATTGCAATATTACCCAAAATATCACCCCAAATACAGTATATTACAGACTTTAATAGTAGGAAAACCCTACATTTATTCTCTTTTTTTTCTCACAGATTCCTCTATACTACAGGAACATTGCTTGTGGCGTTTTCAAGTAAAGGTAAAAAGACAAAAATGGGACACTAAACTTATTATACTCAATTAACCAGCTAGGCTGATTACATAGTTTCACTTTTATAATTTCACTTTTGTTTTCTCTCCAGCTCTCTCCCTCTTGTTCTTCCCTGCTCTTTCTTTCATTGCTGTGGGAGGCATTTTGTTACTTCTCACAAACATGCAGGTATTAAATGTAATAGATACTGTACATATCAGCAAATTCGTATTGAGTGATTCCAAAATGTGCTGAGGAAGAAAAAGTTATTCCGACTTCATGATGGCCACTACTACTGTCTTTAGCTATGTGATGTTCTTTGGTTCCTTTTTTATGGATATGTCATACAGTATCAGAAACCACATACAGTACGTCTGTTTGATTAGTTTAAGGCAAATGTGCAATATGATTTAGGCATGGAGGTTGCACAGTGCTAAACTGTTAGTTAAAAACCTATCTTACTTATTAGCAGCATTAGCTTAATGGCTTGAGAGCAAAACTAAAGAATCAAAATTTGGATATCAAACCTGATTGGTTGATGGACTACATTTTAGGGCGGGGGACACTGTGCACATGTTTTAGCTAAACTCTTTAAATGTCACTAATACAAATAGAACATTAATAAAACACTAGTAAAACATGAGGCATTCTGTCGTAGGAAAATAATCAACATAGTGGAGAGCCATTACCCACCTGAAGCTGATTTATTTTCCAATAACGGCACACCCTAAAGTATTTTATTCCTCTTGTACTGCAGCAATTTGCCAGTGATTACATTTATTAATTATTTAAAGAGCAGCACATCATAATGTTTATGGCTTCATCATATCGATGATATGTTTCTTTTTGTTAAATAGCACCATATTTTAAAACCTGTTTATTATTAGGTTTAGATTATGCGCAGTGTCTGTCCCTGTAAATTAGCCATTACTAGTAAATATAACATATCAGAACGCGTGCATTGATATAAACCTGTGATTTATATTGAAGTTGACACTACTGTCAGTTTAATGACTGAGCAATTAGACTCCTTTTCAAACTCATACTTTACACTGTGTGGCCTTATTTATAAAAAATAAAGTGCTTTATTACTTTGAATTTACCTCACCAGGTAGGAAACCTTTGTGGCACTCACCGCTCAACTATCATTACTCTCTATAATGGTGCCTTTGACTCCTCATCTGCAGTTTTCCTCATCATCAAAGTAAGTAACAGACCTAATTGCAAAACACTTCACAGATCAACTTAAAAAAAACAAAACACCGTCATCAGCTTCTCACTGCTTGTCATTCGTCTGTTTGCATTGCTTTTTTACGTTACCATTTAATGATGTGTTAAATCCAAGTGAATTTCATGAACATCCACAATTTCGTTTCACTAAGGTCCTGTATGAGAAAGGGATTTCTCTTCAGACCTCTTTCCTCTTCCTGTCTGCCTGTGATATCGTTCATCTACTGCGAACTCTCTTCCTTTTGCCCAAATCACACATCCCTTATCCAATCCCAGAGAGCTACACTTATGGGTAAAAATCTATAACTCAGTTTTCAGATCACCTCTAAGCAACTTTTTGTTCCTTTATGCCTACCACCTGCTTTTTATTTCTGCTCATGGTACAGGGTAAGTTGTCGTAAATCAAAGAGCTACAATGTTGAAGAGTGTGAAAGCAAGCAGGAGTTGAAGTACAGAGCGGGTCAAGACATAAGCAGAGACAGTGAACCACTAAAGACAGATGACTCACCTCAAATGGAGGACATCTTAAGCAAAGGTATTGCTCACTATTTCACTCACTGAGGGACAAGCTCACATTCTTTTTTTGTTTTAAAAATGGAAGGCCCTTATCACAAGACATCTTTTCTGAGTCCACTTACTTACCTGCTATTTTCTTGTGCTCTTTCTCTTACTCCTTATCATCATAAATCTCACTTTTGCACTCCCTCTTTCTCCAGACAGCAGCTTTAAGAGCTGTGTTCTGTCCTGGTTCTTTCTGTGGCATCTGATATGGCTTTCAGTCATGCAGCTGCGCCATTATCTCTTCATTGGAACACTGAACCCAATGCTGAACCGACTGGCAAACCAAGACCCAGACACTGGTAAATAGCCCAAAAAACACTTTACTTTCCTGCCTAGTCTTATCGTTTATTCCATGATCTCACCTCACCATGTAATGTGAATATTTTTTATAGATCTTGCCCATCCTTACTTCGTACTAGACATGACACACGTGCAACATGCCTGCATTGCATAAATGACGCCTTGTCTAATCCACACCTTTTACGTTCCATAACAGGAAACCTAATGTTCAAACAGACAATAGTGTCAGTGGAACATGAGGGACAGTCAGCGATGAGCCAACAGTATACTTAAAAACGTGACATTATTCTATTTATTCTAATTTCCCTTGTTGCTGTAATAAGTACTGTACAATCATGCTGCACAATTCGAACATTGTAGTAGATCATGAATATAAGTTTGTTTCAAAGCGTATAGAGAACGAGAGTGTGTGATTTAAATGGATTTCTGTTGAGTTATGTTCCACTCACATGGGCAATTGGAAAAAAAATCACTATAAAAGGGCCCAATGCCAAACTAATGCTTAAATGGTACACCTGCTGAATTTTTAATGCTCAACTTCTGGTCATCTGCCATAGCTAGCTATTTATTTTGCAACTAAATTGCTTTGAGAGTTTCTACATTTTGAGCAAATCATTTAGACAGATTTACAGTGGCTTGATGATATCCAGTTGTAGCCAGGCTATTTTCTTTTTGCTACACCTACATTGAAATAAAAATCTCAATGAATTTACTTAATTCAGATGTGTACATCAGTTCCATTACTGATTTACATTAAAACAATTTGTTTTCGTACATTCAACATGATTTGATCATGTATTTTCAAAGCCCTGAATAAACTCGAAATCCACACTCTGACCTGAACTGAGGATCGAACCCAGGTCACTGATGTTCTGCAACAGCCACATTAGCATTGAACACTGCTACTACACTTGGTTTAATTGTGTTAATTTTATACTATAGTTATTTATTCCCATCAGTGCTAGCATCCTTATGTGACTTTATAATGTAAATGGTTTATGTAAATACTACATGAATGAATCATGCTCACTCTACATAATTCAATCTAGTAAGTAGAAACATGTTTAAATTAACTTTAGTATAAACAGTGAAATCATGTTTTGATGAGAAACATAATTTTTTTATGTAAACTATATGTAATATTTTTTCTTAAATCTGGCTGACCACATATTCCATTTTTTAGTGTACTACAACACTAAATGGGGATACCATTATCTGGTATAATATTTTGGCATACTATTTTATATAATATTTTGGAACATTTCAAGTTTTTTTTTTTGTAATACTGGGTGTATTTTTGATTGAATACAGGTGACTGCTACTGCCTGGTATTCTCAGTATGGAATTAAACATACATTTTCCCTTAAACATCTATTTTTCCCCCCACAGTTAGCCGGTACACCAATGCGTTTGCCTTCACTCAGCTGACTGGGATTCTCTGTGCTCCTTGGAATGGCTTGTTAATGGACAGACACAAGGGGAAGGCATTGAAGCCAGGTCAGAAGCAGAATTTGTTCAAATGCGTAATTATACTCAGATACAGGAGAATCCCTAAAATATCTCTCTTCCTCTTTTCACCCATGCTTTGAAGGAGAGACAGAGAAGGAAGCTGACTTGCGCTCGTCCGTCCTGTCTCTCTTCCTCACCTCTCTGCAGTGCCTTCTCTTCTCTGTGTGTACAACCATTCCTGTTCTTCCTCTGCAGTATGCCACATTCATCCTGCAGGTCCTCAATCGATCCTTCCTGTATGGCGGGAACGCTGCCTTCATCAGCATTGCGTGAGTGAACCAGTATGAAGTGAAGAAAATCTAGGTGAAATTTTGAACAGTGAATTAGTTTTGAATTGTAACAGGTTTCCTGCCCAACACTTTGGAAAGCTGTACGGTCTCGTGATGTCCCTCTCAGCTGTGGTGTCATTGCTGCAGTATCCTTGTCTTGCCTTGGTCAAAGTTTTCGGAGGGGATCCCTCCTATGTAAGTCTTATTGGCTCATATTGTGCCTACACCAGCCATGAAAATGTGATAAACATGCCAGAACATAGTTATAGATATAGCCACAGTCATGATCAATTACATGAACATCCATGTTCAGTGTATACTTCTATACCTGTTGTTCTAGGTGAATCTTATTTTGACCATTCTGATGCTACTGGCTTTCATCCATCCTCTGAACGTCTTCCGCCACTGTAGAAGCCTGGCAACGAAGAGAGAAAACACACAGCGCATGCTGCATGCTGATTCTTCAAGACGAGAATCTACACTATAGTACCAGATAGTTGTAATGATCAAAAATCACATTTCGTATGGCCATCTATACAAAATAATGGATTGAAAGATTTTTTTCTATAATGCAGTCAATGTCAAATTATGCAGTTTACATCCAGCTGAACCACGGGTTAAGGGTTATTTTTAAAATTCAAACTAATGCCATTTTTTAATTTTTTTCATGGATACTATCTGTATTAAAATGCCACAATACAGTAACCTTTTGTGAATGTTTTATTTTAGTTGTTGACATAGAACAAAGAAGACACGCCATTGACATATGTCAAATGACAAGTAAACATAGACACACAAAAAAGGAAACAGTTATATAAACACGCTGTAGTTCTTTTCTGTATTATTAAGCATCCCCAGTGGTGATGCTCATGTAAATATAAGACCAGAAATTTATGGAATTCTGTGCCGCACCCAGTCAGAGATTTTCAGTCATATGCAAATAGATAATAATTTTATTTTCAGCTGATAATGTATATCTACAGTTCCAAAGGTGACAACTTATATTATGCAATCAAACAAAAAACAACAACAAATAGAATAGAACAGAGTTAGGGATGACACCGATCCGATACCAGTATTGGTACTGGGCAAAAAGTAAAACAGCATACCAGCAAAAAACTGTGGATCAGATATCAGAGAAAACATAGCAGATATATGATCCTGTAACAAATGGCAAAGACTGGAACTGGATTTGAAAAAATGAAATAATATTTTGGAACTGGAAATGTTTACATATAAAGAGACTTGACTTTTTTCTTTTGTAAGGATTGATTTTATTTTATACATTATTATATTTACAATGTTAGTGATTTTTATGTGAAAGAGTTTAACTCTGCAATACTTCAATTTGAAAAAAAAACTTTTTAAAGTTTAGTAGTGTTTAAGAAAGCAATATCGGATGGGAATTGGTTTTGGCTGATACTCAAGGTTTCAGAATCAGTATCAAAAAAGACATAGTATCATGCCATCTCTAAACAGGGCACAGTAGAGCAGAACAATAGAAGAGAATATGAATATTGGGAACAGAACAATTATTGGTGTTATTATATATTTCACTGAGAGAGGAGACACACAGATCTTGCTGCCACAACCTCTTAACTAGAACACTGTGAATTATGAAACAGATTTAAGCACACCAGTCATTATATAATGAAGATAACACTTTAAGGTTTGGTAACAAATTATTTATAAACAAGCAGTACATAGTTCACTAATTAATGATTTTGTAAATAAATATTACATGAAGTTTAAGATACATTTTATATAAAGTCTTTAGGTATCAGTTTAAAACACCTTAAATTAAAAAATTTCCTCATTTAATGCTTTAAAAAAAAATTGTCACATTTGGATCCACTTCTCTTCATTCTGATCTGAATGCAGCCGGGACATTACAGCACTCTCACTCACTTGATTTCTAACACAACTGTTTTCTTGTTTACTTAACCAGCTCAGTCATGCATGCTCATTATGAGGTTTTGCATCTTTTCAGTGTGCAACCCCGAGTGTCATTTCCCATTGCTTCTCTCATTTAGACATTTTGCTTTCTCTGTGTTTTGATCTGGTTTTGCCCTGTATTGTACTTTTTGTCTCATCATTTGACCATTGCCTGTTTTTGAACATGGTTCTGCCTGCTGACTGTGACTTTTAATAAAATTAAGCTAGTGAGTACATCCACCTGCCTCCAATTCATGACATTTATAATTTATTAGTAAATGACTTCTTAGATGAGCATACTTCAAGCCTGATCTGATGGACCTGCTGCTCTACACAGTTTCAGGCTTCCTCTGCTTCCAACATTCAACATCTTGATAATGAGCTGATGAGCGCTTCATGAGCTGGATCAGATCAGGTGTCACAGGTTTCAGCCACACCCTTTGCTAATAGGTGTATAAAATCAAGTGCATAGCCATGCAATTGCCATATACATATATACTGAAACAAACATCCTTAACACCTCAATGACTTTAAACATGGCACTGTCATAGGACGCCACTTTTGCCACAAGTCATTTCATGACATTTCTGCCCTACTAGATCTGCCCCAGTCAACTGTAAGCGCTATTATTGTGAAATGGAAGCATCTAGGAGCAACAACAGCTCAGCCATGACACAGCAGACCACAGAGACTAACAGAGCAGGGCCAGTTTGCCAACATCAGCATTGTCACGTTTTATATTAATCAATACCCGTATTTATGTTTTCTAAATAAAATATGCATTTGAACTCCGGTTAGAAGTTCTATGTAAACAGCACTTCTCTCGAATCTATTCTCATTCATATTTAATCTGAACATAATATTTCATGGATGAGGCTAAGGGCACAGAAATAGTTTATTTTACAGTCATCGTCAGATAGGATGGTGTTTACCTGGAGTTCTACAGAATAAGGGACCAGAGAAAATAAATAAACACAATAAGTCATTTGAATCCCATATATCCCATCAGTCCTCTTACTGTACTATGTAACTCCCATTATGGCCATATGACCTTTGTGTGAAATCAGTCACTTCATCTGAAAGTTAAATGATCCACATAAGCATGGCATTTAAAGCCCAAATATATAATGTATATAAATATGTAGTGCTAATTAAATGGAAAAAAAAACTCTATAATGATATTTACAATCACTGATATGAATACAAATACACCATAATAAATATATTAAAGATGAAACGTGTGAAGTGCCAGTCAGTATTCTACGTTCTTTGACCACATAATCTTATAAATTGTCACCACTGACTCTTAAATTAGGTATTTTACATGGAGTCTGTCAGTTTCATTGCATTAAACGTTAAACAAAAAAAACATAGAAAATGAGGGCAATGTGAGATATACTACATTAGGTTATTTTCTTTTAGACAGATAATATTTCGCTCTCTTCATAGCAGGATTTAACAGATTTATTGGTCTTTCCTGTTTACTTGTGGGTTTAGCGAGACATCATCCGCACAAACTCTGCAGAGAAAAACAACAGTAAAGCATTCACCACATGAAAAGCTTTAAAGAATGTTTTTAAGAAATCAAAATCTTAAAAGTGTAAAGTCCTATCTGACTTTGACAATTTGTTTGACTTTGTTGTTTACACACTACTGAATATGTGTGGTAGGTTTTACAGTAAATTATTCATTTAAAAAAGCTGATAAAAGTACCTGACTTTATTGAGGGTCAGAACTATGGCTGGACATCTTGAAATTACACAATTTTCAGAGATGACCTTATAATTCCAAGGTCTCAAGATGTTTACTGTATTCAGTAACAAGTATCACTTGCAGTAATGATTAAATGCTTAATTTTAACTGATTATAAATGACCTCTAAGGGTGAATTTAACACTGGGGATTTTGCTGTGCAGATTTACCATCTATCATTCTACTCCCACCTCTCTTATAATTTTCCTAACCATGCAACTCTGCACAACATGGAATTCTGTTAAATGAATTCTGTTAAATAATTCTGTTAAATGAATGGTTTAATTATTAAAACACATACTTTTTTTTTTTTTTTGCAAATGCACACTATACATTTTGGCAAGGTCATGAATCAGAACCAGGAAATATATGCTCCCTAATGTCTCATTAACAGGAGAATAATATAGTGAGTAAGAAGGTTGTATTTTTGTGATACATGCTGTTCACAAGCTATTTGATTTTTGCTCTCACCCTCAAAATCGACTAGGCCATCTCCATTCAGGTCCACGTCTCTCAGGATTTCATCAATCTCTCTTTGGTTCAGCTGCTGACCCATCAGTTTCTTCATGGCCTCCCTCAACTCCGCCAGACTGATCTGACCATCACCATTAGAGTCGAACTGAGTCAGAGAGAGAATTAACAAATTATAAGCACCAATATACCAATTTGAAGGTGTGTTTTCTATGCATCAACCTCGTTTTATTGACATGTAGCACACCAATTCACCAACCTCTCTAAAAGCATCTCTCAGTTCCTTGACTCCAATCATATCTGCTGTCTCAGCCAACATTTTAGGCCCCATTAGTTCCACGAAGTCATCAAAGTCTACTCGGCCTCCACCTAAACAACGTCAGCACAGCAGCACAGGATTGTCTACCTTTGAATATTCATGAAACAGTTCATGTGCATGTACATTCTGAGTATGTATACTGTCTGTGTGTGGTAGAGCATAAAAGCATGAAAGGAGATTCCTGTTTATCTCAGGGTACAAGGAAGGCATGCATCAAGACTCTTCCCTGTTCTGGCACCTAGGTGGTAGAACAAACTTCCCCTAGATGTCCAAACAGCCGAGTCACTAGCAGTCTTCAAACAACGTCTAAAGAATTAGCTCTTCTGGAAGTACTTGAATTAGCACTTTAATAAAAAAAGAAATTGTGTTGTCTGTGTGCGTTTCTTAATATACTACCTCCCCAAAAGAGTTTTTCGACTGATGGTATTCTTAGTTTATGACCTAGTGAACCAGTATCAGGATGTATTTATTGATAGAGACTCCAAAGCACTTCTATAAGTCACTCTGGATAAGGGCATCTGCCAAATGCCGTAACTGTAAATGTTCACGGACATTTATTATGCATAACACTATTCATGTCACTTTCCCTTTTTATATCAGGAAAGGCCAGCAGTGCATTAAACAGTATTATCCCACAGCGCTGTTGAATTCTTGAATCTATAACAGCAGCTTTGACAGTAGTTCTGTCTGTGATTTAAGTCACTGGTTTATATTAATGCGTTGGTTTTTATACTTTTTTTATGTAGTAACAACTCATTCACAGGGACTTGTATAGCAGATGATCTAAATAGGCTAAGGCTGATAATAAACAGACAAAAACATACTTTTCTTGTTTAAGGAAGAAATGTATAAGTGTTTATGTGGTGAATCTTTCTGTAACAAGATGATTATGTAATAATTATGGAAGGAGTCTCCAGTACAATAGCACTTTGTAGAAATCATTAATCTGCCACCAGAGGAAGGTCTTCAGGACAGAGAACACACTACTGTTTTATTTATTTATTTATTTATTTATTAACTATTAGAGATAGAATAAAGAGGGGCTGGCGAGGGAATGACTGCATATAGATGCTATAATGCAAGTGATAACATGAACTAACTTGTTTTGTAGACATTCCACAACATTAAATGTAACTCATGTCATTCATTAATCATATAAAAATTGCAATTGTTGGCAAATTGCTGTGGTATAAGAGAGAAAACACATGTGCTGTTTTGAGAAAATAATCCACCCTTGAGTGCCATCACACCACCTCAGTGTTGAGTATTTTCCTATAACCATGTTTTATTCCATATGTAAACCTGATGATCTGTCTCTATGCTACATCATACATGAACTTGTACTTACAGATCTGCTGACTGAGCTCAATCAGCTCCATCTCTGTAGGCATGTAGCCCATTGTCCTCATGCACTCGCCCAGATCTTTATAGCTGATGAAGCCGTCCTTATCCCTGTCAAATTCCTTGAAGGCTTCCTTCAGCTCTGAGAGAAAAAGAGCTTTGCTTAATCAGTTTGAGAATGTTTAAAGGAATTGGTTAAGCAGTGTACAGATGGAGGATACTGAAGATTACAGTTTAGGCTAAAATTGGTTTAGAGAGAGAGTGAAAGCAGAAAGAGGATGGAGAGATGGCTAGAAAAAAGGGCCAAATAGGGAGTTTCTGTCGGGTTGGTTAATGGACGTATAATACTGGTTATTAAGCCTTTATCTGTTATGATCTGAGTTACAGGGGAAAGGTGAAACATAACAAATTATTGTACCTTCAATTTCTTCTGGCCTCAGATCTCTGTCCTGTATTGATAACCAATTACAAGCAAACACACAAACAGTAATTTAAGACAGACAGAACCACACCCACAACTTACAGTAATATACTCATTCATGCCCAATCTGTGAAAAATTAAACTTAAAACTACTTATTTTGGGAAACATAGTGGCTCATTATGCATTATTTTTCTATGACTGAGATGGAGGGGTGCTAGGTTTGGGGATAAAATTGCTGTTTTATCCCATCTTATGTATGTTTCAACAAGATCATAAAAAAATATTTACTTTAATATGCTTGTAAGTATTAATGTAGTGATATGTGTGTGCATTCAAATAAAGCACTGGTGAATTGAAATGAATAGTTTACTCTCTGGTTTTGCTTACAATTCGTTTGTTATCCCTTTAGATTTAGTGTAGGAGCCTCTAAAATAATGACCTCTTGAGAAAAGCTCGGCAGTGACTTCAGATGAGTTCAACGTACCCTTCCATATACAAAAACACTTCCTGCCATTCAGAATACAGAATACGTTGTGGCTAAATGGCTCTTCCAAAAGATCTTTCAAAGGACTTCATTGGGACAGTTGCTGAAGCTCATAAAATTGGAAAATGTTGAAAAGGATTTCTTGGCTATTATGCTCAGGCAAACCTGGATATCAACACCAACCCCCCAGCATCCCATCTGTGAAGCATGAGGTAAGATGTACAGGGCTATTTTGGGAATAGTATAGGCACAGTATGTAAAAGGTCCATAGTATAATAAATATACTACTCACAATAAGTTAGGGATATTGTTATTTACATGAGTGCTTTTCCTATTTGCTCTGAATTTTAATGA
>CM075005.1:8106497-8122348 GCA_037576675.1 Pangasius sanitwongsei
AAGTGAAACAAACACCGTATGTATGACATCCACTGAGTCTCTCACAATATCCCTAACTTATTGTGAGTAGTATATATTAACCAGTGTCAAAGTTTAAAAGTATGGTGTTAGCTCCCACTGGATAAAAAAATCTATAATCCCCTTTCATTAATTTGTTTAATCATTGTTTAATGTTTTTGTCTGTTTTCAACATTATATATATACCATACTAATCATAATGATTGGAGCGAAATTACTGGCTAGTTCAGGTATTTCATGAGATCACAAACTGAGCTCATATATAACATTTCCCAAACAGTAACTACCATCCATAAAGAATTTAAAACTGAAAGATTTAACCATGGGTACCAGGTGTCTGCCTGGAGAAAATCAGGTTTCTGATATAACCAATTATCTAATGTATATGGCACTATATAATGTTCTGTGTTTTGTTTGTTAAATAAGACTCTAAGTCTAAGTCTAATCTTTAATACATAAATTGTTTCTTTGTTCATCTTTTGTTAATATTCTACTTGTCTTTTTTTTAATTGTTCCAAATCTAATTCACTGTCTTACTTGTCCAAGAAATCCAACTGTAATACTTTATTTATTATTGTGTCTGTTATTATTTATTATCAGATCAAATTTTCTTTCAGAAATCAAATAATCCAAAAAGAGCACAGACTTTTTTTTTTCTCTCACAGCTGTAGGTAAGCTGTAATATGATGGACTGAGACCCTGTTTTGGCAGTGACTGAGTGTAACCTCCTGGCTGAACCTCTGCGTATTTAGGATTATTACTATTGTGAATTGGCAAGGTTGCAGCTGGCAGATTACAACCAGACAACTAATGGGGCTCTAGTGAAGCCTAACATGTTCAAATACAAGCCAGCATGCTTACGTAATGCACAGAAACATGAACATTTGAAAGAACATACACTTCTTAATGCAATTTTAATGAAAGTTAACACTAAAAAACACAAAGAGGTAGTCGGTAATAGAGAGAGAGAGAGAGAGTGTGTGTGTGTGTGTGTGAGAGAGAGAGAGAGAGAGAGTGAGAGATAGCAGTATAATATCTGCTGTAATTTTAGGAGAATGAGTGGGTGTAGTGCACTAGCCACACTAAAAAGGACAGTGGGATTCTCATGCAGTTGTGTATATTGATCTAATATTAAATATTAAAGCACTGATCCTTTGTTTCTGCTAAATGTTTAATTTAGTAAGTGCACAGACAGTCTGGGAACAGCTGGCATTACATAAGTCACTGTCATTTTATCATATATGTGGTGGCATGGGGAAAACAAGGCAGAATTCTGTCAAGCTGCCAAAACCAAATTCTGGCCAAAATTGTGCTCTCTGTTTATAACATACTTATCACATACTCTGACACATAGGTAGAGTGATATGATAGTATAAAATTGTAAAGCAAGCAAAGATTGAAATAAACACCTAATAGTAGTGTAATATACTGCAAATATATCCAAAGTATAATTGTCATGATCAGGAGATGAAAAGGATCCTAATAATAATCCTGATAATCAAGTTAACCACATGATTACTGCAGATTTTTCAAATTTAACAATATGTGCTCCAGCCACAGTGATTGGCTACCAGTCTATAAAATAGTACTTGATACAGCACAACAAAGTTTTTGTATGATGAACTAAAACCAGTGTAATATTTTGTACAAAAATGTGAGGTGGAACCTAATACTGCTCCGTGCTCGAGCCAATATTTTGCAAAAAAAATATATATATATTAATTCAAGGTCAATTCAAATTCACTCTTAACTCTTAACATTGCTCACATAAATTAACTCTGAATTCTCTGCATTGCCAGCTTTGGATGTGGAGATTAGAAGAATGATAAGAAACTCACATTAATCAGTTGTGTGTAGATTGTGTCCATATTGTTTTTGTCACCCTTATCAGGCAATTGATATTTATGAGGGAAACATGGAGAGCGACTCTTTTTTGTAAATGAAACTATTTTTATAGCAAAACTTCAGCATAATAAAGCTGAGCTGTCTGAAGCAAAACTCAAACATTTTAAATGCATTTTCATTTTAGCACTTGATTATGTGTATAAAGTCAGTGGAAACTAGTCATATTTTATGCAGTGTGAGAATAATGCTGAACTTGGGACAAGAAGGAAAACTTGTACTCTGAATTACCATGATCATAATTGCAGGATTAAAACAAAGGTCTTTATAGTCAGAGCTGGGGAAAATTAAGACACATAAAAACAAACTCACATAAAAAGGTGCTTGTCAGTAGACAAGTCTCCAATCTCAGGGTTCACATGATGTTGGGCTGAAGGGGAGGGAAACTCTGGAATGTGGTGGTTATGAAGGGATGACTAGAGATTAAGAAGGAGAAACAAATTGATGAACAGGTATATGGTCAGGGATGTCAACATATATTAGCATTTAGGGGATAAATAACTGTGTGAATGTGTGGGTCAGGAGTATGATATGCAAATACATCATCCCAGTCATGCCAGATACTTTATAGTAGTGGCTTTCAGCCCCAATCTGAATTGTCCTGCAATAAGATTTTAATCATATGTAATTATACTTGTAGCCAAATGAGTCTCTGGATAGCCAAATTGAAATCCTGAACCGAACTTTAACATGCAAAACACTTGGGTAAGAACTTCCTGTGTCCTTTTCAATTTTGGCAGTCATGATGTTGGAAGGTGGCGGAAATGTATGAAAGTCTGTGAGCATGTCTGTGTGTGTGTGTGTATGTGTGTGTGTGTGTGTGTGTACATACAAGCTGGGCCTGAGCAAAGCCCTGTCGGAGAAAGATGCAGGCAGGACCTACGATGTTGTGCAGCATGGTACAGTTCTGGACAAGAGCACATAGGGGCTCGTCAAACTCTCGCTCACTTCCTGAGTCCTCATCCTCATCAGTTTTGCCCCTTGTACCCTGCAGGACTCCGAGCATTGCCGCTGTGCCAGGGTCCAGGGGCACAACACCCTTTAGCAGGAACCACACAGTCAGCACTAAGCCAGGTGCCATCTATCCAGCAATCAAACATCCAAGCTCAAAGCTTTATTATCCCCACAATGGTAATAAAGAGTTTAATGAGATCAGCCAGCCATGCAGCTTAAAGGTGTAGTGCACAGTTTTCAAATTCAAACAACTGACTATATTATGCATTCTAAAAGGCATTCATATAGGTTGCATGGTGTTAAGATTAGACTTAAAATTCTACCACTAGAACACATGAAATGTTAAAGCTTTTTTCTCTTCTTCAATTTGGTCAGATATTTTTTTTAAAAAATGGACATGTCTTACCTTTATCATACCTTTATCTCTTTTGGATGGTTTGGCTCCCATTCCCCGTTGTTTGGTCTACTTCCCCCTGCCTTCACTTGTTTTCTCACTCTCTCGACCCTTCCTTTGCTCCCCCCTTTGTTCCCCTTCACTCACTCTTACTTCCTGTGATCGGATATTAGGTAAACTTTAGGTCTTTGCAGTTATATACATCAGATGATGAGTACAGCTATCCAGTTATCTAACCTGTTCTTATCTCTTTACCTTTGTCTTGGATTTGTTGTCCATTTTTTCCTATCACTTCTCATCCTTTCACCATATAGCTTTCTGCCTTACTTTGTCCCTTTTGGCTATTTTTCTTTCCAAAAATCATACCTTCTACTATATAGGACTACAAGCTACTGATTCAACATCAGCATGGAGGTGATGAAGGAAGAGAGAAAGAGAGATAGAGAGGGAAATGGGAGGGAGGGATGGAGGAAGGTGGGGGATGAGGAACTTAGGGGGCACTGGAGGTTTTTAATCTGGAACATTTGAGATTACACAGCAAGTGAAATCACATTGGTGCTGATGACAGGAGCTGAGTGCTGATGAAGTAAACAGGCAGAGAGAGAGAGAGAGAGAGAGAGAGAGAGAGAGAGAAGCTGGACATGCACCAGCAGGACTGCAAAGGACCAAACAACAGAGATAGAGACAAATTCCACTGACAGAAAATGAAGATAAGGGACCTAGATGAGAGAAAGAGCAACAGATGAAGTACATGAAGTGCAAGATAAGGCAAGCTATGTTCTGGTCTTGGAAAACATCAAGGAAGAGGTTAGGAAATTCAGTGGAAGGTTTGTGGCTGAAAGAAATGAAAGGCAAAAAGAATGAGAACTGCAGGAAGATTTGAATAGACAGCCAAGAGTTAGTACAACCACTCGCTAGTACTTTGTCTAGTACATTTCATGCTTTGTGTTTGATCCAGAAGTGTTCTGTCACCATCTTACGCTACAAGACATAAACAGTGCTCCAAAATATAACACTTGTCATTATGTTTAGCCTGACCACTGTTTAAAAAGTGCTGAAAGGAATATATCTAAAAGATGGTGGCATTTGCCCTACTTCCACCCATATGAAGCAGGAAGATGAGTTCCCTTGTCCAGATAAAATATTAGTACATTATAGAGCCACAGCTTCCAATAATACAATTTGAACCCCTCAGATTTTGCAAAGAGCATTGAGCATTGTTGCATTCTATCCATACAAGAACTACATAGACGGATTACCTGCAAAAATGATTTATTTTTAAAATTGGCAGACATTTTAAAAAAAAACTAGACTATACATTTCAAAATTATAAAAATCGGTTCATCCACATTTCTGAACTGTAGAAAATCACATACTATTACAAAATGTGTTGTACTTAAATTGTACTTAATTGTACTTATATTGATGTTAGAAAGACTCCACTTTGCAATATTTTTTCTTCAAAGTCTTATGAGTGCTAAATATAGGCTACATATTAGAAAAAAAACAATATGTAAAATCAATTCAAAATAAACTACTCAATGTGTGTGTGGGTGTGTGGGTGTTTAGTCTGAAGCAGTGACAAAGATGTATTGAGACTCTTTTACACTGTATATCTCTAAACCATTAGAAGAATGTAAGTGGACAGGGGTGTTCCAAATATTTCAAGGCTGTGTGTAAATATGCTCTCTTCTGTAATCTCTCGTTTATTCCAGGCCCCATGAAGGTTGCATCTAACTAAGGAACCTCGGTAGTCAGTTCTACTATTTCCTTCTATTCTGTGACACATCTGCTAGCTTCTATTTAAAACAGGCCACCAGAAAATCTTAAATGTAAGGTAATTTTTAGATCATACATACACACAATTTTAGATGCTAACTAACGACAAATGCTCACACACTATCTTAATCCCATATTTAGATGGGGAGTAAAATTTCCCACGGAACAAACACTTATGGAACACAACTGATTTGTTTTAGTGGAGTGCACATTTTACTTTGGCATGAATATAATATGAATGACTAGAGGGCTCCTGTCATTGTGTATGCTGTAATAAGTGATACACATTCACTGTAGTGCACTTATTTCACCACCAGCTGGCAGATTAAGACCAACCACATTTACACCACATAAGGTAGTGTTAAAAACTAAAGCTCAGCTGTAGATGTAACACTCTCATTCTCACTGCAAACTCCTAACACACTTCTTACATCAGACATCAGTGCCATATTTCTGGAACACTACAACATAAATTCATGTTTTTCATGTATGCAATTTTTATGCAGAAAAACCACACAATCATTTATTTCATGAATTTTTTCTTGACAACACCTGCCAGACAATGCTAAAGAGCTTCCAAGTGGGAATACTGAACATTATAAACAGGACTACTGAACATTCCAACCAGGACTACTGAGCAATTAAACAGGACTACTGAACATTCCAACCAGGACTACTAAACATTTCAAAAAGGACCACTAGACATTCCAAATGGGACTACTGAACATTCCAAACAGGATTATTGGATATTACAAACAGGACTATTGGATACCCAAGATGGGATACTAGATAGTTCAAATGGGACAATTGGACATTCCAAACAGGATACTGGACAATATGACTAATAGATTATTTGTAAATCACCTACAATACACACCCACACCCACAATGTATCAGACTGTATGTAAATTAGTAATCTTCTATTTCTAATAATCAGTATCTATTCAACATTTCTATACATTTTTCTGTAATTGATGTATGAAGCACTTGCTGTCACACAGTGACAGATTTGTTCTCAGTTGAGCAACTGCAGTGTGAAAAAGAATGTGATATACCTTTATTTGAGGAGCGTGCTCATGTTTTTGAAGGTAGTGTCTGTTTAAAATATCAGGTAGTCTTATTTTGTTCACAATATTGTAAGTTTTGCAAAATGTTTTCATAGTTTTTAGAAATGTTAGTACATTTGAGAGCTGAAATGTGTGTAAGCAAATGAGAGAAACTGTAAATGGTGTAAATAATGATTTATTCTGCCAAACTGATTAGGGTTACAAGCAAAAATCTGCTCAGTGAATGAGGGCTATGCTAGACAATTCTGGCTCCCATCCTACAAACAACAAGATTTAGTTCATCTCATTTTGTTACTAATGCCTTGTGTAAATCTCTCTCTCTCTCTCTCTCTCTCTCTCTGTGTGTGTGTGTGTGGTTATTATCTGGGATTTGGGTCATAGTCCATACACAGGTGGTTTGCCAGTGGATTACAGCGAAGACCAAATGGCTGAAGGGTGAGTGGGAGAGAAAAAGAGTGAAAAAGGGAGGAGCAATACTCAGTGGGAGAAATCGATGAGTTGATTGGGTGTCAGTTAGAAACTGACCAGTGCTCTAAAGTCACAACCTCTTTTAAGTCTTAGTAAAACGTTTAAACTGTTGGCTTGTAACTGCTGATTGGAATGCATTGCATTTTTTTTTTACATTGCATATACTGTATTACATCATGCCATTATGCAATAATAGATATTATGGAGAGATACAGCCAGGGAGTGAAATTGCAGATACAACATGATAGCCAGCCTTCTAATCTTTCTTATCAGTTGGTTACATGTGTAAAGTCCAGTAAGTGTGGTGACTCGTGCTGTAATCCTGACCCATCATTAAAGTTTACTTGCCTTTAAGGGCAACAAAATCCATCCATGCATCCATCCATTTTCTGTACCGCTTAGCCTACACAGGGTCACGGGGAGCCTGGAGCCTATCTCAGGGGATTCGAGCAGGGGGACACCCTCGATGGGGTGCCAACCCATCGCAGTGCATAATCGCACACACACTCACACACCCATTCACACACTACGGACAATTTAGAGGTGCCAATCGGGCAACAAATCATCTGTGCACTTAAATCTTTCATAGACAAACCAAAATGAACACATCTTTCTTATTTCCAGTGTAGGTGGAGAGGATTGATTAAGGCATAAAACAGTTGCTGGTTCTGGGCACACACATAAGATTGCTTGCCAGAAATTTAATCTTAGAGGTAAGCAGCCTGTACATTATTTTAGATTGTAGTAAATATATTGATGTCAGTTCCTCAGATCAAAGCTTTGTGCATGATGCAATTCAGCAATTCAGGGCTGAAGCCTATTCCAGAAACACAGGGCACAAAGCTGGAGTACACCATGGAAGGTATGCTGTCTATTGCAGGGCATCTCACACACATACACACACACACACACACACAGAGCGCTATGGGCAATTTAGAATAGCCAGTCCACATACTGTCCTTTACTCATTTATTCTTTCATCTTTAGTAACCTTTTTATCCTGTTCAGGGTTACAATGAAGCCTATCCCAGTGAATACTGGGCATGAGGTGGGAATACACCCTGGATGGGATGTCAGTCCATAGCAGGGCACTATGCACACCCACACCCATACTTGGTGGCAATTTAGAATCGTCAATCCACCTATCAGCATGTTTTTGGGAGGTGGGAGGAAACCGAAGAAAACCACGCAGACATGAGGAGAACATGGGAAACTCCGCAGTGACAGTAACAGAGCTCAGGATTGGCAGCACTGCTAAGTGTCTTTTATGCTAAAATGAATTGAGTGAATTACACAAATTAGTTGTTTTATTTTTAGAAGTTCTATCTCAGCTATTTCAGTGGGAGTCATTACTCTCTACAGGTACTGGGAAGCCATTCACAGCTGAAAGGTAATGATTACAGCAAGTATTCCAGGCTGGCAGCACATACAGAGCAAGCATAAGAAAGCTGCACACTGGGTATGAAGGCAGATACAACAAATGCTCTGTCCATATGCTCAGCCTGGCATTAGGACTTCTCTCCATCATTTTCCATGACATAATTCACCCAAGAAGGGAAGCTCCAACCTCATTGTTCATGTTCACAAGCACACAGACCTTACCAGTGGAGCAGCAAATACACAATCCCTCTCTATTTCAGCCTTTTTCTCTGCACTGAGTCAATAAATAACATTCATTTCACCATTGTGACCTGAGAGCAAATGCCCTTTAAGCTTTTACAGTTTCTCACCATAAGCTAATAAAGATAATCTAGCTACAATTTCTAGGAGACAGTATAAGATGGATTCACCACAACACTGAGGTGGCATTGAGGCATAAGAACAAATACATAATGAATAGTATTTTTCAGTATAATTTTTGTGTTGGCATCATTACATTTCATCAGGATTAAAACACAACAGGCCATGCTACCATAGGAATATAATAAACATGGTGGTGTGATGTCATTTCCACCCCAAAATTAATTCTTTTTCAATAACAGCATGCCCCGCTATGTTTTAATTCTTTTTATACCACAGCAATTTGTCAACAATTACGTCCTTTAATTTATTAGCTAACTTCACATATATGTTATATTTGCATTTAATGTTGTGGGATGTCTGTGAGACAAGTTAGTTCACACATCACTTAGTTAATAGCAACTATAAACAGTCATTCCCTCACCAGCCTCTTTGCCTCTCTTTTTTCTCTTTCTTGAAGTTAATAAGACAAAAAAACTCACAGTCTATCATGTAACTGAGAAGGCTGAAAAGTAAAGTCCTCTCATGGAGCACTGATACTAGAGACTCCTTCCCTAAATATTAAATAAACGTCTTCATAAAAAAAGAAAGCTTCATAATATCAACAATTAAGTTTTTCTTTGTTTAACAGCAAAACATTAGCTGTGTTGTAAAAAATTAGTCCGCACCAAACAAATTCGAGAATTCAGCAGAGATGTGGTATAATATTAATAATATTATTGCACAGTTATGTCATTTTGATCCAAACAGGCTACACGCCACTCAGTTAAACACAGACGCTGTTTCCAGTGAGACATCCCTGCAGAAAACAAGCCAGCTAAACCTAGGACATCTGAGACTTTTAAATGGTATACTGCATACCATATTCTGAAGATGTTTCTGATTTGCTTAAGCCAGTTCTCTATTCATGCTGCTACAGGTCACCATGAGGTCAGAAAAGGACAGATGACAACCAAGGCAAAAGTTACAGAAATGATATAGCCATTTAATACCATTGGGTCATGTGCTGTCCATGCAAAACGCTGAGTTTTTGCAGCCTTTACTCTCAGACTACGAGAAGAAAAATCTGGGATTAAACCGGGTGAAAATGACCAAAAACACCCAACATCACCAAGGATCACAAGGACAAAATGCAACTTAAATGTCAGAGGAAGGCTACTAAAGTATCTCCTGAACAAAAATTGTCTTAGAGAATGCCATGACCCTGCTGTTTCTTTCATACCTGTCCAAAAACAGACGCCACCATAGGTCTGAGTTTCCTGCGCTCGTTCTCGTCATTACATACGTCTTCTTCTGCCTCGGTGGGTGACCTCAAGCTGAGGGTCTTCATTTTGGATGAGTGTTTGAAGCTCCCACCTGGGGAGGTGCTCCATCTCCTCAGCTTCTCGATCTTGTTTTTAATCGATCCCTGCATGGAGACAAACCAGGGAAGCAAAATCATCTGGAAATAATGGTCCTAATATTCAAAATTATTACGTAAAGTAAGAAATTAATGGATCCAGAATGAAAAACATTTAATCTCATGCCGCAATACTCAACTAAAACTTACACGGTGATATGACCAGTACAAATTGGGGAAACTGGGGAAACCTTGTAAAATTATATGATTTAAAAATAAAAATGACAAAGGAATTAGTAGGAATGCAGCTGTCAACAACATGGATTTCCCAGTTTGTAATAAAGTTAAATAAAGTGTAAAAATGCCCAGGAACTTGCAAAAGTGTTTGATCTTTTTATTTAAGAGCACTGACTAATGAATGAACCACCTGTATTACGTATTACTCACATATTACATAGCAATTTAAGGCCATAAACATAATCTCAGTTTTAGCATTTCAGATGCCTTAAAACATTAAAAAAATCTTTCTTAAAAAGCTTCAGATAATAAATGTTCATTATAGTTATTCATTTGAGACTAAATTTAATTGAACAGTTTGAGGGCAACAAATTTCCTTTTCCTCAAACCTTTGTTGTGCATTTTAATCAAGTGGTGAAGTAACTTTACTATTATTTAATAATCACAGAGTGGAAATTTAAAAGTATGCTCTAAAGGACAGCTACAAGTACAAGTAATATAAACATGAAGAAAAGACAAAACGCTCACCTTTTTTACAATCTTATCCTGTGGGACATCAATTGGATCCATGCTTCCTGCTTCCACTGAGATTATTACTTGCATTAGCATTAATATCCAACCCTCAATCCAGCTGTCTTTCCGTCCCTGTTTCTCGTTGTCCCTTTTTTCCACATTCTGCTTCAGAAAGCAGCTTTGGAAAGCATCTCTGTCTCTTAATCACTTACCCCTCCTCTTTCTCTCTTCATCTCTTTTCACATTTCCAGCATACACAGTTTGCGCTTGGTGGTGGAATCACCAAATAATCAAATGATTTCCCTGGAGTAATAATGTAACATTTCCACAATTGTCAAAATACCAAAACCTAAACATGGCACCTTGTGCTACTTCATTCCCATCAAACACCAATTTTGTTGTACTACCTCTCCAACTTATAGTGGCCAGACCATTCCCATGACATGTAATATCCACAGCATCCACACTGATCAAATGAGTGTCTAGAGTTAATCTCTGAGCATTTCCTGTCCTATATACCCTACAAATGATTTAATTCATCTTGTTTATCTTCCTCCTCACCTCCACCTCCATTAATTCTTAAAGTTCAATAGTATGGCCTCACTACATTTTCACTAAATAGTGCTATACTTGCTTTTGTCCCAAACCCTGAGACCTAATTGTTAGATTGTAGACTTTTCTCCCTTTTATATATTTGAAAAAGAAATGTAGGTAGGCACAATACTTAGGAAAAAGTAGGTGGATTTTATTGAAGTTTCATGCATACAGATAACCAACTGTATGTAAACTCCCATTGTAAAAACACGCCTGTCAACCACCCATGCCTGGATGCCTAAGGTCACATAGAGTGTACAGGAGATAACATACCTAGTAACCTATGGCAACAGAATTTCTCTGTTCAGGCAGTACCTGCACTGATCAAAACACATTCACTTACAGAGACCCTTCAGGGTATACACTCAATTAAAAAAAAACAAAAAACTAAAATCCAATATCCTATGCCTGATTTACTTTAACATGTACTACATATAATGTGCACTGACCTTCCAGTGAAGGCTTGAAGTTAGGTAGTGTAGCTAAAGTCCAGAACATTTCTGTTAAGGTCCAGCTTGCAATAATGTCTCATAAGATAAAGCTGACTGTGATTTGAATCCAAGGAACAACTCTAATTATATGTAGGGAAGGTGAATCTGTGTAAGGCTATATGTCAGAATGACAAGTGTGTAAATATCCCTGGCATGACATGGTGGCTTAATGGTTAACACATCTGACTCACACCTCTAGGGTTGGGGGTTCAAATCCCACCTCTACCCTGTGTGTGTGGAGCTTGCATGAGTTTGTTTCGGGGGTTTACTAAGGTTTCCTCCCCCAGTAGAAAAACATGTGTTGTAGACTTTGTCTGTAGTGTGTGAATGGGTGTGATTGTGCCCTGTGTAGACTGGCACCCTGCCCAGTGTTTCCTGTGTTGTGCCCTAGGATAGGCTCCAGGCTACCCCATGACCTTGTGCAAGACAAGCAGTATGCAAAATGGATGGATGGAAATCTGAGAAGTAACTTTGTCACTGGGCAGTTAATCACTTTCACTTTATTCAAATGCCAGTAAATTAATTAAGTAAATTAACACATCTTTTTTAATAGCTTCATAGTTAAAAAAAAAAATCTGAATATGTTTGTGCTTTATTTCAGTTGACTGAGTTAAGTGTGCTCTGTTTTGAGTGCAGCTGGTTTGAGTGTTTTCTGTGGTAGTAGGTGCTTTAAGGTTGTCTGGTTGTCCTATTTAAACAGTTTCTGTTTGAGTTAATCTTTTTTTTTCTGTTGTTCTGTTTGAGAGCAGTCCAAAAGCAGAAATGTACTGGAACTCTTAAAATTCACAAAACATACAACTCTCCTTATCTGATTCAGTCTAATTCCATGCTAATTATCACTACTTCTCAACCACTGCAGCATAAAATATAACAAACACAAAAGGAAGAATTCTCTTTTAAATAAGGAGCACAGACATTTGAGGATTGTGAGTAAAGCTAAGGCTTAATTTTTTCTTCTCTGGATGTCTACCAACATCCTGCTAATGAACACTAGGGAATCCAATTAATTTAGGTGTGCAGATGTTTAAGTATATTCTTATTCTAATCTTACTTTTAGTTTTAGCGCAAATAATTACTAAGTTTTTTTTTAAGAGTATAAAGTTCATATGACTGACTGCTGCATCTGATTAGAAAGAAGAACATTGTCAAAAGGGTTATATTTTATAATAACACAATGCTTATACTGTAACTTCTTTGACATAAGCTGTGTTTAATGAAAAGACAATGCTACTACTCTTCTAGAGGAATATATTGAAAGCTCCTGATCTAGACATTGGAGTCTCTCATCACTCTACAGTTTAACTTGACTCTCTAAAATAACTCTCTTAAAGCTGAAGAGGCTGACATAGCTCTTTGAGATTTGGTAGCTGTGAGGCTGAGTGTACTGTTTGGGGGTTGAGAGAAGTGAAGAACTCTTCCTTCTTCCATTGCTCAAGACTAGAGGTGTGAGTCTCTCCACCAGCCCTTTAAAAAAGCACTCTAAGACTTCTTAATCCTCAGACAGATGTGCTGGCAGATGTGTAGGCAGAAGAAGGCATAAATACTGTTAAGAACGGCAAAGACAATTGACTCAGGCAATCCCACCATTACCACTGCTGTTTTCTCTGAGGAATAATGAGCCACCACCTTAAACAGACAGAAAATGTGGCTTGGTGAGCAACAGAAAGCAAAAGTTGTAGTGACTGAAACAACAACTTTAACAAGGTCATATGACAGTTTGTCTGTACTCAGGACAGCTGATAATGTAGCACTGCAAGAATATGGCATGACCTAGGCACACCCGCTTTAGTTATCCATTATGATTGCTTAATGCTTTCCCACATCTTCCTGGAAGGAATAAGAAGAAGAAGTGGGATTAATTTATGCGAATGATGACTATGAATGCCATCACATTCTGTGCCACAACCTACAACCCCACTGCTGTGGGCATGTGCATGAGTCACAGGCGGGATATAAGTGCATTAACGCAGCATGTTGTTTAATAGGACAAATCCAATAATCATCGTCAATATTCCAGGTGAGGGTCAGAGAATAGGCAGACAGTATCAAACAGGGATAATCCATGGTCAAAATCAACACACGAGAAATAGTCAAAAACTAGAACATAGCAGATAAATTGATAAACCAAGGGCTGAACTCAGAAGAGGTGCACACATTAAGTAACAGACCAATGACAATGCAATGTAAACAAAAGCACATGATGTGAACTCACAACAAAACATGAGAGCAGGGCTCGTCACACTCGGAACATATGATTGGTTTAAAATAGATGAGATATTGTTTCACAAAATAAAATTTGAATTCTGTAAAATGTAGACCAGCAAATGAGTGGTGAATACAATGTCATCACAGTCTCCAAAGTCAAACCCCCGACTACACATTAGATACGGATGCTAAGTTATCTGAACACATCTTGAAGTCTATGCCTTTGTGTCATTTTGTACTTGTCATATCCATGTAGGCAACCTTATCTTCAGCAGCACAGCAGGAAAGAAGTTACAAAACGTGTGTGCGATTAGTAGGTATGGCCACACTTGTGCCTTTTTACAGGATATTACATAAAGCCTTTTTTTTGTACCTTTTTTAGTTCTCTATGCACAGAGGCCATAAATGTGAACAGTGTCACTATTCTATATTGGAACACAACTCTATATTGGAAGATATTATGAAGGATTGTACATAATGCAAAATATATTATTTTAGGATCTAACTGAACCATCCATTTATTGCCATAAATGGAAAACTCATAAACTGGGAACTGTAGCAAGCATATCATTTATTGACTGAGCTACTCACACTGAAGTATATCTACATTTACAGTACATAATAATCCTGTTAAAGTCTAGCATACGATCATAATAAAAGAGTTTTCGAAAGAAATCTTACAAAGTAAGATGATCTTTGAATGGAGCTTCACTTTTGAATAGCAGTCTTAAAGCCATTTGTGCAAATGCATAAATCTGTGAGCTATATTGGAAGACATCACATGTATCACCATGTATAGAGTATTCTTATCATGGCCCCAACTCTCTTTCAAAACAAGCATATTATGTGGTTTATGTGGTGAGGATGGGAAAAAAAATTACTCCCTGTGACATTCTGTAAGGTCATTATCCAATAACCATTCTCTATAATTGACAGTTTATGAGTCCACTCTCTGTTAAGTTCAACTATTCCAATGTTGATTTATTCACAATATCGTTGTGACAGTTGAGGACACTGTGGTGTAATTTTGTGAACACAAACATTTTGACAACTAGTTAGTTATCCACAGATGACAGAAATGTTGCAATCCCTGTGTTTCCCATTATTTTGTATATCTTGTATCTGATTACTGTGATTGCGACATCATATAGACACTCCCATAACCATAATTAATTGCTTTGTAGAACAGTGCCACACCCTGCACAGCAACATCTATATATGGACAGTAGGCTCTTTTACAGCATATGGTATCTCAGAAAGTCACACATTCCTGGAGGAAGTTCAGAGCCAGTGATCTGTGAAGGTATGAAAAATTGCAATTGAGGATTCAACTGTACGTTGCATTTTTTTAAATTATTAACATAATTCATAGTGTATTGTCTATGTCATAATTTCTTTAAAGTATCTAGGATATCTTTGACTGTAGATTGGCAGACTGAATAATAATTTATGTTACTAACTGTAACTGTAGCTACAAATATCTTTAGTGAATGGAAGAAATAGCATTTAAAAATCAGGCACCAAGGAAAGGAAAAGAAAAAAAATATATACAGTATATTTTCATTATTAGCCTGCTGTATTAGTAAAAATTCTTATTTCCAAGTTTTAGTAATTAATGAATGAGAGAAAGATTTTTCTCTGATATACAAATGCATGCAAAATATGGCATGGAGTCCATTATGGCATGGACAGTTTCAAATTAAAACATGCTGGTAAATATGTTGGTAAATATGTTGGTAAATATGATGAAATCCGATGCAAAGTTTATGGCAAAATTTGTAAAATACAGACCACTGGAAAGTTTTTTATTAATCAAACTGACAAGAGAATATACATTAACATTAACATTATAGACACTTACGTTAGTGGCTAGATGAAAGAAAAGGCTTTCTTCAGGCTCACCTTCCAAATAGTTTGTTGGCATGAAGGTGGTGTCTAATTGTATATTTGGAGACCATAACCCCAAAATGCTGACAACTTCTGCTAATTTTTTTATTGGTGATCACAGAAATTTTTGCTTCTCTAACCATACTCCTGACTGTGGAGGTAAAATACACACACACACACACACACACATATATATATATATATATATATATATATATACAGTCAGGTCCATAAATATTGGGACATCGACACAATTCTAACAT
>CM075005.1:8125114-8142614 GCA_037576675.1 Pangasius sanitwongsei
CCTTATTATCAATGCAAAATGGTCACTAACTAAAGAGGATTTATGCTGATATTGCCCAAAAACCCTATTTTGTTCAGACGTTTCCAAACTTTTGGAGGGCAGTGTATTTTTGTTTTATTTTATTTTATTTCATTTGTTTTGATCTTATTTGATCTTATATATATTTTAATATTGCTGTTAGATTTTGTACTTCCTCATCCATTTTATTATTTTATTATTATCTTTTTTGTTTTCTTTATTGACTTATTGGCTGTCTTTACCACTTCTTTTTTATGATCACTGACCAAGATTACACTCGCCGTGAACTACTTTTCCATTCACTGAACTAATTTGTGTGTTTGCATGTGTGTGTGTGTAGATGTGAACACCCCAACCTGCAGTGACTGCGCAAGTGGTACTTGTTCAAACCCTCTGCTGCCCTCCATTTTAAAAGAGAGGAAACTCACATCAGGATACATGGGCCTGTTTTCTGCCAGCAAACCTCAAGGTGTGAACATATGCAGTTTGTAATATTTAGAGCCCTCTGCTGCCTGTGAAGTGAATTGCAATTACAATTACAACACCTCTAAGTTTCCCTTTGCTCCCACATGACCCCAATACTTCTTTTAAAACAACATATATTATGGGTTACTTGTTTAAGAGGAAAAAAAAGCAGAGCTAATTTCTGGGCCAGAAGAAGGCCGAAACAGTGAAACGATACAAATCCATTGAACTAATCACATTTTTTTTTAGATGACTTTGATATGTGTTAAAGGTCTAGAGACATATAAAAAGTGACAAGGCCTACAAATATAAATACATATGATCATTAGAATGACAAACCAACCCTGCTCTGTTTACACCCGTGAGGCTGTTGTTATTTGTAAACCCTTTTTTTGTGTTTGTTTTAGGTAAATGCAGTCATGGCGGAAATGCTGATCTTAGCAGTACCCAAAATCCTCGTGGTGGGATCAGCAAAGATGAGCGTCGTGCCCATAACGCAGTCCTACACGACACCGCAGTCGCACTGGCAACAGATGCTACGCTTGAGCTCCTGGAGGATATTCGTGGAGCCGTTGGCAATAAAAATTATCTGCGGTAGGAGACAGGATTGAGAGCTAGAGGATGTAATCAACATGTATAACTTGTCATTTTTAACATGTTCTCCCTCTCTTTTTCTCTCTCCCCCATTTCTGTCTCAGGATGATGGGCATTGCTCGTACTTCCGTCTTATGCTTTGTAATTGACACAACAGGCAGCATGGCTGATGACATCGCTGAAGCTAAGAGAGTTGCATACAAAATCATTGACAGTAAGAAGGGGACACAGGATGAACCTTCAGAATACATATTGGTCCCATTTAATGATCCGAGTAAGTGAATATCCAATTCCTCTTTTCCACATTTGCATATACTTCCTGTCTCAAAGGCATCACTATGACTACCATTATCCTAGCACAGGGCTTCTCAACTCCAGTACTAGAGCTCAGTTTTCTTTACTCACAGCACACATGATCCAACTTATTCATTCATTCATTCATCTTTAGTAACACAGACATGGTGGATCCAGAGCCTATCCTGGGAGCACTGAATGTGAGGCAGGATTACACCAGACCATCGCACCATACACATATACTGTATTTACACAAGGGACAATTTAGCCTGTCCATTTCCCACCACCTTTTTGAGAGGGAGAAGGAAACCCGACACAGACACAGGAAAAACATGCAAAACTGTGCACAGTACCAGATAACCTATCAAGCTCTGGAATGGACTGGGGACTGCACCCTGAACTTACTTATGGTCTTCATAATTATATTACATTAGCTCATTTGGCTGATGTTATTAATCCAAAGCACCTTACAGTTGAGAATCTAAGAATGTTGCACCAGGACCCAACTACACTACCTTATTAGTGGTGGGAATTGAACTTATAACCTTCCAAACAGTAGCCCAGAGCCTTAGCTGCTCAGCCACCTGTCCAGTTAGCTCACAGGCTGGGTCAGGTGTTTTGAGAGTAGGGAACACTCAAACCTGTGCATAGCAGTGATTATAACAATTGTGGCATAGACGTACAGTTTTTAACTGTGCATGCTTTGTTTCTCTTTGTGTTCTTTTTTAGGCTTTGGACCACTTATAAGGACAACAAACCCAGACACGATGAAGACTGAGATTTCTAAACTCGGTGCGAATGGTGGTGGCGATGAACCAGAAATGTGTTTGTCAGGACTGCAGGTATAACCTCCCTACAGGCATTTACTGAGATACTGAGAATCCTCCTTAGACTGAATCACAACTGAGTTTACATAGCTTTGAAATGATGCATTTGTGTTTCTCTCAGCTGGCTCTGACTGGAGCTCCTGCCTCCTCTCACATTTATGTTTTTACTGACGCCACTGCAAAAGACATGCACTTGGAAAGAACCATCATTGCCCTCATCCGCAGCACCAAGTCCACAGTAAACACTTCAGTCTTTATAGTTCATATGATGATTATATAAAATGTTTTTAATTAAATTTTGTGTTTATTGTAAGCATGTTTACTGTTAGTACCACCAATATGATGTTGCAGCTTTTTAACTACTACTGCTTTTATAACCTGAGCCATTCTACTCCTTCTCTCTTACAATCA
Source organism: Pangasius sanitwongsei (assembly GCA_037576675.1). Taxonomy (NCBI): domain Eukaryota; kingdom Metazoa; phylum Chordata; class Actinopteri; order Siluriformes; family Pangasiidae; genus Pangasius; species Pangasius sanitwongsei. Next base: position 8,127,724 of record CM075005.1, read on the forward strand.
GGTCTCATTCTTCATGACAAAAAAGACGAGATCAACAAGATCTTTGAGCACACAGGGACGCTCAGGTTTCCAGGTGTATTTTAACTTGGCTTTGGCCTCTGGAGGTCAAGCTATAGAGGTTACTAAAGCCAATCTGCCCAGTGCTACTGAAATCATCTTAGACACCTCCACATCTGCTTTGGTAAGAAATCTAATTTATGTTGAAACAGGATTGCATAACCATATTCAGAACATAAACATATTTTACGTTGTATGCCTTCACACAACAGTTTATATGTATAAGACCCCTTCTCCTGGTTTGGTTGAGGATTTTCACAAAGATCTAGCCACAGAGGTGGTACTCATCTACTACTTGTCCACACTTGCATTAAAGCCCCAACTATTTCAGAATACAAATGCCAAACTATGGTGGCTGGAAGAATATCCCAGTTTATTTCTTCATTATGGCTGTTAGACGTTTAATCATACTTCACAAATAAGTGTCTGTCAATATTATTCTACTCCCTTAAAAGCAGAGTGTAACAGAACAGGTATACTGAAAGGTTCATAAGTAAGCTCACACATGGATAAATACCTGACCTTATCATCTATGAAAGGTCACCATTTCCTGAAGTTCTTTCCTCAATATCGGTTGAAATTCTGCCTTTTCCTATTATCCTGGCTATCTGGTTTCTTTGTAAACCCACCTAAGCACCACTGGGGCTCCTTGTATTTAAGGGATCTTTTATTCTGTGCATTCAGCACAGGCATACTGTAGGTGTGAAACAAACCCAGTGAGCTCACAGGAGTAGGGAATACATTAAAGAAACATGTTTTACGATTTGGTTATATCTGAGCCAGTCCTGGTACCTCCCATCAAATCAGAATTCACTTGTTCAGCCATGGGTGAAAGATTCTTTTGTCCTCTGGTACAAAACTTCTCCTACTATAAACTGTTATTACCACTTTTGGCATACTTACCTTGTGTCTTCACCATAAAGCATCATTTTATATATCATGCATTGTTATCTGAAAACCATATATAGTGCATGTATTGTTAGCCTGGTCTGAAATAGGTTTCCTTGCCTTCTGTGTTTCAGCTGTCTGGTTTAGCCAGCAGCTGTGTATTGCTAGCTCAGGGCCAGGCCAAGCAAGAATAATGAGAAAGTTTTCTATCCATGGTGTGTTACTTGTCTGTCTCAGGTAACAGTCCTGCAGCGAGCCAGGAACCTAGGTCGTGTGGAGAATTTCCCTTTTCTATTAGATGGATCGTTGTCCAATGTTACTGCCTATTTGACAGGAAATAACCTCAGGTTCACTCTGCATAGCCCATCAGGTGAGTACAACATAGCATTTGAATTGTACTACACAGTTTTATGTTATGGTAACTGAAGTGTAAATCAAATTTACTATAACAACACCAATGATATACCACATGAATCCTTTGTAAATAATAAAAGGGATCTCATCAACAGAATAATAATATAGGAAATTATTAGTGGTTTTGTAATTGGCAAATCCTTAGAGGCTGAGAGGTTAGCTTCAGTTTAAAATATTCCACCAAGAACAACTCTGACCTGACATTAACTAACGGTGTTTATCAGGTGTGTCTCAGCCTCACACCACAAATAATGGGCCTCTTGCTACGATTCATACTGTGGGGAACCTGCAGCGGCTTCACTTCAGCAATTCAAATGAAACAGGCCTGTGGCGCATCAGCATGGATTCCACAGAGGCCTACACTATCAAAGTGACAGGTGAGCTAGTCTGGTAACTTTTGTACACTTTTCTGGTGACAACATTCAGGATCTTGAAAGATGCAATCTGATCTGGTTCTCTGCAATAGTGTATGCTGGTTTCCAGCAGGAAAACACATTTTTGAACACAGGGACAGTGAGTTTTTCTTGAAACAGAATCCCATCTTTAAGAATTGTTTAAGAGTTTTCTGTGAAGCACTTAGTGGCAGGTACACAAGATAATCCTGCGCGTTTGCCAGCAGGCTGTGGGAAAAAGTCAGCCATGTGGTTGGTCATCTCCAATGTGAGTCAAATTGGCTTCTTTTGTCAAATTAGATGGTTCTTGGCCAGTTCTCTAGAAGGTGTGAAGCTAGGAGGTGTGACATGTGAGACGTCCTGTGAGATTTATCCTGCAGTTGCTACAGGAAATGGAATACAAAATGAAGCAGTAATGTAGCTTTCTAGTTCACTGTAAATGAGTGAACAATCTGAATATTTCTTCATCATGCTAAAACAGAGGTAGGGCTGGGAAATATGACAATATAATATCATTATCATGATAAATTGTGGTACAATGTGTCACACTTTTCTGAGATATGGCAATAGAATATCTTTTTTTAAAAATAATTTTTAATGCTTGTAAAGAACAACTCCAACATATAATAACTGTAATTGGAAGTTAACATACATACATACTGTATTATGTCATGCAGAAACGTCTTCAAGTATCATGTAAAAAAGAGTAGAAATAAGAATAACTGATAACAATACCAGCTAAAGGGATGTTTTTTTCATTTCAGGTCAAAGTGCAATAACTTTCATTTACAACTTTGTGGAGGAATTCGGTGGAGCCCACCCAGGATTTGCTATTATTGATGGTCGCCCACAGAAAGGTTGGGGCGCTCGTTACATTTCTTTTTCAACTTTCATTTTAGCCAAGCATAAAATTAAATACTGCAGAACCTTCCACCAACTGACCAGAAATGCACAATAATTGTATGAATTACAATTTTTATTATATAATGGCACCCACACATGGGCACCTTTAGCACAGGCAGTCATTCTGATGTCAAGGTTTTGGGAGGTGGGAGGAAATGAGAGAAGCTGGAGGAAACCCATGCAGACAAGGGGAAAACTCCACACATACAATAACCTGAGCTCATGATCAAACCGGGGGCTAGCCGCTGCACCACCATGCCGCTGAAACAAAACTTAAAAACTTCAGATTGTCTTATTTATAGCCATAAACTAATCAGTCATGGTGACGTGCTGAAAGGTAACTGTTGAATTCATTAATTCAGTTGTGTTAGTTGTTTATCCTGACCTTTGTAAGCAAACAAATTTAAATAACTGGACCTTTCCAAATTTTTGTTGAATACCCCTGGTTTATACATGTTTCTTATTGTGCTTGGTGGAAAATATACATCCATTTAATGAATGTATAGAATAATAAAAAAAAAAGCAAACCTAAACATAATATTAATCTTTCTAATCACTATGCCTATCCTTTCTTAGGCTTACCTGCTAAGCTGTTAGTGACAATAACTGGACAGAAGGGTGCTGAAGCTCTGAAGCTACAGGAAGTTGCTCTAGTGGAAGTTTCAAATGCCAGTGTGGCGAATGGAACCATCAAAGAAATGGGTGGTGGAAACTTTCTGGTTACTGTGAATCAAGTTCCAGAAGAAGAATTTGTAGTTATGATGAAAGGTGAAGATATGACCACCTCAAGCTACTTCCAAAGGCAGACCACAACACAGATGTCACTGTCTAAAGTCACTGTCAAGGTACTTCAATTACACACAGAATTGGCTATTCCCTCATTTCTCCTTTGTCTCATCTAATGTATTTAATTTTTTTCCCTCCCTACACCTTAGGCTGTAGTAGGCACCGCAATGGTGCCAGGAAAAGACTTTATCGTATCTTTTACTGTAACTACTAATGGAACTGGTGGAAACTTCGCAATCAGTGCTAAGAATGACAAAGATTTTCCTCTCATATATGACACCAGGTAAATATAGTACCTCATTTGTGATGAAACAAATCAGTCACTGCATCAATCCAAATTTAAATGTATCCCTTCACTTCACAGCTGAAATTATTTTGAAATGCTTGGATATTTTAGGCAGCATACAGACATATAGCATATAGCTATAAGACATATAGTTCTTATCTTAACACATGTAGAAGCAAGACTAATATTGGTATCAGATCTTCATAAAAACATGTATAATATTTCTGTGTTATTTCAGACTTACCGTGAACGCAGGAGGTAATGCTTCAGGCAAAGTGACTATCAAACCTCCTGCAAGCACCGCGTCAGGAACCGACGTCACTCTGACCGTTCTGGCTGAAGGGCCCGGAGCTGATGATTCTAACTATGCCGTTCTCCGAATTTCTGTCCTCGCCGAGGTATCTTGCTTGTATTTGTTACCATAGTAACTAAGACTCTTGAGGGGCATGAAGCAGATCTTAGGAACCTTATAAAGAATTAAAAAATACTGAAGACAAAGAAATATCATTTATAGCAACAAGAAATTTAACATTAGCTTTCACAGACATTCCTCCATTACAATTAAGATACAATTAAGAAAAGGGGCAAATGTTCTACGTGGAATTATTAATAGTGGACAATATCTGAATGATATTGCTTCAATAATTTTCAAAACCCTCTATTACCTTGCAAGTTCACCCTTTGTCTTTATAATTGCCCCAACCTATTGCATTCTCTTGTATCCCATCCCACTACACATTCATCCTGTCATAACTGTTCTTAACACAACAAATTGCTAGGTAAACTTTTACCATTTTTTCTTGACATGTATGTTATTACTTTGCCAAATGTTATACATTCATAGAAAAAAATCCTTCTTCAAACTATTTTTAGGACTAAATCCTTGCTTATTATGTGAAAGAAAAAAAAACTGAGAGGCATAATAAGTTGTTAAATAGGCTAATGTAACCAAAATGTTTTATTTATGTTTAAATTATATTTAATTAAACTGCAAATTAGAAGACAAGGCAAAACTACTCTGAATTATGAGTCTAGTAATAAGCAACTGACTGCTTTAACAGTGAAAAATAAAAAAGAAAAGAAGTAGGCTATATTTTGAAGGCAAATTTTGATGGAAAAGTGTTGTCTTGAGGTGGGATATACCTGCATTTCATTTCTTAAATGCTACAATTCAATTATTGTTATAGATAAATTGTAAAATAGAGTTACTTTTTAAAATAAAGGTATCTTCAATTTTCCATTCCAAACAACATGGGGGATACAAACTTTCACACTGCATCATTCTCTTCAACACTTTTAGAATATACACAGTTCAGCATTCACTATTCTTAATTAAAATTATGGTTATTAATCTTTTTTCCTTTGCTCTGAACAGGTGACTGACTTTACTCCTCCAAAGTGTGAGATTGTTGATGCAAGTGCTGTCTGCCCATCTAACTGCCCCCAGTCAAACTGGAACGTGTCTGTCAACATCACTGACGGCAGTGGATCTGGTATTGAACACATCTCCACCCAGAAAGGCAGTGGCACATTCTCCTATGAGACTGTGGTGGATGGGGGTATAACGGTAGTCATGGGTTACTACAATGCCTCCTGCTGCTCACCTGATGTAATTGTGGCTGCTGTTGATAAGGAGGGAAATGTAGGGAAATGCACCTACTCTGTCCAGAGGAGCGGAGGGGTTTCCCTCAGTCTGTCTCTGCCTCTGTGGGCCTGTCTGCTGGTTTCAGCCCTGAGCATAATGCGTGCATAATGTGCTTCCCTTGTAAAGAAAAATAAATAAATAAATAAGTCCTCATGCAACCACATAAAAACAAAAATAAATAAATAAATAAAAAATCTCCCTTGAAGCAATAAAAATGTCTAACGCCACAGTGTTTAGGTACAAATCTGAGTGACATACTATCATATTACTGTAAAATTTTATTTTAAATAAGCTACATTTAATAAAATGGTATGCTGTGCATTTCTATTTAAACCATGTTTAAACTGAACCTGTAAAATTATCCAGCTATATGAGTTATATAGCTATATCTATGTATTATGTGGAAAACTAAAATTTTAACTATTCAAATATTCCTTCTGAAAATGGCTAACTTAAACTCACACAATGCATTTGTTATTATTTAAGGCTATTACTTTTCATGACCTTAAGTTCATTATCACCTGAGAGGACAAAGGTGAAATAAAAGTGTGGTATTGTTTAATCTGAAGTACATGGGTATTTTTCATCACTGTCCCATTCCCTCTTACCTCTTGTGAGGTTATTAAATTTCTTACATTCCCAACAGTATACACACCAACCACCAGGAGGATCCTAAAGTAATGGAAGGAGCTTTAGAGGTCTGTCTGCATTAATATTGTTCATTCTTTCATTATCATCCATCTTCCATAACTGCTTTATCCTGGTCAGGGTCATGCTGGATCCAGAGCCTATACTGGGAACACTGGTAGCATGAGGCAGGAATAAACCCTGGGATGCCAATCCATCACAGATCATGTTTTTACTCTTTCCTGTTTGTCAGTTTTGTCTTCAAAATATGTTTTGCTTTTTTTCTGGCAAAGATACATGACACACTAAAACCTTTAATTCTTCTAGAATCTTAATTGAATTTGAACTGAGGATCTGTTTAGCAAATTGTATCTATACTCTGCTTCTGCTTATGAGTGCATGTGTATAAATATTCATAAATACACTATATGGCCAAAAGTTTGAGGACACGTGACCATCACATCCTTCTTTGCTTGTTGAACATCCCATTCCCTTTGCTGTTATAATAACCTCCACTCTTTGAAGGCTTTCCACTAGATTTTGGAGCATGGCTGTGGGGATTTGTGCTCATTCAGCCACAAGAGCATTAGTGAGGTCAGGCACTGATGTTGGGTGAGGAGGCCTGGGGTGCAGTCAGAGTTCCAGTTCATCCCGAAGGTGTTCAGTGGGGTTGAGGTCAGAGCTCTGTGCAGGACACTTGAGTTCTTCCACTCCAATTGTCATGCTGGAACAGGTTTGGGCCTCTAACATCCAGTGAAGGGAAATTGTAATGCTACAGCATACAAAGACATTCTATACAATTGTGTGCTTCCAACTTTGTAGCAACAGTTTGGGTAGAAACACATATGCTTGTGATGCTCAGGTGTCCACAAACTTTTGGCCATATAGTGTGTTTTCTGTTTTGATGTAAATGACACATTTTCTTAGAATTATTAATTGGTATAACTTTGCAAACATTATTTGTGGCCCTCCTGTGTACCAACACACAGTTGCTACTTCCTCTAATTTTCCTATAATCACCTCTTACGTGCTTCTGGCCAGTTGGTGGATATTGGGTTCTTACGTGCATCTGCCAGATGGACTAATGTAAAAACATGAATGTGTCAGCAGCAGACAAATACATATAAAGAAGCTAAATACATTTATATAAGAGATTTCATTTACTGTTTTTCTACTGTTATGATGTGTGGATGTTTGAGAACATCCTTCGTAGCAATTTAGACAAAATTTAATTGCCTTAATGTGTATTTGAGTTAAATCTGAAATTAAGTGCTGTATGCAGAAAGCACATAAGAGGACTTATTAGGTCACAGTATTTTTTGGAAAAGCATAATTAAAGCTTAGACCTTACGAGAAGCCCCTTTAAAAAATGGAACACCTTAACACTCATCATCAAACATTTCACATTTTATTTGGTTTTGTTGCCATATTATGTTCAAATCAAGTTCACAATCAGTGTATCAGCACTATTTTCATTTTCACAGTGAATTGTTTAACCTGAGTTCCTTAAGGGTTTAACCCATTTGTATTATAAAAAAGGAATAATAAATAGCACAGAAACAACATTAGTCTTTTAATTTCCTGGAAGTATGACAATGCTACCTGATACTTCTTCACAAAGTTACAGAGTTACAGACTTACTAAAAAGATTAAAAAAAAAAAAAAGTACTACAATAAAATGTTAAACGCATTATTATACAGCAGTTGATGCTAAAACTATGACTTTTGACTAATAAAACAAGATAAGTTTTGTTTTCACAGAACTATTTGGTGATAGTTTCTTCTCATGAGTTATTATGAACTTTAATTAATTATTATATATGAACATATGAACTTTCTATTTTGGTTTCACTACCGCATGTTGTGTGTTGATGTGTTTCTTGAGGTGGGCTGACTGAGTGAAACGCTTCCCACACTCTTTGCATTCAAATGGCTTCTCCCCAGTGTGGATACGCTTATGTCTCTTAAAATTACCCAAATCCACAAAGCCTTTCTCACAATGGGGGCAAACGTAGCGTTTCTCCCCCCTGTGTCCCTGCATGTGCATGTTCAATGCAACTCTATGTTTGAACGTTTTTCCACATTGATTACAAAAAAATGGTTTCTCCCCTGTATGCATGCGCATGTGAGTAGCCCGGTCTGCCTTGGCCAAGAACTTCTTGCCACAAACCTTACAGGGGAAGGGCCTATCTCCAGAGTGGATGAGTTTGTGTTTGGTCAGGGTAAACTGGTAAACGAAACTCCTGCCGCACTCCTCACACTTGTAGCCTTTCTCCTCTGCATGGACTTTTACATGGCGGTTGAGGCCTCGGACACTAGGGAAGGCCTTTCCACATTGGGAGCAGGTATATGGCCTCTCACCTCTATGAAGCCTCATGTGATTCTCCAGTGAAGATGCATTGCTGAGAATCCTGCCACATTCAGAGCACTCAGTCTTCTTTTCCAGCACTTTCCGTGCAGGTTTCTGTATTACATTTTGTGCAGGAGCACTTAATGCTGGCTGGGGTAATACATTGGACAAATCAGATGGTTCCCACACTTGGCAGGTTGTGTCACATCCCTCTTTCTGCTTATTAATGTCATTGTCCATCTGTAAATCCTTGACCATGTTCATTCTGAAGGTCTGTTGTTCTTTTGTAGAATCTGGTACTATAAAGTTTGGCCCAGGCTTGGAAAGAACTGTATAATGTTGTATTGGTCCAGGAATAACTGCAGGCCTACAACCTTCATTATTCTCTGTGGGGTCTTCATTCTGCATTTCTACCGTGATGGATTCACTTTCACAGTTTGTGGATTCATGACTAGCAAGAGGGGGATATCTCTGCATATGTTCCTCAAAGTTATTAACTGTAGACATAGGGATCTCCACAGGCATGTTAGGTCCTCTCTTGGATACATGTCCATGATTGGAGGCTGCTGCTTGCTGTTCCTTCAAAGTAAGAAGAGGTGCAAGCTGCAAAGGTTGTCCAGATGATTGGGAATGGATCATAGATGTGGTTTCCTGCTGGTTTAATACAACAGGTGAGTGGAAAGGCATGGGAGGCAAGGGCTGAAGCAAATCCGATGTGTTATCAGGTGTTGGGAAAAACTGGTCTGAAGATGAACAAAGTGGATCAGACAGAATGTCATAGTGGGATGTGGCATGCTCCAGCGGAGATGGAACATTGGTCTGGGAAATCGAACTAGGAGGAACAGAAGGCTTCATTGATTGAAGTGGGATGAAAGGTGGAGCAAATGATGCATGAGTCAAAGGATAAAATGGTTGGGTTGATGGGGTCAGATCATGATGAGGCACAGAAGGAAGGTGACCTTGTAGATTTAAACTTTGCGAGTTTGGTGGAAGTATGTCATTTGATTGAACAAGTACCTGAGAAGGTGCATGGGTTGCTGGAATTGAAAGGTGGATGGGTGGAACAGGGACTTGGGTGGGTGGCATTGGGACCTGGTTTGGTGGAGGTGGAAGCTGAGATACTGAAGTAGGAACCTGTCCTTGTCCAACAGAATGCTGGTCTGGAGGAAAAGGAGCCTGGACCCGAGGACTTGGAAAATGGCCTAGCTGTGTCATGTTCTGGACAGGAGTTATCACAGTTTGAGGGTGAGAGACTGAAGGCTTTGAGGCCTGAGTGGAAGACTCAGTTAATGATGTCACTGATTTGTTGACTGAGAATCTTTTGTCTGCAATTGTAACCAGGGTTTGTAATAACTGACCAGAGGGGCAAGATTCTGTAATTGGGCTCTGGTTTTGAGGGAGAGGGGGCGTAACCAGTTTAGGGCCAAATTGTGGCACTGTAGCTGAATGCTGGATATTTTGAACGACTTGTTGGGATGGAGTTATACTAAGTTGGATGCTTGCCTGAAGAGACTCATCCATTTGAACAGATGGCACTGGTTGCTGGGCTCTAGATGTTGACATCTGACCTAGTCTGTTAGGCAGGACTGTCGGGGCAGATACACTAACTGGAGGAAGGGACTGGATTGAATTAGCGGGTAGCCCTGACAAAGCTGACTTTTTAGCTGATGCAGATTTTTTTTGTCTTTCTGCATCACTCTGCAAAGATGAACATCCACTAACTCTAGACATACTTTCAGTCTGGGTGACACCATTACTTGAAGAAGCCATTGTATAATTACAGGAAACAGTGGTCTTGGGTGATGACGCATTAGTGATTGATATTTCTTTTTGGTTTCCATAGCTTCTGCTCACTGTTTGGATTGCTGAGGGGATCAAAACTGTGGACATGCAGAAAGATAAATGCAAAGCAGGGTTAGGTGGAAGAAATGGAAAGGACAGAAGCAGAAGTGGTAATGGAATAGAAAAGGTTTTTGTGAAACGCTGTCCAGTTTTATAGGATCTACCCCACCTTTTTCCATGGTGTTTTTAAAGGGCTCTTTACGAACCAATATTGGCTCAGCACCCTCTTGCTTCAGTAAGAAGTATCCTGGCGCATATTCATCACAGTGAGTCTCTTGAGGCTAAGGAATAAAAAACAGGTAAACCTACATGACAAATGAAGTTTGTAGTTATATAATTACTGACTATAGGCCTGCTGTATTTTTAGATAATTAGACCATTTTTAAACACCTCAATGTGATTGCTGCTTTGAGAAATAGGTCCACCAACCAAAAAATTTTTAGTCAACGTTGTTCATGTGATTTGAAAGAGCTAGAGGTCTTTTCACACAAATTGTGCATTGGAAAAAGCTGACCTGTCACATCTAACTCTAAACCTACATGGTGTAACCACAAGATCAGTAAATCTAATAAAGGGGCCACTAAGAACACTCATACAAAAACCACAAATTCTTCCGAGCCAAATTCACTGCTGCACTGAGAATGTGCTTTACCTAAATAATATCTGACCAGTGGTGGCTCTTCTGGTGGTCCCTTTTCTTTGAATGAGGGAGTAGAGGAGCTGACAGTCACTGTAGGGCAGGCAGTAAGTGCATACTGATAAAAGTGTTCCTATTTGGTACCTCACAGGTTCCTAACCTTGGTCCTGGAGTACCCCCTGTCATGCAGTGTCTTCCTTGCTTTAACACACCTTGTTGCACTAATCAGCTAAACAACAGCCCTTCCTGAGTTGAAGTGGGTAAACATAGTGAAAAAGAGGAGGAAACCTATGTGGTAGGTGAAACTGATAATGTCCATGAGTGCAGCTACAAGGTAGGTATATCTAATGAAGTGGCCACTGAGTGCATTTAATTACATAGTTACAAATCAGAAATTACAACTTTGAATAGATCTTGACACGGAATGGACTACAATGTAAATGTACATTTATCAAATAACATCACAGATTTTTTTTTTTTTTCTTTTTATTTTATCTCATTGCTGACCTCTTTTTTTATGAGAAGCAAAGCAAGCTGCCTGTTTCCATCATCTGAACTGCTGGAACAGAGATTTTCAAGACGTTCACTCGTGATGTGTCGCAGGTCTAGACGGTCACTAACTGGTGCTGGGCTGCAGCATCTTTCAACCATGGTGGGCTTTTCTGGGAGACAAATGTTAACACTGGTTATCATTTTCAGCTGAATAATGGTGCTGCTACATGGGGGTTTTTACATGAAGGTGTGATGAATTTTTATATAATTACACTTCATTTTTAGAAAGGAAAAAAAACCTGTTCTTCAAGGGTTTGTGGATATTTAAGAGTTTTGTTTTTTTTTTTTTTTTTAATAAATGTTGTTACTTCCTGAAAAGGAAACCCTCTGTCGTGGTGCTCTGCATAAAACCTTTAAGGGTTCCTCCAGAGACACAAGTTGGTTCTTGATTTAACCTTTAATTTCTAAGAATGTATGGAACAAAGGGTTTTTCGTTGTTTCTTTGGAATGTTAAGGGTCCATAGCTTCCTAAAGCTCTACTTGGAACCGCAACAAAAAAGCAGAAAAGGGGCTTGTTTGGGTACCGTTCTACCTTAAAATGTTTAGGATTCATTCAGAGAGATAAATCTCTGAACATTTCAGTTTGTCAAGGGTTCTTTGGATAACTAAGGGTTCACTGCTTAAAGTTGTTCTCCTTGGAACCCTATATGCATGGGAAACCTGTGAAGTGAAGTGAAGTGAAGTGAAGTGACTTGTGGCCAAGTACGGTGACCCATACTCGGAATTTGTGCTCCGCATTTAACCCATCCAAGTGCACACACACAGTAGTGAACACACACACACCCGTGAACACACACCCGGAGCAGTGGGCAGCCTCTGTTGTATATAGTTCTATATAAAGGTTTTGAGGGCTCCTGCAGAAAAAAATTTCAAAGACTGCTTTACATTTCTAGATCACTTTTCATTTCCTAAGAGTGACACAACAGAAAAGCGTTCACCCTATCATCAGGAGATCACAAATCAAGAAAGCAAAATTGGCCATTCTCTCTGGGCAGGGAGGGATGATATGATCGCTAGACAATCATGGGCATCTGTGGGTTCATGTATGCAGAAGAGGGCAGACAGTGCTTTCCTCTGAACAAGTTTGCCCCACCCTCCCTGGTTCAAAGCTGTCATGCGATAGGAGAGAGTTCACTAGTGGGTGGGAATTGGACGGAAAATCCTTGGACATCCCTCAGTGTACAAGGAAGACATGGATCAAGACCCAGGTGGTGGTATGACTTTCCCCTGGCTGTCCTCAAACAAAAATTTAAGACCTTTCTCCTCAGTAACCACTTAACTGAGCAATAAGTTAAAAAGATTCTCACTAGCCGGGTTGTATTTTTAGAGCAGGGCCTATTTGTACTAGTAAGAGGTTATGTTGTGATAGAGACAATGCATTTAAGAGTGGAGTCTTATAAATAAAATACTGCATCATGCATATGCCACTTTCTACATTGCACATGCATTTTTTTTTTAAAACTTATTACAGTATATATCTTGTGTGGATGCTGTATGAAAATGTGGTGTCTCTTGTGGTGGAATGTTGGATGTCTCTGGGCTGTGAATAAAGTCTGCAATGTTTTGTGAAGTCCTCAGGAACAACATAGAAGTAAGAGTGTCTTTTCAGTGACTTGACTTGAAAATGTAACTTGGGGGAAATGAAGTTATTAGATGTGATTCCTGTGGTGGTCATTTTGTCTAAGAAATGACAGCTATACAGAGTCAGGAAATCCCCACTGTAACCATGCATGCATGCTGTTTGTAATGGACTGGCTATTTGTGTGCCTTTCTGAGTCACTTTATATTGTTACAGGAAGTGTGTAATGCGTTAGTTCATAAGCGTGTTTATGCTGTAAAACTCACCACATTGTACACCAATATCGCGTTTGGCATGCTCTGCTCTTGGACAGCCATCTCCTGCTTCTTTTGTCTTGTAGTGAGGAGTGAAAATGCCGCTCTTTAACTCGACGTTCTCCTGCCTCAGGTGCACCAACTCAGCTCTCAGTTGGTGCAAAGTCTGCTCGAAAAGTTTCGTCGCCTCACCAACTGCTGTCCTCAGCACGTTTTGCATAACAGACGTGAACTGGGTTTCAAACCCACCACACTCATCCATTATAGCACCCGGTGCATTTAGAACTAACTTTTAACACTAACGAATTTGTTTCTCTTTTGCACACAGGACGAAGTTTACAACTGACACATCAGAGTGTGACAGCAAGAGGGGTGCGTTCAAGTTACGCAGACGTCAAGCAGCTACTCTGATCTCTAACGCATACATGCAGATGCACTTCCGGAAGTCATGAGGTGGAGATCTGCGAAGCTGCGCACAAGCATCTGCGAGAAGCACCAGCGTTAACGCGCGATAAAATATCACTTCCGCACAGAGACAAGAGTTTAAATAAAACTGGTTTGAAGCGCAAACATGTACAGAATGAACTCAGAACCCATTTGTAACAAACGTCCTGGAATTTTTATGTTATGTAATGTTATGTTTAATTATCTGCTTGAGGAATATGGGGATAGTTTCTTTACTGCAGGTGGAAGCAGCAGCTTTATCGTTTAATCTGTGAAGTGCGGCTGTGTTGCAGTTCCTCAGACACTGGCTACATTGTTCTCCCTGTGGTCTTAAAGAGGAACTTGAGCCTTTAATGGCGAAAGCAACATACTTTTTTAATATACACAAAACAGGGAAGAGAACTGTTCGATGCTGATAACAAAACGTAAACAGGAAACGTTGGAACCTGAAAGTAACTTATATAAAAGAGATTATGCAGTGTGAATGAACTGTAGCATCTCGGCGCTGCTGTGAACGCGCGCTAATTTGCATACCCGTGAGCCCCCGCGGTGGGCTCGCTATTTTGGTGTTTAATGTCTTGGTTTTGCTACACGAAGTATTTGTTTTTAGTGTTTGAATGTGATATACTTGTATCTGTGCCCATATGCGTTATAGCTGCACATTATTTTGTGTTTTGTGTATTGTTCACCGTCCGGCTGAAGACCTGTGGGATTTGTTACCACTGCTGGTTGTGTTTCTGTGACGTTTTTATTTATTTATGTTTTTTTATTTGTTGAAGTTATTGCTGTCTATAGTGTGACGCGTTGCGCATGCACAGTGCGAAGTTATTCTTATCCACATTTTTGCAGTTGTAGTCAAATTGCATCAATGTGTGACGTGCTGTGTGTTCTGAGATGCTTTTTGGCTCATCACGTTTGTAAATAGTGGTTATTTGCACTACTGTAGCCTTCCTGTCAGCTAGAAGCAGGCTGGCCATTATCCTCTGACCTCTCTAAGCAACAAAACATTTCCATCTGCAGAACTGCTGCTAACTCAGTGTTTTCTATCTTTTGCAAATTTCTGTGTAAACTCTAGAGACTGTTGAGCGTGAAAATCTCAGGAGATCAGCAGTTTCTGAAATAGCCAGACCAGCCTGTCTGGCACCAACAACTGTGCAACGGTTATAGTGACCAAGATCACATTTCCCCATTCTAGTGTTTGATTTTAACATTAACTGAAGCTCTTGACCTGTATC
>CM075005.1:8144180-8176760 GCA_037576675.1 Pangasius sanitwongsei
TATATATATATATATATATATATATATATATATATATATATATATATATGTATATATGTATGTATGTATGTATGTATAGACATATTGCTATTTGCACTTCTGGATAGATGCTAGTAAGGGAACAACTGTTTATAACTGCTATAATGTAAGCTATAACTAACTATCTTGTCTCCCGGATGTTCCACAACATTAAATCTACCTATAAACAGTTAAAAGTGTGATGTGTTCATTAATAAATTCCACTTGGTGTCTGGCTGTTTCACACAACATCTTCAGTTCTTCAATCTTAGGCCATATCAAAAGTGTTTCTATTAACCATGCCTTTTAAAATTTAAACTATGTTTAGAGGTTTTATATGGATTAGACTACTGATATTAGTTGACTTGCAATAGGGCCCTAGGCAGTACAGATGCTTGTGTTGAATGTGAACACACCCCTGACATTTCGGTGTTACACTATTTCAGTCCCCCGTTCACACAGCTTAGCGTCGCAAACACTGCATTAGTATTAATTTTCTTTCTTCTCGCTGCATTTCGAGATCTCTTTCTGCTTATTTGTGCACTGTAACATAGAGAAAGAGCTGTAGAAATGATTTATTATTTATAAATTTACCTATTCATGCAGTCAATACATTATAGGGCATATTATTTTGGCTAGCTATCTGGTTTCTCGATGTTAAGGTTAGCTAAGCTAGCTACATATGCTACTAGCAGCTGCTGCTTAATAACGTGTAATAAGATTAGTGAAATTAGAAACATTTCGGAAACAAAACCTGAAGACATATGAACGAGGCAAAAATTCAGACCCAGGAGTTTTAACCTGCTGTTGATGTGTATGCTTGGGGGATAAAACGTAAAGAACAAAGAGCACGGCGTTGTCTTGTTTAGCTATCTCCTTCAGCTCCAGCTACTCTTTCACCCCGAAGATGTCTGAACTCATCCTGACGTTTCAGACCCAGCTGTCTGGAGTCATGGAGACAGTCTTTAAGGCTGCTATATTTGAGATCACCAGGCTGGTGGAGGACAGTTTCCTGGAGGAAGTGTCCCGGAGCCGTGAGCAGGTGGAGTCTCTGAAGAAGAAACTGCAGTGGTCTGAGAGCAAAGGCAGGAGAAGATGTGCTGAGTGTGGCAACAGCAAAGTGGCCAGTGAAGAAAGACGAGAGAAATCATCTCCAGCACAACCAGGTACATCTGCATATCTTCAGGGATTATCTTCAGGAGTTACATCATGGTTATGGTTCTGCTCTAGTGATCTGAAGGTGGATAAATCCACGCTGAAAACACATTTCTATTGAAATGTTTAGTGATGTGCTCAGTGATTCTGATGCCATGATACAACTTTGGTAGTTGGTGCTGTTTTTGCGTTATTCCTGTGAGAAGTTAGCAGTTGTGGATCCACAGCCTATCCCAGGAATACTGAGCACAAGCTGGGAATACACCCTGTGCACACTGGAATGAAATGTTGTACCATGGTGACTGAGATGTCGATGGGACATAGGGACAATTTAGAGCAGCTAATCCAATCCATGCCTTCGGGGTGTGGGAGGAAACTAGAGAAAGGGACACAGACACAGAGAGTAATCAGAGCTCAGGAACGAACCAGGCATCCTGGAGCTGTGAAACAGCAACGCTACCCATTGCAACACAGTTGCCAAGGCATTTAATAGGAGAAAAAATTCAACAATTACAAACATAAGAGATAACAGTCAGGCATCGCTGTTAGCTCTTAAAAGAATTTGTTTTCAAAAAAAAAAAAAAGAGCAAAAGCTTCCTCTAGCAATGTTCAATGTCATTAATGAGAAATCTGTCACAGAGTATTTGTTGTTGATCCTCTTTCAGCTGCTCCCATTAGGGGTCACCACAGCAGATCATTGGTCCGTGTATTTGATTTGGCACAGGACCGGCACTGAGAGCTCACTGTTGCATGCAACCCCAGTGGCTGGGAATCGAACCCGGGCTGCAGCAGTGAGAGCGCAGTGGCCTAACCACCAGTCCTCCAGGGCCCGATATAACAGAGTATTTGCCTATCAGAAATAATTACAAGGTTTTTTTTTTTTTTTTTAGAAGCTACATATCCATAGAACCCTAACCCCTTTTTTTGTCTTTTGACCAGATTTACTATGATCGTTGTGAACTCTTTGCATTTCAACCATCATCCCATAGGTGTGGAAAACGCTCGGATTCTTAAACAGGAGAGAAGCGCGGAGGAGAGCTGGAGAAGCTGTGGAGTTGAGAAGGCAGTTGAACTTTCTGGAATGGTGGAAACAGAACCCGTATCCAGTCAGGTTAACACTGCAGAGGTGAGCAGTGTACATGATTGTTCACTTGGGCCAAACATTAACTGAGAGTCAGCTTTTGTGTTCTGAAATCACCATTTTTAAAATGTGTGTTTGTAGTCATGGTTCTGGGTGATTTATTTATTTATTTATTTTACATTTTTATGTTGTGGTGCTCTCTGTGTTTGTGCTCTGTACAGCGTGCGGTTCAAGAGGAAGGAAAGCTGGACTGCATGCTTAAATCTGAGTCTGTTCAGACTGCTACTGAGCTACAAGATGAGTGGAAACTGAGTACTGAAGGTATAGATAAAGATATGCTTAACCTTATCCAAGAAGAATATCATGTGTGAAAATTCCTAGCACTTACTAACTACATACCTTTCCTATTGGTTTCACTGTACAATTCATAATAGTTACTAAATAATTCATAGGAGGCACTGAATAATTTGTAGTGGTCACTGAATAATGTGCTCTAAAACGAATAACCGAATAATAAGATGGAAGAATTAGGGATTAACATAAGTGAAAGTTTAGTTGTGACAATGAATAACTCTTGCTGTAATAGCAGTGGGAGTGTTATGTTTCTGAAAAATTCAGTTCTGATCAGTGCTCAGGACTTTTGTGTGTATTATTATAAACACTACCTTTTCAACAGAGGTTATGTTGTCTGAGTATACGTAAAACAATACCGTTTGCTGGTTAAACGCTTACAATATTAAATATTTTTTCATTAAACATAAACTCTTCTTTCTTGGTGGTCATGTGTTCAAATGATTCATGATATTCAATTATAGCAATCACACGCATGCAGTTATTGTTTGCTGCCTCATTGGGCCACTATAATTTCAGCACTTCAGGGACCTCATTGATGAAAAACCATCAGTATTTTCACCATGTTCATTGTAGATACTCATACTCGTTTATTCTTGTGTGTGTGTTTTTTTTTTTCCCAGTAACAGAAGGCTCTGACACCTCTGCTCATAGTAAGACCTACAGTGAGCAGGAGCTGCAGCAGATTCAGAACGACTGGAGCTCTGGGTTGGACCAAGCTCCTGAACCTGAACCTGAGCCTGAGCAAGACATGGACCATATCCAGGGTCTGCTCTATAGAACTCGCTACAACATGGAGGACTTGGGAAGCTATAGCAACCAGGAGCTGGATATGGGAGGGATGAATGGCCTAACAGACCCTCCTCAGAGAGTTGGAGAGGTTTTGGGATTCGGGGTGCTGGCGGGTTCTTTGCAGACCGACCTGGGTACATCTGAGGAATGCAGAAGACAGCTCAAAAATAAACGAGCAAACAAAGGCTCGCCGTCGTTACACAACACTTCAGATACAGGCGACATGGACTGTTTGCTTATTAATGAGGAGGGCTACTTGCAGGATGTAAGTGGTCTCTCTCAGGCTCCAGGTTCACATGCCGGAGACTCACAAGGACACCCGATATACAATAGAGATACAGTTAATGATCGTACTGATTGCTTTTACAGTGGAGATGCATTCAGCCAGCAACTAGAGCTGAATAATGGATCTGCAGGAATGTTGGGAGACAGAGAGGACAGGGATTATGCTTGCTCTCAGTGTATGATCAGTTTCCCAGACCAGGTTTCCCTTAAAGCGCACTTGAATGGTCACCGTCATCGCAACGTCACCACTTCCTACGTCTGCAACCAGTGTGGGAAGAAGTTCCCTCAAGCCTGCAACCTGAAGGTCCACCAACGCGTGCACCAGAGGGAGGGTCTGCACCTGTGCAGCCACTGCGGGAAAGGCTACACGTCCTTCAGTGACCTGCGGCGGCACCGTTGCAGCCAGGCTGGAGACAAGCCCTACAGCTGCTCGCTGTGTGGGAACAAGTTCAGCCGCCTGTGGAACCTCAAGCTGCACCGGCGCATCCACACGCAGGAGAAACCGCACCGGTGCAGCATGTGTGACAAGAGCTTCACCCGGGCGGACATCCTGAAGGTCCACCAGCGCACACACACCGGAGAGAGACCGTACACCTGCAGGGTCTGTGGACTCACCTTTAAACGCCTCGACCATCTCAGATCACACCAGCGCAAACACGGAGCCAATCTGAATAACCACCAGAACTAGTCGTCTGTTGAATAATGAAGTCTATACAACGTTACTTTTATTTTGTAACAGGTGACTAATTTACAGAATTATAGTACCTTTAGTCCAAACACTGCGTCTCACTGAAGTTTGTAATGGAGGAAGGAGCAGATTAGTGTACTAAAAGAGCAGCTTAGTGTATTAATTGACTGTTATAAAGCAGATATGATGCACTGTGGACTACACACAGCTCTCCAGTGGTTTCTTTAGATAGTCTTATTTATTACAGTTGATATTGCAATTTTCATAATTTTATTTGCTCCAAAAATATTTACTGGAGGATTCACAGTGTTTTTTAAAATTATTGTGGTGTTTTTTTGTGACTCCTAGAGTAATAGTTTCCAGTAGGCTTTTACAGGGCATAGAACAAGACCGCAAGATTGGCTTTAGAAACTACTAGGGGTGGACAAATCTCAAATTCATAAGCTCACTCACTGGCCAATTGCTTGGAAACCTAATCAACTAGCGGAAAGTGGTAGCTACCTGCATGTAACAACGTATGCCTTCCTAGTTAGGTATTTAAGTGCATTAATACAGACTATGGAAAACGAGGCTATATGATCGTGAACATCTAACAAAGTTTCTGAGGTAACACTTCATGTTTCCAACATGTTGTTGGCCAAATCTAAAATATTTTGTCCCGGGCGGCTGTTCAACTGATTTGTCCATGCCTGCTATTTTTTAACTGTGTAGTAAGATGTGGTATAAAACACAGTGTTCGCATAGCTTGTCTAGAGCTGTTTCATTTATTGGTGTTCGTTCGAACGTTGTACGTAGTGATGTGTTTCTTACATTTCTTACCCTAAAACATAGAAAATATCTAAGGAGTTTTCTTTGATTGTTATAAGAAATTCCAAAAGGCTATTATACTATTATACATATGCTATGATTTTTACAAGTAGATCTAAACACACCATTTGCCTTTTGGATGTTGGACATCATCTGTAAATCAGTGATTATGTGTAAGCAATGCATATTTGTTCAGCAATTTTGTACTCCCAAAGTGTATCGAGTCACACAAAAATGGATTGAGGACTAATTTGTAATTGAAATGTAATCTTTGAAAATATTAGTGAGAATCCTAGAACTCAAGCTAAAAGGCAAATCAATTTTCTAACTAGGTTTTGTGAAATATGCTTAAATATTCATACACAGCTCATCCAGCAACGTGAAGACATGAAATTTTTAGGCTTGCACTTGTACAAGACAATTTGAGCTTGAAAATGAATACAGTCCTTTGCCCTGTAGAAGCCTATGGAAGATCATTTCTTTATTATTATTAAAGTCATTCAACTTTAGAAGCACAAAATGCCCACTAAAATAATTGTAATTTTCCTTCAATGCCCTCTCGAATATTTTGCCAAGGTAGTTTGTGTCATGGTTTAAGGAAGTGAGTGTTAGTAATTTCTATATGTACTGTTTAATACTGCAGTGCCTCTAATTACTTTGTTTTGCAAACTGAGAACTAGTCTCTTATTTAATACTATTTTAATAATGAATGTTTTGCTGAGTTATATTTACATACTTAGTTACTTTTATCTGAGGTCTATTATTATTTTTATGAAATATATGCAGCTTTTTGGTTTGTTAGGATGGCGTGTGTTTTGGTCTCCCCCAGATATCTGTGGGGCAGCAAGTCACTGGTACATTTTTACAAACTTAAAAAGATATGGCTTTAAGTTATGTGAAGCTGAACAGGGAAGTCACTGTGGGGAAAAAGTGTGTGTAAGCACTCTGGACTAAAACTTTTCAAGTGATGAGGAGGAAGCCCACAGACAGTAGAGTTGCACAGGGCTCTGATGTTGTTCAATATGTGTGTTGAAAAAAAGTGAATGTACGAATGAATATTTAAACATAATACACATCTTTAATGATGATTTATCTGAAAATTACAAGTTGATCCATGTTAATGAAAATACAAGCAATTGCATAAGGTGTTGTAATAATGTGTTAACTTGCCAGTTTATCAGGTACACCTGCATACAGTCTATAGGGCTGTAGCCCATCTGTTGCTATACATAATATCTCATCCCTTTCTACTGTGGATATAATCCAGTTCAAATACACTTAACAGATCATTTTGGACTTAACAGATAATTTGTTCTGAACAGATATCAGAATGATTTTTTTAAGAAAGTGTGCCAGAAATGTTCACAGAGTGACTGGTTGAGATTAGAGTGTACATTTCCTTGAACAGCTTTTGGCAGACGCCCTTATCTAGAGCGATTTCAGAAGTGCTTCGTAGTCTCCATCAAAAACACACAATCATGCTAGTTCACTAGGTCAGGGACTAAGAATACCATTAGCCTAAAAACCATGTTGGGGAGGTTAATACAGTATGAAAATAAAACAAACCAGACAAGATATAAAAAAAATTACACATTAACAAAGTGCTAATACAAGGGCTTGGTGAAGAGGTCTTTACTCTTCATTTGAAGACAGCCAGGGGAAGTTCATACTACCACCAGTGTGCCGGGACAGAGAAGAGTCTTGATGCAGGTCTTCCTTCTACCTTGAGAGGGATCATGGTACGTAGCCGGGTGGCATGGGCGCCTTAAGGTAGGTAGGCATCAGTGGTTTAAATGTGATGTGTGTAGCTACAGGAAGCCAGTGGAGAGAGCATAGCAATGGGGTGGTATGGGAGAATTGGGGAGGTGGAAAACAAGTCATGCAGCTACATTCCGGATCAGCTGCAGGAGTTGGATGATGTGTGCATCAGGAATATGATATAACAAAAATGTCACGTGAGCGGGAGTTTCTTCCTGTCACGCGAAAGTGAGAGCAGTCAAATGAAGCTTGCAGAAAAAGACTATGTTCATGGTACACATTTACAGCAATCATTCATTCATCCTCAGTAACTGTCTGGTCACAATGGTTTTAATTAGGCTACTGGTTTGTTTATATTTTGGAAAATCGAACCATCTAAATTTGTTAGAAAATATTGTGGGCAGATACAAACAAAATTAATAACCACATGAGTGGGATTAATAAAACATTCCCATGCATATCTCTAGTTGAGACTAATTACAAACTCAAGTGATGTAGCTGAGGATGAGGAACTGTCAGAGCCAGAATTCACATGCCCTTCTGGCAATGCTGCCATTGAGGCCACACCCACTCTGAATTTAAATCCGAATACAGATGTGGATATATGGAGCACTAAAAAAAGATATAGATAGTGGCAGTGCATTACTCTCTCTATCAATTACTGTCCATCATAAGGCCACTCACACCAGTCTAACACCCAGTACCATTTCAGTTCGGTCTCAGCATCACTGCTTAACATTGATAACATTGTGCATACCTTAATATTTACATTTATTTGGAAGATGCTTATTTGCTTATCCTAAGCAAGTTACAGTTGAGCTGCTCAGATGAAGACTAAGGGTGTTGCTCAAGGGTCCAACAGTGACAGGTTGGCGGTGTTGGGATTTGAGCTCACAACCTTCTGACTGGTAACCCAAAGCCTTGACTGCAGAGCAACAGATGT
Organism: Pangasius sanitwongsei; assembly: GCA_037576675.1. NCBI lineage: Eukaryota > Metazoa > Chordata > Actinopteri > Siluriformes > Pangasiidae > Pangasius > Pangasius sanitwongsei. Next base: position 8,152,059 of record CM075005.1, read on the forward strand.
CCTAGCATCATTAATTTTATATATGTAAGTGTAACCTCCATCCATCCATTTTCTGTACCACTTATCCTACACAGGGTCGTGGGGAGAGCCTATCCCAGGGGACTTGGGGCACAAGGGAGGGGACATCCCGGACGGGGTGCCAACCCAGCCCAGGGACAGTTTGGAAATGCCAATCAGCCAAGACAACACATGTCTTTGAAACAGACAATTTGGAAATGCCAACAACGCATGTCTTTGGACTGGGTGAGGAAACCGGAGTACCCAGAGGAAACCCCTGAAGAGCATGCATCGGGAGCACACAGGGTGGAGGTGGGAATCGAACCCCCAACCCTAGAGGTGGGGGGGCAACATTGCTAACCACAAAGCCACCGTGCTCCCAGTCAGTGTAACCTTAAAAAAAAATCCCAAAGTTGCCTCTTAATGTACAGTAATATTTAGTATTTCCCGCGACGCGTTTCGCATCAGTAATGTCCACGCGGGCCACTGTACAATGCGTGACGTCACGGAGGATAACAAGGTTTCCTTTTCACACCGTTGCATCCAGGCATGTGTGTTAGGTAATTAGTCCGCGTAAATTCAACCGCATTTCTGGTTCTGTGACCTTTATTTGTAAAAGCCCACGCAGAATCGACGCTGTTGTTCAGGAAGCGTGGGTAGCTTAGCCGAGCAGCACAGCACAGTTAGCATGAGCACTGAGTTAGCTGGGAAAGCTAGTTATGCTAGGAGCTGATGAAACACGCAAGGTGTCAAAGCGAAAGATCTCAGCAGAGATCAACAGTGTGAGATCCAGTGCATCAGGTCAGATCAGTAAGAGCCGTCACTGAGCAATACGAGGAGTGTGTGTGTGTGTGTGTGTGTGTGTTGCACCCTGCCTCGTGTTGGCGGTTGGGATTGAGTCTTGCTGGGTTGGTGGAGGTGTATGGGACGCAGCAGGATGTCGGATTCTCTCCTCCTGACGTTTCAGACTCAGCTCTCCGGGGTGATGGAGACCATCCTGAGATCGGCTATATGTGAGATCACCAGGCTGGTGGAGGGAAGCTTCTTAGACGAGATCGGTCGCGGGAAACAAGAGGCAGAAGTTTTGAGACGAAGATTGCAAATCCTGGAAACTAAACTGGGCGAGAGAGAAAGAGTTAAGCGAGTAAGGTGTGCAGATTGCGGCAGAACTGGACTCTCGAAGAAGGACACGGGTGGGAGAGAGCCCAGGAGGCAAAGTGAAGGTCAGTGAACCATCTGATCTGCAGGTTCTCTACAGTTATTATACAGGAGATGTGTTGAATTCTTGCATCTGATTGGTCAGAAGGTGTTGATTAAACAGCATCTCTTACTCTTAGTTCTGGCTGATCACAGGTTTATATTACTGCGTTCGCTCTTATTCTGGTAGCTTATTCACAGGAACTTGTATGTTGATGATCTACGCATTCTAATTTGAATAATAAACAAATTAAAAACTTGTTATTTAGCAAAATATATGTATGTAATCATCTACATGGTGTAGATGAGGTTTTCTGTAAGGAGATGTTTATTTAACATTTATGGAGGGAGTCTCCAGTGTCAGTCAGTCAGTTTTCCACCATGGGAAAGTCTTCAGGATTTTGCGCTTTTCAGTTTCTCGTTAATGTGATGACCTGCATTCCCCCCCCCTTAATTTTCGAGAGGTTGGTGAGGGAAAGCACTTTTTTGTTTATAGCTGCTATGACAGTAAGAGATAACAGGAACTGAATTAACAAAATTGAATGTGATTGTAAACTGATAAAAATCAAAGCATGTTCATTAGTTAATTAAAATTTGTCAACTTTGGCAAAAAGCTGTGGTATTAGAAAAGAATACAACACATCAGGAAGGCTGTAATAGGAAAATAATCAATGTCTGCTTCACGTCAGGCTGCGTTACATCACCCAGCTGTGGATTATTTTCCTATAACCGCACATCTTGTTGGGTTTTGTTCCTCACATATGACACCGTTAGTAATTATTCTACTTGTCGAATGTACAGCTGAGTGATGTACAGCTCTGTATTGTCGCAGGTGCGGAGTTGATTTGTGTTACAAAGCAGGAGGGTGTGTCTGAAGCAGGCAGAAGAATCTGTGAGAAAGGAAGCGTAACACCAGGTCAAGAAGCAACATCGACCATCCCTGACCCTGAACTTAAGGTGGGGGTGCCTCCTACTATAGTGTAACTGCACACACTGCTACTTCCATTATTGCTGGTCGTATTAATAGCAGGTCATAATAAGGAGTGTTATGTGATACTGCTGTGATTATATACTGCAATATACAGCAGAAATCTGATACTGGTGCTGATAATCGTATGACAAAACATAATTCTAGTTGACCCGTGGCTCTTGTGCCACGAAAAAATGAAAGATGTGTAGATTACTTTTTATAATGTATACGTACAAACTTACCAGGTAAAATATGAAAACATTATTTCAAAGTTGCAAAAACACCCCACCTTGACATCTTTATGAGACAACAGATCATGTTTACAGTATTTTATGCATATTAATAATTTTCTTTGCAAGAAATACATGTCATTGATCCTTTTGTATACTACTTTAAGCAATACAGTTAATAAGTCCTAATGAAAATCCAAATCATTTAATACTTGCCCTAGACTGTTGTAATGTTATGTCATTTAATATCATCCTCTCTTTAAATGTGAAGCCGTCAGCAGATACTGTGATATAGCAAAACATGCAGCAGTGGGTTAGATGGAAAAGATAAATAGGGTTTCCAAAACAAAACAGAAATTCATTCACACTTTTATTGAAATGTTTTTTTAAAAAATGTATTAATTTTGTGATGTGGGCTGTTATTATAAAGGACCTGTATCATATACTATTATATACTTTATTCATTTTTTAATGCAAAAACAGCATCTCATCTTTGACCTTTTAAAAAATGAGTTTGTAAGGATGTTATAATCATTGACACAAGACAGATGATGTACGTGTACACACGCCACCATGCTTCACATAACTTGGAATATGTACTACGGGTTTTTTTTTAAGTTTCCATAGCTTCATCATTTAATGTTTGTGCTGCTGCAGTGTTGTCATATAATATTCTCTTATAAAATGTAAAGTTGTCAGCAGATTTTGTAATATACTGAATATGATAATGGGTTATACAGTTATAACAGTGTGAATTTGAAAGACAGCATCTCTCGTTTTTCAGACTCAAGTGGATGGAGCGAAAGTTGGCGGGGCGGTAAAGGAGGAGGTCGCAGAGGCCTCAGGCATGCAGAGCTACTCAACAGCACACTGTCATACCACAGCAGATCACAGAGTATCCCAGAGCCACAATGCTGGGGAGACATCAGGCATCCACACATCTCAGCCTGAGCACTGGCTCCCTCAGAGAGACAAGTTACCCAGCACCAGTGCTGGGAATCAAGATTCAGTGAAACAGAGAGCACAATCAAAAAAGCCAGACTCTAAACCAGAGCACCTAGTGCATACATCTCATTCGCAGTCCGAGCTTACGGGGCCTGCACCATCTTCAGTGTCCCCCACTGTGAACCAGCAGACAGGCACTCCAGAATCAGTGGCCATTAAACAGGAAGTCGTTGTGGTGCTTCCCCCAGAATGGGAAGAGTTGGACAGGGCGAGGGCAGGGATCACGTCCACAGCAAGCAGGGTAAGTCAGGTACGGGAAGAGCTCCAGCACAGAGATCCTCTACCCACAGGAACCTCTGAGGAAAGACATGTGGTCTATCCAGTACCTTGTGGTAAGGAAAGCCTGTCGTCTCAGGTCACGCAGCAACTCAGGATGCTGGTAAAAAAACAGCCCAAACCTACTGGACATGCCAATGTGTTGGCATCAAGTTCTACCACTGTGAATGTGTCTAGGGGACATTCGCTCCACAAGAGTCCTCCTCTGCCAAAACCATCTCAGGCACTTCCACAACTCCAGCGCACCTACACAGACGAGAGAGCCTTCAGTGCCTTGCAGACTGGAAGAAATGTCCCACAGGCGGTCGGCATTAGGACTCACGGCCATGTTGGGCACCATGTGGTGAGGACACCGCACATCTGCTCGCAGTGTGGTAAGGGCTTCTCGCATCTCTGTCACTTGAGAGCTCACCAACAGATCCACACAGGAGAGAGGCAGTTCTGCTGCGGACTGTGCGGCCGCAGCTTCACCAAACTCAGTAACCTGAAGGCACATCGCAGGGTCCACACGGGAGAAAGACCCTACATCTGCATGGACTGTGGAAAACGGTTCACACAGAAATGCAACTTAAAAAGACACCAGAGGATTCACTCCGCTCACCTGTGACAACTGGTTTAGAGAATATCATAAGCCTGACTGTGCTTGCTAAAGCGTAAAGAGGTTTTGTGTTTACAATGTGTAACTATTCTATTGTGCAGCTGTCTCTTGTTTTGTATATGGGTGTGTGGATAACTTCTCCATCTCTTTTCCAGATACAGTATGTAAGCAATATTGTGCTCAAGACCATGCATAGTGTAGTCTTTTTCCATAGTTATACAATGTCATGAAGTGGCACCACTATGAATTATGAATAAAGGACCTCTTTTCATAGTTTATTTATCTTTGAGAGTTTTGAAATTTAGTATTAGAAACCAGGAACTACTGCAAGCAGGTTTAACGAGTGGACACTAGCGAGTATTCTTTAAATGCTTAAATCTTGTTTTGAATTTATTCAAATTCCGAATTTTCTTGTGATTTACATTCTGTACTTTCCCAGGAGAATATTTTACTCACTACTGGATTGAGAAACAGTCACACAACCAAAAATATCCAACCAACAGCAATCCTGTAATCAGAAACCTACAAGGTCAACCAACCATGTATTGTTTGCTAGTGACTAGAAGGTTGTGAGTTTGTAAGACTGAGACTGCCATAGGGTTATGGTTTAACCCTAAACTGCTGAGCTTTAAGCTTGGATTGCACTGTGAGGCTCAGATAGCAGCAGTGCAGACATTCTGGAGCTGAAAGCCTCTAAGTACTGCCCCTGAGCAGGTCATGCTCCTCACAGAGTGGCATGTGGAGGGCCGGGGCCAGACATCCAGCCCACCTGTAGCCCAAGATGATGATAATTACCACCCAGGTGGCCAGTGTCTGTTAACACATTTTCTTGTGTCTTTACCCCATGACAGATGGACACTTGGTCTGATGATCAAGTCACCATCATCCTTTCCAAATCCTACCATCAGGCTTGTACTGGGCATAGCAAGGAATGCTCAGCAGGTTGAGCTTCATGGAATGGATACATACAAGTATGGCCAAAGGTTTGTGGACACCTGACCATCACACTCATATGTGTTTTTTGAACATTCCATGCCAGATTTATTCCCTCCCTTTTGCTTTTATATAACCCCCACTCTTCTGGGTAGGCTTTCCACTAGATTTTGGAGTGTGGCTGTGAGGATTTCTCATTTAGCCACAAGAGCATTAGCTGTAATATGTTTGGGCCCCTTGGTTCCAGTGAAGGGAAATCTTAATGCTACAACATACAAAGACATCCTATATTGTGTGCTTAACACTTTAAGGCAACAGTTTGTGGGAAGACCCACTTATGGGTGTGATGGTCAGATGTCCACAAACCTTTGGCCATGCAGAGTAGATTGATTAACAAAAGTGGATGATATGACATTGGACAGAAACACAAGGTCACATGAACTAATTACCAAGGCATGCAGTTTTACCACATAAGGAGGGGCCTTAAAGGACTCCAGCACAAAGGCAGAGCTCACACGCTTGGCTCTTGAGCAACTCTGGTAGATGGAGGAACCTCACCCCTTTCAGAAAGGTTATAATAATTTAATGAGCCTCAAGAAAGATGCCATTGATGGTGTTGTGATGCACCACAATGGCTGTGAATGGGAACTTGCCCCTGTCAGAGTAGTACCTGAAGAAAGGTTAGCTGGAGGGAGGATCAGCTTTTGGGCTATAAGGAATGCTCTGATAAAGAGCTTGAGCCTCCACTGTGTGTGGCTTCAATTCCAGGAGGAACAAATTCAGTGGAGCCACGTCTGAAGGCAGGTCATCTACACACCTACAACGAGACTCCAATCGCTTTCATGGGTGCTCATCAGTCATTGTTCGGTATGGACGTTTTTTTATTCTGCAAGGATGTTTACGACTTTTTTGATTAGCAGGTTGTTTAGGCTCTGGCATTTAGGCCAGATTCAACTCCAAATAAGGGTCTAAATCTGCTAGCTTTTTGTGCCCTATTGCTCAGTCAGCACAGGGGATGTCAGGACCTGAACTGCTTCATAGACACCATGCAATGTGGAATAACTCAGATTGTTGAGAGAAGATGCAGGTAAGTGAGAGGTAAGTGTCATGATACACAACAGAACAATTTGTACCTAACTCAGTGTTGGAGTGATAGATAACATGGCTAGCAAGAAAACAAGAGAACACAACTCGGGCTCGTCACTGTGGCCATAAATAGATGAAAGGAGATGGTAGGAGTCTATCAGCAGCTTTGTAGGACAGGTTATCTGTAGCTCCGACCGTAGTTACAAGTGCACACAAGGCCTATCTTGTGTGAGGCGAGAAGAGGAAAGGTTACAATGGCCGTACACAACAGTATTTATATGAAATGCTATGTCATACTGTCACTTTGTGACTTTGTTAAAGGTTTCAACATGTGCGCAGGAAGGTATCCAGATAATTCTCCCACCAGCCAACATGTTGCAGTTTTTCCTTTCACCTGACGGTGGCAGCAGACTGTGCTAACACAGTTAGCTAAGTTTCGAGAGCCTTTTTTCACTGACTACATCTGTAAATTAATTTATTGAAAGACATGTAGTTATGGCTACAGACAAAATGCACAAAGTTAACAGTGAGAAGCGATGATTACAAAAGAGCTGGAAACAAGAATACTTTTTCATCAAGAGCCATAGTGTGTCTCATATGTCAAGAGACTGTTGCAGTAATTAAGGAATTTTATATCATGAGACGTTATGAAATAAATTATAGGCATTGAAGGAAATATTCAGAGGATGAGAGGGCAGAGAAACTGAAGGAGCTGGAAGCTATCTTTGCAGAACCAATTTTTTTTATGAGGGCAAACTGGGGCACAGAACATTACTAGAGCTAATAAATGGGGATGATTACAACCACTAAGCATGGAAAACCTTTCATGAATTCTTGAAAGAGGCCTAACTAAAATTAATTTGCAGCCAAGTATTAAAATTGACTATTTAATTTATGACCATGTTTGTTTGTGCAATTAGACGAAGCCTTTATTTGTCACATATACATTACAGCACAGTGAAATTCTTTTCTTTGCATATCCCAGCTTGTTAGGAAGATGGGGTCAGAGAGCAGGGTAAGCCACGATACTGCGCCCCTGGAGCAGAGAGGGCACAACACCTTCTGATCAATAACCAAAAGATTTAACCTTTGAGCCAGCACCACCCTCAATTACTGTTGGTATCTTAAATATGGTGTTGGGGGCCTAACCACCAGTCCTCCAGGAACCTAATCTAATGTAAGGATGTAAATACCCTCAAATCAAAGCTGAAAGTCTGCACTTTGAGGTCATATTCATTATTTAATTTCACCTCCAATATACTGTGTTAGACATATTTATGGACCTGACTGTACATATAGTATGTGTGTGTGCAAATATTTACTACTTTATTTAACTTGATTTATTTATTTAGTATGTGATCTGGCCCCCTTTGAGAAAAGTTTGGACACCCCTGAAGTAAGATGTCGCTTAATGATTCTCCACACCAGCAGATGTCAGTACAAGGACAATATTCAGCCTCTTCAATAAAAGACCTGCAGTCTGAGTGCTGGATCATCTCTCTATGTATGTTGTAAGTTAAATTAATGGATGTCTAATTCGTTTGCCGTTTCTGTTTGTTTCCGTGAGCTTAACACACGCTGCTTTGATTAGCATGAAAGTAAACAACTCGTAGCGCGGATAGGGAGAGCGAATGGTCGAAGCTAAGCTGCTAACTTGTTGGCTAACGTTAGCATTCTTGAATCCGCTGTGTTTGTAGATAGGACACAATAGGTTACTAGCACGGCTCGATGTAATAGCAGTGTTACGATAATACAGTAACACTGTGTTGGACCACGGCTACGGCCAACACCACAGAAGTCTCAACTAAGTAGTTATTCAAAATGGCGCGCTGTTTTGTTTTTGTTTTTTGTTTTGTTTTGAGAGCCGCATTAATGTCTCACTAACGTACAGGTTCAGGTAGTTATTTAGCTCAGCGTTTTACACGCTGAGGTCCATAAAAGAAATAATTAAACTCTGCACAGGGTACTTAGAAGGAAAAACTCTTATGAGTGAAGAGTTAAACTGAAATGTTGAAAAATATTTTTTATATAGCCACCTTTTTAATAGCCATTAGTGATGAGACCAACACAGTGACACTTAACTCCCGAGATGCTTTGCGCTGTTGACGTTAAGCTGGAAGGGGGGAAAAATGGCGGCGACTGCGGTTGAGTTTACCCCTCCATATAGGTCAAGTTCAAGTACAAAGCACGTTAACATTGCATTTTATAACTAGTAAGTCCTGACAAAAACAATTAAACAAACATACAAACTGTCTTTGATGCAAGTTTCCTGGTTTAATGTCTACCTCTGGTAACATCCAATAGCTTGTGCGTTTGTGTTAGTTTGCATTTGTAAATTAGCCTACTTTCCAAAATAAGTCGAAGTGAATAGAAGCTACTAGATACAACCGGTGGCAATGTGCTTCTTCATCCTGTTCATGATTAACCTCTGAGACTTGTTCTTTTCAGTGATAAAAAGCATTAAATTGCACTCTGAATGACACTTCTTTTCAGGGGAAATTGGCTACAGCAATCTCAAAAAGTACCCAGATGATGTCACAGACTAATTTGCATATTCATTGAATCGTTCTAGTCATCTGCATATCTGTGTTATATGAAACATTTCTTAAGACAGAATAGAATATTTATTTATTTGCTTACAAACTGACACTTTACAAAATAATTTCATTGAAAAAACGCTGCAGATGAAGCTGCGGTAATGAATAGTTGGGAAATAGGCACGAAAGAAGTTACGGATGGAATAACTCACTTTTATTACTTGTAAATATAACCAAGAAGAGAGTTAAAGTGAAGAAAAAAGCAGTGTGGGTGGGACAAATGACATGATTGGTCATTGGGAACAATGGTGATCAGTGATTAGTCTTTGGGGATAGTCGTGATTATTGATCGGTCTGTGGGAACAGTCGTGATTATTGATTGGTCATTGGGAACAATGGTGATCAGTGATTGGTTGGTGGGAACAGCTGTGATCAGTAATTGGTCAATGGGAACAATGGAGAACACTGATTGGTCATTGGGAACAGCTGTGATCAGTAATTGATCAGTGGGAACAATAGTCATTGGTTGTTGGGAATGTTTGTGATCAGTAATTGGTTCTTGGGAACACTGATTGGTCAATGGGAACAATGGTGATGACTGATTGGTCATTGGGAACATAGGGTTGTGCAAGCAAAACTCAGTAAGGCTTTACACGCTAGTGGTCAGTCAACCAAAACTCCTCTCTTAGCTGTGACTGTTGCTTTCAGCCCCTACAGATGGACACGTCACTGAGTTCTCACTGTGGATTGTGTAGTCTTTGTAGGGAGTAAGCTGCTTTATCCTGGTCACTCTGTATATGTGCAGCGTAATGTGCAGACACTGACACACACATGCACTCCTGGGGGCAATTTATAGAAGTGAATCCACCTACAGATACTTATTTAATCATACATTACATATAATTAGATAATTACCCATCTTTGGAGACTTTGATTACCGGGTTTGACAGGAATGTAGTTTGTCAGGACAGATACTAATATTGATGAACTCTAGATTTGATTTAAAGTGCAGACTCAAATAGGTGTCGTACATTATTGTAAAGAAGTATCGTTAGTTTTCTTTTGAATAAAAGATGCATCATAAACTAACAAGCTGTGGATTTATTCTTTTGCCTTTGTGTAAAATTAAATAATTTGTTAATAACTGTTCATGCTGACAGTATTGAGGCTAACGTGTTCACTCACCTGTTTAAATAGTAACTAAACACTCCTGTGTTTTTCTCAGGTCTTGAGAATTAAATGCAAAATCTCCAGCCAGTTTACTCTGAAGGTAAATACATCAACGAGACGGAAAAATGTCCGACGCCCTCATCGTCACCTTCCAGTCCCAGCTGTCTCTCGTCATGGAGACGATTCTCAAGTCAGCCATGATTGAGATCACCAGGCTAGTGGAGGACAGCTTCATGGAGGAAGTGGCTCGTGGCAAGCAGGAGGTGGAACTGCTTCTGCGCAGGCTGCAGTTTTCTGAGAGCAAACTGAAGGAGAGAGAGAGGAGGGTACGATGTACAGACTGTGGGAGAGTCACAGAAGGTGGAGAGAGGACTACAGAGAAACCAGCAGAGACACTCACAGGTTAGGAGAGTTATAATGCTTCTTTTTAATGTAGGGTCAGATCCCAAGTTCAAGAATTAGGTTATCATCAAAGGTTTAGAAGATATATCAGTAGAATATGGGAAAGTTCTCTGTATTCAAACTAAATTTTCTGGGTGGTCCATTCTTCTTATTGAAATTGTGTAATATTTGCAGTTCCGTCTCGGCAAAGAGAAGGATAACATGCTTTCTCTGAGACCCAGAAGCATAGATGATTCGTAGTGACATTTATTTATTTGTTTGTTGGTTTATCACCCTGAAATAGCATTCAGTAATTTATTTGTGTGTTTACATTGCTTAAAACATGCCTTTCAGGCTGAAATATTGTGCATACAACAAATTGTCAAACATTGAGTTAACATCACAGACGGGAAAAACACTTAAGCTCATAGTGTGAAATAGCAGATAGCAGTAGCAGGACTGTCTGAGCAGTGATAAAGCCTGTAGATAATTCTGAGGTTTTAATACTAATTTCAGTAGTATCCTCTGAATACAGGCCTAAAATATTTATCACTGATTATCTATTTACAATCAAAGCTTCATAAAACATTTATGCGTGCTTTGTGACAGAGATTGATTTTTTTTTTGTCTTTTTTTCCGCCCTCTTATAGGTGAAGATGCTCTGTGTTTCAGGCTTAGCCTGAGGGAGCAGTCAGAGAAAAGGCCTCAATTCTGTGAAGTCTGGAGGTCTACAGAGAGTCTGGGCTCATACAGAACTACAGAAACACCCAGTGACAAAGAGAAGAACATAAATGTGCTTGAAAAAAGAGGGAAGCAGGAGTCTGCATCTAATACAGAAGTGCAACATCCTCAGTGCATCAGTGCAGCAGTCACAAGGACCCACGAGGCCTGTAGCAACCCCAAACCCAGAGAAAGTCACTGCAAGACACCCGTCATGGACTTCACTCCTAGTAAAGACATAGACTTGGCCCAGTCTCGAACCATACAAAGTGCTACAGAGGAAGATGGGGTCGGTGAGTTGGCACCCTCTCCATCCTATCCCACTGTGAAATCTGAGCACCATCCTGATCCGGTTGCTATTAAAGAAGAGGAGGAGATGCTGCCAGTGTGGGATTGCGGCGATGACTGCGCTCCTGCAGAAACAGACCAGAATCACACCGGATCCTGGAATCGAGATGAAACACAGGTAGATAACTTTCCAAATCTAACTGCTCTCAACATGCCAGATCCATCATCACATTTAATGTCCTATTCAGTGAATTGTAACACAGAGGTATCGCAAGGCATCAAGGCTGAGCCTAGTGAGTCAGTCACCACAGAGCTGGTTCACCTTGCTTTGGCTCCCATGCCTGAGGGATCCAGTTCATTTGACCATAATGAAAATGGACATTTGTTTGGTCCAGAAAGTCTTTTGAGTCATCCAGAGCTTTGTCTAGGTGAGAAACTTTTCCTCCCTTTCTCCCAAAGCGAGCACCTTCCAGTTCCCACTGAAAAGCCACACTGTGGAAAATCGTTTGCTCAAGTGGCTCAGCTGAAGGTTCACATGCTCACACACCAAGCGAGCAAACCCCTGAAGTGTCCCCAGTGTGCCAAAACATTCGCTCGCGATTTTGAGCTGAAGGACCACCAGAAGCAGCACTCCAAAGAAAGGCCTCACGTCTGCCCAGACTGTGGCAAAGGCTTCACCCGCTTCAGCAACTTCAAGCAGCATCAGAACATCCACACCCGCGAGAAACTGTTCAACTGCACCCACTGCGGCATGAGGTTCAAAAGATCCACTCACTTGAGAATCCACCTCAGGAGACACAGCCGAGTGGGGAAGAGTTGTCCTTGCCGTCAGTGTGGGAAGACGTTTGTGTGCCTCAAGCAGCTGAAGGGCCATCTGCTGAAAGTGCACGGAACGGAAATGAACTGAATTGCGCGTTCCAGTCCACAGATCTCAGAATGCATGACCTGAACTATCCCTTCAGTCTTTCTGTCTGAGCTTGCCCACGCTTCAGTTTAATGTCTCAAAATGAGCAATTACACAAACACAGAGTAGGTGCAGAATTCTGATGCAATTCAAAAAGATGATGCTTTAAAACTTTCTTTCTGAATGCTTAAAAATTATAAATAAAAATAGTTTCACGTTTAGGAATTAAAAGCGCTAATTATAATCACATGAAAAGCCTGATGTTATTTGTGTTCTGAAGAATTTCACTTTGAGAACACCTGGTTTGTTCTGTGAGCAGGGACTTTCACCATGAAAGTACACTCTGAAAATTAAAGGGGCCAGAAGTGGTTTTTTTTTTTGTTTTTTTTTTTTAAACTTTTTTGCAACCAGGGAAAAATCCCTTGACACAGATTTTAAATGTGTACAATAATTAACTCATTCATCTTCAGTAATCTTCAGATCCAAAGCCTGACCTGAAAACACTGGGCATGAGGCAGGAATACACCCTGGATGGGACGCCAATCCATCACAGGACACCATGCACACACACTTTCACACCTAGAGGCAATTTATAGTTGCTAGTCCACCTACTGGCATGTTTTTGGGAGGCGAGAAGAAAACGGAGGAAACCCAAACGGACACGGGGTGAACCTGTGAGATGCCACACAGACAGTAACCTGAGCTCCTTCAACCGAGGACCCTGGATCTGTAAGATGGCAACGTTACCCACTGTGTGCAATAATATTTGACTCTATTATAACTATAAAGCTTTTAGTTTGTGAACTTTCCATTACAACATATTTTTTATTTCCACCCTACTGGCTTTTGAGTTATTAAACCCACTGAATTCAAGTGACCGGTCAAACAGGCTAATAGCTATATAATAACTTTTCTAATGGTAGGTTGTGATTTTCACAGCTGTAACCAAATGTAAAAAGTTGTGGACCCCCTGACTGTAGACTTTCCACAGAATCCACCTTGAAAACCATGGCTTTAGAGTAATGGACCATAAAAGAACCTGTTTATTTCCTTAAAGACCGTTTTGGTCCATGAGTCTTCAGACATTTTTGTAAACTGAAGAATCATTTTTCCTCCACAAATTTCATTCTTCATAATGCTAGCATTTCAGATGGGATTTTTTAAATTTTTTTTATAAAGTTTTCCATAGCACCAACCCAAATAGTTCTTCAATGGCATCACTCTAAAGAGCCTTTCCCAACACCTTTATTTTTAAGACTGTATCAGGTGTGAAATTATTCTAACCATTGACCTCTATTCTGTTGGAAGATGCTTTTAACTGAAGCAACTTTATGAGGCAGAATACAGTCCATCATAAAGCTTGTAGAGGAGCTGACAGTGAAGACAGAAGCTGACAGAAGTGCTGTGATATAGGTTTCCACCAAGTGAACAGAAACAAATGTGCGCTAGATGTAGGAAGAGCCGAGAGAATCACGGCTAATTACACCCACAGACACAGGACTCCTGCAAAGACATAAATCAGAGGCACATTAGAGCTCAGGGTGTTCACAAGTGCTCTCAGAAGATAATAATATTATTAATATTAATAATCATCTGCCAGGTTGCATGGGAATCTGCGGAGTGAATATCATGATGAACTATGTTGTGTTCCTGATACCTTACAGCAGAAAGTGGATCAGTTCCCTTTTAACTGTTCATGTAATGTTTCTTTCTTTTCTTTTCTTTTCTTTTCTTTTTTGAGGTGGGTTTTCATATAATTCTGAAGATGGAGCACAGAGCTAAATCTAGGGCTGCACAATTACTATGACCACCATTTCTGGCTTTTTCAATAAAATATAATCGACTGGTGAGCTTAGATTAAAATGATCTCATTGGTTAACATTAGTTAATTAAATATCAGGATTTTTTTTTAAGATGATGTGTTTTAACTGCCTGTTTGGTTGCATGCTGTGATGGCATATTTATGTATCCATTTATTTTGAGGCTGATTGTGTTTCTGCTTTGCATTTTAAAAACAACAACAACAACAACAACGAAGCACTTGATTACTGTGTTTAAAAGAATAGTCTTGTTTTGAATTTAGAGATGTGAAGGAATTGAAGATATATTGTACATTATGAAACTTTTTTTGTTGATTTAAATGAGAATCTAATCAATTGTAATAAAGCTATTTTGCTCCTAAATTGGGTGAATAACTGTGATAAAAAGCAGGATTGCAACAAAGAATGCAATAACTGATCATGTTTGTGATGTAGTCATTATCATGCAGGCCTAGCTAACTCCATTAAGCACCAATGGTGTGTTTTGTGGAATTATACTGCAAGTAAACTGATTAAAAGGAACTTGGCTGAACAGCAAACTGCTGAAGTCTGTTTGCACCCATTAGGATGGTAATGCTGAGGAATTAAGAGGCAGCCCATTTTAGTTTAAGACTGAGCTTAATTGAGACGAGGCTAACATTCTTCTACCTAAAATCTGCTGCAGAATCTCCACAAACATGGTAAAGTCAAGATTACATATCCTAGAATATTTGAATACCGGCAAATGAATATACTTGTTCTTTTGGGTGATATTTGACCTTGGTATTTTTACAGTGATACTCTTTTCGCATCTATCTGAGAAAAGATGTTTTTATTTTATCCATATTTAATGTTGCGACGTGTGCAGTGTTTTTAAGCTCACTGGAGATTCTCCTTTCACTGAACAGAGTGAATCAGATTGTTGTAATATTCTGCGCTTTGCACTGCAGCAACAGCAGGAGACACTAATGCACTTCAGTCTCTATAAACTCCATTCGTTAGATTCCCGCAGTCTGTCATTTATCTGTGAGTTTTTCTCCTCTCCTGTGTTCACCGTCTCACCAGGTGACTGACCTTCTTGTGAATAGAAATTTAAAAAAAAAAAAAAATTTTTTTTTTGTCCTGTTATTTGCCTCAGCCTCCTGCCTGGTCCATCCTCCTCAAGGCACAAAAGCATGTTTTATGATCTATAATTCCGATTTCTCTGATTTTTCCTCAGTCATGACTCATGAGCAGGCTTTGAAACATCATTTAAGTGACAAAACTTTTGAAAGGTTCTCAAAAGTGCCTGGATATTGTTAGGGAATGTACCAGAATCGAATACTGACTCAGGTTTGTGTGTGTGTGTGTGTGTGTGTGTGTGTGTGCGGGTGTGTGTTGTAGACGACCCAAATGCATCCTGAAAACCCTTCAACAGACCTGGTCAAAATGTGCACCATAAACAGACAGAGAACATTCAGTGTAAGTGCTCGTTTCCGTTACCTTTGAATTATTTTTGGTATCTCTGAATAATAATCAAATAATCTTAATATCTTTTCTTTTCTGTCTTTGTTTCTGTAAGCAGGTGGTGGCCAGAGAGATCCTGACACAGTTCCAGGTCTGGCAGAGGGCCTGCTACAGCAGAAACATTGAATGGGGCCCAATTACAGCAAAGGTTATACCTGTTATGTTTTCCATCACACACAACACAGTGTCTTGCATAAGTTTTCACACACCCCGCCCTTTGAACGTTTCCGTATTTTGCCGCGTTATAGCCTGGAACTGAAATGGACTTCATTGAGATTATAGGAAACAAATTATTATATTAAGTTGTTGATTAATTGTATAAATATTCACCCCCATTGCTGTGAAACCAGCCGCCATTAGAAGTCACACGATTAGCTAAATGGAGTCTACCTTTGCCTTATGTAAGTCGTCAGCTATCCAGTTTCGGTGAACCTGTGCCCACTGCAGCGTCAGATTCCTGTTCTAAGCTGAGATCACATTTGTTCCTCCCATTCTGATGTTCGATGTAAACAAACCTCTTGACCTGTATGGGAAAAAGAAAGTACACCCTCCTTCAATTCTATGTTTTTATTTTTTATTTGGTTCTCAGCAACATCTCTATACAAATAAACAACCTGAGGTGTCACCAAAAAGCAGCCAAAACTGCGTAGTCACGCTTCTTAATGATTAACTAATCTTGTGAATTTCGTTAGTAAAACCTGGCTGCTAATTACTTTCTTAATGATTCTTAATGATTGTGGAAGTAGAAAGGGTGTACTTATTTTTTCCCCACCTGGTTTCTGAATGCTGGTTTATTTTGTGGGAAAAAGAATGACTACATCCTGAAATCTGTTGTGTTTTTTTGTTGTTGTTGCCTGAGGTTATTTGTTTATAGAAGTTGACAAGGACCACACAATTGTTATTTAGGTCCTGATGAACAAAAACGTAAAATTAAAAGAGGGTGTACTTTCTTTTTGCCAAGAATTGACTGTATCTGCATGATTTTATGCATTGTGATGCTGCCACATTATGGCTGATTGGATAATTGCATGAACGAGCAGGCGTAAAGTTGTGTGTCTGTGTGCTTTCAGATCATTTCTGCTTTGCCGTATTTGTCTGGGAGGGAGACAGAGGTGATTGTGCGTTGTACTAAAATGCTGCATAACCGCAGGGATTATCTCCGTAGGAGAGCCAAGGTAATGCACAAATAAACGAACGTGCATTTTTTTTTAATATAAGACACAATTCTAGTTGCACTGAGAAACGTACATGTTGCTTATTGTATATGCATATGGTCTATTCATGATATTTGTATTTCAGATCAGAGGTTGAATATGAGGCAAGAACATGTACTGTACCTCAGCTTCAATTTATTCTTTTAACATAAAATACTCATGTAATGAATAGGGAACAAAAATAATTTGGTCATTGCCTATTTAAATACTTCTTATAATTTCCACCTGGAGTTTCCTCATATGAGCACTGGGATTTGGGTTTTAATTCCACTTAAACCAGGAGGCTTTAGTCTGATCCCCAAAGGGTCGGTGTGTCTGCTGCTTTTCACTTCACACAAAGAGGAGTCGCACCTAAGATCAGTAGAAGTAGAAACACTGGAAACAGGTGTGGCTTCTGCGTAGCCGGAATGAAAGCGCTCAACCCCTCTGGCCCTTTATGGGTAAGATTGAAGACTTAATCCATGTGACCTTTGATGATATAATTGGCAGTTTCCTCACGGGGAAGGGAAGGATGACTGGGATTTTTCTTTCCGTCTTCCTTATTCAACACATCAGCTCCTCAGGTGTCTTCACTGGTTTGTTCCAAATGTTCTCAACAAAGCTGTGTGTGCCGTAGATTTAAAATTATTCAGTGCCAGGCTTATTAAATACTGGCATCTGCTTTCCTAGATTGGTAGTATTGTCATGCAGCAGGCTGTGACTGAGAATGATCTAAGCCAACGCTACAACAATAAAATCTGATTAAATGATTAAAGAGGGGGGTAAAAACCAATGACACCGTGCTCATTTTTATCCACAGGATGCAACTCTGGAGAGAAACAGTTTACCCATGGGGCAGAGATATCTCCTTCAGCTTCACAGTGGAAACGTTATTCAGCATGTGTGACTGTGAATAAGATGCTCTTTTTACTCATGTTAAACTATTTATAGTCTGCTGCTGTATGCTATATTTATTGTCTTTTACTTTGTTGGGGTTTTTTTTGTACATTGAAGTGAAATGTCTTCCAGTGTTTAATTTATATTTGTCTTCTATAACAAATTTCGAAAAAAGATCTTTGACTTTTTGACGTCTTTTGTTATTTATGGGTAAATCACCACATTTCACTACTATATATACAACTTTATGAGTAAAAGAATAAAACTTCTTAAATGAACTTCTTACTTCATTTATTTCTTCAGTTCTAATGTTTATTTAATGTTGTAAAACTGTCAAAGAGCAATGATGTGTTCAGGATTTACTCAAGCGTCAATTCACTAGAATTTGATTTACAGTTTTCGTTTGGAAAATGCTCAGAAATATCTGAGCTATCAGTTTACAGATGATGGAAGGAAAATTACACTGCATTGCCAAATAAATAGGGCATCACTACTACAGGGAAGGCCAACCGCTTCAGTCATCAGAGTGCCTACTGATGAGAAAAGCTCAGCTGAAAGCATGGGGTATGGGGAAGAACGAGGTAGTACGAGTTTCTATATATGTGTGGTGGTTTGTGAAAACCAGTCAGATGTAGCTGTGGCTGAAAAACATGAAAAATTGGGCCAACCCTTTGGGCTTTCTGGCTGTAATATACTACCTCATCTTAACTTAATAACCGTAAATATATTTCATTAAAATGGCATGGATATGTTTGAATTTATGTCTTAAATCTCACCTAGGGTTTCTTCGTGATGATGTTATAACGATCATATTGGTTAAGGAGCCAGTTCAACAAACACTGTAGTAAAAACAGTTATTCTGCCTAAAAACCTTTTAAAACTGTATATAGTAGAAAATATCAAAATTTCACCATATGAGGGCTTTTCCATAACAATCACACATATTAATCACCATTGTTTACCTGGGAGTCATTAATACATATCACCACACGAGTCAGTTTTTCAGTTTATTGACTGAACATGAAAAATTATTTTTAATGTCAGTTGTTGTAACAGAGTTTATAGTTTTATTAGAAATATGGTTATTGCAAAGATATTAATTAATTAGATATTTAAAAACTAAATATGTAAATTCATAAATACAAGTAATATTAGTCACTTTAACAATTCCACCAACTCATCTTAGCAAGAATTTCCATTAAGAGGACTTTGGTGTGTCTGTCTCCATAAACATATCCATACCGTTAATAAGAAACTTTTCTGTAATAATAAAAAAAAGAATTTGTGTTGCTGTTAAATCATAAGAAAGGACATGGTCCTATTGGTTATCCTCTAAGGTAAGCTTAGAGGATAAGCTTTAATCTATAAGCTATCCAAAGCAGATGTAGCACAATGTCCAGTGGTATTCAGGGGAAGGTTTAGACCCTGCGCATGAGTGCAATCGTTACTAATCATGTTGAAAGTGTTGGAAGTTTAGGTCAGGTGATGATCCTCCTGGGAAGGACTAAAGTCAACAGATTCAGTTCCTGAGCTCCTGTGAGTGACTGGACGTGTGAAGTATCACTAGAATAACCTGCTGGTCATCAGGGGGAGACCTTGCTCACCTCTGTTCTGTCTCAAAGGCTGTGAATTAGTGATGGGAATTCTGATTCTTTACAGCGAGTCAGATCATTTGACTCAGCTCACCAATAAGAGTCGACTCTTTTGGCTCCTAAATGGCTCAGAAAATGTTTGCAACATTTTAACCAGTGATTGTTCTAATGGCTGAAATTATTTAATTAAATCTTAGGCTAACTTTGAATAAACAAAATAACACTGTTTTGCATAACATATCATACTGCCTCATACAACCACCTGAGAGTCAAACACATGCTAAAGAACAGCTCAGATTTTGAAAAGAGGTATTCATGAAAGTATTTAGATTAAACTAAACTCCATTGTGGAAAACTGCTGTGTGTGAGTCGACTCTCTATGTTCACCTAAAAGAGTCAACTCAAAGAGCTGACTTGTTTGCAAATGACCCATCACTCTGCACATCTCTGAATCAAGCAGGTCTTTTCAAATTTTCTGAAGGAATGGAGCTTGGTAAGCTTTGAGACCTCAGTAATATTTTTTATATCCTATATAAGAAATACAATTATAAACAGGACTGCTGTTATAGCAGAAGTTACAAAGTTCATTATTTTCCTACAAACAGCATGTCACAAAGTGTTTTATTCCTCTTACACCACAACAATTTGCCTGTGATTACATTTTTATCTATAACACCAGCACTTCCAATAAGCTGGAGATGCTGATAAAACTGCAGACTTCAGCAGATGCGTCAGTAAATAATGTAGATTTTACCAGCAGATTCCAAAATGATGAACCAACTGGAAAATATAGGATAACCCGACCCCAGTAAACCACATTAGCAGTAATTCTCATAAATTCACAGTTAATTAAATTGTGTTTGTACACTGGTTGTTTAAACTGCTTTATTATAAATACCTGTTTTGACCCTCTAATCTTTTAAAGCACTAAGGTTTTGATCTCAAACTGAATAAACTTAGCTATGTGTATACATCCTGCTTTTAAACTGATATCCAGTACTTCATAAAGTAACACTTTACTTAACTAATGTTTTCATAATGATGAATTGATACATGCACTAATCATTACCACATCAGGAAATAATGAAGTGGGTACATTAATAGCCTCTGAGTTATATAGAGGCTTTTCTGCTCACCACGGTTGTAAAGAGTGATTATTTTAGTTACTATAGACTTCCTGGCAGTTCAAATCAATCTGACCAACTTTCACCTGACCTCTCTTATCAACAAGGCATTTCAACCCACAGAACTGTTGCTCAATCAATGGGTTTTTTTGTTTTTCGCAACATTCTGTGTAAAGTCTAGAGACTGTTGTGTGTGAAATTCCCAGGGGATCAGCAGTTTCTGAAATACTCTTAACTGAAGCTCTTGACCTGTATCTGCAGGGTTTTATGCATTATGTTGCTGCCACATGATTGGCTGATTAGATAACTGCATGAATGTGCAGGTGTACAGGTGTTCCTATTAAAGTGATATATGCTTTGGAGCTGTACATCTGTGGTTTTGCACTTCAGTATCTTGTGAGAAGATGACTTTCTTCCTTCGATCACCCCAGACAGCCATCCGGCTCCTTCGCATTCTCCATACGCAACAGAACATTTGTTGTATTAACACTGCAAAAAAATGGAAAGCAGGCAATTAATCACCCTGCTGTCATGCCATAAATTGCTGCATGGTCATTCTGCTCATGAAATCAGAGACAGAGCTGAGCTGTGTGGATGTGCATATGCAGTTTGGTGCACTGCTGGCAAATAATTTCCTTACACCATTCATATAAAGTGCCACCACTCAAACGTTATGACAGGAGCCCTACAATGCAATAAATATGTGACCTGCTTTACTGTGAAGTAGTCACATGTTGAGGTCAGAGTCCCATCAGTTCATGTGCAATGTAGAGGAAGGAATTTAATCAACTCTCCTTATCTTGCTTGAGTGTATGCAGTGAAGATGCATAAAGCAAACTGCAAAATGCTGCTTTTTCTAGTTTATTTAGCTGCTCAAGTCATTTTGAATGTCCACTAGTGTTAAAATAGATTAAAAAAGATAGAACATTGGAGCAGACTGGAGGATGGTGAAACATTTTCAAGATTATAACAAATCCAGTCACCTTCATTTATTATAACAGACTAGCAAAGGTGCCCTTTACAATATAAAACATGCCACAGACCTTATCATCACAGCACAGATTCAATTTATGAATATAATATAACTGTTTGAAAGTATAGCATTGGACATTAGTTGTTGAGGTGTTAGAGCTATATATTCCTAGATTTTTGACGCACATAAACGTCAAAAGTTAAAGCTTTTGAAAGATATATACAACATTCTACTTACTTTATTTTTACTACAGACATTATGTAGGCATGTTGTATGCTTTCATGCCACAGCGCTGTTGAATTCTCAATTCTGATTGGTCAGAAGTTGTTGATTAGTTTTCATCCTTCCAAAAATGGTAAATAAATGTCTCCATACAGAAAGCCTCAACATATCAACAATTAAATGTTTTTCTTTGTTAAATAACAGCACATTTTAATCTGTTTATTAGTAGTCATAGATTATGTGGAGCGTCCACCATATGCCCTGAGTCATGAGCCATGAGCATGTTATTAGTGTGATGTGTTATTCCTTAATGTATAAACATTGTTGTGATGTAAGAAGAATAAAACACTTGCTCTTATTGGAAAAGAATAAACTTTGGATTGGTAAATGAGCTCCACTTCATGTCTGGCTGCATCACACCGCTCTATCGCTGATTACTTTCCTATAACATCATGCTTTATTCCTTACTTAAGTTACTGAGCTGAGCGATATGAACATCATCACATCAGTCAAAATAATGACTAATTCAAAGATTATTTCCGGGCTCCATTTTGAGTGCCACGTGCAAAGACAAACAGATGATAAAAAATGGGAGTAATGTGGACAACATGATCTTAACTGGGATTCGTTAGTCCACTTTTGACTCTGAATTATGAAAAACAGCTACTACTGTGTGCTAAAAAAGGCAATGTACTGCTTGACACAAGCAGAGAAACAAAAAAAAAAAAAAAATTAAAAAAAAAAAAATCACTTACCGTAGCTTCACAGCAGGAGACCTTTCAGTTTCCTAGTGAGTAAAGAAATCACAAACGATGTTTATGTAAAATCAAGCCCCTGTCAAACTGTAGAGAAAAAAAGAAGTCTAAAAGAAGTTTGACTGTGTGTGCTGTATAATTTGTGTCCTTGTCTCTGCACCTTCAATTGAAAGCAGTAATTTAAAGTGAATGTCTCCGTGATACACAATGTACTGCCAGGGGAAAATGGGCACTACAGAAGGTGCTCAATGTGATGCCAAGTCAGGTTCAATACACTAAATCAACCAGCCGTTATACAAATGCTGCCAGGTTTGGTGTGATGTGCACTGTATTTTATTGCAGTTACAGTACAATGGACAGTATTTTCTCCCCTGTGATCTACAAACCTCAGTCCTTCACCAAATGAAAAACATACAAACCTTTTTTTTAATGACAATTAACACGTTAATTTGTCCGTGTGTTCCTTGACTCCAAGGCTGGTATGTTTTTTAACATATTCTACAAATATTGAATGGTGAAATTTGAAAAAACACACGTTAATATGCACAAATTAAGTCTTTGCCTCAGTTCTAGCCATGACAGAAATGACAGAATGTACTTGATCTCGAGACAGATTGCAATGTACTGCAATGACAGTAGGGGTTCGCAGAAAAAAACATTTTAGTCCTTCTGTTCATAAGTATGTGTTTAGACATAGACACTCAGTCTAAAAATGCTCACATTAGGTCATGTTGCATTGACATCCCACTTAATTAGTCTATGTCTGTGACCTGAGCCTTAATACCAAATAAAAATGTTCTCCATGACATAAAAAACCTACACTGCAAAAAAAAAAAGCCATTTTAGCAAGTGAAAATATGTTGAATATAATTTATCTACTTTAATTTATCTAGAATTTTTTATTATAAGATTTCAATAGACCAAATATACATTTATTAAACGTATTTCTAGACATTTTTACTCATTTTATGCCTTAAATTTTCTTATTTCATTGACAGACAGTTTTGCTTCTTTCTATGAGTAAATAAGTAAATAAATAAATAAATAAATAAATAAATCAATCAATCAATCAATCTGCAAATAGAACAAGACTGTTTCAAGCTTGAAATTATTTAATCTGTCTAGAAATAAGTTCAATAATCCTCTGTTTGGTTTGTTCTATTCTTATAATAGGAAATTCTAGATATATTTTACTATATTCAAGATATTTTCACTTGCAATGGCATCATTTTTTTTTTTGTTTTTTATTTGTAGTCTACTAAAAAAGTATATTATTTCTGAGCTATGTAGAAATCCTCTATATAGCAATATATTTAGATTTAAATGCACTATGTCTTTTTTTTTTTTTTTCAAACATTTTGTAATACGCCTGTGTGGCTATAAAACACATCCTTTTTCTTGTCTATATTCTTAACTCGCAGCCTGTTTTCACAAAGACCACCCACTAGTCATAAATATTCATAAGCTGACCTCGAGACATTTATTAATATTTATTAGCGCGCTAAGTGAAATACTGCTGACCTGAAAGATAGAGAATATGTTCTGTGTGAGGACCAAGTAAGACGTTTCACTTTATTAACAGTAGGTGACCTAATTGTAGGACCTTGGAATTTTAGTCAGAAATATGAATTCATCCTCAGTGACTGTTTTATCCTGGTCAGGATCTTGGTGGATCCGGAGTCTGTCCCAGGAACACTGGATGCAAAGTGGGAGTATACACTCTGGATGGGATGCCAGTCCATCGCAGGGCACTACGCACACATACATTCACACTCATTCACACCTAAGGGCAATTTCCATAGCCAATCTACCTCCTAGCATGTTTTTGGGAAGTGAGAGGAAACCCGGAGAACCCGGAAGAGACTCATGTGGACATGGGGATCAAACTGGGAACCCTGGCGCTATGAGGCAACCAGGGAGAAATATACTAATCATTATGTAATGTAATGTAATAAAGCCACAAATTGCATGCAATGGTACTGACTCATGTCTTTACTTAACGCTATCTTGAGAGAAATGAATCATTTACATCTGATTTTAAAGAGTTGTAAGATCAGTTAGGAGATTTGCGAAAAAAGAAAAAAAAAAAACTTTACCCAAAGGCTATGGAGAGTATTGTCATTAAGGAACAAATAATGCAATTTATTTTTGCACAGTTATCCTAGCGTTAGCTCACTACAAAACATTGACTATGTTCCAAATTATAGTGTTGTACTAAATAACTAGCAACTAGCTTTTCATCAGTTCATCACTTCATATAGTAGAGTAGTTTTAATACACTATATTACCAAAAGTATTCGGTCACCCATCCAAATGATCAGAATCAGGTGTCCTAATCACTTGGCCTGG
>CM075005.1:8183399-8199740 GCA_037576675.1 Pangasius sanitwongsei
TATATATATATATATATATATATATATATATATATATATATACGTCTTTTTGTTTTTTTTTCTTACAAATCAGATAATATGGAGCTATCTGTGTAACAGCTTGTAACTGCAGTCGGAGCTACATGTATTCTGTCTTCCAAAGCTGGAAAGAGACTCTTATTTTCTCTTCTGTTGCAGTGAGTGTATTTTTATTTCTTAATTTATAGCACTATTTTTTTTTTTTTTAAAGGAATGATATGAAACTCCATGGCATTGAGTGGGTTTCTCTTTTTAGCATTGTTAGCCTTGTTGGCAGCACTCACTGCACTGTTTGATGAGTTGCTCTTTGTTGTTGCTTAGTGCCAGCACTCATCTCTCATTCTTCTACCATTTCCTCCACGTATTTGCATCTCTGTCCATCTAACTGACCAGCTGAACAATGCATACGCAGTGTTTCCCGAACATACGCGATGCTTTGGTGCGGCACCCATGTATATTGTAGACCACAAGAGTATATTTAGTCTTGTTAAAAATACAAATTTTATTCAGTCCGCTCCAAAACATAACTCGCCTTGTTTCTTATTTGAGTGTGGCATGAACTCAGCACAGGGTCAGAGAGAGAGGGGGGGGCAGAGCAGCAGTAACATAAACTAATGCCAGAAAAATGCCAGACAGAGCCGGTAGACCTTCTCCTTTCCTATTAGTGCTTGGATGTTAATTACCCTATGAGTCTGATTGGTAGCTAGTGACTTCCAGCTGTAAAGAGGCTGACAATCTGTTGCATTAGTAGTCAGCTCATGTACATTCAGACAGCCTGTCAGAGGTGCTTCTTATTTTCAGCACACTTGGGGAATAGGGGACAAAGAGGGCAGTCTTGGAATAAAGTAAGGTTAGGGTTACAAAATGGTGACATGGACTGATATGGACTGACAAAATATACGTCTACTATTTTTCTCTCCCTAGTTTGCTTTTATTGAGGGGACAAAATGTCCTGGCCCACCATTCAGTCACTTGTAATAATCTGCTTTAATGTAGCCAAAGCAGCATAAGTTCAACTGACAGAATGCGACTAACAGGTAAAGGTCATTCAATATGGTTGAGCATGTCTCCATGACCATACCACTCACAGTCTTCCTGAGCCTGCCAAGTTAGCTGGACTCTGCTGCTAACGTGCATACTGGGACTTGAGTTGGGTTCCCTCCATTTCCTCTTCCTCTCTCCACCGGAATGGGTCCAGACTTTTGGCCATATAGTGTATGTAAAGGACAATTTCACATTTTTTTTTTTTTCCCCCCTCGTGTGTTTCATAGTATGCTCTTCAACACGTAATCGTAAGTGGATCAGCCATAGAAAAACACTCTCTGATGGAGCCCTGATGGGGGAAGAACCAATCTGGGAGATATGCTGATCAAGACACATTACCATTGACAAGAACCAAAATGAAACATTAACCTTCAGATCATGTCCCTGTGAGATTTGTGAGTCATTTTGACAGGTGTTGCTCTGTCAGGAAATTAACTACATATTTAAAGAACTATTTTTGAACTGATGTTTTATACCTCAGCATGACCTAACGTTAATGATGTAACCTTTCCTTATCGTGGCATGCTACCATACTGGCAAATCTCTACACCGCTAATACAGGAGAATCCTTTTTTAGTTCACAAATGTAGCTTTTCCACCTTTGTGTGAAGGCTGTGACTGTGAGGTCTTGAACATTGCAACTGATGTAACTCTATTATTATTGCTCCTGTATATACTTTGTGTCCTGTGTGTCATATTTGAGCTATGCAGCATGAAATTGTGTGGTGGATGTGCAATATTAGGATGCTGGATGGCAACAGCATCACATGGTGTATATTACTGGGGGATTGTACAATCGGTTCTTTGTTGGAAAGGCCTGCCATTGATTTGTTCTCAGCAACACAGTCCATCGAGCGCATTTGCATTTACATTTATTCAGCTGGCAGTCGCTTTTATCCAACGCAACATTCAAAACAGAAACATGTACAAGAAACACAGATAGTCACGACTAAACACAAGGGTTTCCCAAACACCAGTTATACCAGAATTGCCCAAGTATCACAAGTCGAAGAAGATTAACTTGGATTACACCACAGCTTTGTTGAATTCTCGAATCGGATTGGTCAGCAGCTGTTTATTCATTTTCTGTAACAACAAGCTCTGATGTAGTGTCCGCTGCAAGGCGAGCCTCAGGGTTATATTAATGTTCTTGCTCTAATCCGGTATCGTTTCTATAGTAATAGCTATATAACAGGGTCTTGTATGGTGGACGCTTCCATGATTTAAGCAGAACATTAAATGAAAGTTCAGTTTCACACAGTGAAGAAGGTCTTCAGGACGGAGGACTTTGTTCGTTACAGTCTCCTAGTGTCATGACAAGCTGGATTTTTGTTCTTATTAGTTTATCAGCTTTGAGAGAGAGCGAGAGTGAAAAACGAGAGAGTGCTGAGGCAATGACTGCTTATAGCAAAAGCAATAACAGGAACTAGCTTGTTTTGTGGATGTTAAATGTAACTATAAAATGATAAAAATATAATTTTTTGTCATACTTTAAGAAATAAAAAATGATCATCATTGTCAGGTGTAAGCAGTTATTTGCGCCTGGCCGCATCACACCACCCGGTCATTGATTTTCCTATAACAGCATGTGCCATTGTTTTTATTTTTCACAGACTACCAGTGCTTCTTAGACCAGAGTTTTTGCTATATTGAAAAATATATCGGTTGATGTGACGGCTCCACAGAAAAAGTCACCAAGAAATCCATATTCGTTGCCCACTTCCTCTGCTAAAATGGTGCTGAATGGCCTGAGCTCACGTATTATGTATAAATTTTATGATGCAGTTGCAGTAGCCTGCCACGGTACTGGCTCAGTACCATCTGACGAGGCTTTCAGAAACCACTTTCACACAATCCACACGTTTAAATGAAGTCCCCTGAAAGGATTTAATCATAAACCCATTTTACAGAGTTGACTTTATGAAGGTCACTTTAAGGTGATGTTAATTATCTGTGTTTTAAGTAGAGAAGTACTCATAATGGCACATCTCTTATTCACCAGTCTTACCAGCGTTTAATAGACGCGACGTTTAATCTGTGGGCGCTTGGCAAAATTAAACAGGAGAGGAATGTGCAGAATGGTGCAGTTTAATGGAGGTGCAATGAAACAGGATCCAGCTTTGATTCTCTATGTATTAGAGCTCCAGATCATTCTCTGTGGCTTCTTAACTGCTGTTTGGCAGTGCACCGAAACCTGTTTAAAAAAAAAAACCAAAAAAAAAAAACTTATGTTTAACTGTGATAAACCTGACACATTGCTTTTGAAATATTATACCATGAAATTTGAAGACATAACTGGTGTCACATTTCTTAGGTTTGCTAAACGATTATTATTATTATTATTATTATAAATTAAATTAATGTATGATTTTTTTATTATAAAATAAATACAAATATTTGATACTGAAAAAGAGGATTAAAAATATTAAGTACAAGATTTTTTTTTTTTGCTGCTTCCATTCAGTTTGTAATTGTTAGATATTTTTTTTGAGATATCATGATCTCCACGATACCTCAAAAAAGTGTAATGTGACGTTTATCACATCATTTACATCATTTATCACAACATCGATATTATATAATTGTATTGCCCAGCCTGAGAAGACACTACCGAAAAACAGGTTATTAATTATTATTATTATTTTTTAATGATCTAACAAGGAAAAGAAAGAATGAAACATGTAACTGTTACTGTCAGGATTAAAGAAAAACATATTGTGACCTATTTTATTGCAACAGTGACACTTTCATGTGGTGTATTGGCTGAATATTTCTGTCTTAAACAGCAAACACTTGGTGTTTATATTGCCAGTCTGTAGGCTGAAAGACTCCAGAGAAATCTAGCATCATATCTGTCTTTTCTTACCTTTTAAATAATAAGATTAAGGTAAGTATGCATCTTCTGCTTAATGCACATAGTGAGTCAAAATGACAAGAACAGCTAAAGATGTCACTCATCTTCTTAGTCTTACTGGCAAAGAATGCAGCCGTGGTGTGGATTGCTGTGTGAATCATTCATTCATTCGTTCCAAGGAAGATTCTCACACTTTCCATACATGAATGGGCTTCACAAACTGCTGCAAGATTTCATTTATTCTCTCAAGGTGTAATTCGCTAACTAGCTGTGTGAGGTTTTATGGTCGCTTGCATTTGTTGAGTTTCTATAGAATACGTTCACTGTTTTCATTAGCCATCTGTCTTTAACTGGTTTATGAGTCGTGTGTGTTGGTTCATACCGTCTTTCAAATATGCAGCGTTTAGTCTGTTGGTGCATTTTCATCTTTGAGAACGAACGAAAATAAGCAATCCGAGGCTATTTGAGCAAGCTGACCTCTGTCTGCTTTCAATCAAGCTCGAGCATGGTTTAATTGCAGTGAGAAAGCGATTCAACTCTGAATCAACTCAACTGCAGGAAGTGAACAGTTCGTGACTTGTATTATGGGTTGCTGTCAGTGTTGTTTTGTAGATGCTAAACTGATCGGAGAGTATCTGTGTGAGGTGGTCTCAGTCTGCTTCCAGTCAAATTCTAGTGCAGTTGGACTGCAGTGAGAAAGTGATTCGACTCCGAATCGAATCAGCTGCAGGAAGTGAACCAAACATGCCATGTGTTCTGGGTTGCAACATGTTTTATAGCAAAGGACAGAGCTGTAGCGCTGCAGAAATGCAGTGTAATCTGGATATTTGGACCAACGAACTGAAAGGGAAAATAAACCCTGAATGTAACACAATGTTTTCAACTAGTTTTTTTATATAGTTGTCAAGTAATTTATTGAGTGCCAGCTTGGTTGATTTTTCTGGGCTTTATACACTCTTGGCAAAAGTTTCCATTACTGTAATAGTGACCAGTGAGTACATTTTTAGCCCTGTGTGCCAAGTGTTTTCTTTTTTTTTTTTTTTTGGTTCATTTAATTCTGTCCTGTGTGAAGCTATACTGAACCATATAGCAAATGAACCAAAAGAATCAATTTTGCTCTTAGTCTGTTTCTGCAAATGGACTAGTAGGTGTGAAATCACTCTGAGGGCTATGCAAACACGCTGTCAGTGTGTAAACATTTAAGCATGTCCTGATTTTTATCTTGTACATTGAGAACACAATGACTGAAGGTAAACCGCTGAAGCCAGTGATCAGCGGTGAGGGCTGCATTGTGTGGCGTGAGTGATTGCGCAGCACAACAGCTGCTCTTCAGCCCTGCGTACGTCCTCACTGAATACACACCATCCACCCTGCTGCTCACCACAGCACGGCAATAACCGTTTTGTGGAACGGATAATGGACGAAATGCCGGGAGATGATCTGTTTAAGAGGTGAAATTACATGCGCTGAAATGCGTTCGATTGAGTGAAGGCCTCCATGTGAAAGCATGAAGCATGTAGATTAATTTTCATGTCGAATATTTTTTCCCAGTCGGTTTAGGAGATGCTGTGAGATACACGGTGTGTATCCCTGGACGAAGGCAGAGTCAGGGTGGTCAGGTGCCTGTTATCTCCACCGAGAAGTGAGAAGAGCTGATCTGATATCCGCTCCACAATACAATTATTGACTGGCTGATTGTTCTGCCCTCGCTGGATGGATTACTGTAGCAGTGCATTGATGGAGCTGTTTGCTTCCCACCCACAGCTTCCAGTCTGTCTGTCAGCATCAGAAAGAAGCTCGAAGGCAAATTTGTGTGTGTTTGCATTAAGAACTCGGTATCACATTTGCATTTCTATCTCATCTCGTGTACAGTGCTACATTTATCCTCGTGGAATAATATACATAGTTGTGTTTCAGATCCGACTGAAAAAGGAGGAAGCTGGATATGTGATATGAAAGACTTTGTCATCCTCACTCTATTGGATTGATTTTCAGAGACTGCTTTGAAAAAGAGGCAGCTTTTTAAAAATGAGTTGCATCAGAGAGTTCAGTTTTTTTTTTTTTGTTTGTTTGTTTGTTTGTTTGTTTTTTTCCCCCCAGTGTCTCAGTCCTTTCCCTTTTTCTGATGTTTGTATCACAGCCACACAGGCATTGGTGCATGCACCCAGTGGACAATACACTAGTAATTGAGTGTTTTTTATGCTCCTCTTTGTAATCCTTCCCTTTAAAGATCAGTCACATGCTGGAAAACATATTCAGTCTAAAATTTAAAGGGAACACGAATTTTTTTACAAAAATGATTAATCAATTAGCAAGTAAGGAATAAAACATGACCATTGTTATATTATTTCCCGATAACCATACATCCTTAAGTGTTTAACTGTGCCAGGTTGTATGTTTTTATTTATCAAAGAGCAACGCACTCTTTTTACCCGTTTATAGTTATGTTCAATGTTGGAACATCTCCAAAGCAAGCTACTTCCTGTTATAGCAGCTATAAAGAGTTGTTCTCCTCTCTTTCTTCTTAATAAGACAAAAATACTGCAGCGCATCATGTTGCCACGAAACTGGAAAGTCCTCCATCCCGAAGAGCTCGTTTCTGTGCTTTCCCTCTGACTGTTAGAAAGCGCTGACACTGGAGACTCCTTCAAAAAAAAAAAAAAGCATCTCCTTACACAACACATTTTTAAATCTTTAAGTACGTTATTACTGTTTCTGTAGATATAGAAAGCGCATTAATATAAAAATGTGATTTGCTGTGCAGCTGGGACTGCTGTCAGAGTGGCTGTTAAGTTAATCAACACCTCCTGACCAGTCAGCTTTGAGAATTCAAGAGTGCTGTAGTGTAATTTACTTTAATACATCAGTAGTGATGCAGTAGAATTACTCCAGTTCCCAAGAAGATATTTGTGTGTGGGCGGTTTGATTGATTTATTTTTTTTCTCTCATACTAGCTGTCCCAGTAGTTAACGCAGAAAGAAGTCAGCTTACAGATACTGAACGGTACTGCTAGGAAGCTGAGTACTGACATATGTAGGCTCCATTTCTTTCCTGTGGTCAGCATTTGAGTGATTGTATGTTTAATTATTGTACAGTAATATCCATCCGCAATACATGGAACAACTGTGGCACTGAGCTCCAATTCAAACCTCATTAGATGTAAGGATTAGCAGTAACACATAACTATAAGCAGGTCTTTTCAAATTGGAGTCAAATAAGTAAATATCCACACGATTTACGAGAAACAATTTGTTTTTTGGAAATGTAAAGCTTCTCTTAAGGCTGGAAATAGAAATCTCTGGAAGCTATTGGATGAAAATGCAGTTTTTTTTTTTGTTTTTTTTTTTTTTTAAATAATAAATCTGCTTCAGTATGTTTTCAGACCTCTCTCATGGGTCTACTGTCTAAGTGTAGCTGCACATTTGTAAATATTCATATATATTTTATCTTTCCTCCTGAATGATTCTACCAACTCTTTGTAAAGTTGTGCCTTTTTTTTCTGGGAAATGGTGGAAGAACACAAACTTTACTTTTCTCCTTTCATAGTTACCACACTCTGAGTGCTCTGCAGGTCACCTTTAATTAAATTCCTTCTAAATCTCACATCCTGCTCCAAGATTTCCACTAATTACTGCTTGCTCAGGAATCCGCCATACTAGCTGCATAATCCAGTAATGGACCGCTGACTGAAAGACACACAAATGATACAATAGAATGAGCTGAGAGATTGTGTAATGTGCCACATAGCATATGAAATGTTAGTTTTATGCTGGTTAATGCCTTGTTGTTCTGAGTGATGGCCATGTGCTAAAGTACTCGTTCCAGCAAGTCATATGAGAAGCAGGAGTGTCTGACACACTGACCTTTATTTGCTCATAAAAGAGTTTCCTAAGGCATTTCTGTCTTGTTGAAGATGGTGCTCTCTGTGTGTGTGTGTGTGTGTGTGTGTGTGTGAGTGAGATCACAAGGGTTCAAGATTTATGAGGTCTGTAGAAATCCCTGTAAGCACGACCCAAGTGTAAGCCTCTTAAACACTTCCTTTTGCGTGAAGGTGTGAGGTATCTTCTCTAATATTGCTTTTTTTGCTGAATGGCCAGATTATATAATGTAGGACAGATTTTGTTTCATAAATGTCTGTATGCAGCACTCGACTGCTATATTAAAAAAGGTTATTTGAGAAAGTGTGCTCTGTAAGAGTTTGTCGAAATATTGCCACTCCAGTACTGGTGATGGAAAGTCTCACATGCTGCGACAGACTCGCCGAAACTGGACAGTTGAAGACTGGAAAAAGACCAGGTGATTATTTTTTTTCTTTCTGATCTTCAACTGTCCAGTTTGGGTGATAGCCACAGATTCTTGTTCTTGGCTGACAGGAGTGGAATCCAGACCGTAAGATGCTAAAAGAAATCTCTAAGAACCCCCGAGTTTCATCACAGGATCTGCAGGTAGCATTTGCCACTGTTGATGTTAAAGTACCTGTCTCTACTATTAGAAAGAGACTGCACAAATTTGACCTGCATGGGAGGTGTGCCAGGAGGAAGCCTTTGCTGTCCAAAAAAAACATCAGGGCAAGACTAAAGTTTGCTAAAGAATATCAAAGCAAGGACCAGGCCTTCTGGAACAACATGCTGCGGAAGGCGAGTCAAAGATGGAGCTGTTTGATCACAGTACCAGAAGCCATGTCAGCATTTGATCAGAAGAACCGCATGGTGTTGGAAATGTTATTGTTTGGGGCTGCATTGCTGCCTCAGAGCCCATCCAACTTGCAATCATAGGATTGACTGTGAATTGTCTTTCATACCAGAGAGTGCTTGAGGAGAATGTGAGGCCATCTGTCAAACTGGTGATGCTGAAGAAGATGACCTTCCAACAGGATAATGAGCCCAAACATAGAAGTAAATCAAGCAAGGAATGGGTTAAAAAGAAAGAAATGGCCTAGACAAGCCCAGATCTGAATCCCATTGAAATGCTGTGGGGGGGGATTTGAAAAAGGCTGTACATGCAAACATTTCACAGCTGAAAGGATTCTGCATGGAGCAGTAGGCAAACATTTCTCCCAGCAGATGTCAGAGACTGGTAGACAGTGTTTTTGCCTAAGTAATGTTGTTTCTGCCAGAGGGGCAATAACTGGTTACTGAAGCCAGGGGTGTACTTACTTTTTCAAGACCAGGACACGTTTTTCCAGTCTTCCAGCTGTCCAGTTTTGTGTCTACTGTAGCCTCAGATTCCTGTTCTTGGCTGACAGGAGTGGAACCCGATGTGCTTTTCTGCTGTTGTAGCCCATCTGCCTCAAGGTTAGGCATGTTGTTGAGTGTTCTGAGATGTTTTTCTGCTTACCACAGTGAGAATGGTTATACGAGTTACTGTAGCCTTCCTGTCAGCTAGACAACGTTACTTAGAACCAGTCTGGCCATTCACCTCTGATCTTTTTCATCAACAAGACATTTCCACCCGCAGAACTATCCTCAGTGGAGTTTTCTTTTTCTTTTTAAACACACCATTCTGTTTACACTCTAGAGACTGTTGTGCATGAAAATCCCAGGAGATCAGCAGTCTCTGAAATACTCAAGCCAGCCCAACTGGCATCAACAACCATATTGTCAGTCATGGAGATCACATTCCTGATGTTTCATGTGAACACTAACTGAAGCTCTTGACCTATATGGACAAAATGTTCCAAATGATTGGATAATTGCTTGAATGTACAGGTGTTCCTACTAAAAAGGCCGCTAAGTGTATACCATTACTGTAAGAATGTGATGTCTGGTTTTGCCATTACTACCATTAATAACAACTTCTGTCATATCACTTTTCTAATGATAGGCTTTTTGAGAAAGGCATGTGTGCTCTTCCTGTGTATTGAGCCTGGAATTGCATAAACAGTGCCAATTCCTTCTCAAAATTAGTGTATTGTATAAAGGATACTGTAGCTGTTATAATGAACTCTTATCTCCTCGGTTTAGCTGTTTGATGAGTATTATAGCTGTGGGTTATGAGAAGATGAGCAATGTATTTTTAACAGTGTTCAAGCTTTGTTTGTTGTATGCACATTGTACACTTATTTCTGTGGAGGCTTTGTATAATGAATACTCACACTGTTGCTACTTGTTTGTTCCTGGCAGGTTCATGGTTATCTGACATGCCACATGGCTTGTGACCATCGTCTGTTGCCATACGCGCCTAGAAGCCAAGAGTGTGTTTTTTTTTTTTTTTTTTTTTTTTCTTTTCTTTTTTCTTTCTTTCCCAGCGCGTGAACCTCCATGCTTCATTACTATAATGCATTCAAAGTCTGCTACAATTGTAATAATAAAAACAAATGAGTATTAATAATGAATCCACTATCTACGAAGCTGACTTCTCAAATTAAAAACGGACTATAATTAGAATGGATAGTAGTAGCTCAGCAGGTAAGGTTCTTTATGAGTTAAAAGTTGGTGTGAGTTCAAATCTCAGGACTGCAAGGATGCTTTCACACTTTCCAATCAGAGCAAAATTTATGCTTTCGGTTTAGTTTTACACTGTACATAAGAAGCAAAAACCACCCAAGCACGACGTGCACAGAGCTGCTGCTTAATGAATTACTGTCCACTTTATTAGAAACACCTGCACATTTATGCAGTTCTCTAATCAGCCAATCATGTGGCAGCAACATAATGCATAAAGTCATGCAGATACAGGTCATCAAACATCAGAATGAAGAAAAAGTGTGATCTCTGTGACTTTGATTGTGGCATGGATGTTGGTGCCAGATGGGCTGGTTTGAGTATTTCAGAAACTGCTGCTCTCCTGGGATTTTCACACACAACAGTTTACACAGAATGGTGTGAACAAAAGCCATTGAGTGAGCGACAGTTCTGTAGGGGGGAAACACCTTGTTGATGAGAGAGATCAGAGGAGAATGATCAGACTGGTCTGAACTGACAGGAAGTCTATAGTAACTCAAATAAGCACTCTTTACAACTGTGGTGAGCAGAAAAGCATCTCAGCATGCACAAAATATCAGACCTTGAGGTGGATGAGCTACAACAGCAGAAGACCTCATTGGGATCCACTGCTGTCAGCCAAGACCAGGAATCTGAGGCTGTCATGGGCACAGGCTCACCCAAACTGGACAGTTGAAGAGTAGTGTGTGTGTGTGTGTGTATATATAATACACAAAATGTATCATATTATATATATCATATTAAGCTGTCATTTGCATCAGTTTAAGAGCTCTGTATCTACAAAAAAAGGACTGGTTGTTTTGGTCCACACCCAAGTGTGATTGCTGTGTTCTCACCAGCAGAAATAAAACCTGGTGCATTTTTTTTTTCCTTTATGGTATGTGATCAGAGTCAAACTGACAAAACATTGCATATGTGAAAACACCCTAAAACGGCCACTCTTGGCTCTTGATCAGAATGCTCATCTGCTCAGCTTTGATCTTGGATTGTATTCAATGTCACTTGTGAGTAATTTTGGATAAAATCATCTACAAATTGATTATGTGTAAGCTATTTTTTTTTACATTCAGTGATAGCCCTTGCAGCTGTGATTAGTTTGAAATTGAGCTATTTTTCCCCCGAGTGGTTCAGTTTCGGTTCTCGGTTTTCACTGAAATACTTAGCAGCAGAAGATGATCTAGTTAAACAAAAGGAGGTAAAGAGATTTGTAGCTGTCATCCTTGTTACACGCAGCACTGCTCCCTGGATGTTTTGCTTTGGGAATGGCATTTCTCAAAAATGTTAAGTCCATGCTTCACTTGACAGTATTTTTCTGAAACTTTTTAAGGCACTTTCTTTAGATCGGTATTTTTAGAAACATCACCTTCAGGGAGGATGGCGTTATGGCACAGTGGGTAGCATTGCCGCTTCACAGGTCCTGAGCTCGGGTTACTGCCTGTGTGGAGTTTCACACGTTCTCCCAGCGTTCCTGTCGGCTTTCTCCTGATTCGCCACTTTCCTCCCACCTCCTAAAACATGCTCGTAGATGGATTGACTACTCTACCTTGCCCTAGCTGTGAATGAGTGCGCGAATGGTGTCCAGTTGAAGGCGTATTCCCGCCACACGTCCAGTGTTCCAGGGATAGTCTCTGAATCCACCATGACCCTGACCAGAAGCGATGAATGAATAATACTGAGAATCTGAATTTCCGCATGAAGAGAATACTCCAGTGAAATCCAGCTGTAGATATTCAGCATGGAAGAATTTATTTCAAAAGAGCAAGAGGTCAGGATGACTCAGATTCACATCTCATTATATCTGGCTGACTAATAGGTAGTTAAACCTGTTAAAATGGCCAGTGAGTGCAAGTACATGGTACATGTATTTAATGAAATGGAAATTCAGTTTATATATATCCTGTGTGTGAAGCGCTGTGATTTTAATGACTGGTTGAATTAGTCAGATAGAGGTGTGGTTTTTTTTTTTTTTGTTTGTTTTTTTTTTGTTTTTTTTTTTAAATTATGACAGCTTGATTATTAAATGTAACTCCATCTCACACATACTACTGTAGTTCTTTGAAAAGTTGTGTCTCTTTGACACAAACTCAAGATTGCATTAGTCACAAACTCTCATGACTCACTTACTTAGCTCTTTCTCAGTAATACATGGATTGACGGCAGCCCTTTGGTTGTTATCAGTGTTAATATTTATTAAGTTTTACATAAAGTTTTAATTTCCATTATATTTTGCTTATGTCCTCTTCATCCTCTGCAGCACAGATTTGTTTTAAATGAATATAATCCAACTATTCAAATACTAGCCTTGTTATTTTGGCTGTAATTGGCCAGTAACATTTCGTCTGTAATTTAGGTTTTCATATATATATATATTTTTTTCTTTTTCCTTTTCTTTTCCCCAGACCCGGGCCCGTTTGAACCCGGAGTTTGGTACAACTGGTAAAGTGTGAAGGCTGTTTTCGAGCCCGGGATTGCTCCAGAGGTCCGGTTCCTGGTCCTCTTGAGAGCGGTGGTCTGGGGTTCGCTTCAGTTGAACTGGGCACGGTCCACATCAGGTGCGGAAGCGATCCGTGCCCGGAGCCGCATGCCGAGTAACATGAGTGGTTCAGCTTGTCATGTTACTTCCGGTTTTTGCCTTTATGATCTATGGGAAAGGATTCTTTTCTCAAGACATTCATAGGACTTGAGCACTATAATTAGTTCACCTTTGTGGTTCCCAAGTGCTTGCACTGAGAGTATCATGAAAAACACATCATTATAAAAATCTTCTAATATGGGATCGGTTCTTCTTTTGCAGGTATTCCTGCATAATGACATGCATCAAAAAGCGTTTTCCATTGCCGCTTGAGTGTTTGTACTACTGGAAAAAAGGAAAACAGTAAATGGATGAACTTAGTGCCTACCATTTTGCAAACCTGAGTACACAAAAGTGACGTATGTGCAGTCGAGCCGTGGTTTGGAAGGAATTCTTTAAGATTACAAACCTGTAATTCTGAGCCCTGAATGGTATTTATCTGCCTTCTTGTTTTTGAGTTATTGAGGTACTCCCATCATTTGATAAAGTGCACGCTTCCTCAGGAAATTATGCTTTTATAAATCCACCGATCCGTCTTGGAGCATTGGGTGGCCTGTCCAGACCACTCTGCTTGAAGAAAAGTGAGAAAGTGGATGGGATCAGACAGGACACTTGCTGGGTTTATTAGCACAGCTTTGACAGATTGCTTCCAGAAAAACCTTGTTCTGTCAGGGGAACATATGGTGTTGAAATTTACTGCCTCTTCTTTCTTTCAAATGTTTGAAACAGCTTTTTTTCTAAGTGCTATCTGACACACTCTATGTAAGGCTTCGTGTTTGTGTTACGTTCCAGAAATAAACTATGTGTATCATTAGAAGGGAAATAAAACTGTCTAATTGAGTGATTGACACCGCTGTGTCTGATACACTCTGTATAATCTCAGCTAATCCAACTGAAAGCTTTGGACTTGTTTAGTTTAATTTTAATTCATATTTTGTATTTATCTGGTATAGAATCTGATTTGTTGTACATGCTACAGACTAATCAGCACAAGGTCTTTTGTTTGACTTGAAGAACTTCCCCCGTGTTCATCCCAACGCTTGTCCTTCTCTTTAATTACGCTGCTTGCTTATGCGTGTTGATCTGCTTCACAACGCCTTCACATTCACTGTCCTGTTTTGAAGTACAAGCATTGAATGCTATGTTTGGAGGAGCTGTGTGGCTCAGCGAGTTTCTTGGGGCAGATGCACCATTGAAGCGTTTCCTGTTGTCATTCAAAGAGTGATCTCATGCCGTCCTGTTCCCGCTGACTGAGAGTCAGGAGTCCCACTGAGAGCACAGACCCCCCCCCACCCCCACCCCCGCAGCCATCGCACTTCTTTGCACCACTATCCTGCAGTCAATTTATTAACTTAACATGGCAACAAACACAGCTGGTACAGGAGGTGGCTCCTTCCAGCTGTTTCAGGTCAGCAGTGACGGAGACACATTTAATGATCATCATCTTTGAGTGGCGGTCTGGGAAAATCCTTCTGATTGGTGAAATTTTTTCTATATGTCGTTCTAAAAACTACTCAGAACTGTGTGTTTCTCTTTTGCATGTATCTCAATTAGGAGTAAACTTCTACCATTTTATATCCTGGCTATCTCCAAAAGTGAAAAGAGAGAAAATTACATTTAAAACTTTTCATTCCGACTGCCTCACAGGATCATCGCAGACAATCGGATTACAAACCAGACTGATTAGGCTTATGTCTGTTTTTGCTAGCTAAAAACTTGAGCTTGTGGCATTACACTTAGCTAGCAGTGTTTTAGGCTGTTTATCGTTGGACTTTTTTAACCATTGTGTTTGTTAAACTGGCTCCTTACCTAACATGATCTTTGTGGGAAGTTAGCCTTCTACTTGACCAGGCAAGATTTTTCCAACCTTCATCTGTCCAGTTTTGGTGAGCCTGTGTTTCCCCATAGCCTTAGATTCCTGTTCTTGGCTGACCGGACTGGAACCTGATGTGGTCTTCTGCTGTTGTAGCCCATCCACTTCAAAGTTTGAAATGTTTTGCGTTCTGAGATGCTTTTCTGCTCAGTACGGTCGTAAAGAGTGGTTATTTGAGAGAGAGATTCTTGTCAGCTGGAGCCAGCTGGATAATTGTTTGATGATGTAGGTGTACAGGTGTTTCTAAAGGAGAGGGCAAAAGGAGAACTGTTTTCCTAAGACTTTGCCAAATATATTTGAGGACAGATATTAGTTCAGTTTGAGTAATGTTGGATGAAAAAGTTATAGTCTGATTTGTTGGCTTTTGAAGGAAAGGTCACAGTGAATCTTGTGTGAGGAAGTGGAATTGATTTTCCAAATGCAGCCGCTCTGCTGGTAATGGAGGCTAAACACAGGAGCCGATGGTGGGCAGAGCAGGACAGATGAAGGACAGCAGCAGTGTAGCCCTGATCTCTGTGCTGCCAGGCCTCCTGCTTCTACACGCCACCAATCACAACATAACCGCTCTCTGCACACCTACGCATCCATTACAAATTAATCCCCGGAAGCCTTTCACTTCACTGAAACTGCTCTCTGGTACATTGAGGAAAGCTAATTTTTGACTGCCTGTCTGATGCAGTGTGTAATTTGATTCTTCTGGTTACATGAGAATATCTTTCCCAACTCCCAGACTCCAGAATATTATTTGGACTGGGTGAGTTTTTGTTTAGTAATTATGATAGATTTGTATGGGATAAGTGATCTGTGTATAAATCTCACACATGCTTTTATTGAGAATTGTGAATCTGATATTTCGTATTAATGCCTTGAAGAACCTAATCCAAAAGCAAAAACTTAAAAATAAACTAAGACAAATAAAACTAGCTGTTCAATTAGGATAAAAGTAATGGTACCCTATAAAAGGAAGATGAGTTACTCTGTGTCTGCTGTAGCCAACACGCTGCAGTGGCTGAACTACTCCCTCACTGTTTAGTCGTCATTTTATTGTTTTCAGGTCCATGTAAGCATTGCCTTATATGGAGTTTTGCGGGTGCCGCTAAATGTAAATCAGCTGTGCTCTAAATGCGCTTGGTAATTTATGGGTGGTAAATTTGCCTCATACTGAAGTGCATATGTGAGATGTGTGTTATCAAAGCCTTTGTAAATCTGTCAGGGATTTTTGCACATAATTTTACTCTTCACACACACTTATGAAACATTTCCAAAAACATTTTCACCCAGGCTTGCTATGTAATATGGAAAACAGCATAAAATATGTTCATGTAGTAGTGCATGGCAACAAACTTTTGACTTGTTCATGTTCATACAACTATAACACTAGAACAACTTTTTTTGTTCCACTGTGTGTGTGTATGTATGTGTGTGTATGTGTGTGTATATGTATATATGTATATATATGTGTGTGTGTGTGTGTGTGTGTGTGGTAATTTTAGGATTCGCATTTACCCTACCGTAAAAAAACAGAGGAGGGCCTAAA
>CM075005.1:8199840-8216864 GCA_037576675.1 Pangasius sanitwongsei
TATATGTATATATGTATATATATGTGTGTGTGTGTGTGTATATATATATATATATATATATATATATATATATATATAATATGAAGCTGAACTTTGCAGTCTCCTTCCCTCATACATTTATAATAAGACCAGCAGCTTGAATTGATCTTCTGTGGTTCTGGTTGTTTCTTGGCCAGCCTTGCAGAGTCATCTGGATGTCTTGTCAGATGGTCAAACGTCATGTGTTATTGAAGCTTTTGATCATCTCTCCCAAGCCCTTCAGTCAGTTTGATTTATTAATATATAAGAGCTCATAAAATTGTTTCAAATGCCGGGATACATAAATCATGGCACTATTTTGGTGATTGTACTGCAGTTATTTATTTTTTTTAGCCTGTTTACTCATAACACCATAGACCAAAATATCTGTTGCTCATGTTATACTGCTAAACGATAGGCCATATGGAGCAGTTTGTACACACAGCGTCATAAACTCGCTCTTGATGCAAAGTTGTTGTCAGTCACGAGACTGGATGTCAGCGTCTGCAGGAAACCCTGCTTAAACTTGTGTTGCATCAAACCGAAACGATCACTTTCCATATGCAGATATGAAGCTCTGATGAGGTGCTGCACTGTAGAAGCATTACCCGCATTTAACTTTACTCCTTAGGGTTTTTTTTTTTTTTTTTTTAATATTTTATTTTAAATAAATATTAAAAGCAAGCCCAGTTATAG
This sequence comes from Pangasius sanitwongsei, assembly GCA_037576675.1. NCBI lineage: Eukaryota > Metazoa > Chordata > Actinopteri > Siluriformes > Pangasiidae > Pangasius > Pangasius sanitwongsei. Next base: position 8,200,555 of record CM075005.1, read on the forward strand.
TCATGACAATATCTCAACAATAACCATGAGTTGCTTAGTGTCGAATTTTAATTTTGGTGTTATTGTAAACGGATACCCTCTCCACCTGTGCTTGAAGCTAATAAGCTTCTCTGTTGTGTCTTAGCATGTTGTAGAGTTTCCATCTCATATTCCTAATGACTGTGTGGAAACGCTGCTGCTGCTGCTGCTGCTGATGTTGAGACAAATACTTGCATACTTGAAACTGTTATACAATACGAATGATGAGAACAGTGAATCAGAAGCTCAGTTTTTAAATTCAGCAGTTCAGAAAGGTTTGAGAAAAGGAAAATAAATGTAGTCTTTTGGCCAGGGTACATGCTTTGTTAGTACGGCTATGATGATTTAATACTCATATTATGAAATTATGTCGCAACACACTTTTCTTTTCTTTTTTTTTTTTTTTTTTTGCAGTATCTTTTTCATAATCTTTTAAAATCAGTCAGTTAGAAAGTGAGCGAAAGCAATTAATTTGATGTTACCAGGGTGGACAAGTCAATAGTGTAGGCATCTGGGACAAGGAGATTACCTGTCCCTGGGTGGACAAATCAGTAGATTATACATTGTATGGCCAAATGTTTGTGGACACTTGACCATCACACCTATTTGAACTTCCCATTCCAGATTTATTCCCTCTTTGCTGTTATAATAAGCTCCACTCTTCTGGGAAGGCTTTCCACTAGATTTTGGAGCGTGGTTGTGGGGATTCGTGCTCATTCAGCCATAAGAGCATTAGTGAAGTCGGGTGAGGAGTCCTGGTGTGCAGTCAGTATTCCAGTTCGTCACAACGGTGTTCAGTGGTGTTGATGTCGGGGCTTTCTGCAGGCCACTGGAGGTCCTTCACACCAACTTTGGCAAACCATGTCTTCATGAAGCTCGCTCTGTGCACAGGGGCACTGTCATGCTGAAACATATTCGGGCCTCTTAGTTCCAGTGAAGTGAAATACAGTTGTGTGCTTCCAATCTTGTGGTAACAGTTTGGGGAAGAACCACGTATGGGTGTGATGGTCAGGTGTCCACATACTTTTGGCCTTATAGGTGGACAAATTAGTGCCTGGGCATCTGGGACAAGATGATCACGTGGCAGCTGGTTCAGTGGTCTTGCAGCGACCAAAAAACTCTTTGCTAGTGATCTGCACAAAACAAAGTTTTTTTTTTATTTTATTTTGTGTTTAAACAAAGTTTGCTTCACACTGATGCGTCACACATCAGTGCTGAAACTCTAACGCACAATGCTGGTTCCGAATCTCACTGCCTGCTGCAGCTTGGTGGATCACGTCGCTCGTCAGGATCAGGAACATGTAGCTGTTTTGCACGCTGTTTCATCTTTATATTGTTAAACCACTTCACTGCTCACAGCCATTTCTTAGCGTTGAAACTCATGCTTGCAGTGCATTATGGGAATCGCCATGGTTCCCCAGTGTATCGCTGTTTAAACATAAGTGTTGTGGAACAGATTTAGTGACTTCTCATGTTGGGGGTGTTTAGTCTAAATGGCTAACATTGTGGTTAGAAGATTAACAGGTAATGAAGTATAACATCTAAGAGTGAGTGTGTATTGAATCAGAGCAGTACTTAAATGTGTGTGTGTGTGTGTTCTGGGAACTGTTAACGATCTGAGCCAGACCCAGAGGTTTTATATAGGTTTTGTGCTATAAATTTTACTGCGAGAAAGTGAACAGGGTACCCCTCAAACATTTTTCCATGTATGGGAAGAACATATTTTTAGGCTGGCTTTTTTTTTTTTTTTCTCCCACAAATCCGGGGCTTTGAGAAGCAGTGCCCCTCTCGTGAAGGGTGAGGTAATAGGTTTTTCAATCGTACAACTGAGTAAAGAAAGAAACGCTCCAAAGTAAGCAGAAGGTTTTCCCAGTGTATACTGGCCACTATCGTCTCTGCTATCTTAAATATAGCCACACACAGTCAGCTCTGTGACGCCTTCTTCGTGTGATTGCGATAATTGAACAGCAATTTCAGACACACTTCAGAATTTTTTTTTTTTTTTTTCCCTGAAAATGAGCTCATGATGTTCAGATGTAAGTAACACCCTTGGCTGCTTCTTGGGGTGTGTTTTGTCCTGTTTCTGATTTCTCTGTTGCTATGGTAAGGAAACACCCTCAGTGTGTATTCCTCTGTGTGCATGTGGTTGCGTGCATGCATGTGTGTGTGTGTGTGTGTGTGTGTGTGTGCGTGTGTGTGTGTTGCTCAGTTGTGTGTATCATTCTGCCTTTTTTTTTTTTTTATGGCCAGTGTTTGTACAGCTCCAGAGTACCAGCACTTAATCCAAGCCTCACGTTTGGTTGTGCTTGTGGTTCGAACCGCTTTTCTACAGCCATCAATAGTAGTGCATTGACTTCCTTTCTTCACACACTCGTTCACACCTAGAGTCGCCAATCCACCTACTAGAATGTTTTCGGGAGGTAAGCGGTAATTGGAGAACATAGAAGAAGCCCACAGATAGAATGTGCAAAACTCTACAAAGAGAGCCACCTGAGTTCAGGTGAGGCAGCAAGGCTACTCAGCACCCTGCTGCCATTTCTGCTTTTGATTCTTTTTTACTTTATTTACTCACACTATTATATTCTTGTCACTGATATTTGACTCAAACTTACTTTTTATACTCGTGATCCATGTAAAATCCACCATCAAGTTGAGTTGAATCCAAAATGGCTTCTTAATACCAGTGTTTGCTCGCTACAGGGCTGTAGACTTTACTTACATCATGCCTCAGGAACAGCTACAGGAAATGTACAAGTCCTTTGGTTATCATCTGGTAATTTGCCTTCAAATACTCCTTCTTAAGTTTAAAGTATTGGCACCCATGTCACTGTTTGAGTGCATTCCCTATCATTGAAAACAGACTCACCGTTATATGCTCAATAGGTTACTCTGTGTAGACAAGTGACTGTAGGCTAGCTCGCTGATCTCTCATGGCAGGAGAGGGTGAAGGCGAGCACATGCTTCCTCTGACACTTAGGGCACTTTTAGGATTAGCATTCTGCGCTTCTGCCCACAGCTAAAGCAAAGGTTGTGAAGTGGTGCCGTGTCATCAAGACACGTTTAATAACGTGGTTGATTCATAAGGCTGAATGTTTTTAAGGCCAGCATTTCTCGAAATCTCAAACAAAAAAGGCTCTAGACGTCCTTTGGAGAAAACAAATGTTCTTGCTATGTCACATGAGCACTAGTTGTGCTTTCAAAAGTCAGTGTAAACTGGGTCAAAGTTGAATTTGACTAAACATCGAGGGCATCGCCAAGGCGTCAAATCCAAACGGTACACACCGCCAAGGACAACACTGCCTGTTGGCAAAGCAGCACAGATTTACTCTGTAGGGAAACACTGGCTTTGTTGGTGCAGTGCAGTTTTGCTGCTGATCATCTGTAGGCGGTCTTACTCATAATTGCTTAGCGTTGCTCTGATTGACGGGAGAAAGTAATGCCGTCCCAAGTTTGCTCTCTTGGACTTCTGGGACATCATAACGGGATTCAAGCTCATGATCCCCTGATGATAGGGCGACCGTATTTCTATTGTGCCACTTGTAGAGGTAAGCCTTTTCCCGTCAGTTTTTGTTTCAGTCTGAAAATTAGCCTGAAAATCTGAAAATGAAGTAGTATTTTGTCAAATCCATTCCTATCTCGGCCGGCCCTAGTTTCCCGTCAGTTGCTGAAAGCTTGGCATTGTTGCACTGATCCTGTTCGCTCCTTTAATAGCTTGTTTCTGTCCACCTCACTTTTAAGTTGCTTTGGATAAAAGTGCATAAATATGTGTATATAACACAAATCTGTTTTCATTGGAGACAAAACCATATCAATCTCGCTTTGGCAGAATGAGGGCAAGAGTGTGTTTGCACATTCACGTCCTTGCCCTGTCTAGTTAGAAAGGACATGTCTTAGCTTGCTGAGTTTTTAACATTGGTGATCAACTCTCCTGCTCGTCCACTAATTGTAAAACAGTGGAAGTGCGCTTCTCAGCGTGGCTCCTGCTGAGCTCTGAGCGTGTGGGGCTGCTGCCTGAATATTGCTAGTCATGTAGCGTTCTCTTTCCTCAGTGGGCGATGGCTGATAGAAAATGTGACATTAAATTTCAAACTCCTATCTCTTGTGATTGCAGTCGAAACAAGAATTTTTTTTCATGTGGGCACAATATGCTGGCACGACTAGAAAGTAATTAAAGAGGAGAGCGAGTCAGCATATGATGCTGATCCTATTTTTAAAAAGTATTAAGCTGGTCAGTGAGGGTCAGTGATTTGGCCACTCGGCAACGTGATCTGTCCATCTGTTTGTTTCTCAGTAATGTAACGTGTTTAGTATAGTAGTGGATTAAACAGCCAAAGGATTTTCAGTGCACTCGTGTCCCCTGCGCAGAGAGATGGAGGTTGCTGTAGTATGATTTAGGGGGAGTCCAGACCGAGGGAGTTGTGTAAACAGAGGGGGTTGTGAGTTGCAGCCAGCCACAAAAAGGATGAGATCAAGACAGTGGGTAGTGGGTAATGGATGGAACTACATTTTAATCAGTATTGTGAAAAAGTCAGCAGTGATGTAACTGTCCAGTCATACACCATGACTAACCGTGACACCATAACAACCCTACTACAAATGTCACGTTGTTTAATGGGCTTTCTAAAAGCATCACGGCACACAGATCTCTGTTAAAGTGTAAAGCATCCCATTAAACCCTCTCTCTACCAGTTAAGATTGGGAAATCATTTGGGGAAACTGGGCTGTTAAATCCAATTAGAGTAAACAGAGATATTTTCATCTGCGCTGCACTCTGACACATTACTTGTCAGAAATATTAAGCAAATGTCTTCCCATCTGCTTTTCTATAGGATGTCGGCCTGCTGGCTCCATTCAATATTAGATTCAGTTTGAAATATTCGTGAAAATGGAGTCTTATAGTTAAATAGCAGTTATGAGACAAAAGCCTGTCAATCAGTATCCACCATCTGCCTTGGCTCATATCTGCAGTTGTTTATATCTCTGTGCTATCACCATAGGTTTATATTTATAAGCCTGTCACAATTCTGATATTTTGTCTGACAATTTAATTATCATTTTTGTTTTCTTTTATAAGCAGCACTGTAATAATTTACAGTTATGTATCAAGACTGAACACACAAGTAAATAAAAGGTCTGTTAGAATGTCAGAGGGAAGACATGATGATAACAAATATAAACATATTATAACACATGCAATAATAGTAATCGGTTACTATACAATATAAAGTATTAGGCTGTCGGTAATTTGTGTGCGAGTGTGTATACATATATACAGACACAAGAAGACCATGACGATCCACACAGATAGTAACCTGAGCTCGGGATCAAACCGGTGACCTTGTTATTCAAATTTACAGTAAATGGCCAAAAGTCTGTGGACACCTGACCGTCACAAGCGTATGTGTTTCTTCCCAAACTGTTGCTGAAAAGTTGGAAACACACAATTGTGTAGGATGCATTTGTATACTGTAGCATTAAGATTTCAATTCCCGTCACTGGAACCTAGAGACTCGAACCTGTTCCAGCATGACAGTGTCCCTGCGCACAAAGCAAAGTCCATAAAAAGCAGACAAAGACATGGTCTGCCAAGGTTGGTGTGGAAGAACTCGAATGTTCTTTGGGATGAACTGGAACAAGTTGGCACCAGGTTTTGTTTTTCAGTATCGGTGCCTAACCTCTTGTGTTCTTGTGGCTGAATGAGCACAAATCAGACTGCACTCCAGGCCTCCTCACCCAACATCAGTGCCTGACCTCACTAATGCTCTTGACTGAATGAGCTCAAATCCCCAGATTTGAAGATTCGGAAGAATCAGCAGCCTTTTAAATCACTTGTCTGGTGAATAAAAAACTGCGTCCATACACGTAAATCACTCGTCCCAGGCGATTTCTCCATCCCTGCATGTGATTTTTAAAGGCTTAGACAGCCAGTTTAAGGACATCCCTGCCCTGGGATGAAGGAGGACGCTGTCTGTGTGCAATTAGATTAATTATTAGATCATTAATTAGGTCTATTAATGATGGTAGATCACTGATTATTTGCCTGACAGCTAAACATACACCCTTTTATGTATGGATCCAGCTTTTTTGCTACCCTCTTGAGTGTTTTTCTTCCCTTTTTGGCCAGATATCTGCAGCTTTATGGACACTCGTCATTCTCAAACTTGACATGAGCTCAGATTAACGATTACCAACTGCGACTTAGCAATCAGGACAGCTCACTGCAGATTTTCCTCCTAATGTCCTGCTCGTAATGCACGTATATAAAACAGACCCTCCAACACTCAGGCTCAGTCTCAAGCTCAGTCTCTGCAGAAGATCAGTAAGAAAATAAAATGAACACACAGGAGGTTTCTGGATTTTAAAAAAAATGCAATTTCACATATGTAAATATGTGCTTCCGGCAGTTCACCAGGCATAACTGCATTTATGATGGCCCTGAATGTCATAGTGCGTTCTTGAATCTGTCCTGTTGCAGTGGATGGAAATGCAGTCGGGTTTTGGGATTAGTGTTTCTCGGAGGATTCTGAGCGAGGCGCAGTGCTGTGTGAGCATTATTTCCCCCTCAAGCCCCCAGCTTATTGTCTGAATGAAGAATGGGCAGCTCCTTGGCACAAGCAACTGAAAAATCTATTACAGACTTTTGTAGCTAAGTTAATCTGCAAATTGAAGCCTTTGGAAATATAGGTTAACGTCCTTTTTTCCTCTTTTTTGTCTGCAGTTTGGACTCTAAATTGCTTTCTGTTTCTGCAATTCTGACAAACGTACTTTTCTCGTAGGCAAGGCCGAGATCTTTCCCACCTGCTTTTCTTTCTGTGTAATTTAGCTTTTCTTCTGTAACATGCATGAGTTTCTGCCTGTTGGGGATTTCACCATTCTTGCACATCAAGTTCTGAGGCATCTGACTGGGTCGAGCCCACAGACTAGCTAGGCTGAGCAGAGGTGACAAATCACTACTGTACTCGCACTCCAGTGTGACTTCTCTCAGTTTGTCGTGCTGGGAATTTCAGTCCAGGATTGTGACCATCATATTCAGCTCTGCACCACAAACAACAACCAGGGAAAAATTAAACCCTTCTCATTATTAGCCTATGCAAAACAAGTTTTTATCTGGCATCTAATCCCGCCTCCGCCCTGTGTGCATGGAGTTTGCATGTTCTTCCTGTGCTTCAGGGGTTTCCTCCCCCAGTCCAAAGACATGCATTGTAGACTGATTGACATTTCCAAATTGTCCGTAGTGTGTGAATCTGTGTGCGATTCTGCCCTGTGATGGGTGGGCACACCATCCTGGGTGTCCCCTGCCTTGTGCCCAGAGTTCCCAGGCTCCCCTGCAACCCAGTGTAGGATAAACAGTATGGAAGATGGATGGATGGATGGATGGATGGGATGTGCAGGTTTTTGTAAACCCTGACGAAAACCGAGCACAGTAAAGCACATCACAAAGCGAATAACTCTCCTACTCGCATGATACACATAGTACGTCACCTCGTAGTTAAACATATCAAGAGAAAATAAAGATGCTGCCAGCCTACAATAATATTTATACATGTGATATGAGGAGAGAACACCGCAGCTCATAGCTGAAAAGTATGCCAAGAAGTTTTTATCAAGGTCTCAAAGACAGTGTGCTACATGACAAACATGTTCGTTTCCCTTATCTGTATAAGAGCCCTTAACCAGCTCATTATACATCATTATATTATGCTAGCTACCCCTTTTTCGACTTGTGAATGAGGCAACCAAAACACGCGACTGGGCAGCACAATACAAGTTTTATTTGCTCCATTGTGGAGAGAGAGAGTGCATTTGTCCTCCCCTACTTATGTTGCTTACATCAGTATATTTGAAGTGTACAGTTAGTGTAGAACATGCATCCTAACTTTCTTCTACTTCGTTTACAATTCCTCTAAAAGTTTACGAGATGCCACTACTTGTAACAGTTGTTTTTTTTTTGTTTTGTTTTTTTTTGCCAGACACATGCGTCACTTCTTTAGAACTCGCTAATCAGTTGCAGATACATTAGAGATGCTTTCTTTCTTTTTCCTCCTTCTCTTCACTGTTCTTTTCGTGCAAGTCCATTGCATGTTTTTGTAAGGGCCTGAAGCGTTGCTTTCCCACTTCAAATCTCGCATATTCTTACCAAAATTAGTTTTTGAACAACATATTGTGAAATCTTCTGCTTCTTCACTCTGTCTGTTATTTCTCTGGATGCAGGTGTGTTGAATCATCATGTCAATAATGTGGGACGTTCGAGCCTCACTATTTAGAGTGCAAAACATTTACTTCAGTTCTTCTTTAAGCTGTTGAAAAAGTACATGCTTTCTGTTGAGGTTTGGTTTTATGCAGAAAGTTCTCCACCACAGAGTTCCTGTTGATTTTCTAGATTCTCGATGCATAGTCAGACACGCTTTTTTTTTTTGTGCAAGGGTATTTCTTTTTTTTTTTTTTTTTTCTTTTTTTTTTTTTTTAAGGCAGTATTCAGGTGGTTCATGGGGAATTGCAGCTACAATAGGCTGTGTGCAGTGTGTGGAAATCGTACTATGCAAAAACACAGGTCTACTTGCAGAGTCGTCAGAAGTTCAAATGATTTCAGGGTTTGCATACTGAAATGTTTGCAGGAGTTACTAAAAAAGAAATGCTGAAATATCACATTTTTACACAAGTATTCAGGATCTTCGAGTTTCTACAACTCGAATAAAGTTCACCTGTGGCAAAGTCACTGGATTGGATGTCTTTTGGAAAGTCTCACAGCTTATATTGAAAGCAAAAAAAAAAAAAAGCCATGAGGTTAAAGGATCAGTTTCAGGACAAGTGTGTGTGAAAGTCTGAGTGGCCCAGTCAGTGCACTGCAGTTGTGTGATGCTGTCCATCAGGTTCTACTGAAAGGAATGGAAGAAGATCTCTAAATCCAGCTGTGCCAGGTTTATACCATCATACTCAAGAAGACTTCAAGCTGTAATTCCCGCCAAATGTGTTTCGACAGAATGTGTGAATGAGTGTCTGGAACACCCTGATCCATTTTACAGAGCTTTGCAAAACCCAGAGTTTATTCTTTTTCATTATTTTATTTTCTCTCCCAGCTCCCAGTAAGCGTTTTGCATGTGATCTTGTGGAATGCGGCCATAAGGCAGGTGGAATGTGGATGCTTTAAAAAGTGCTGCCGCTGGTGGGTTTTTATCACAGAGGAACACTTTCAAAGTTTAAAAAAAAAATAATTAAGCTGTTCAGTATAGTGCCAGGTGATTGATGTGACATGCTTTTTTAAAATTTATTTGTCTATCTATCTATCTATCTATCTATCTATCTATTTATTTATTATGTTTTAAAATAACAATCAGCTTATGATTTGGGGATATGCAAGAAACACAAACATGGAAGACTAAGCATCATTCTCTTGTTAGTAAAGGGAAAAAAAATTTCTCTTAATAGTAAGCAAATCTAAAGTGATTTATGACATCGGAAATATTTTATTGCCGATATTCCCATGTTGCAATATAGCTACAAATAATAACTTTACTACAGGGTGTTCCAAAAGTCTCCATATTTAGGGGAAATTAACCCTTTTTAGCAAAATGTCTTCCAACATTTTTCATACTCATTTTATATTATATATATTGTTTCAGATAGCCTTTAAGAACGTCTTTGACAAAAGAAGAACGCATTGAATTCATTCTCGTGGCTGGATCGGCAAGCTGTCGCAAGGTTGCGATGGAGTTTAACGGGAAACATGGAAAGCACATCACATGACACTGCTGCCAAACTTATTAACAAATTCAAAAAGACTGGAAGTGTTGCAGACTGAACGAGAAGCGGACGTCCACGAACATCCACTGACACAGCTGATGTGCTGCTGGTGTACACAGTCCCCTATGTATGGACACTTTTGGGACACCTTGTATTTTTTTGGGACGTTCATCAGTAAAGTCATGAGACGTCTCACTTTAACTGTAGCTGCATACAAGCAGAACCTCTTTTGTTGGTTTTCTGCCTTCAAAGTCACAAGAAAGATTGGTCAGAATGTGTCGATTAATATATTTTTTATAACAGCAGCACTGACGATTTACACAGGGACTTTAATGGTGGATGCTTAACATAACCAAAACCTAATAATAAGCAAATAAAAAAAAAAACACACACATCATTTTAACAAAGAAAAATGTATAATCATTGATGCAGTAAGGAGACATTTCTGTAAGGAACATCATTTATTTAACATTTATAAAAGGAGTCTCCAGTGTCAGTACTTTCAGTGCTTTCTCAGTACCATGACGTGTCTTCACGACAGCTTCGAGAGAGAAAAGAGCCTGGAGAGAGAACAACTGTTTATAGCCGCTATACAGCAAATGGACTAACTTACTTGTGGATGTTCAACAGCATTAGATGGAACTACAAGTTGATGAAAATAGGATATGCTTTTCTTTAAATAATATAAAGAATGTAATAGTTGGCAGATTGCTGTGGTATCACCACTTCAATATATTCAATATTCAATATTCAGTTTATTTATAGAGCACATTTAAAACAACTTTAGTTGACCAAAGTGCTGTACATAAACCTAATTACAGCGTTTAAAAAATGCACAGACCTAATCGCTGCATTAGTTTTGCATAGGCTTATGTACAACAGTAAGATCCATATAACCTTAAAACAACCCATTCACCTGTCGTTAAAAGCACGGAAGAAAAGATGAGTTTTTAAACAGACGTTTAAATTCAGACACTGTAGAAACAGTTCTGATAGATAGAGGCAAAGTGTTCCATAATTTGGGACCAGCAACGGAGAAGGCTCTATCTCCCCTACATTTTAGTCTTGTTCTGGGAATCCACAACATGTGTGTAGTCTGAGATCTGAGTGATCTGACAGGATTGTGGACAGTAAGCAACTGAAAGATATCGAGGAGCAAGACAATTTCACGTCAAGGTTGTAAGAGTTGATGATGTCATTGATGAATCGTGTTTCATTTTTAGCCCCACTCCCATCCCCCGGACAAAGTTTCAGTCTCCAGACAAAGTTTCATTGAGAACGAGAGTAACAAATAAGCAGCGTGGTAAAGTTCATCAGCTGACCCGAGAAACAAACAGATCAAAAGGCAAAATTGTTCATAATGACAGGAAGGAAGCTGAATAGCCTTGAATATGAGCATAGGACCGTACAACAGCAGCCTGTTTGCCTAATTTGCAGTAGATCCTCAGCAAGTAACTGTGCTCTGTACATACTTGAAGCGACTCGATCTTAACTTAAACCTTAACGTTAACCAATCGCAAACAGCCGTAAGCCTGTTAAACAATCATGCCTCCTCCTTGACCTTTTGAGCAGGCGTGATGTACTCCTGGATCAATGCGGTTCTGTGTTCCTCTCAGCTCTGTATTGTTTGACTTGTGCGTAATGTTCTTCCCAGTCAGCAGCCCTGTAAACAAACCCATGACACGGCCGCCTAGCTCCTCTCACTGCACCTTGATCCTCTCGACAAAGGCCCCTCTGCGCTAATGGATCTGAGTAGAGGAGGAAGGAAACAGGAGCCAAAGTGTCCCGAGTGCACGTGTACATGTGAAAGGCAAAGTCCAAAGTATCACTGTACGAACAGGACTCTGTTGTAGCACTTACACTTAGAGTTAACCTGTTTCTGGTTTTACTCACTCGCTGTTACGTTTTCTATAACTGACAGCTTAATTCGATCAACAGGGAGCGAGTTATTGCTTGTGGTTTACTGGAAGCGCAGCACTCCCTCCCTCTCCCAAAAGGTATGATTTTTCTGAGCGGACAGCAGCTTGGATCCTTAAACACAGTGAATCATTTAGACCTGCCCAGAAACACAGCAGGCTAAAATCCATGATGCATTTCCTTTCCTGCCGTTCCTCAAATATGGTTATTTCAGAAACTAGGAAACTAAGAAGAGGTGTTTGTATTTTAAGGTCACTAGATTGAATAAAAATATTCCTGTCCATTCTGTTTATGTCGAGTTGCTACTTTTAAAGCCTGCGCTAATCAATAATGCATGACCTTTGAATATTGTAACTGTTAGTTCTTACCGAGTTTGTGGCAGCCTCATCATTTCCACTGTTTCAATAATAAAATAGTTGCCAAAACATAAAAAAAGAGTGACTCTGAACTAGACGCATATGAGGCCACATACATTTTTATGATCTCCACATGATTGAGATGTTCTCTTGATGTATCCGTGTTAATACCAGCGCTGCTGCATCTCAGGCTTTGTATCTGCAGCCAGAAAGGCCGGCTAACTAGCAAACAGCTCTCATCTATCGAACGGCCTACACGGCGCAAGCAGCCGCTGAGCATCTCTCAAATTGAAAGCAGTGGTGGAATGACTTCAAGTCAATGCTTTCACAGCACAAACCTTTGCTTTAGGTTCTGGTTACCATGGTTGCAAGGCCCGTCTGGACCCTGAGGAAACGTGACTAACTGATTCAGCATAGAGGAGAATACTGAAATGTTTAAGCATTTTATCATTTGAATGCTTAAGGGGTGGAGGTGGTTGTAGTAACAGCAAGGGTTTCATATGTAGTGCCATTGAACTCTGAATTTGTTCCCTGTTCACATTTCGTGTTGTCCGTGTTGTCTAAATTACAAATGATCTTCCCTAGATTAAGTGTCTGGATGCGGACCAAGTGAAATATCTAAGCAGACTGCACCAAGTACTACTTTAAAGACAAATGGACAGAGAAGTGTGTGTTTATTATGCTAAATATTCAGAACAGATGTCGTGTCTGTTCTGAGTCTCTGGTACTCATCAAAAGTGTAGCACACTATGAAACAAAACATTTTCAAGTACCACTTCGAATTGTCTCGTTTATCGCCATAAACACTAAGTGCATGTAAACAAGTAGATTTGGGGAAACGTGCTGAGTAGGAGTGGCAGGGTTTAGGGTTTGATTGGATTGATTAAGGGTGCCACAATGCGAACCACAAATTAATTCTTAATCGCGGGTAGAGTTACGTCACATTACACCACATTACTGTTTTCCACCATGACCACTTCTTTTGCTTTTAATACTTAATTTTATTATATTTCATTTATAACGAATGGCACTATTTTTGATATATTTATCATAGGGCTGAATGCTTTGTACTGTCTGAAAACCAGTCAAATGTGGTGGTAGCTCAGTGGTTAAGATGTTGGACTACTGATCGGTAGGTCATGAGTTCAATCCTCAGCACCGCCAAGCGGCTGCTGCTGGGCCGTTGAGCAAGGCGCTTAACCTTCAGCTGCTCAGTTTTGTAAAAGATAATTGTAAGTCGCTCTGGATAAGGGCGTCTGCCAAATGCCATAAATGTAATGTAATGTAAATGTTAAAAAAAACAAACAAAAAAACAAAAAACGCATTTAGACACTGAAACGCTGATTTTCGGATTCTCTGTTCTAGTTTTAGGCATCTAGGAGCCGCTTGGCCTGTTTATTTTTCTATCATTTATCATTCAATTAATTTTAAACAATATTTATTTATTTTAAATAACTGATCGATTTAACTACATATAATTTTAAAAAATAACAACAATAATAATAATTTTATTTATTTATTTTTTTTATTGTTTTTTTTTTTTTTTTTTAATTTTTATGCAGCTATAATCTTTGAGGAATATACCATTTTCCCCACCCCTACTGGTAAATGTTTGCCTAGGCAATTGAATGATAATCTTTTATTCATCCACCTTCAGTCCCTGCTTTATCCTGGTCAGGGTTTTATTGAATCCGGAGCCTATCCCGGGAACGCTGTATGCAGGGCAGGAATACACCCTGGTTGGGATTCCAGTCCAGCGTTCTGTCCGTCCAGTGAGCTCCGTTCAGTATGGAAACTCTAACTCCAAATGGCACAACAAAGCAAAACCTGTCAACATCTACCAATTACATGTTGACAGGTTTCGCTTTGTTGTGCCATTTGGAGTTAGAGTTTCCATATTGACCGGAACTCACTGTCTGTTTAACGGGAATGGTTTCATCAGCTTAGTCCTGTAGTTTTGACAGAATTAGTGAATCAATTGTTTTAACAAATTGTTTGTATGTTTTTTTTTGTTTTTTTTTTCTCCAGTCATTTACAGACCGTGGAATACTTTTGGTGGATTTGGTGTTAATGTTATATGAGCCTGTATTCTCTGTGTTCCCTCCAGCAAAAACATAACAAAGGCATCTTTTAAATGAGCCATTTAACCTTTCAGCAGAAGAGCGGTAGCGTTCTGTAGTCATGAAAGCTCTCTTTACCAGTTACAAACTGTGGAATGCAGGATTTGAACAAGAGGGCAAGGAATGAGATTTTTTTTCCCCCCAACATCCCAAACCATTCTTTCACAAACCACTGTTGATATTGAAGCCGTGGTAGCCTTGGGATCTGAGCTTGCAACCTCAGATCATTAGGCACAGAGCTACTGTTGGGGCTTTGAGAATGAGCCTTAACCCTGAATCACTCAGCTATATGCCTGTACTGGATTCTTGTAAATTGTGTTTGCCAAATGACTAAATGTGAATGAAGCGTGGAAAGTGTGTGTTCCTGAGAAGTCAGTGTGTAACTGTGTACTGATGGGAGAAAATAAGCTCAAGTGTATGGTGTGTTGCTCTCCAGCAAGGTAAAGACAGTGGAAATGTTGACTAAGCACTTGGAGGCTTTCTCCACAAAGCACACACTGAGCAGAAAATATGCAGTGCGTTTTACACAAGCACTTAGAATTCAATCTGATTCAACATGTAGGGCAGGATTACTCCAGGTCCAGGATTGAGAAACACGGATCACAAGACTACAGCTTTAGTCTGACTGGGATTATACCTGCACCACTGTTTTACACATTCCTGATTGTACTTGTGCTATTTCATGGATTTAATTTACAAGTTAAAGTATTAGATTAAATGCAAATAATTTTGATGTTATTCTTAGACATATTCAAACACTTCCCACTTCTTGTACCCTTCTGCCCACCCCCAAACATAATTCTTAATCTCTGTCGATTTATTCTTAACATTTATTTGGAACATGTTAGATTTAACATTTTGTTGCAGGTCTATTTAATCCTTTTTTTTTCAGCCTAATTTTCAGCCTTGGTGAAAAAGATTTGTTTTTTAAAACCATTTTTTTTTGTAAAATCAAACCACATCCATGTATCTTTAACTGGGAAAATGGGCCAAAAAAGTTACTAGTGTTAATTGGGGTAAGGGGGCGGGGCTTTCAGAGAGTATCAGTTAATATTAGAGAGTTAAAAAAGATCTGTGCAAGTGTCGATTGGCTCGATTACCGCTTTTATGAGAAAAGTATGCAGTCTTTTGGTGTATTTTATAGCCTGTTTTTGGCGTATTTTGGAGTTGCAGCATGCTCTGACATTAATGTTTGGAGCTCTTATGCAAAATATGTAAAGGTTAGTAGGTCTGATACAGCCTTTTAGAAATTTATTTTGGGTATTTTTCATTCAACTCTTCACTCATGCCACTTCGTTATCAGAAATATAGGAATACGTGCTTTTTTTAATAGGAAACCTTAGAGGTCTGAAGGATATTGAGCAGCACCTTACCTAGTACCCGTTGCAGATCTCACTAAAAGACTGACTTCCGGAACAATAGCATGTCTTTATTTTGTTACATGAACTCTAACTTGAAGATGGATTCCTGCGATTCTTTTTCTTTAGTTTGCTTCTCTGCATGACGCACAGAAAATCTTTACTCCTCCGCTGTGGCTGGGCTTTGCATTATCAGATGTTAATAGCCTGATAATGGGGCTCTGCCAGGTGTTGATGCATCAGGAACAGATTCAGTCTGACAGCAGCATCTTGACAGCTCCTGTAGTGGCAGTTTGTTAAAATACGCCTGTTAAACAAGCGAATGCGTAGACCGTCTCTGAGCAACCAGCACAAATTAAAACCGAAGTTACAAGTTGGACGTCTATTAATGGTTTTGAGAAAGGACATGCAAATGCAGCAGGGTCCTTTGAGGAGCTGTAATGAGCTGTGTTCAGTGCCATTTGTCGCCCTCTGGCAGCACATCTGTTAGGACTGTTGTGTACTTTTCTGTGTATGTAAGTGAACAGAATCAGTGGGATGGTGTAACCTAATGCTCTGTCTTTTATCTTTTACAACTTTTAATTGCGTGCAGATTTTCTGAAACTTTTTTTCCCCCTCGTACAAAAACAGAGGACAGCAGTATGTGGAGGAATCCAGGAAGTAGCCACAAAACATTCCTCATGTGTAAATCACTTTTTGGGTATGTGCAGGATGATTAATAGTAGTATATATATACAGTCAGGTCCATAAATATTGGGACATCGACACAATTCTAACATTTTTGGCTCTATACACCACCA
>CM075005.1:8251329-8288570 GCA_037576675.1 Pangasius sanitwongsei
ATTGTGGTGGTGTATAGAGCCAAAAATGTTAGAATTGTGTCGATGTCCCAATATTTATGGACCTGACTGTATATTCCAATAACAGCAAGTCCAGTGTGAAGCGTTTTATTCCTCTTACACCATAGCAGTTTTCCAATGGTTACTTTTTTTAGTTTATTAATGAATGATGCGTTGTAATTGTATCAGTTTAAACCTGTATACTAAACCTGTGATTTTTACAGCTATCACAACTGTCAGAGCTGCTGTTATAGGAAATTAATCAACACCTTCTGACCAATCAGAATCGAGAATTCAACAACGCTGTGGTATAAAGTAATAAAATTAATACTGTGATAGTATAGAACCGTAAATGTAGCCACATATTAACTGTTTACATAAATGGGTTTTGGTATAAGACAAGTTTAACAAAATTTCAGCAGAAACACTAGTGTGAAATAGTCACAGTAGACACATTTGAAAAGCTCGGTTTAGAAAAGCTCTGAAGGCAAAAAAAAAAAAAAAAAACACTTTATGGTAGCCACAATAGTGACTTGATATATACTTGATGATGCTTGATGGCCTCAGGCAGTTGAACTGTGAACAGTGTGAACTGTCTAAACGTTTTAATGGATTTTCCCCAGTTTTTGTTGTTTACCTGCCCAGATTTCCAGCTAAGTAACAATCAAGCAATCAAGCTGCTTTAGCTGGAGGGAAGTGAAGCAGCCGCAACATTTTAATGACAATCAGACTTATAAAACACCCAGCTTTTATATAAAGTGCTTGGAGAAAATAGATTGTTAAACAATATAAATGGTTTGTGTGAGTGAGTGTCGTTTTGGAAGGTGTGTCGTTTCACGAAATGCTTTCATTCTTTTGTTTTTTATTTCAACTGTTTCTGTACGTCTGTTACACACACGCTTGGTTGTTTAAACACTACAGTTTAGTCAGTGTGAGAGCTTTAATTTGCTGTATTGAGGTGTTTAATAACACTTCATCTAAATATACATGAAATGATAACAGCCGTGGAAGATGCTAAGAACAGAAATTTGTGTACAGGAAGTGTAAATTAGCGTGGTTTTGGATATTACTTGGGAGACATGATTTCATTATTGTACTATTTAGTACTTCTAGTTACTGTAGCCAGAAACCCGTCAGTGGACTGTCAGGAGTTCTGGAAAATCACAGTGATCTTTGAGTCACACTGTAGATTTGTTGAGTTTGAGTTGTTGATTACAGAGTTACTGAAATGTGATGGAGAGATGTGCATGTTAGTGCAGAGATCACATTCCTCCAGTGCAGCTCAGATTAGAAACAGCCAGGAGTGCTCCCAGCAGCCACAGGGAAGCAGCTCCTGTGTGTGTGTGTGTGTGTGTTTGCATGTGTACGTGGTTTTTACGATTGTGTGTGCTTGATTTTGTCTACATGTGTGTTGCTTTGTCTTTATGTGCTTTTTTTGTATGTGTGTGCATGGGTTTGTGTGTGTGTGCGTGTGCAGGTGCATGTGCTTGTGTGTTTGTCTGCCTGTTTCTGTGTGTGTGTGCATTTGTGAGTCAGTGTGTGTTTTTGTGTGTGTTTGTGTATGTTTCTGTGTGTGATTTTGTCTTCACGTGTGTGAGTTTGTCTTATGGTATTTTTTGTTTTGTTTTTGTGTGTGCATGCATGTGTGTCTGCATGATTCTGTTTGTGTGTGTGTGTATATGTTTATTTGGATGTATTTGCATGTGTGTGTCTATGCTTTTTTGTGCTTTGTATGTGTGTAAGCTTTTTTGTGTGTTTATTTGGTTGTATTTGTGTGTGTACATGTCTGCTTCTGTGTGTATATGGTTGCTTGGTGTGTGTTGAGGGGGTGGTATTTATATCCCCCACAGGAATAGGAATATTGGACATTTTTGATCTCTGGACATTTTTTAATTTTTTTTTTTTTTTAAATCTAAAAGAGCCAAATGTTTCCTTACTGAAGCTGCAGTTAGGGTTAGATTTACATGTAGCATAGTATTAATTAGCTTCATTAATATTTATGTCAGTGGAAGTTCCTCACAAGGATCGTAAGTCAGATGTGTGTGTGTGTGTGTGTGTGTTTGTGTGTTATCTCAGGTCTGATGCGATCACGTGTCCGAGGAGCAGATGCAGCCACGGCCAGTGTCCTCACTTTCCTGGACAGCCACTGTGAGTGTAATGAACACTGGCTAGAGCCTCTGCTGGAGAGAGTTGCTGAGGTTAGTGTTACACACACACACACACACACACACCGGCACAAATACAGAGGGACAAATCCTTGTTCACAGCCGTGGTTTTGACAGATTGTTAATTAAAATTGTGCAGGACGGCACTGTGCTCATGCTCTGGTAGTCTGAGTGGATCAGTTCCGTAGTTGCATTTCGGTGTTGTTTTACGTGATTAGGTTTTTACTCAGTCCAGTCACATACATTTTCTGTACATTAATATGACCTGCTTAGTGTACCATCACTCAAAAAATGTAGCATGCAGCACAGTAACCCTGCTCACACCTGCAAGTATCATCCACCTCAGGTGATTGGGTCACCATGGGCAGCATGGAGTACGTGTATGAATTGGGTGGCAGATGTATTGAGACCATCAGTCAGGTTGCTGGGGTTTTTTTTTCACACCAATCTTAGCTTGGTGGATGGATGCCAAATTTGCTGAAATGTTTGCTATTGTTCATTAGCAGATACTGTAGCATTTCCTTAAGAAACATGCTCAAAATGGAGACCAGACAACTGCCTGAGGGTTGTAGTGTTCTTGAGAATAGTTTAGGCCGTCAGATAAAGTTTTAGACAGATGTTAGAGTTTACACAAAGACAGGTAGAGTGGAGTTTGACAATCTAAGATCTGGGAAAAGTTTATGAATTATTCCGGGCCAGCACTGTTGGAACAGTGGACAATGCATTGGAGAAAGTTCAAACAACCTCCTCAAATACTATAGATCATTTTCTTCACTCCGACATCAGGATAGAGTAGCCAGCCTTCCTGAATGGAAAACACATTGTTATGTAGACAGGAATTATTCAGGTAAATCTAATCTAATGAACAGAAAACTGCTCAATGTGGAACTTTTAATGGCCAAAGGTTTATTTGAATATTTTCAGATATTATTGAGCCTATAATTTTATACCGAACATAGCAGTTTAACTATGGAAATTTACTGTTTCTAATTCAGTTATGGAACCAGTCATCTTCAGCTCACGGTAATATTTTTATGTTCGATTTTCAAGCACAGTAAAGGTGAAGTCTAAATAGCTTTATATTCATAATATACGCACTCTAAATAAGGTCTAATTTAGTTTTCTAGGACCCAGAAGTGCACTAAATACTAAACTATCCTCAGACAAAGTATAGCTGCTGTTAGGAAGGAAATAACTGAATGTAAAGATGTAAATTTTGCCTTTTATGAATGTAAAAATAAAAAATGGTCTCTGTTGTGATGACATTATCAGGTCTGAACAGAGCCTGTGAAATGCTTGCTCTGTTTCTCAGTTGTTTGTGTGTGCTGAGTGGGTGTGATATTCTTCAGCAAACATAAATCGCCTAATAGACATGTGCATCCTGTTTGGCACAGGACCGGTAACTTAAATGCACACACTTGTGCAAATGAGCACACTAAAGAACACACGCCAGTGCTTGGTGTTCAGTTGGGCTTGAGTTACATTCTTGATTATATAAATGTTATTGTTGTACCAGGAAGCAAATGCTGATCATTTATGGGGTGTAATCCTAGGGGCATGACCTCAGCACACATCCACTTGTATTCTTTAAGGCAACAGCAAAATATAATCCTATTCCACACCACAGCGTTCTCAGTAACACAATATTGTGTACAGTGGTATAAAGTGCAGTCAAAGTCACAGTAAGTGCGTATCAAATCCTAAAATATGCCTTATTATTCTTTTACAGATTAATTGCATACACTGATGAATTCACTTAAACAAAACAATGTCTGTCTTTTGGGGCAGTTAAACATTTTAAACCGCTGTCGTCTGTACAAAGTGTGTATTCTCTGTTTTGATGATGAGATGGTGCAGGGGCACATCAGACACCTTCAGAGTCAGTATCTCATTACAGACTAAACTGATTAGGCTTATGACCATTTCGCTACGGTACATAGCTATCCAGCAACTTTGTGAATTAAATCTTGACCTCCGTTATATGAGGAAATCGCACCTAGCTAGCAAAGTTTTAGACGTCGTTTTTGTTTGTTAAACTCCTTACTCATGTGATGTCTGCAGGCAGACTTCAAGGTTAAAAAGTACCTAAACATTTTTTAGGTAAAATCTTTTCCTGGTTTCTCAAATAAAAATTTTTAAATGTAATATTTTATTGGCAGAAAAGCGCAGTTTTGGTCAAAACCAGATTTTTCGTCATTTTTTTGGCCACAGTGACATCCGCTGGGTTTTCCCTGACCATCACATGCTTTTGAGAATTTCATGATTAGTGGTGTCAAAAGCTTTTTTTTAAGGCCCAGAAATACTGCTCCCATTTCTTTATCTTCATCTAACGTGCTTTTTACTTCTTTCAGTAAAATAACATGGCAATTTCTGTTCAGTACCTTTGGAGTGAACCTGAATTGCTGTGGCTGTATGGTATACTTTTTCAAGGACTTGCTGATAGATTACTGATAATAAATGGATATTAGTCTGTAATTACAAGCATGGTCAGTTGCTCAAGCCTTATGGGAGTTCCAGAAGGGATTGTTAAATTCTCCCAGTTCAGATTAGGTAGATCACATCACATGGACTAATTGGTGGATCTATGTCATGGACACATTCATAGGTTTATTCATGGCAAGGGACCTTTCCTAGTCCTTTCCATTGTGCAATATTCTTATTGCTAAAAGACACATTAGATTTACTGTTCTGAAGTTATTGTGCAATCACTTTGGAATGATTTACTTCCCAAAGCCACTTTGCACAGGCTCTGTTTTTAGATGATGCACAATTCTTTTATTATTTGAAAAAAAATCTTTTTTCCTTTGAGTTATTTATTTTACTGTATTTTACTACAAGTAGCTTACACGATCTAAAACAATGTTGGTGCATCCTTCACTAAACCTTGTGACAGTGTTACTGCTGCAAGGTCTTCCACTGACTGAATAAAAAAGAGGTTGAATTCATTAGCAGTAACCATCCTGTCAGTACTAACAGTTTCATTTATATTCAGTTCTGTTATAGGCTTATGTTGATAGAAATCATGATTGCTAAATCTTCTAATATGCCTCCAGAGACACGATCCCTTCCATTTTGATTCAGTAAAATGATTCAGCTGCATACGATATGCTGTCTTTGCATTTCACTGCTCACTAACTGCCCTTTTTATCAGTTCATTAAAACTAAGAATATCTGTATGGATTTTTCCCTTAACTGGCAGATGCCCCTATTCAGCCATGGTAAAAATAATTCTTGCTTAGTACATCTGAAAGACTGTGTGTATACATTTATACATTCAAGTACTGTACGTCTATCATACTATTAAAACACTTTTCCAAATGATCCATTTCTAACCCTCTAATCCATGGCTCGATGTTTTGTATTCGCTGTGAAGAAATAATTCCGTTGTCATTTCCCTAAATTTGTTGTGTTGTAGGATTTTGTGTTATAATTTTGGGATGTTCTGCATACAGAGGTCAAAAAACATTGGACAGTATAGACATGTTGCAGGATGAGCAAGCAAGCCAATTGCCAAGCCAATCATTACTCTTTACCTCTTTGTCTTATAATCTCTTAATCACAACAATCACTATGGCCTGCTCCCGTTTCTGTTTGCAGGAAACATAATCTTTATATAAAAAACCCATAATCAGCTGCTCCTACTTATTTTTAGATTATGCAGTATTTTCAACTAAAGTTTTTAACCATTTTATAGGTTTGGCATTATTGATATTTATGTTATGTAAAAATGTTAACTGGCTTAGATCTCAAAAATGAAATAAAAAATTGAAAAAGACACTTAGTCATGCCAGCTTTTGGCTAATTGTGGAATAGAGAGTTCTTTCAGTGCAGCCACCGCGCTTCTCATCCAAGTAAATAAAGTGTATAATAAAAGTGCTGTGTGGTTTAATATTTATTACTGGACTTTTGCTGACTGCTGCTATAACCAAAATGGCAGCGTCTGTCAGAAGTGCCACAAATACTCGAGGATCTGTTTGTTTCCCTGCTATGCTATTGCCTCATAAATTTAAGAGCAAAATTTGGGCAAGAACTTTAAGTCGCAATGAATCTGCTGTAAATTGCTCAATGTGACATGAATTGCTTTTCCATTGCCTGTAAGTGGCGTGGTCAGTGCTGGAGCTTTCAGTTTTTCCAAATTAGACTGGTACAAGTCAAAACTGAACACACAAGAAACTCAAGTTCTGGCCCTGACTTATTCTACGTGTTATGGCTAGAGATATGATGTGATCTCAATATTGTGAAATGTTAACATGCTACACGTTTCTGACTGTCATCATGCTATTTGATTTTCCGACTGTTTTCTTGTGAAATATATTCATTTAAATGTTGAAAAAAATGTACACACTGATTTCTTATTACCTTATAATAAGCAAAGCATATAAAGCTTTCTCATATTCCCCCACTCCTACTAAAGTTTTTTATTAAATGAATTGTTAATCATATTGGTTAACTGTCTTAGGAAAAAAGTCACATAGGGAAAAAGTGTATCTCTGAAGTTCATTAGCTTTACTGATTTTTACTCACTTGAGACTTACCCTTTCATCTGTTACCCGTTTTTTTTTTTGTTTTTTTTTTTCTCTTTTTTTTTTTTCTTTTCTCTTCTCCGCACTTCATTTGCAGGACAGGACACGTGTTGTCTCACCCATCATAGATGTCATCAACATGGACAACTTCCAGTATGTGGGAGCGTCTGCAGATCTCAAAGGAGGTAAATGCCTCTGTGCACAGCTTCGGCTCTTTTCCATCCGTAGCTCTAAAATTTAGACTGTTTTAAAACTGAAATGTGTTTCTCTTTTGCCACAAGTTACAGTCTGGCAAGTCTTGCCACCCCAAATGTGAAAAGGGAAAAAAAAAAAAAAAAAATCATTAAATCATTTAAAGATTTAATTCCGACTGCAGAACAGGAGTATCATGAACATTTTGGCATATGGTGTCTGATTAGTAGCTGAATTGATTATGCTTATCAAAGCATGAAATTCAGTATATGAGGAAATCACACTTACCTAGCCAGTTTTTAGACTGCTTTAAACAAACTAGTTTTACCACCTTGTTTGATAAACTGGCTCCTTATGGTTTATTTGGCCCAATTTTGTAAATCCTAAGTTATAAAATAGATATAATATAAAATAGAATTCTTTGGTCGTGAGTTGAGATTGAGGTGGTCTTAAAACGTGTAATGTGATGTCTCATCACTGCAACAAAGACCCGAAGAGAAAGTTCTGGCAGTGTCGGACATTTTTAATGAAATTCTCAAAGAAAAAATGTAAATTACGGCAAAGTCAAGGGACAGCTACGTCCCTTATGGTAGTCACAACAGCGAAGCATAAACGAAAATTGCTAATAGACATTAAAAATATCCTTATTACCTCAAGCTCAAAAAAAAAAATAAATAAAAAATTTCTCTTTGTGACCCCATTTTCTGCATGTGTCTGGATCGCACTAATTGATGATGAAAGCAAAATGTGGTAATTTTGTGTAAAACCTGCTTTACGCACCATAAGCTTAAAGATTAAAATGTAAGTAAAAGCATTTCCACATTGTTTTGGAGAAACATAGTTATAGTTTCTTAGTGTTATAGCAGAAAAACTCAATTTTGGCCAAAACCCAAATTTTCTTTCCTTTTGTTTCTTGCTTGTTTTTGTGATGTACGTTCTCTCTTTCTTCCTACTTCTCTTTTCTCTGTGTGATGCAGAAAAAGCTTTTTGAAATAAGATACAGAGGCAGTGAGACCTATAAAATCGAGAAGTTCCTCAGCTCATATGTGTATATATAATATCGACATACTTCTGCTCTGCTATTCTATTTCTATTTCTTCCCTTTCTCTTTTCATTTATTGATTAGGCTGTGATTTTCTTCCTTGCAGTAACTTCCAAACAGTAGGCCGCAGGGAAACGAGGTGCGCAGCAACTAAAATTAAATTCCCTTTATCTTGCACAACAGTAAATGCCCTGGAAGATTTGGAATGCATCACTTCATTTCGTGCTGTCTTTTTTTTTTTTTCCAGCCAGTACTGTCTGAGGCAGTGAGAGCAGTGTGTGGCTGTTAGATGTGTCAGGAAGCTCGTGGGAGGTTTAGAGTGCTGAGAGTGCACTCTGTTCAGCTCTTGCACTCCTGTGTAATTGGACTTTTCACACAGCATGAAGCAGGCATTTGATTTTCTTTTTGGGTAATGAGTGGCAGTCTTTCTGACTCGCTCTAATTTACATGGAACTGTGTTACATGCAGCGTGGCGTGAATTTTTATTTATTTATTTATTTATTTATTTTGCATTTTCCTAATCAACCGTAATGATGTCATGTAATCTCATTTGTTGTTTTGTAAGTTCCACACAATGTGCTTTTCTAGTTGATCTCTTAAGAAAGGTTTTGAGGCAGAAACGTGTCCCGTGGCTCAGTCTTAGTGTTTGGTGCTCAGATGCAGAACAAGAGTCTGTACAGACAGAAAGCTGCCTGGACGTCCCATAGATTTATGCTTGCTGATGATTTTAATTTTGTCTTTTTTTTTTTGTTTGTTTTTTTTTTTTATTAGATGCCTGTTCTTCAAAAAGCTCACAATTACTTGCAACTATCTGTCAGTTAGAAACCCAGGCCTCTGTGCTTTAATAGGCTGCTTCAACCCACATTGTTTCTTTTTTTCTTTCTAAAGGTTTTGACTGGAATCTGGTGTTCAAGTGGGACTACATGACGTTGGAGCAGAGACGGGCGAGGCAGGGGAACCCCATTGCTCCTATCAAGTAAGTGGCTGCTTTTTTCCTGTTAGTAATGTTCCAGTCTATCGAAGTCATGAGATTTTCCTTTGTTTCATTTCACTGACCTGATAAACATGTTCTCAGATAAAAAGGATACTTTTCCTTGTCACTGCAGTGGTGCACTCCAGGGCACACCATTTGTACTTTTACTGTACGTCATTTACTTAGAAGGGTAATTAAAGTGATGAAAGCTTTACTCTAAAAGATAATTATGGTCCAATTATGTGTCTTAAGACCAGTTTAAAAGTACATTCTGTCCACTAGGTGAAAGATCCATATTAAAGGTACAATAGATATAGCCTACAGGGCAGGGTTATCCATTCTAACAAGCAGAAGCTTAGTCTACTGAAAGGTAAGATCAGCTGATTAGACAGGTGGAATGAGTTGTGGCTCCTGCTTGATTGGAATGAAAACCTGCACTCACTCCGGCCCTTTGCGGATAAGATTGGACACCCCCACTATAGGGTATCACAACCACGACAAGGAAAGGTACAATTTAGTACTGTTTTTTTTTTTTTTTCCCTGAGAGTGTATGATGGAAATTACTACACTAAGACGTCACTTAATGTAAGGAATTGATCCTTAAGATGTTGGTCTTTCACAAATACCGAGTTTAGTCAGTTTGAATCGAACCCTGTAGAACTTCTTCCCACTGTGCAGTTCGTTTGTGCATGTGAGAACACAACAGTCATTCTTTGCGGTGGTCTCGGTCTGGTTCCAGCTAAGTATCTGGTTCAAATTGTTCAACCGTAGTGAGAAAGCAATTTAACTCCAAATCAACACAACAGCAGGAAGTGAACACGTCATGAAGTGCATCATTGATTGTGATCCGCACACCTCATCGTCTATTGAAAGGCAAGGTCAACTGATTAAACAGGTGGAATCAAGTGTGGCTCCTGCTCAATGGGTTGAAAACCTGCACCCACACTAACCCTTTGCGGATGCGAATAGACACCCCTGGAGTATGCCATCACTCACTCCCACCCAGAGCTGTGTGATTTTGCTCTCTCGGACCCCTGGGCATGGATGGCTGTGGCATCAGGGATTTGAACTCGTGAATGCTGTTCTGTTGTGTCACTTGGGAACGCAGCTTTTTTTTTTATTTATTGATTCCTATCTGACCCATGAGGTGCAGACTGAGCCAGAGGACAGCACTGTAGAGCTACAGAAATGCAATGTGTTCTGGATATTTGGACAAAAGAACAAACAGAGAAAATAAATGCTGGATGTGATACGCAACATGTTTTAAACTAGTTATTTACATAATTATCTAATCATGTATTTAGCACCAGCTCAGTGCTCTGCATGCTTGGCCGATTTCCGTGCACTTGTGGCAAAGGTTTAGTTACGTTTTTTTCCATTGGCATTTTTCTGACCAATGAGTGAACATAATTATATGTGGTGTGAAACCAAACTAAACCAAACAACAAACAGACGAACCAAAAGTAACAATTTCACTCTGATTCAAACTCTGCAAACTGGCTAATAGATGAGAAAGCGCCTCGGAGAAACCAAAATACCTGCTAAAGATATATCAGTTTACTAACATGTGACAATCTAATATATCGCATAAAATTACAGCTATGTATGTAAGGAGATGATGATGAAGAAAGCTCTGGCATAGCTCTTACACTCCCTGTAGATAAGTTCAAAGGGAAGTTCATTAGCAAGTTTCTTTTGGACAAAACAGCAGGCTCTTTATTCTTCATGCTCATGATTGCTTGTTGTTGTCAGTGTCGTGGCCTCTGGGAAAAATCCTGCCATGATTAAAAGATATCACAATGATGACGTTGAACAGTATTCACGCAACTGAGCAGGTGACTGACATGTCATGATTACAATAAAACGTCTCAGAGCATGGGCATTTCATGTTGAGCTAATGAGCATTTACGTGACAGCTTTATAGTTTAGGGATATGTATTCAATTCAGTTTTTCAATTCTATTCCATTTCTATAGCACTTTCGACAATAAATATTGTCACAAGGCAGCTTTACAAAAATCAGCATGTAGATTTAGAGGTGACAATGGCAAGGAAAACCTTGCAGAACCAGACTCAAAACGAAACTCTTCCTCTTCTAGGTGTCAGCTGGCAGTGAGGTAATAAATCATTACTCTTCTACGACTCTACTATTATATACTCTGAGCATATTGTGAATGAGTCACAGGACAGTTCTTTATGATCAGCAGTTCTTAGATACAAGTCTACACTATCCATGTGAGATTGTGTGTGTGTGTGTGTGTGTGTGGGAAGGGGTTTTTAGATTATTAAGGCTCCTTGAGTTAACTATGAGCTCCAGTGGCCTCACAGTGATGAATTGTGATAAAGATAATGATCTGACACTGACACCATCTTCCTCATTTGATCCAGTTGTCTCGCAAGTTTGTCCTAAAAGGTTAGAGACGTGACACATGCACATCAGCATAACTTGCCTTCCCACTAATGCAAAACACATTGGTAAAATTCGAATCTGACAGCAAGTGTTTCAGGGCTGATTTTGCTCAGATGCCAGTAGCCAGGAACAGACTGATTCTTTCACATAAAAGACACGTGATTTGAGTACTGCATGATATGACACTGCTCAGATACTGACATCCTCCTACTAACCGAGCCGGTTGTCTGCTTCTCCTGCCAAGTTTTGTGAGAATGCAGGCATGCTTGCGACATGTTTTAATGCAGTTTGTGTCAAAGGTTCAGGATTGGATTGGAAAACAAGTCAGAGCTGACCCGATACCAGTCCAGTGTTTCAGGCTGATATTGGATATCGTTTTTGATCACAAACGGAGTCAGATTCGGTCTCGAAGTTTCATATTGGATCAGTGCATCCCTTGTGATACTGTTTAGATTGTCACTTCATAAACGTTGTTTAACAGGTATTCATAAATCATGGCTTTTCTGGATCCTAGTGTAACCAAATGTAATCCATGTTGACATTTCCTGCAGCCAGTGAATGATGTTACTGTGCATTGCTTTTTTTGTTCTGAGGATTTTATTATGACAACAGAAATAAATACAACTGTCATTAACTTGATAGGGAGCTGTTGCATACACTGCCCTGCACCAATACCTGCATGCTGTGTCCTTCACCCGTATTAGGTACATATATATAGATATAATGAGGAAGGCCGTGGTGTAATTATACCATTTTAACTCTGTTAAATCAGGACTCCTATGATAGCTGGTGGCCTCTTCGTCATGGACAAAAGCTACTTTGAGGAACTCGGGAAATACGACATGATGATGGACGTGTGGGGTGGAGAAAATCTTGGTGAGAGACTAAACCGATGTTTTTCTTTTATTCTTCATTTCACACACCACTGCAACACAGAAGTAGCACTGACCCACACATCACAGAGCTGTGCTTTACTCGGAGGATAGGAAATGCAAATGAGGCACGTAGGATTTGTGTATTTGGGCATACGAATGTCAACAATGCTGCTGCAGTTGCATCAGAAATGTGAGTGCATCTTTTTTAGCTTGTGAGAATGAGTTTGGTTACTGTGAGAGAAATCAAGCCCGCACATTTGGTTTCCTTGTTCATTCACATCCAAATAGCAGCACTGTTGCCCTTTTTCTTGTGTTGCCGTCTCAAAGATCTGCTTCTATATTAAACACTGAAACTGAAGGCTCTGAGGTAAGCTCAGTTTTAGGTTTAGGAGAACATCAGGGTTTAGGAGGGAAAAAAACCCATTACTCATTTCCCAAACAGCAAACTCCTTTCAGCTGAGGTGGTTGTGGAAATGTCACAATCCGGCAAATGATGCATCCAAGGCAGACTGGAAGGAAATAAATATTTTTCAGTTAACAATGTTAACAATGTCCATTTCAGCATGAGTAGGATGTGTGTTCCAATTTAAATGCTAGTATTTCATTGCTAGTGTTTCTTAGCTTGATGCCTATGTGATGTGATGTGATGTGGTGTGTGTGTGTGTGTGTGTGTGTGTGTGTTAGTGGGCATGTTTTTTATGACTAAGAAGAATAGGAATAGCTGACCCTTTTGACCTTGTGAGGACATTTGGCTGGTCCCCACTAAAAAAAATCTGTTTTTATAAAAACGGCTGCATTTACTTAAAAAATTAAAAAGTAAAAAGGCATAAGGTTTCCTTTTGGTTACTGAGGTTAAGCTTAGGGTTAAATTTAGGTGTAGTATGGCATTAATTAACCGCATTAATAATAATGTCATTTAGTAATGTCAATAGTAATGTCAAGTTCTTCACAAGGATAGTAAGACAAACGTGTCTGTGTGTGTGTTTTCAGAAATCTCGTTCCGGGTGTGGCAGTGTGGTGGCAGTCTGGAGATCATTCCCTGCAGTCGAGTGGGACACGTGTTTAGGAAGCAGCATCCCTACACATTTCCTGGAGGCAGTGGCACCGTGTTCGCCAGGTAGCTGCTGAACACGTCGTATGTGAGCTGTAGTGGAGAAATCGAAACACACCAAAAAGAGTGTTTATAAAACTCTTATCTCTCAGTACTTGTCGAATATAACAGGACACAGTTAAGGTTGAGAGGTACGTGTCTGCAGCACATCCAGGAAACAAAATGGAGCCTACAGATGAGTGTGGCTCAGGTGATTTGCTCCACCTAGTGGTTGAAAATGAGTACTGATCCTATACATCGTGAGCCTCAATACTACATACAGACTTGCCACACTTTATGCATTTTGCATTCGAGCTCCACAATTTAGCATCAGTATACACTGCTATGAGTTAGCACTCAAAAATACGCCAACAGAGCAGTCCTCATTCTTCCCCCATTAAAAACAGCAGACGAGCCATTCCACGTATGAATCTGGAATGACTGACAGTTTTGAACTCTCCAGTATTAACTAAAATGTCCTGGAAGCTCTGCCCCTTCCCCCCATCTCACATTAGTAATGTTCTTCCCAGCGCTCTCGTCTGATCTCAGT
Organism: Pangasius sanitwongsei; assembly: GCA_037576675.1. Taxonomy (NCBI): domain Eukaryota; kingdom Metazoa; phylum Chordata; class Actinopteri; order Siluriformes; family Pangasiidae; genus Pangasius; species Pangasius sanitwongsei. Next base: position 8,265,146 of record CM075005.1, read on the forward strand.
TTTTTTGCTTGAAACGTGCTTCACTTTCTGTCAAGGTAAATAGAGAATGTTTTGAGTTCATTAACGTGAAATACAATCTGTCATTGTCCAATCTAACACTTTACAAATAAGACACGTTCAAACAGTGTAGTCAAGCCTGGAGTGCAAGCATATACAGGGTTTTACGGTAACCACCAGGTGCTTGGGGGGGGGGGGGAAGCACCTTCTCATCAGTTGTAGTTAAAATGTAGACACTAGAAATGTTTACATGCGCACTTTCTTATTAATTGCTGTACGTAACATCTTTTTCCTCAAATAGGAAGAAAGAAATTGTGCATATAAACATTTCTAGTGTGTACATCGTAACTAAAGCAAATGTGCAGCCTTTTTTTTCCCTCCTTGCAGGTCTGTAAATATATGTAATAGCACTAGTTTCCACTGGGCAGTGTGTCACGACTCGGCTCGGCAAATCACACCCACGTTTTGTCACTGTATCCACAGTATCAAACCCAAATGCGCCAAATTATCCAGTTCCAGATTTAGTTCCCCCTTTGATAACCTCCACTCTTCTGGGAAGGCTTTCCACTAGATTTTGGAGCATGGCTGTGGGAATTTGTGCTCATTCAGGAACAAGAGCATTAGTGAGGTTCAGCCCAGAGGTGTTCAGTGGGGTTGAGGTCAGGGCTCTGTGAAGACCATTCGAGTTCTTCCACTCCAAACATGTCTTCATGGTCCTCAGAGCTGAATAATGCAGAGCATTTACTGGTCCTGATAATGTATCTGACTGAAATGGCTTCAGTAGTAGTATAGTGACTTACTTTCCCTTTTGAAATGACACTTTTTCTGGTGAGTTTAAGAGTAGGCACTTGTCACTAATATTTAAATGCTAAAGGTTTAGATATAATTGTTACCCATAAACCAATTAAAATCAGCCATCTTCAAGTGCAACTTCAAGCCGAATACCAAATGACTTTGTAATCGCCTTGTTTGCTTCCCACAAAAATGGGACTCCTTGTGTTTTTGTTCTATTCTGATGTTGTCTGATAAAGTGTCTACTCAACCTTTTTTTTTCCACTGAAGTTAAAGCAGGCTCCCACACATGTGCATTACAGGAAATTTGCTGTGACTCATAGTTAGTATTTCCTCATGAAAGACACACAGCAGTGTTTTAACGACAAATAAAGCTAAAGTCCTGGATTTGGATTAGTTTCCACTAACCATTTCTGACAGATTAATAAGAGTTAACAGGGAATTGACCTCTCTGCCTCACTGAGTGTTGTTCTGCCCCCTGCAGGAACACCAGACGAGCAGCAGAGGTATGGATGGACGATTTCAAGAATTTTTATTATGCTGCTGTTCCTTCTGCAAGGAATGTGCCCTATGGCAAGTAGGTGTCTCTGCATTTTTCATTTACGAAGTCCATTTACTTCTTTCTATCCAGAACCATTGTAAGCACATGTAACTATATAAACTCATTTTACTTAAAGGTGTGCAGTGTGTATACCTGTGTGCTCACTTTTCTTTGAGTTATCTATTTAAACATCTCTCTTTTCTCAATGCCAGTATTCAGAGCAGGCTGGAAATGAAGAAGAGATTAGGCTGCAGGCCATTTAAGTGGTACCTGGAGAACGTGTACCCAGAACTCAGGTAAGCTGCATTCGTCTCTCTACACTCTTTCACCTTGTCACATCGATGTTTAGCTAATTTATCACGCAACATACATACAGTTTAAACCGTATATTCTGTACACCATAAAAAATACAATTCTGTTTTATTTATGTAGCACTTATAACAATGGACATTGTCTCAAAGCAGCTTTACAGAAATCCAGATATAGATATAGACTTTGCAAGCCAGAGCTCAGACTGGCAAGGAAAAACTCTCTGAGACAACATGAGGAAGAAACCTTGAGAGGAACCAGACTCAAAAGGGAACCCATCCTCTTCTGAGTGACCCCAGATAGTGAGAATATAAATCATTCCCTTTCTACAGACCTCTAAAAAGGTCTTCAGTATAAGCATCAGGGTCTTTTTTATTTCAGTAGAGTTTTAGATTCAGGTCTATAATATCCAGGTGAGGTTATCTACTGTATAACAAATGAGGCTTGAGCATAGCAAGTGCAATCAATAAAACAGCATTACATACAGTATATTCACGGGCTACTTGGGCAAGTGTGCTTTTACACTAAGTGTTTTAAAATAAATGGTTTCAAAAAACTCCACAAAAAATGGGCATCCTGTGGAATGTGGCCACAAGACAGGTGGAATTTTTTCCACTCCATATTGGAGTGGTTCCAAACCAGTTAGTGAGTGAAAAGGAGATTTATGACATGTTGAAGTGAAAACATCATTGGCAACATTGCAATGTAGGCAAAAATAACAGCTTGGCTATTTTTGAGGTTTGCTGGTATATGATGTGAGCGTACCACTTTACCTGTATATAGTCTAGACGCACAAACTGCTTGTCTTTCTCTTGATTTTCTGACAGCCAAGTCAAACAACCTCCTTATCGCCTGAGTTAAACTAATATTTAACTTAATATTTACTCTTTATACCACGGTGCTGTTGAATTCTCAAACCTAATTGGTCAGACGTTGTTGATAATTTTCTCTAACAGCAGCTCTAACGGTAGTTCCGGCTGTAATTCGAATCGCAGGATTATATTAATGCTCTTGTTCTAATACGTTATCGTTTCTGTAGTAACAACTTACTCAGGGACTTGTTTGGTAGACCCTACACATAAACATGTAGTTGTTGTTCTGGGGAGGTTTTCTGTGAGGAGTTCTTTGTTTAACTTTAATGGAACGATTCTTCAGTGTCGGTCAGTGGTAAAGCTGTAACATTATGTTTTCAGACATGGGAAAGTCTACAGGATAGAAGACTTTGTGCTTTGCAGTTTTTTTAGTAACATGACCAGCTGCGTTTTTATGTCTTATCTTTAAGAGAATAAAAAAAAAGAGGCTGTTAAGGGAGCAACTGTTTGTAAGTGCTGTAATGTAAGTGATAACAGGAACTAACTTGTCTCCACATTAAATGTCACTTTAATTGGATAGAAAGTATGATGTCATTCTTTAACAAATAATAATTGTTAGCATTGGCAAATTGCTGTGGTAGAACAGGAATAAATCACCTCAAGACATACCATTAGTGGAAAATAATTAATATCTAAGTGGTAACAGTAACTCTGCTTCGTGTTGAGCCGCATCACACCACTCAGAGTATGGTTATGGTTCCAGTATATATATATATATATATATATATTTTTTTTCCCCTCACATCAGCACAAGAGGCACTCCAGCCAGCAGGTTTTGTGTTTTACCTTTGTCCACATCCATAGTCTTTAGTTTCTTAGGCATGTTGTTGGATATTTTCAGGGTTCCAGACCATCAGGACATTGCATTCGGGGCTCTGCAGCAGGGCGGGAATTGCCTCGACACGCTGGGCCACTTTGCTGATGGTGTGGTGGGAGTCTACGAGTGCCACAACGCAGGGGGCAACCAGGTAGCATTCAGATCTCAGGTACATCACTAAACATTTCAGGAGTAGCAGGAGAGCGGCGGGTGACACACACGGTCTTCACTGGAGTGAAGGGATCCATGGATATGAAGAGTGGAGAGTCACTTAAAGCAAACACACACTGCACTATTGGTTGGGAATCACATGTTTATAGCTCCTTTATAGCCTTTTTCACATGAGCACTTTTTCACAGAAATTTTAAAGTAATTAAATGTGAACACAAGCCTAAGTTAAAATCTCTAGTACAATGTCCAGGAAATGATCAGGATGCTCATGTGTGAACAGAAGCCGATGCAGTTATTCATGAGGCATTCAGTAGCAGAATGAAAAGGTGCCATAAGGTGATAAACCATGAAAAATCCTGTATAATTGAGCTTAGATGGTAAGTGTAAATGTGTGCATCCTGGTAAAATGCTGATCAAGGGCTGCAAAAGTGAATGACACAAATTCCAAATGTTACTGGTAAAATTACAGCCATAACATGAGTGTGAAAACGCAGTATGTGCCTCGTGGCAAAATGACTATCCTCAAATATCAAGTGCTTTGAATATTCAACTCCGTAGACGACCGTGATGATATGAATGAATGACATTTCTCTGAATGTCTCATGAAATCCCTCTTTGCTCCATGTGTTCAGGAGTGGGCCTTGACTAAAGATAAGTCGGTGAAGCACATGGACCTGTGTCTGACTGTGGTGGAGCGTATGGCAGGATCTCAGATCAAACTGCAGGGCTGCAGAGAAAACGACAGCAGACAGGTGAGTGAAACACGTCTGAATCTGATGTAACCACACTGTGAAGTGGAATGAAAGTCCAGCTTGTGGCTGACTATGCCTGTCAGACTGAAGGTTTATTTATTTTATTTTTTTTTAAATTGAGCCCATCCTTCTTCATTGGAGGACAATAAGTACTTTCTGAACAGTATGTAAACTTATATTTTTATAGACTATTAAAGCCACACCTAGGAAAGAGAAGGAAGAATAATAAATAATAATAATAAAAAGAGATATTTTTGATAGATATTAGATATTTTTTTGATTATTTTTACAAGGCCGAGTAGCTGAGCATGGTACTGGACTAATGACTGATATCAGTATGGGTATTGATTCATCCCTAGTTAACACCTCTTTTGCTTGTGTGTGTGTGTGTGTGTTGCAGAAATGGGAACAGATCGAGAACAACACTAAACTGCGACACGTGGGTAGTAATCTGTGCCTGGACAGCCGGAGCGCCCGTAATGGCGGCCTGACGGTGGAGGTGTGCAATCCTTCTCTCACTCAGCAATGGAAGTTCACCCTCAACCTGCAGCCCTAGACCCTAGCGTCCCTCGTCCTTGGCAGGTCACAGAGCAGCGCGCGGTCTTTGAGAGAACGCTGCCCAGCCGCAGTGGGTCTGCTCGCCCCTTCCCCCTCACCCAGGGGCTATGGGGCCAAACAGACACAAAAACAAACACAAAAACTTTTTTCCATCCAACTATATACCTCACCATTTTATTTTTTGGTCCAGCTCTTAATTGAAATGCATAGGATTTGAGGTATTTTATTTTCTTCCTATTTCTGATGCCAGCCAAATGGATTTGATTTTTGTTGCCCTTCTTTTTCTCATTTTTTCATCCTTTTTTCTTAGGATTTTTTTTTAATTAATCAAAGTTGTTTTTGTTTCATGTAACCAATAATGTTGAATGTAAGTGACGCACCACAGAGGCTTCTTTTGTGATTGGAGAAAAAAACGAGGACCTTTCCTGTTTAGTTCCGCCTTCTTAGCCCAACACAGGGGTGGGTGTGGGTGTGTGTGTGTGTGTGTGTGTGTGAGAGAGAGAGAGAGAGAGAGATTCTGCAGGCCTCAGTTAATGTGAACACTGTGTACAGTCTGTTCAACAAACAAACAAAAAATAATCAGAGGCCAGCTTTGTCTTTTCCCCCCAGCAGCTTCTAACAAATTGTCATTCTATCTATTTTGCATCTATGTTAACTCTTTGAGCCTCAGGAGTGTTTTGGTGGAGAAACAACAGGACACCATGTAGTGCTCTGCGCTACCATTCAGCATCGGTTGCCTTTGTCACAAAATGGAAAATAAGGTGTACTTTTGTTTATTTCCATAATCATCACATTGTCCTGTCATGAGGACTTCTTGATTCAAGTCATAATTTGTAGATGCATTATGTAGAATCATTCCATTGATGAGATGGTAACTGTACCCGTGTACTGTTTCAGTCGAAATGTATTTGTGCATTATGTTAGGGTCAGCGTGTGGTCACTGTGATCAACCCGAATCCCAGTGGCAGGACCTGTTCAAGGTTTGATCATGGGCTTCCCAAAACAAGAGACAGGAAATGGTTTCAGATGGTTTAATTTGTGTATTGCACATTATATTTTACTTGATTTCTTGTTATTTTATTGTTTGTCCTTCAGTTGTTCAGTGATTTAGGTTGACTGCCTTTGACTGTATCCATGCTACTGTAAACAGAAAGAGTATCTGTGCTGTGCAGCTCTCAGTCAGGGCTGGAAGTAGCTGGACCTCAACTGGACTCTGAGAGAAAAACCTCCATGCCATAGGTGTGCATTTCTCTCTGTTATACATCCTCCATACTTTTATGCTTTCTTTCATCAGCTAGATCATGATGTTCATTATGGTACTTCACCCAGTGCTGTGGTTCTGGTTAGTCTGTTATAAATGAAGCAAACAGATGAACAGAGAAGCTTTGATTATAGTTCCATTTTTTTTTTTTTTTTGACATTGGTGTGTGTCTGATTGAGCATAGCCCTGTAGCGTAATTTATTCTAGATTAGGACACATACTGATGAGTCTCAGATATACTGTATTCACCATTTTCACTTTGTTCCTGAGTATTTTTGACTCCACTACATCACCCTGTATTTGTCCAGCTACGGGGAATCTTTTCCACAAGTCCTTGGAAATGAATCTAAGGACACTAAGACAAGTTGAAGCCTTGTTGGCTTTGAGTTCATCAGTGACACTCTGGCATGAGACTGACTGAATCAGGGTAAAATCCCAACCTGCGTGTGTTTCATTCCTTGTGTCTGGAGTTGGAAAAGTCAGACATGATGCTCTGCTCTATATAGAGGGGCTTTTTATAGATGGCAAATGAAAGTACGCACTTGTTGAGTTTCACTGGTGAAATACAACTGCCTATGATCATTTTGCCATCACTATGCCAACATTTGAGCAATTTTGTACATTCTGGAAAGAAACCTTTATATGATGTCAAAAAAAAAAAACTAGGGCCAAATTGTGAGAAATCCATTGCTTATGAATCTGAATTGGAATAAATGTTTACATAGTACACTGTGCCAAAGTTATTTCCTGTTGGGTTCAGTTGTCTCAGCGTACTTCAAAACTAGAACATTGACAGAAATCATGACCCCATATTTCCCCCAGTTTGATTTTTGAACATAGTAAGGAAAAGTCTTGATTGCAATTAAAGGCAAGGGAGATATGACGGGGTCACCAGTTTTAAAAGTGTATATGTGTGTATATACAATCCGTATGTCCATGCATGTACATATAAACAAGTACAATTGCAGTTACTAGTGATTTGGTTAACTGTACAGCGCTTATATTTGTCCTTTTGTTTTATAGATATGGTGAAAGGTTTACTTTGAATGAGGAAATAATTAACTTAAATAAAAGTTTATATATAATCAGTTGTGTTAAATGTAAAGTGTCTGTGAATAAAATCACTGGGTGAATGTGTGATTTGAGGTGATCTACCGACCACATGTGGCTGTGGCATCGTTGGGATTCAAACTTTTATAGATTTCTTCCATCTGTCAAAGAAGTGCCACTGAATAGGATTCACAATGCCATCACTTTGTCTTCAATACTATATAGGATGTATTTCAAACCTCAGGACTAAACTTGCTTTAACAAAAACAAACAAATTAAACAATAATTAAATACATAAATAATTGGGAATGTGGCACTGTTCAGAATCAACCAATCACATTCAAACCCATGTTAAATACTAATTAGTATACACCTATACAGCTGTTCCTATAGGAGATTCCTGACATCTTGGTAACATCCAGCTGGAAAAGCCATGGGCCGCAACGAGCTTACAAAGTAGGTACGGCATCTCTTTGTTGAAAAATATCAATCGGGAGACGGTTACAGAAAAAATTTCCAAGGCATTGGGTATACCATGGAACACTGTAAAGACAATAATCAACAAGTGGAGAAAATATGGCACAACAGTGACATTATTAAGAACATGAAATCCTTCTAGAATTGAGAAGACCAGGAGAAAACCGGGCAGGGATGGCGGCCAAGAGGCCTACAGCAACATTAAAAGAATTGCAGAAATTTCTGGCAAGTACTGGTAGCTCCCTAGCTTTGACAAAAATCTCTCGAATTCTTCATAAGTCTGGGCTACAGGGTAGGGTGGCAAGATGGAAGCCTTTTTAACCAAAAAAACACATCCAAGCCCAGCTAAAGTTTGCACAAAAAAAAAAAAAAAACAATCTCCCAAAACCATGTGGAATAATAATAATGTTATGGTCTGATGAGAACAAAGTTGACCTTTTGGCTGTAATGCCAAAAGATATGTTTTGATGCCAAAAAAAAAAAAAAAAGCACATCACCAAAAGAACACCATCCCCACGGTGAAGCATGGGGGCGGTAGCATCATGCTTCGGGACTGCTTTTCTTCAGTTGGAACTGGAGCTTTAATCAGGATGGAGGGAATGAATAGCCCCAAATACCAGTCAATTTTGATGCAAAACCTTAAGGCTTCTGCTATATTTCACCTTTTAACATGACAATGACCCGAAGCACACCTCCAAATCAACAAATGAATGGCTTAACCAAAACAAGATCAGGTTTTGGAATGGTCCAGCTGGAGTCCAGATCTAAATCCAATCGAAAATCTGTGGGGTGACCTGAAGAGAGCTGTGCACAGGAGATGCCCAGCCAACCTGACGGAGTTAGAATGCTATTGCAAGGAAGAATGGCAAAATATTGCCAAGTCATGATGTGGCAAACTGAGAGATTTTACCCAAAAAGACTGAATGCCGTGTTAAAATCAAAGGTGCTTCAACTAAGTATTAGTTTAAGGGTGTACACACTTATGCAAGCAGCTTATTGTACATTTTTTATTTTTATTTTTTTCCCCTTTAATTTATAGGCTGCGAAGATAGAAAAGGTTCTGATATGATTTATCTTGGTTTCATTTTTTTATATCACAAAACCTGCCATTTTAACAGGAGTGTGTAGACTTTTTATATCCATTGTATAGTAATATAATTTATACAGCAATATGTTAGTTGTTATTATTATTATTATTATTATTATTATGGTTTTGCCCATCCGAGTCAAATTTGCATGCATAATTTGACTCATCTATAGGCATAACATCAATATAGTGTGCTTAAATGGAAAAAAAAGTCACACTGTTGTCCTGAAAAGGTATTTTAATATCTGCAACAGTGTTACTAAAGACACGTTTAAAAATTACTGCTCTACTTTCTTATATACCATCAGCATCTGACCCACGCTTTTTAACTTGCCTATTGATGTTTGAAGCTTTTTTTTATTATTATTATTCTTTAAACTGTGACTATAAGTGTCTTTCATCCTGCCCTCAAGCACTAGATTTTGAATAATGCGTCCTGCAACTAAGAAAAATACTCCTACAACTGAGTAAATCCTTCCAGATCGGCTTCCTCAGCAGCTCATCTCATCCCCTGTTTGATGGGACCTTTGCTGGACATCGTTAATCAGACTTTTATTCCACAAAAATCCCCGCAGTGTTTGTGCTATGGCACATGACATCCTTAAGGAATTCTGGACAGAAAGCCAAACTGGTTAAACATGTTATATATGTGACTCATTCACCATTCCTGGACCTGGGAAATAATGAAGCACTATTACTTTGTTACTGTAATGTTAAGTATCGATACTTGTGTTTTTCCTTCACCAAATATTGGACTTTTACTTTCTACAGCTCAAACTTTCTATTCCCTACATTTTTAAACACTACATTTGTCTATAATCCTAGAGCGGTGACTTTTTAGCATCAGACAGCTTCAAGGAGACAATCTAAATTCTTAACAAGTGTAAACTTTAACAGGTGAGACAGTAAGAATGAGACCTGATCCTTATTACTCTAACCCCTCTGCTACTGCTATGTACACCTTATATTAAGGCAGTTTGTATTGTGACCGCTAGCTATTAGCATCCATTGGCTATTATCATGCTAGCTAACATTTGAGAGATTAGGAATATAGCTGTTGTTACTTCACATTAGCTAATGGTTTCTCATGTTACTTGAGTAAAAGGCAGTAACCTACCATAAATACTAAAATTGGCAGATGATTGTACTTTTACTTTCATACTTTTAGTAAATTTAAGAGTTTCTACTTGCATGAAGAATCTGAAGCAGTACAGCTGTTACCGGGGTATTAATTTAATTTAGACTTGCTCTTTTGGATTTATTACTTTTACCAACCCGACCATGCTAGTAGCAAATAACAGGACCATATTCACACTTGCACCCTGAATGGTGTTTTTTTAAAAAAAAAAAAAAAAAAAAAAAAAAAAAAGAGCCATGTCCATTTATTTGTGTGCAAATTGGTGTAAAGTTACACTGACAAGGGTGAAGGAAAGCTCAGACAGGAGTGTGGCAGTCATGGGTGAAAATTACACAGAACATTTCCACACAGGTTCTTCATCAACATTCACAATGGGAAGACACACGAAGGGTTTTACAGCAACACACACTACACTCACTACAGTCATTCACTGCTGTGGAACTTCATAGATAGAGATTATGTACAATGTTAAATTGTTCTTTATCATGTTTTGACATTTGGTCCAATGTAAATGATCAGGTCTTAATTATTAACAAATGGTAATTAAAATAATTGTGTACAGATGTTTTCCTCCTCACATACTGCAGATGCTCTGCAGACTGCAGCTTTTGATGCCAGTCAACTGCACATATGTCAATATGATATGCCCCAGCTAATTAGCAGCCTATGAGGACAAGGTCTGACTTCATAGGTACAGGTTTTATCAAGCTATATTTTTAAATCCTAAGAGTTTTAACCAGCTGTAAGCATGGTTTTAAAAGCACCCCAACCAGTGTTTACTATTCTCCTCCTCCAGTTTATAATCTATTGCATTGCAGTACATCACTGTAGTTATAAAACCCTGAGGTTTCCCAAGACTAAGCTCTCACAAGGACAGACGAGTCCTGAGATTTACATCAGACTCATCCTACCAGTCCTACCACTGGAGTCCATTCTCTTCCTCCAAGCCTCTGTCTGAACAGTATCATGAGAGGAAGTGTGGTACTAATCCCATAAAGCCATTCATTCATGTTTTCAGATCATATGTTGCATCACAGGAAATAAGCATTAGTGGTAGTCATCTATGTATTAGATTGCAGTTGGTCAGCAGTACAAAAACATTGCAATAAAGTGAAACAAAAGCTACCAAGGAATAGAAACAAACAAGACCTTAGAATTATAAGGTGCTATCTGACAACTCTGTGATTTAACATATCAAGGGGATAAAAATTAATTCACAAATTAATTCCAAATTAAAGCAGTTAATTCTGGTATAAAACTTTTCAACATGGATTCATTGGCAGGCCAATAACACATTTATAACTAATTGGGTAAAAACACAGAACCTTCTAATTCCTCTAAGATTCTTCTTAAAATATATACAATGTAATCATATTAATAAAGCTCTCATGATTAGAGGTGTGCATCAGGACCAGGATCCCACAAGACCCAAAAAAAAAAAAATGCAGGTGGTCTGAAATGATTCTCACAAGACAGAGAAAGGCCATGGTCATTAACATGAGTGTGTTGGACACAACAGGACTGCTTGCACTACACGGCACTGGAATGGGTAAGCTTGGTCAGAATTCCTGGGGCAGGATCAGTTACAATTTCTTTGGGAGTGGGTGGAATTGTTCAGAATTCCTTTGGCATCAGACAGGATGGGTCCGAATTGGAGGGGGCAGGATCGATCACAACTTCTTTTGGAGGGTGTGTGATCAGACAGTATTCCTATGGGAGTGGGTGGAATTGTTCAGAATTCCTTTGGCATCAGACAGGATGGGTCCGAATTCTTTTGGAAGCAAGCAGAAGGGGTCTGTCAATTCTCTTGGGAGTGGGTGTTATCGAAAAAAAATTCTCTTTGGCAGTGGGTGGGGTGTGTCATAATTCTTCTGGGAACAGGTGGGATTGGTCAGAATTCCTTCAGTAGTTGGTAGGATTAAATAAAATTCCTTTGACGGTGTGCGGGGTGAGTCAGAGTTCTTTTGGAAGCGGGCAGGATGGTATGGGATTCTTTCGGGCACGAGTTAGATTGGTCAGAATTCCTTCGGGAACGGGCGGGATCGGGCAGAGGTCCTTCGGGAGCGGGTGGGATAGGTCAGAATTCCTTCAGGAGCAGGCAGGATGGGTCAGAATTCCTTCAGGACAGGGTGAGCCAAAATTCCTTGGGCAGAATCGGGAATAAAAAACAGTCCTGTGCACACCTCTACTACTGATCACATTAACAGTATATTAAAAAAGACATTTAGAAAAAGATTAAACAATCATTTTGCCTTCAACAAAAATATACAGATAGAAAATATGTTTAATATACACCATAGATCATCCTACTTTGTACAGACTGACCATAAAGAGAGCATGCACCATGTTTAACTGCCCCTTCTCAGCATGCTATTTCGTTTCCTCACTATTGAAAACACGGGACAGAAGAGCAGGCAATGGCAGCAATAAAGCAGTGATGCAGTTAACAGGTCCAGGCTAACCAAAGTGGAAAACAGCTGAGAAGTGATTTGACATGGCTTCAGTGAGTTTTGAGTCCATAACTTCAGGAGCAATACAGTGTGACAGAGCTGCTCTCTTGTATTTAGACAAATTTGCTGCCTTCTCCACTTATTACTTATTTGCCAACAATTTAAGTGCGTCAGCAATCCTTTGGCATCCATCTGACACAGTCAGGGGGTCAGTGTCGTATGTGGCCATCGCACAGTGATATGGAAGAAACTACAAGCAAAACCACAAGTGTACAAAGCAGAACTTACAAGATTGCTTTTAGTTTTTCACTCCAGTGAATCTTCAGTATCACTTTGTCTGAAGGCCATGAGCATAAGGCTTATTTCATGGTGTACATGAAAGCATAATCTGCTGAATAAAATTTCTAGAAAAATGCACCAGTATATATGAAAAACTATTGGCCAGATGAGCAATGTTTAACTTACATAATTACTAATGTATGGCAAGCTAGTTAGCTAGTTAAGTGCATTAATACAGACTAAGGAAAATGAATGAATATTTGATTGTGTTTGGTGAACTTTTCGGCTATTAGCTGTTGTGTTCTGTCCTTGCATCTCACGGAAAATATTATTCGAGCATCAGTTTCAACACCTGTATGTTTTTGATTCTGAAAAGATCATCTGTCATTCATGCATGCTAATTAATCTGCCTATTAAAAACTTTATCCATCAACCAGATGGTGCCTTGGCCAATGTGTTTAGTGCAGCAGGTGGTGGGATTCGGAAGTGCACACTGTAGTTAGAGTATCAAGGCGCATTGCACCACCATGAAGTGCATTAAGTTTAAACATACACACCAAATGAAAACTTTTGCAGAACATGGTATCTTGTCTAACAAGCAACTATAATTTACAACAACAAAAAAAGTCTGGTGGTGAAATCTGCTTGTCCTGGGCTACTGACTTGTCCACTCCTATGATGTAGGTAGCCTTCCAGTAAAGCGTTACTGAAAATTCTTCAGATTTTGTTGCACGTTCCCTAACCACTATGAAAAAGTCATCCTTGATTTTTGAGTCCCGATAGAGTTTTCAGATAAAGATTTAGCCATATTCCTGTCAGAACATTTCATTAGTGGCTGACGTGTAGGACAGAGCAGCTTAGACAACCTGAAGTGATTGATTAAATGAGTCATTTTTAAATGTAAGAAGCATCTCGTTGCCATTTCGTAACCTTTACCATCTTCCTTGTTCATTTTCACAAGGCAGTCAGATGACAGGCAGGACTCAGTCTCCTGATAACCTCACTCAGCCTAACATGATACACACAATGAAATCTATTTACAAGCTGTGTTGGTTTCATTTACACTCATTTGCTCCTGCATTAAAATTTCTCAAAGCATGAATAATAATGGATGATATTGCGGATAATGATAATGGAACGAAGAGCACACACTTCCCATCCTCAGGCCTCAGAAAATCTACATAAACTCATATTCCTCTTTGTGGACGTGGCAAATTTGGTTATGCATTTATTTGGAGTCATCATATCATTTTGGTCTGTTTTATTCGTTTCCCTTGGAATCCAATGTGCAAAAATCGAAAGGGAAAGTGCATGTTTTTTATATTTCACTCACATGTGTGTGGCCATATTTTAAATCAGGCTGAACATGAAAGACCTTCGCTGGAATAAATATTAGGTACAGTTAAATGCAAAAGTTTTTATTTATACCCCACTGGTTTCTGGGTATGTTAAACATTTAGTCGGAGGTGCCAACATTGCTATCAAGGAAATCCCACCAGGTAGAGAGAAAAAAAACAATCTGTGCGTATGCCAGTGGACCAGGCAGATAGTTTTTTTTTCCAAGCAATAAGCACCTATTCCATTTCTTAATGACCAAAGGTAGCTATAAATCATCTTCATGTTGTCCTAAGGGTATACAAACTTTTGCACTCAACTGTAACAGCAAAGTTAAGCTATATTAAAAAATGGCAAGAAATTTTGGAAGACTTTGAGGCTTCCGTTTGAATGAATGTAAATGACACTACATTCTTCATTTCCACTTAGGAATGTTCATCGCTGTGTGTAACTTTTTTTTTCAATATTCTTGCGACGTACAGGAGCAAATCCACAAAATGGTTCACCACAGGGTTCAAACTACACAAACACTATGTCATAAAAATCATCACACATTTTTACGGGGTCGTACACTCACGTTCATCATGCAGCAGAAGGACACACAGACAGTCGGATGGCTTATATACAGGGTCCTGTGGTGTACAGTAGGAGGGAGGCTTATCATGGAGAGACAGTGAGGACTGCTGATTTTAAATACACTTGGCACGGCTTTGATTTGTCACAGATAGAAGGTGTGGAAACGTCATTATCGTAAATAATGACAGCCCCTAACAGCCCCAGGTCGGTAGCTGTCACTGTCTGTGTGTGTGTGTGTGTGTGTGTGTGTGTGTGTGTGTGTGTGTATGTGTGTGTGGGTGGGTGTGTGTGTGTTAGACAGCACGCGGTCACTTCACTCTGTAGGTGAGCAGTCGTCCAAGTCCAGTAGCTCCTTGACGAGCCTCTCGCCGAACTGGGCACGGCTGTAGCGTTTAACATGATAGGCGTCGGACATCTTGTAGAGGATGTAGGCGTTGTTGATGGCAATACTGATGGTAAGCCAGAAGACCTGCTGCCACGTCTTGTTGGGTTTGTGGAAAATGAAGTACCTGCGTACATTATTCAAAACACTGCTCATAATATCTGGGATATCTATACATACATATCTCTATTTTCAAGCAGTATAGCATGACGAATACAAAAGAGATGTAACTGAATTGTACGGAATAAACTTTAGAATACTACAGTGTTGCCGCATTGTCAATTCTGATTGGTCAGAAAGTGTTGATTAATTTTTCTATAATGGCAGCTCTGACAGTAGTGCAGGCTAAAATGTAAATCACAGGTTTATAATTACAAACTTCTAATAGTTTCTATAGCAACCACTTACGCAGGGACTCGTAAGGTGGACATGACACATAAAAAAAAACAAAAAAACATGTAATTGTTGATGTGGTGTAAGTTTTCTGTAAGGAGATGTTTATTTAGGAGATACGTATTTTGTGACGATATGCCACAATGTATAGAGCACCAACTAATGAAGTAAACTCACTTGCTGTACTTGTCATCATATTTGCAGATGTAGCTCAGGTGTGCAGCGAAAGCTTCCACAGCCAGAGGACATGGGATTTCTCCACTCTTTCTCTTAATGATCACACCTAAAACCAGAGAACAAGTGTCAGGAGGACCTAGGTACATCTGCCGTATGTCCGACACCACACCCTATGCTATACCCTATGTGTTATAACCTGACTGCTGTGAAAATTTTTAGGAGCTAAAAATCCTGATATAAGGTCAAAAACTAAATAGATACCAAAAGGTTTACAGGAGTTTAATTATACCTTAATATAGAGCATTTTGAGTTTTATAATCAGGTCATACAGCACAGTTGAGAACATGATGTGCACCACTACAGGTAGTGTTTAAACCAGTGGTTCTCAAAACAGTCCTCAGGTCCACATGTTTGCTCTGTGCCTGTGTTCTGTGAGATCAAATTGAGCAAAAATATGGATGGTCTAGGTGTACGGGACTGGTTTGAGAGCCACTGTTCTAAACAATAACACCAACTGAATTCTGACCGTGCACAAACGTAAGACATTTAAGAAGGTGCTTACATGACGTAATGAACGATGAGTAACCTGTTCTCTATGGGCCGTATTTAAAGTTGCCGACTTATTTTTCCTTGTTTGACAGCTTATAAAATAGCACTTGATCCAGCACATGCTATTATTTTGGATTAAATGTTTTTTTTACATCATGCAACAAAAGTTAAGTTGTGTGCAGGGGCGGAGCCAGGGGGTGGCCAGGGGTGGCCGCGGCCACCATGGACATAATCACAGCCACCCCACTGGCCACCCCGCTCATAATTGCATTTTTAAAAGACGAAAATAACTTCTATCATAAAAAATGTTTAATACAATTCAAACATTACAGTGTAAATGATTTTATATATAACAGAAATTATAGAAACATTTAACCTAAATAAATTTTTTTTAAACATGGTAATGCCATGTTTGCTTGAAAAACATGTTTGAGTAACTGCTGGCCCCTGCCTGGCCACCAACAAGCCAGTGTGTTGGTTAATTCAGTACACACTCCTGTAAAGAAAACGTTTCCATGGTTTGAAGGATAAGGATCTGCTATGCTTACAGCTCTTTCATATTTTCATCTATAAAAAATCTGGTCCTCGAGATAAGCAATGTCTTCAATCCTATGAATCCTAATGCTATCCTTCATTGTCTTTTTTTTGTTTTTCATTGAATTTAAAGGGACAACACTTAATTAATTAATACTGCCATATGTATGTATTAAATATTGGCCTTAAATGGTATTCTATATATTTTTGAGTATAGTTATTGGCCAGTTACATATGACATATTGGGTAATATCAATCTTTCAGACGGTGGTGCTGGACTTGATTCTGGCCCTGAATTAAGCTGATATCACTCAGGAAACATGCACATAACTGAGACATGCCCCTGTTTTAGGCAAACTTCACCCCACTCTCATGTAACTTCTGAATAGTGCTCATAGTTACATCTGAGTTCTGAATACAGATGTCTGCAATTTCAGTATAAAATGCACTTAACTCAGCTCTGAATACAGCCCTGAATACAGCTATATTAGTGTCCAGCATAGTGCTCCTGACTCTCCAGTGTGGGAAGAGTGAATATGTTAATGTATTACTTACTGTAACATGGAGATAACAGATGATTTCAGATATCCATTATTTAGATACAAGAGACAACTAAAACAACATTCACAAAGCCACTCGTGCAGTGAATGGACCTGATATGTTATTGTGTTTGTGTAATTAAAACCCTTGGTTGCAGTTCAGCAGAATTAAATCACTGTTTATTAAATGCTACAACATGCTTGAATGACTACAGCTCATTGCCATTCGATATAAACCACTTATCGTTCGATGCTCTGGGTGTAAAACGAGCTCGCTTCTGTCACATTAAAGAGCTTCCTTAATAATTATAGTGAAATATGGCCAAGTAAAAAAACAATGAGGAAAAAGGGTGCAACTATAACGAGATCCGGACATGGATTTATTTTCTTGGTTGTTTTGCAGTGTCTTCAGGATTAATGAGGAGGTGTGTGTCCTGATCAGCATCAGG
Organism: Pangasius sanitwongsei; assembly: GCA_037576675.1. NCBI lineage: Eukaryota > Metazoa > Chordata > Actinopteri > Siluriformes > Pangasiidae > Pangasius > Pangasius sanitwongsei. The sequence continues at coordinate 8,282,631 of CM075005.1, forward strand.
ACCCACAGTGCTGTAGAATGGTAGAAAGACCATTTCCCATGACACCACTCTTCAGTTGTTCTTCCAGCTGATGGGTAGCCTTGTCTATGAGTTAATGTATACTGCACTAAAAAAGTATTGTATCACTGACTTCAAACAAGTGCTGGATGATATGGTCAAAAATAGCATATTGTACATATTGCATTTATGAATCCTAGATAGAAGTCACTGTTTGGCTTGGTCTTTCTTAATGACAGAAATGTCAGAAACCTACTGAAAGTTTATTGGAAAATCAGAACATGAAAAACTGGGTCCCACATGGATACCCTAAAGATGTACATTTCCCAAAGCAGATGGTTTCACTTTGGAGTCTAAATCTGTGATGTACAATCTGTAGTCTAATACTACATCTGGATTTCTGTAAAGATGCTTTGTGACAATGTGTAAATACAAATAAAATTGAACTTAATTGGTGTTCAATCTACTATTGAAAGATAATGTTTATGCAACAATTCTTTCTCTGATTCTCTCTCATGAATCTTTCTCTGCTTATTCCATGTCTCTGTGATATCAGTATTACAAAGGCCATTCTTTTGAAAATGATCAACAGACGATATATACAAAAGACTTCAAACTGGTTACAACTAGCTGTTGGACAGTAGAAAGAGTTCCTTCACCCACATGAATCCATGAGTTTGTCTCTGCACTGCATAACAGTCGTGAGGTTGAATGTCCAAATGACAATAAAGTCATATTTTGTTTTTTTGTGAGTAGATTAGTAGGTGGATTAGTGGATTAGTTATTGCAGTAGACAGACAAATAGAGATACAGATACACTTTCATTGAATAGGATTAAAAATCCACTCAATCCTCTTTTTCACCTTTGATTTGCATTAGGGCTGAGGGTTTTATATATAGACCAAGACAGAAAATAATTTTCCATCACATACATCTTTCCAGCGCCTGGGAGCTTTCATCTCTGAACTGCACTGCCACTCAGTCCCCTAACAACCAAAACACTGTCTTTGCCTGGAGCAATTATGGAGTCCTTCCGGGTTGCTATATCATTAATACTTTCCCCATGTTCCAGTGTGTTCAAAAATAACCCAAAAGCGATGCTCCTATCATTACGGCTAGTTGTAGGCTGAATCCAGAATATAGGTGAATGAGGTTAGTGTTAGAATGACTGAAATACTGCCAATGCTTGGCACCCATTAAGGGGAAACAAGAAAAATATTATTTCTTCCTGCCAATCAGGCAGAAGTGTAGGTGCATGGAACCCAGTATGCAGTTCTGGCTGACAAAAAAACAAAAAAAGCCCTGTGGTTTTAATACAAATCTGTCACCAGCAAATGTCGCATGTCAAACTGCTGTCGGAAATCATCAAGGCATCGAATCAAAGCCTGGCAGAAAACATAATGTGATGGAGCTTCATGTGTCATTATCCATCAGTGTCTACTGTATTCATTCAATGCACCAGCACAAAACCTGACACACAAAATGCTTCCTGAGAGGAAACTAGCAAACGTTTGCAGTTTTGTGGTTAAGTGCTAACATTGGGAGCACTGCTCTGCATTTCCTGTTTTACTGCTTATAAACTTTATACTATGTATATTAGGACACAACCCTAATATACCACTATCAGTTTTAGGATCTAAAAACTCTGATAACTGACAATATCAGCTGATATAATTTTACTTATTCAAAGATTTAACCATCAAGTTCTCAAGCTCAAAATCTCATACACTTGCATAGTATAAAACCAATATTAATTCACCTCATTCAAAGTGAATAAGTAACCTAAAGGAATAATTCAAACCATTCATTCATTCATCTTCAGTAACCACTTTATGATGGTCAGGGTTGCAGTGGCTCTGGAGTGTATCCCAGGAACACTGGGCACAAAACAGGAATCTACTCTGGGTGAGATGCCAGTCCATCACAGGGCACATGCACACACATTTGCACCTGGGGCAATTTAGCATAGCCAGTACACCTACTGGCATGTTTCTGGTGCAGTGGGAGAAAACTGGAGAACAAAGAGGAACCCCCACCACACACACAGAGAACAATGTATATTAATGTATTTTATATAGTACATAGTAACCTTATCTCAGGATCAAGCGGGGGACCCTGGAGCTGTGAGAGTCACCAGTGCTACTGACTCATCACCACTCCACCCATAATTCAAACACAGTTTATCAAATACATCACAGTGATGTTTACTCTTCATTTAACAACTCAGCAGACACACATACAAAACTATCCTGGGGATACTGTGTATTTAATTTACTACTCTAATCTACTTTAATCTTACTATAAGCAGTCACTAAAAGCACCATTAATTCCTACTGAAAAGTGTCAATCTGATGCTGGCACTCTTATAGTCTTGCAGGACAGAATTTTAGAATTCATTAGCTAATTTGGTCAGCTTCATTAATAAATGTGGCCAGGAAACACATATTTTCCCAGAAGGAAGAAATCTGACTAACCACAGACATTTTCCTGCAGCCCATCAGCAAATTTTGACTGTTTGTAATCGAGTTTCTATACTGTATTTTCCTTTAATCAGCTCATTGTGTTGCAGTTTTTTCTGTTGGGAATTGGCTCATGGCAGAACACTGTAGAGCCAAAACAAACTGCAACCTTCAAGATCCTGAAGCCTGTGCCCAGAAAAGTGTACAAAAGATATTAGAGTTCTGTGGCTTATGGGTGGAATTTGAGGGTAAAAAATCTGTCTCTCTGGCAATTCTGGGATTTAAACTCCCAAACATCCAGTCACTAGGATAAAAGCTTTGAGCTCCATCAGTTCCTACAAGATCTGCTTGTCTCAGTGCCACTATCTATACCTTGCTTGATGGGTGAGTAGGCGTTGGAGAGGAATCGGAAGTTGCCCTTGTTGTACCAGCTGATGAGTGACATGTTGCCCTTCATCTTGATGTGGGACTGGCCACGCTGCTGAGGGCCCTCAGGGTTACGCAGCATAGATGCAGGCAGACCGGTGCAGTCACTCTTCCTGGTGCTTAGCAGCCCACAGCAGTAGATATCTACACAAACCACAAGAGTGAGACTTAGAGCATCAGCTTCCTGGAATTTCACAAAATGACGTGTGAGGAATGGTGAGTAGCTCAACCAACTAAAACACTTCATGTAATTACATGTGGACATGGGGCATGGGTTTGATTGACTGAAATTTCCAAATATTTCAAATGTATTAACTCAGCTATGACACAGATTGCCAGTATCAGACATTTTAGTATTTTTTGTGATGCAGTATTAGTGACCGGATGCTAAATTGATATAGTTTCAGATTCAGCTTCCTGCTGAGGTTTCTAGCACCAAGAAAACAGTAACGATAAAAAACAGTAACGATTAAAGCTGAGTCTTAGGTTTAATCTGAAATGGCACTATATGCATCATGAGATAATGACTTAGGGAGCAAATAGGGAGCCGTTAACCACCAACATTTACAGAAAATGAAGTAATTAACAAGGAGCAAGAAGGAAAATTAAATGGTTGCTAAGAAAAGATTTCAACATACAATCAGCTTTTTACTGAGGACAACAATGGAGATGGAAATGTATTTTGAAGTAATATTGAAGTAATACTGATAATACTGTGTACTGTGACATTTCTTTGGAGATACTGATAATCAGATCAGCATGTTGATCTGCTGACTTGCAGCAGGAGGATATTAGATATTGGGCAACAGTGAGAAGTTTCAGGTAAAAAAAAAAAAAACATACAAAAAAAACAATTGCAATTAATAAACCTACAGAACATGTTTACAACTACCCGGGTTGTCTGCGGCATGCGGTGATGTATGAGTAGATTTAATGCAGTTTTAGTATGAATTTATTGAGGAAGCTGTTCTTTCCCACCATTCCCCCACATCACGCTGAGATTTAATGACTGCATTTTCAGGTTTCCAGCATGGCTAATAATAACATAACAATTCTCAATCAGTGAACCTAATCTTACCACTAAGGTTTTAATATTTTATATTATATATAATATAATGTATTTCATCTCTATATATATATAATATAGACTTGTTTTAGATTAAAGCTACCTGTCAGTGACTGAGTCTTAAAGAAGGGGCCAAATTGGCATTTACTTTCAAACTAGCAGTCTTAACTGGCAGATTTTGTAGAAACTTTGGAGACTCCTCATTTTTCAGCCTATAAATAATTGATTAAACATTTTGGTGCTGAAACTGTGGCAATTTAGCATTCTGTCACTAACATTTCATCACAAAAACTAATAAAGATACTGGCAATCTGTGTCATAGCTGAGTTCATATACTTGAAATATTTGATAGCAAGCTTTTAAAAAAAGATGATAGCCAGTTGAGGGTGTTGTTCTGACTGTGGAGTTAGTCAATTACCAATATAATTATCACAGAACCATTAACACAATGGTTAAACATTTTAAATTTACCATGCAGGTCACTATAAGATCATCCAATCTCTGTCTAAATAAAATCATAAACATGGTATGACCTTTGTTAACTGGATCAATCCTGCCCTTTAGATTCTTTAGTAAAAGATCTTCTTCAGCAAGCTTGTAAATAGATTTTGACTAGCAGCCATTTAAACTGAATATATGTGCATGGTAAAACTTCCTTCCACTGAAAATTCAAGATCAAACACAGTTGTCTGTCTCTATTTATACATTTCCAGAATGTCAGCACTAATTGAAAACTGTAAGATTTGAGAAACAGCTGGGGGATGAAGAGATTAGAGCAGAAAGTGCTGACAAACTGAGACTGAACCAAGATTGTGTCTAACAAATGTGAACACTTCCCATTATACAGCCAATTATAATAAGCACATAGCAAACTGTGAGAAGCAGAAGCAATAAAGAAATTAAATGCGAGTGACTGTATGTAGATAAGGGTTGCAGTGCTCACCCTGATTCTCAAACTCCTGGAACAGGCTGAGACTGGTGATGCTGGGGCCAGTGAAAATGATGGCGTTACGTCCAGACAGGTTCTGACAGAGCTGCCTTGCCACCAGACTGTGGAGCTGCGGTTTGTTTTTCAATGTGTCAAGTCCGTCTGGACCAGAGCCCTCCTTCAAATGTACATAAATCTGCAAAGAGGGGTCATTATATACAAGCACTGTCAGAACTAAATTAACCCTTTGAATTCTAATAAATTTTCCATGATGTTTCTGTACTCAAAGGCAGAAAAGCTGCATTCAAATATGTTTAACATCTTATGTTGTGCATAAAAGCTGTAAGAGTTGGCAAACTGCTGTGGTGTAAGAGGGGAAAAAAACACTTTGGGACATGCTGTTATAGTAAAATGATAAATTTCGAGTTGTAACAGTATCTCCACTTCGTGTTGGGTCACATTACAACACCCAGTCACTGATTATTTTCCTATAACAGCACATTAAAAATGCCATTTGTTCAATTAAATTAAGCATTAAAAATATATTTGTTACATTTTTCAATAGTGAGGTCAACCAGCTTGATTTTTTTGGGTGCTCAACTACAGTCAAATTCTGATTTGGGTCGACTAAAATATTTAGGTAAGATACTAAAAACAAAACAAAGACAAGAAGATTTCCCCCATCATATCTGTTTATTAGGTGCTCACACATTAAAAAAACTATAGGACACAAACAGTAACTAGCATTTTATTACCCTCATTCCAGCTGACATGAATACATCTACATTTTTCCAGTTAGATCTAGATTGTTTTCTTTACCTTTACTTTACCTTTGTTTTTAGTTGTTTTAATTTTTAGATTTTCTATTTGTAATTAGTATTTAACATAAACCCATTTCTTGAACTTTAATTAAAATATTAATATAGGCTGACACTGAAATGGTTGTTTGTTTATATATATATATATATATATATATATATATATATATATATATATATATATATATATATAAACACACAAATATATATATAACATATAGGAATAACAGAGCAATTAAACAAACT
>CM075005.1:8302529-8323707 GCA_037576675.1 Pangasius sanitwongsei
CTGCTGCTTTCTTTACTGACATACAAACATTTTTCTGTAACATTTAATTTTGTGCTGGAAAACTAATGTTTAGAAATATAAAATGTTTTTTATGCTGACTTGATAATGTAGAAGTCATAAAATAAAAATCTATAACAAAGTTTGTACTAAAAAAAACAGGGTGCCTAAGACTTTTGCACAGAACTGTACATCTTGTCTCTTTTTCACTGAACTTCAAATAGGTGCTGCCTTTTTGAACTGCATGCGTCATATGAAAGAATGGTTATAGGTTAATCATTTGTTAATGTGGTATAGGTTAAAGCTTGCATCAAGGGTATGTGCAGATGTTTCCGCTGTAGGGTTGCTTTTAATAAGCCGACCTTTTGCGTAAAAGGGTTCTTTGAGTGGCACGTTGTTTTTGTAAAAACCGGTAGTTGATGAAGTGGAGAAGTGAGACGTGACAGTAAGCTGCGGTGTGAGCGCAGGAAAGTGAAAGCTCTCCCTCATTCTGTGTTTTCCGTCCATGGGCATTGTTGAGTGGAGGTTTTACTGCATGATGAGCAATGATGAGGACACTTTCCCCAGTCTCAGGAGCTTCTCCCCGGTGTGCACCGCGTACAGATGGCGGTCTCAGAGCGAGGCTTCTGCCTTCAGGTCCAGGATCCTGACCCGGTTAAGATCCGCGTGCTCAGGTACTGTTCTGCTCTTACATCCGCTGCTTTTATATACACAATGCGTTAGGCTGCTGTTTCCAATCCCATAGATACCACTAGCATTTAATTGAATACATCTACTTGCCAAAGGTTCAAGTAAATGAAACAGTCACTGGGGAAAGCTACCTGAGGAGTAGATCTGGGGTAAAGTGTTTGTGGGTGATTCCACAGCCTAGGTGACATTTATTTACATTACATTTATATAATTTGATGTAAAGTCAAATAAAATCAGTTAAGGGTCTTGCTCAGGGGCACCTTTGTGGTGCTGGGATTTGAACTCATGACCTCCTGATTAGAAGGCAAACAGCTTAGTCACTGACCTACGTTATCACCACCCCCTCCTTGATAGTACACTATATATATATATATATATATATATATATAAAAAAGCTAAAAGATATTTTAAACACAGGGGAAGTATCCTTCACAACAATGTTTCAGTGCATGTTTCACATAAAAAATAAACTTTAAAAACTTTAATATACCTCTATCTACATCCATTACAAAACAGCATCTTGTCTGTCCCAGGCCACTATAACTACACTTCAAATTATAATAGTTCAAGCATCAATATTTTGGTATTAATGTGTAAATCCTTTAAACATCTTGTGCACGAAACGTCCTTTTCCATGACTCGTTCATTACAGGTGGTACATTTTAGTGTCTCACAACGTTCACTCAATCCTATTACTCAGTACTATTACACATTTGGAATAGTCCAACTAGTTCAAGTCACATGTTCAAGCTGCATCATCCAAATTTCTTGAAGATCACAGGAAGAAGAAAAGTTCTTTTATTGTTCGTTTCTTTATTTTTAGTGATATTGTAATACTGACTGATGGGGTCATATTGAAAAAAGAGCCATGTTACCTAAATTATTGATTGAAAGTAAAGAATGAATGAATGAATGAATAAATAAATAAATAACCACATTCTGTGTATTTGCTAATTCTATGCTAAAAATCTCAACCCTGTTACTCATTTAAGAGCAAAACACAGTCATCATTAGATATTGTTGGGTGAGATGGCTTAACACATTTCTTGAATGGTTAAATGCATGCTTTCTTACATTTAATGTTGAAAATGATTTTTAAAAAGCTTAATTTTTAAGACATACTAGGGATAAATGGGACAACAATCATGATCTCACCCTTACACTGTATGACACAAGTACTTCAGCAATTACCCAACAGCATCCTGTTAGCATTTAGTGTGTATTTATGCAAAAAAACATCCGCTCACCCTAATCGTAAGTCAAGGTCAAACACACAACATGTCCACAAGCTGTTAACCTACTTTCACAGTGTGCTGTGGTTTTAGGCTGTAAGTTTGTCATGCTAGACGTGAAAGTTCTAGTCAACTATTTGACATCATTACAGTACACAAACCCATCCAGACAGAAACATTTTAGAGAATCATATCAGTTACTGAATCAATAAATAAGAATGAATTATTAATATATAAGATTTCTTTATTAATCTTAAGACCTAAAGGAATTGGAGATCATATAAAACCCTTTACCAAACAACATTTTGCTGTACATCATGTTAGTTTAGTTGAGTTTTGTTAGTACAGTACTATTTTTAGTATGAGGTAAGGATGATGGGGGACAAAAGTAGAAAACTGCTGGAGAGGCTCGTTTTCATTTGGGGAACAGTAACTATTGAGGGAAATATAGCCAATAAGAGAGATAGTGAGATTAGGAGGACTATAAAACAGATTGATTTTGGGAGATATGTTTTTCAGAGCATAAGTTGAAATGGCTATATAAAGCTGTTAATTTTGTATATTACAGCTACTTCATAATCTAACATATAGATACATAAGTAAATTACATACTTAGTTCTTTACTTTTTAAAGCATTTTATTGATCCCCATTAGGAAAACTGCCTTGTTACAGTAGCTAAAAAGTAGTGAAAAGCACCACCAATTATATGTCATGTGAAAATATTTCAATTGTTATTTAGTTTATTTTTAGTTCATTGTCTTTGCTCATTAAACAATACTTTTTAAAAAAAATGTAACTAAACTACGTCAGAACCCGTGAGAAGGCTTTTTTCTTGGTTTTGTGTGCACACGGTGGGTTCATGATGTAGCCACCAGTTTAACCTTTACAAGATAGGAATAATGACAGTTAAATATGGTGCATGTGTATGACACGTCTTCCTGTCTAAAGCCACCAGAAACGAAGACTCGGTATTTACTCAGTGTGACCATAGAACAAGAGCTGTTCTCTTTGGAAATCCACTGACAGTTTACCAGCATCAAAATGTTTGATATTACATCTGATTGTTGAACTCACAAGCTAATCATGATAGCCTTATTTTTTGGCTACCATGCTGATGTGTATTGTCTTATCAGTGCACCATTTCTGCAGGCTTGACGGTTTAAAACCACTTCCTGACAACAAACCTTTTAAACCAGCAACACATCATCACACAAGTCTGCTCTATAATCATAACTGATCCATACGTCTGCATATTTCATCTAGTTGTGTGTAGACTATATGACTATTTTACATTTTAATGCTGATTCCTTGACATGTGGGATCAGTGACTAATCAAAACTTATGATCAGTTACACACTCTTTTGACAGCATGGCTTACATTCCTTACTTAAATGATTTCATTTCATCCAGCCATTTTAAATGTAATAATTATAATTTCATATACAGGGCTGAAGTGTGCTATATGCTGTGTAACTGTAGTGTGTAAATAGTGTTTAAGGGTTAAGTGTTGTACCGCCACACAACCACCAGGGGGCGAACAAGCGCTTTCTATTTTTTCCCCCTAAACAAACATTAAAAGCCTCAGTCAATATTTCATTTATTTGTTTTGGATTTGGATTGGTGACACACTAATGAAAGAGACATTACTGCATAAAATGAACAAAAAAAATTGTTAAAGTGTTTACTGTTCTTTTTTTTTTTAAAACTAATCTTACAGTGCAGAATGAAATGCTGGTTTTCAGCACATTCTGTGTTCTCCACTACATTACCCATGTTATGTGTTGTCTCAGGAGAAACATGGTTGAAGAGTAGGCACAGAAGCTACCATCCACAGAGAAGTCTCAAGTGATGTTATTACTGTTTGACATTTTAGTGCTCAAAATTTTAATGCTAAGTAAATCAGTCATGACCTTCAGAGAAAATATGAAACATTTATAATGTCCAGCAGCAAGACTGAGCAGCTGAGTTCCTGCAATATCTCACTGTTTCACAGCTGAATTTACTCCTTTGCACAACCAGAAGGATGACACAGAAAGCATGACACAGACCAGCGAAATAGCCTAGGAAGTGCTTATTAAACAGTAGTTACGTGATTTAGGTGATCCCATGATTAGGGTGCCATTCAGCCCTTGTAACTCTTAACAACTTAATTTTCCTTTATCATATTTCAACATTCACAGAATGTGTTAATCCGTCTCAGACAACAATATCTCATATCTCAAATCCCCGAAATGCATCAATGCTAATGAGATGAGGACATTAAGGGCATCTAATGATTTCCTTAAAATTATTTTAAATTAATAATTTACTTTAAATCTATAATTTGGATATCAGGGATGTACTTTGAACATGACCTCGTCAGTCAATATCACAATATCATTGAAAAAAATAAATAATAATAATAATAATAATAATAATAATAATAATAAGAGAACTTACTTTTCTTCTTCTTGTGATCTTCAGGAAAATTAGCAATTTCCTGTTGAACATGTGACTTGTGGAATATTCCAAATGTTTCAGAGGGTTGAATATGTTACAGGGTTGAGTGAATGCTGTGGGATAGAAATGTTTGTATAATGGATGACTCATGGAAATGTGTATTTCACGCATGAGATATTAAATGGATTCACACTGTAATGTTAAAATAATAAGAGGTTTGAAGTATTTTGATGATTATATTTGAAGGTAAAGTGTGGTTATTGTGAGCTTTTATTGAAGTGCTGTAGAGGTTTTATTAATGTTTTAAGTTATTTATCTGAAATATGCACATAAGTGGCTGTGAAGGACACTTTGCCTGTGTTTGAAATATCTTTTACCTTTTTACATTTGTAAATGTAATGTCATTGCGACAAAAATGGCACCCCAGTCGTAGTGCCACACACGAGAATACAATAACAAAGGTCAAGCGCGAAGATAGTAAATGAGACAGTGCAGCACAATTCAATAAATATTTAGAAAACTACAATACAATAAGTTCACTGGATCATGCATTACACAGTGTATACTACCTATACATGGCCTTGGGAACATTGTCCAGATAGAATTCTTATAAAAAAAAATAGTTGAGAGTAACTGTGTGCAAATTCTATACACAGTCTTAAACAGTAACATCTGAATGGGTAGTAGTATAGTCATGAAGTTATGTGTTATAAAGCACAGGGGCACATGGTAGTGGTTTGGTGACTGTTTAATCAGCTGTTGTAAAGTTTATTTGGGCTTTGGATGTGTTGTCTCTGCTAACTGCCTCAGGGTTGTAAGTGTTAATTCAACAACAAGCCTGTAAAAATTCATCATCAGGGAACACTGTAAGACTGTTAAACATGTAAATATGTCTTTCTCTGTGGCTAATTGTGGTAGTTTGCAGTTTGAGCACAAAAGCGTCTTTGTCTTCGGCGTGATTTCAGCAGCATTGTGGAAAAAGGCTCAGCAGGCCACTTTGTTTGGATTAATTTGTAGGTTCGGCTTCCTTTGATGCTGATGTGAGGATGCACACAATTTGTCCCTTAATGATAGAGAAGCTGAAGGGAATGCGCCCTACTGAGGGGGCTGCACACATCTCACAGTGTGGAGGAGACAGCCTGGATTAAAGCAGCTCACTGTTCTGCATCTATTGGAAGAATTTAAAATCTTAAATGGATGCTCATTATGCTTAGTGCTCTGGTTGGAAATTTTGTGTGCAATATTGAGTATTTTGTTTTCTATTAGACATTTAGACCATATACAGTACATGATGTACTATTGATGCTTCGGGTTGTGCCGGATGTTCTACGTATAAGAGATGTGGCATGGTAATTTAACCTGAGAAGAGATTTTTTTTTTAATTAAAATTGAATGAAATTAAAATTAAATAAAAAAAAAAGATCAAAATTGGTGTTTCAAAGCTTTTTATAATTGCCCCATAGTGGCATGGACACCAGTACAATAGTATATCTAGAAAAAAGAGACAAGATATTCTCATTTCAATTTTCTGTGAACATGATTAAAGTTTTTTTTTGATGATCTATCCTGTTCTAGTCTTGTGATCGTCCAATTAGATGATTTCTAGAATGTACACTATATGGCCAAAAGATTGTGGACACCTGGCTATCACGCCCATATGTGCTTTTTGAACATTTCATTCCAGATTTAGTCTACTCTTTGCTGTTATAATAACTTCCGCTCTTCTAGGGAGGCTTTCCACTAGATTCTGGAGCATGGCTGTGGGGATTTGCTCATTCAGCCACAAGAGAATTGGCGATATTGGGTGAGGAGGCCTGGGGTGCAGTTCATCTAACACAAAAGTGTTCAGTGGGGTTGAGGTCAGAGATCTGTGCAGGCCACTCAAGTCTGCTCCAACCTAGGCAAGCCTTCATGGAACTTATTTTGTGCACAGAGGCACTGTCATTCTGGAACATGCTTGGTCCCTTTAGTTTCAGGTTGTTTAATGCCAGAAAGTCTCACTACCTCAGACAGATTGAGAAGGCAGTTGTGTCTTTATACACCATTAGGGCTTCTCCATCAGAACGAGTATGTAATATTATTTATCTACCATTCAGAAACACCCGATGCCCCTCCATCACCATCGGCACCACTGATGGTATATCTCGGATTCATCATGTATGGCATGACTCTAAAAACACTCAGCATCTTGTCATCTAAGATGTCATCCTCATTCAAGTCGACGCATGGGTGAAGGTGCCAGTCAGAAATCGTCCACAGTTGAGAAAAAGGCTCTTGCTATTGTCAAGTTTGTTAAATTCAGCGGGGTGTGGCGAATCTCGAACACTACTGGCTGTTGTGTAAACCAGTCACGCCATCACTCTGACTTCCTGTTTCAAAAGGAAATACAGAATCAAATCACAGCTCTCAAGCCATTTCATGGGGACTTTAGATGTTATGTATACGTTTGTTTCCAAGAAAGTACTAGAGCCCCAAAGAGAGGGACTAACCAGCAAGTGAACAGGTTACACATTTAGAGAGAAAAATGATTAATTTAGAACCATGAGGTGTTCTTTGGTTTATCCCTCCGGATGACCGCTTAAAGGCTACATGTAGAAATTTCTACGAAATTTCTTATTAGCCAAACCTAAATTACAAATTATTTGTAATTTGCTTTTTTAAATGCATACGAGTTATCATGAGCTCATCCATCACTCCCTAACTAATCAGGTCACAAACTAAACTCTCTTATTAGAAACTCTTAGAAAAAAAAAGTTACATCTAGCACTTTTAAGTTCCTCTGGGGGAACCCTACAATAGAGTGTTTTCCTGCCAGAGAGAGGTCCAAGTAGAACTATTTCCAAGTACTTAACTATTTAAAGAACACACGCATAACTACGTTTTTCTAAGCGTGTATTGCTCTCTGATGGGGGCAATCGTGGCCTAATGGTTAGAGAGTCGGACTTGTAACCCGAAGGTGAACCTGAAGTTTGTGGGTTTGAGTCTCAGGTCTGGCAGGGATTGTAGGTGGGGGGAGTGAATGACCAGCGCTCTCTTCCACCCTAAATACCACGACTGAGGTGAGACCCTTGAGCAAGGCACCGATCCCCCAACTGCTCCCCGGGCGCCGCAGCAAAAAAGGCTGCCCACTGCTCCGGGTGTGTGTGTGTGTGTGTGTGTGTGTGTGCACTTGGATGGGTTAAATGCAGAGCACAAATTCCGAGTATGGGTCACCATACTTGCCCACACGTCACTTCACTCACTCACTTAATGTAGGCCCTTCGTAATTCCTTCCTCTGAGACGACCCACATAGTGACACACAACTGATACTTGAAATGTCTTCAACCTCAAAACCCACTGTACCTTTTTTAAACTTGTGTTTACCTGCAGTTCTGAATAACACTTGTATTATATAACCACACAGACAAACAAAACATTTCTTTATTTATACCTATATTTCTGTACTTCATTTCATCCTTTCTCCTAGCTCATATGCTGATGTCTGGACTAATACAAAATGTTGTACTTAATGAATAAAAGATTCTGAAAGAAATGTGGATTTGGCATAGAAACCTTATAAGATGTCTCCCAAAAATTTTCAAAGCAAGCTTAACAAAATGGAAAGGCCACCTTCCTTGTGTTGACCTGCGGGGGTGACAAGACACATCCCTGGAATATTCAAACCTCTTTATCTCTCTCTGAACCAGAGCACTGCTTAAAGTGTGCCTGCTGAATGTGTGAGACATCCGTGGGTGTTCTCCACATAGGCTTAAAGGCCACATGTATTAGCGGGGAGATCTTGCCTTTCAGCTGTGATTACTTCACCACAGCTCACCTTCAGAACAGAGAGAATGACATTTGATGTTGTGTTTGATATAAAAGAGATTATGAAGTAGGTAGAAAGAATCTTAAAATCTTAAAGGAGTCTTTTCTTCATGTCATATTTTATGTTTTGCATGGAATGTAATAGTGATTTAGTGATTGCTTGGTACATTATTCATGAATTATTATATTATATTTTTTTATATATAAATCTTTATATATTTGGCATCATTGCCTGAGGCAAATTATGAGCCCCTCTGTCTTTCAAAGATAAAAATATATTAATAGAGGGTTTCATTTTTGCCTCCACATCAGATTATTTGCTATTAACACATGTATTTCGGATATTTTGGGGATACAAGCCCAGCAGCACCACCAGTTCACACTGTTCATAAGGAAAGTACACAGAATGGTGCAAAGGCAAGGCTCAGGCTGATTTCTTTCTGGCTCACACTATAGATTCATGCAGCCTACACTGAAAAAAAGAGAATATGTGATCTGTCAGATTTAAGAGAAAATATTATGTAATAGTGTATGTAAAAATATTTATTTTCTCATCAAAACTTGATTTCTTTGCTTATACTAAATTTAATTTGAGCAAGTATCTATACTCTATTATGTAGAGTGAGTGTGACCAATTCAGGAATTATTAACATGATCCAATTACGTTGTAAAATTACGTTGCTGACTCAAAGCACCAGGGTCCTGGGTTTGTGAGTGTGAGTTTACTTTTATTCCATGGCTTTGAAATCACGTTGGCTGTACAAAAACAAATTGTATTAATACAACTCAGTTCATTTACATGAAACCGTTGTACACATTTGAATTAAGGAAATTCAGTGAACTTTTTTTCATTGTATCAGTGATACTTGTGTCATGTGAAATGCCCCCTAGTTATCGTGTGCTTTGGGGCTAATATTTTTCAGCCCACTTGACTGACACATCTGTAACATCAGCAGTGATTGAGAAGGTGCGTGTGAAATACAGTCGCAAGTGTAATGAACGCAAACAAGGTGGATCATTTACTCTATGAACCTTTTTTTCCAGAAAGATTTTGCATAAAAAGAGAAACTAAAAGTAGATACACAAAATATACACAAATTACACGAAAGGACAGATAACAGAACTGTAAGTATAGTGGGTTGTTTTTGTTGTTTTTTTTAGTGAAATGGTTACAGTTATTTGGCAGAAACTCGGCATGAACCTAAGTAAAGCATTACATGACTTGAAAGACTTTAAAAAAATTAGAAATCACGAATGCAGCTGCCTATTTGCCTTTAAGTGTGTGAGTGTGTGAGTGTGTGTGTGTGTAATAGCTTGCCACACATCATTCTTATTATGACATCAGTGAGACCTTTGTTCATAATTTCATTGTCGAGCTATTGATAGATACTTGATTTCAGCCGTGCCATCTTATATCAACACTAGCCATCGCTTGTCTTCAGTCCTGCAATATAATTATGATTATATTGGTACTACACTAGTTAAGAATTAGTTTTGTCTCATAACGCCTAATGAGCCAAATGAGCCATGTGCGACTCTAATCACCTCATTATAATAGCAGGGAATGTGCATGGAGGAGTAGCATTACATATTTTCAGAATAACTCCTCATTTCTTGCATTGCTTTGGTCCTTCATTGTGAGCTCTCCGCCAAATTGTCATTAGGTTTCTGAAACAAGATTGTGCGTTCTTTGAGGCATTTTCACATGGAGGAATTTTTGGATGCTCAAAAATCCTGTGACAAATCTGCCTACATATGCCGTCTGATTTTTTGTCCACAATGTCAGAGTAAGCGATGTGATATAATCCTAACATGGTCCACAGGTTCTTTGGAGTAAAGCAAAGTCCTGCAGCATCATGTCTCTCCCCTTATGATGCCACATGTAGGGTTTTTCCTACATTACCATCTTTATTATTTGTCTCTATTTTTGTCTCGTGACCACAGAACACTTAGGAAACAGAAGGTTAGCGATCTTGAGTTGAATCAAAGAAAATGCTTTTATGTGGTATGCCTTTCAGCTAGCTTGTGGTATACCTGCAGGTCATAGTTTTTAAGATTTGACTTCAAGTTACAACAGTTTCATCTTTATTCTTACATCCTTATTTCACCTAAGTTTTATACGTGTAGCTATTTTAAATCCAGTCACAAACCTCTCTGAAATGCTTACCTTCCTTATCCTGATATTTTAAGATATATTCATTAAAAAAAGAGGTCCCTCAAGAGTCTTTGGCTATTTAAGCTGTCTTATACCACAGCACTGTTTAATTCTCAATTCTGATTCAGAATGTGTTGATTAATTTTCTCATCAAGAATATCCAGGACCCACCATGGTCTCTTTTCCGCCTCTATGGACAGTAATGAAAAACCCCACTTTGCTGTTTCATATGCATATTACATTCATATTCATGGCCCACTTTTGCACATCCTGCACTAATGTACAGCTAATGTCTCTATTTTTATTTTTCTAAATTTTTATATTTTTATAGTTATGCTCATAGTTTTCATAGCTTTATCTTTTCTTTATATTTATGCTTCTCATTTCATAGCTTCCTCTTCTCTCTTTTGCTTTCTTATCTTACCTTACAATGTTTACCTTATTAATATTATTTTTATTTCCTGTATTCTAGTGTTATTACTAAACACCAGTACACCAAGACATGTAAATCCTTGTACATGTAAACCTATGGTACTTGGCAATAAAGGTGATTCTGATTCTGATTCAGTAATAGCAGCTCTGACAGTAGCTCTGGCTATAAGGCAAATCACAGGTTTATGTTAATGTGTTTGTTCTAAGTTGTTATTGTTTATATAGTAGCAACTGAAAAGGGACTTGTTTGGTGGAAGCTGTGGAGGAATATCTTCAGAATGGAGGGTTTAGGGGTTTTTTGCATGACATGCTGCATTTATCACACTTCAAGAGAGAGAAAACAGACCGGTGAGGGAACAACCGTTTATAGCTGCTTTAACATAAGCGATAACAGGAAATAACTTGTTTGGATATACGTAACTGTAAACAGATTAAAAGTGTGATGTGTCATTCTTTAATAATTTTAAAAAAATGTAATTGTGGCAAATTGTGTCAAAGTGGTGTAAGAGGAACAAAATATTTTGGGATGTTCTGTTTTTAACTTTGGGATATCAGTAACTCCCCTGCACATTGGGCTGCATTGCCTCTCCCCAATGTTGCTTATTTTCCTATAACAGCGTGCCTGTCATGTTTTATTCCATACGTAGCCCGCTAAAGGGGTCCTATTTGGAAACCTTTCTGAAGAGAAAGCACTGTGTTTTAAGCATTCCCCAGTGGAATAAGTAATCTCTCCCCCAAAGAATGAACCAGAGGAATAAGTAATCTCTCCCCCAGAGAATGAACCAGAGGAATAAGTAATCTCTCCTCCAGAGAATTAACCAGAGGAATAAATAATATCTAATACTGTTATATTTGTGAGAATATTTTCTAGATTAGAAAATTCTAGATTAGAAAATTGTATTCAAGGCTGAATATCTTCCAGAATTTAGATTGATGACCTTTACCCATAATTCCAAGAGGTGACAGAGACAGTGTTGGGTTTCATCCACCAGTTTATATTTTATACAGCTTCTCAATTTGTGCATAACAGTTATAAATTGACTTATTATAAATAAAAATGAAAACATATCAATATTGCTTTAAAAAGCCTTGGTTGGTCAAATGAATGATGACAGCTAATGTTTGTTCCCATTTCACGGTGTGTGTGTGTGTGTGTGTGTGTGATTACATCTTTTTGTTGCTTCTCCTCAACATATTCACTTATCAGTAGCTTAGGGAAAAACACAATTTGCAGGATTTTTTTTTCCAACTTTTAATAAATTTGCTTTCAAACTATTTAAATAGAGCCCTATTATCCATTTTAAAGGCTCGCTTTTTTTCTATCCTAATCTTACTCTACTAAATTATTCTCTCTCAGCACTTGTTGATGGAATAAAAAGTAGCCTTGCTTAGTTAAAAAGTCTCAGTGTGGACCTCTAATATCCGGCAGAGTAACACAGAAGATCATCAGGATGTCAATAATCTGTAATGGGATCTTAATGCTGTTTCAACAACACAGGGACACTTAATGAATTGCTCTCGGAAATGGACTTTGTACTTTGACATCAACGTTTACGAAACTGTCAGTTCAGAGGAAGTTTATGTAGAGGATTATTAGCCACAGGCTATGCGTTAAAACCCTCAAGCACAGGACCAGTGAAGTTTACACTGTTCTACAAATAGCCACCTGTTCTTAATGTCTTTACACTGTGCTTTTTTTTGTCCCTGAGAATTTGAGTGGCGTATTACCGCTTATTTCATTCCTGGCAAGATTTGCATAGAAAGAATCGTTTAGGATCTAATCAAATCAGGTAAGAAATGCAACGCATGTATTAATAAGAAGAGCCCAGTTTTCACTTTCACTTTCTTTAATTCCTTAGCCCTAAGCCCAGTTATCAGTGTAATGCATAATTTATAAGAAGTACAGCCAGCTACTGAATAACAGTACTTGTGACGGGAAAAAAAGCATGTTGTTTGATGTGAAGGATATAAATTGTTGCCATCTCACAGCTCCAAGGTTCCCGGTTTGATCCTGAGCTAGGGTTACTGTATGTGTGGAGTTTCACATGTTCTTCTCATGAGTTTCCTTCAAGTTCTCCAGTTTCCTCCCACCCCAATAAAGCATGCCAGTAGTTGGATTGGCTATGTAAAGGTGTGTGCATTGTGCACTGCAGTGGACCGTGTTCCATCCAGGGTGTAATCCTGCATCACGCCCAGTGATCCTGGGAAAGATTTTGGATCCAGCATGACTCTGATCAGGACAAAACAGTTATTGAATATGAATGAAAGAATGATTTACTAATAAAAATTAATCTTAATAGAAGAAGTACATACAGTTGAACTTTTACGAATATAGCTCCATTCGCACCAGATCACCCCCGCAAACCAGATACAGATCTTGCCTCAGCCTTAGTTTAATCACAAAACCAAATACTAAAATACTTGGCTCATATGACTGCCAAGCCTCTAGGGGTAAGCTGTGAAAACTCCCTTTTGCTCCCATCCAACCAGAGACGAATATCACCAGTGAAGATTTATGCTTTTTTTTTGGCCAGGGTTTGGCGTCACGTCCCACTGCTGAAAATAGTGAGAGACTCACAAGTGCCCACGACGGGTGCTCAAACGAGGTGCTGCCTCAATCCTTTTAGCCAGGAAGTCCAAAACCTATTATGGCAGCACCTATTTTAAGGAAGAACATTTGCGGTTGTATGTTGCATAACTGTTTTCTGACTTGTGGAAAAGACAAGCTCAAAATGAATGGACAAGAGAGTCCTGTCATTTAGCTGGACGCTGTTGTTTTACCACAATCCCCCACCCACCCCCCAACCTGCCTCATTCTCTCTCATGGCCATGGGCTGAATCTGAAAGCCCCAGTGGATTGGGAGGTCCCACTTGATGGGCTCGCCCTGGCTCAATCCGTTTGCTCTAATGGACGTAATGGCTGTTTGTCGTCCTCAGTGTTCTTCCTGCTGCGCTCAACTGCAGTGAGGAATGCTGTGCGAGCGGTGCGGGAGGGGCTGACAGTGGTGAGGGGAAGGGGATATAGAGAGAGAGAGAGAGAGACAAGAGTGAGTGAAGAAACAGAGCAGCCACTCACTGAAGCAATTGGTTTCTCTCCTTCCAGACATGGAGCATGCCTGTGAGTGCTTAATTTCATTCTCCAGCTGTGCATGTGGATACATGTGTGTGTGTGTGTGTGTGTGTGTGTGCGTGTGCGTGTGTGCATGTGTGAACATATCGAGAGGTGTCGTTAATAAAGTTTGCTACTCTAATGAGTTAAAATAAAGGTCAGGAACAGTACCAGGCTCTTATCTAATATTACTGACATGCTGAAAATCAAGCTAGCATAATGTTTAAACATTGAATAAACACAGTGAGGAAAAGCAACAATATTAGATATTAGAGCCTGGCTATATTTGGTCATATGATGTGATCAGAGGGGGTTGCTGTACTTCTTTTCATGTCATAATCCTATTAGGTAATTTCTTTACCTTGTCTGTAGCTTAGTCAAACTGCAGAATTACCACACAATTAGTGAGAGCATTGAGGAAAATCCCTAGACAAATGTTTCCTAAAATATAGCATGTGTTTCATCTTGTATTCACTGAACCTAATGAGTGCACACATGCATGCAAATTAGTGTCTGCGTGTTTGTCTATGGTTATGCTGATTGGCTGGTTCACTGGCATTAACATGAGCATTGGTTCATTGGCTTTGACATGAGCATTTGTCCTTCACTCCATGATGAATCTGCATGGACTGAGGAAGCATGTTAAGAGTCTCTGTCTGATTTATTTACAACTCAGATCCAGTGATTTGTAAAATCCTAAAAAGTATTTGCATATCCATCAGTGGGCCAGGGTGTCTCTATACAGCATCCTGGTCAAGACAACTATTCCAGATTTGCTTTTTTGGAGACCAATAAAGCACAACAAGGACAATAATCCATTAAATGACCTGTGATCGTCATTGTAGTGGGAGAAGTGTGATGCAGAATAATTCCTTAATATATCTAAAACAATCTTATAGCTTTGATTGCAAATGTGGTGGATACTGAAGAGAATTGCTTTCAGCTGCTTTGCAGGACGAGATTTTAAATTGACATTCAGATAAGGTTGAGACACGGGTTTATTATGGATGTTATTTCATTTTACACCGCATGTCAGAGGTTCACAGTCCAGCTCTTCCTCCTAGCTCACACACATTTCTGCAGCTCTCAAAACACCTGGGCTTTATAATCATTGTTCTACAGCCTCTTATTATCTGACTCAGCTGTGCTGGGAAGAGGATAAATGTGTGAGCTGTTTGCGGTCCTCAAAGGCGTAAATGTAATCCTCTGCTTTACTTGATTACCACTCTATTCTTTCCAATTTTACTTTATACAAGCGTGGAGTGAATGGCTTAGCAACAATACAAGTTTTACATCCTATAATTTAAGTTCAGACAGCACTCCAGGGATGGGCCGTGTCTCTGATACATGTATTTAAAATACATATTTGAAATACAAAATATTATGGTCAGGATGGGAAAAAAATGGTGTGGTGACATCATGTAAATTGACACTTAGGAGACTGTAGTCCATTTTAAAGCAGACACTCACACCAAAGCTCTCATACAGCTAGAGATTCTCTGCTGCACCAAATATTAATGAAAGTCTAATGAAAGTTTTATCACCTTCTGTTTGGGAACAGTGATACCTGAACACACCAGGGATTGATGTGAAAACAGCAATGATGCAAAAACCAAGACTAGTGCTACTGCATGTTTATTAAGTTTATAAAGGATTTCACATGATCATGTCCTTTATAAGCAAACCGATCCTTTAGAAATTTGTATGTGACTAGATGTTATTTATCATACAAGGTATGGACGGGAACCCTGCTCCTAGACATTACTTTAACCTTTACACAAATCGAGTTGTGCATTACTGTGAATTTGGAAGTGTGAGGCCATGTTGTTCAATCAGCAATAGTTTTCACTAGCTGGTGTGCTGGATGCTAGCCAGCAGGAAAAACTGCTATGATGTTGTAGCTGTGTTAACCTCTCACCTATATGTGGGAAGAAAATGGCAGCAAGTTATCACGTGTGGTACCGCAATACTTATAAACCAAATATAAACCAAAGGACCAGTATAAGTGACCCTCTGCAGATTTAGTACATACCACTAGTGTGATTACTGAAAGATATCATCTGTCAGAACATTTCACTTAAGCAAAGTGGCACTACTGATCTCATGTTCAGTGAAGTGTATTTCTGTATTTACAAAATACAATGCCAATTTCCATCTACTAGCTAGCTCATCACATGGCAGCTACCAACCAGGGGCTGTGAAGGCTAGCACCTGCTTCCTCCAAGACACGTTAAGCCAGCCACCACATATTTTCAAACTGCTGCTCCTGCTGCGTCACAGGCCAGCTTAGCACCCTCAGAGGAAAGTGCGAACTGCCCTCTTTGCATACGTGAGCACACAGTCAGCCACAATTGGCTAATATCGCTGTGATTGACAGGTTAGTGACAGTATACCATCCCTCTCACCCAGAGAGCACAAACTGTTTTTCATAGAGCACTTAATTTTGCCCTTTATGACTCCTAGCCACAAATAGCTGTGGCATCATTGTGATTTGAACTCGCAAAATCTTTTATTTCACTTTTATTTTATATTAAGTTAACAATTACAGCATTTGGTAAATGCCCTTATTCAGAAGTACCTTTTTGAAAAACATATCCTCATACTAGTACAAATAGGCCAAGGTCCAAGAATACCATCATGATATACAAGTCAAGTGAATGTTTTTCTGTCTTTGTATATATTTAGTGCTCACATAAGTGTTGAGTGAAGAGGTTGGTTCTGAGTCTTCGTTTGAAGACAGACAGTGACTCAGCTCTTCGGACAGACAGGTGAAGTTCATTCCACCACATTGTTGCCAGTACTGAGAATAGTCTTGAGGGATGGTGGGTCAAAACATGCTTGGGGCTTGAAGGGAATGTGGTATAGTGTGGGTTTCATTAGTGTTGTAGGTGGAAACTGGTCCATTTTTGTCTTCACAGACAAGCATCAGTGTTTTAAATCTGAAGGTGGCACCTACAGGGAGCCAGTAATGGGATGGTGTGGGAGAACTTTGTTAGATTGAAACTGAGGCATGCAGCTGCATCAGTTGCAAGGGTTGGATGGCATGCAGGGGAAGCCACTTGCAGTAGTCCAATCTTGAGATGACAAGGGATTTACCAAGTACCCGAGTGGCCTCTGTGGGAAGGAACAGCCAGATCCTGCTGATGTTGTACAGGAAAAACCTGCATCACCGGGTTAGGTTAGCAACATGAGTAGAGAATAATAGCTGGTTGTCCTGAACTACGCAAAGGCTTCATGTATTGTCAGTGTGATCATAGCGTTTCCAGGGAGATGATAATATCTTGAAGTGGGGATGTATCTTCGGGGATATACAGCAGCTCAGCATTGCTGGAAATAATTTTAAGTGATGAACTGCCATCCATAATGAGATGACTGTCAGAAATGCATGATCTGAGCTGAAACATGAGAGTGGGAAAAGAAAAAAATGAGTTGTGTGTTATCCGCCTTAGAGTGGCATGAGAAGATCGGAGGCTATTACCTCACTGAGAGAGTGGATATAGAGGGAAGTGGAAGAAGACAAACAACTAAGCCTTGTGGGACTTCTTGGAGAATAATATTTAGCATTATGTATTACTTTGATATATATTTTGCCCATACCTGAATATTTACATGAGGTTGCACATTACACCTGCACATTCATGCAATTATCCAGTCAGCCAATCATGTGGCAACAGCACAATGTAAATCATAAAATCATACAGGTCAAGAGCTTCAGTTAATCAAAACATCACCTGGTCTTTTTGAAACAACTGTCTGGTTTAGATGTGCCTGTGCCCACTGTAGTCTCAGATTTCCTGTTCTTGACTGACAGGAGTAGAACTTGATGTGGTCTTCTGCTGTTGTAGTCTATCCACCTCAAAGTTCAATGTGTTGTGTGATCTGAGATGATTTTCTGCTTACCAAGGTTGTAAAGAGTGCTTATTTGAGTTATCATAGCTCAAACTAGTCTGGCTATTCTCCTCTCACTTCTCTTATAAACAAGCCATTTCCACTTGTGGAACTGCTTCTCACTGGGCTTTTTTTTGTGTTTCACACCATTCTGTGTAAATGCATGAAAATCTCAAGAGATCAGCAGTTTCTGAAATACTCAAACCCATCTGGCACCAAAAACCTTGCAACGGTCAAAGTCTCTAAAATCACATTTTTTCCCCATTCTTGTGTTTGACGTGCACATGAACTGAAGCTCTTCAGCTGTATCTGCATGACTTTATGCATTGTGCTGCTGTCACTTGATTGGCAAATCAGATAATTGCGTGAATGTGCAGGTGTACAGGTGTTCCTAATAAAGTGGGCAATGAGTATATATCCGGATGCAACTCTAATCAGTGGTGCATGTTGATTTATAACTTGCACTGACTAACTGTGGATTTTTGTAGGAAGTGGTCTGTTTGTTATATACTGTATAATGTGTGGTTCTGCCATTTAAAACTCATTAAGCGTGCATATTGAATGTCATTAGTGCATTCAGTATGATGGTGCATTGCACGTAAAAAAAAAAAACAACAACAGTGATCTGAAACTACTTAATGTTATGATGTAGTTGGGCTTGTGGTTCCTGGAAGTAATTTCTGCTCTTCCTGTGGAATAGCAATCAAACTCAACTTAGAAAGCCAGATTTGTTTCCAGCCAATAGTTAGTCTAAGCTCCACAATTTCAGCTGCAGGATCCAGAAACAATGGCAGAGAAGGGGATGTGATTGTGTGCTGTGACAGCTGAAATGTGGTAAAATCCTCAGCTATAAATTGGTTGCATATTCTTGGTATATAAAGAAAACTCCATCATTGGAAACTGCATTTCTGCAGTGTGTTATGATCAATGCAATGGTGGCTCACTGGTTACGCTTCTGACCTGGTAATTGAAAGGTTGCAAGTTCAAATCCTAGAAGTTGCATACCTCTACTCAGCTATATGCTTGGGCTTTTATCCTGTCTCAATTGTTAGTTTGAATGAAACCATCTGAAAATTAAATGGGAAATCAGTGGCTTTTTCCTTGTCAGGGTTGTGGTGAATAAGGAGCCTATCCAGGGAACACTAGGTGCGAGGCTGGAATATACTCTAGCTGGAGAAGCCAGTCCATCACTGGGCACCATGCACATTCACACCTAGGGACAATTTATCTTAGCCAATCCACCTGGGAATTGGGAGAAAACTGGAGAACCCAGAGGAAACCTATGCAGACACGGAGTGAACATGAGAAACTCCACACAGACAGTAACGTGACATTATGATCAAGCCAGAATCACCATCATTCAAGAATTCATTCATTATCAGTAACCGGTTTATCATTGTCAGGGTTGCGGTAGATCCAGAGCCTATCCTGGGATACTGCGTGTGAGACGGGAATATACCCTGTATGGGACACCAGTCCATCACAGTGCAAACACATGTACAGACAGGGGCAATTTAGCTTTGCCAGTTTACCTACTGACATGTTTTAGGAGGAGGAGGAAACTGGAGAACCCAAAGAAAAACCACACGGACACAGGCGAACATGCAAACCTTCACAAAGACAGTAACCTGGGGATCTTGGAGCTGTGAAGCGGCAACACTATTCGCTATGCCACCATCTTACCAAAAAATATGAATGTAGCTTATATTCCAGAGCAGAACAAAAACTTTCAAAGGTATCTTTAAGAACAGGCCTGTAACATTTCACAGACAAGCCTCAGATCACACAGTATTTCAATTCTCTCTACTCATGGACTCAGTGACTCTGAAAGAGGATGCGTCATGTTATGTTTGGTTTTATTCTCACTGTGCAGGAGGTATGATCTCCTTTTTCTAAGTCTGTTGTGGGAAATCTCCTGCAAGTTATTGGCATCATTAGCCTCTGTTTCCCCGCACCCTGAAACCTAATGCTCTCCACTCTCCCTGTGATGTGCTATTATTAAATGTCCCAGATTTTCAAATAAGAGCCATCTTGGTTGGGGGAAAAAAATCACTTACAGGCAGGATAGCAGGATGTCAAATATTGATTGACAAAATCTGCCATGTGATGGGTAGGAAGCTCAAAAGCAGGAAGAGCCATAACAAAAGTGTAAAATGGTTTACAAACTGTCCAAGTTTCCTTCTCTGTCTCTAATCCAAAGCATAGAATACATTCAAATGTAATTTTTTGGGGTCAGATTTAATGCTCTCTACTTATTTCAGGAGTTTTTTGGTTTGTCACTGTACTTAAGCAAATTGGGTTTGAAAGGGAACTATAATGACTATAAGGTCCGCTTCCTCACCAAAGTAAATACAGTTAATTTCACAAAAGAGCACAATGCTATATAAAATTTAGTACCATTAGTAGATTTTATATACTAGTAGGTGATGACTGCCTGAAGTGTGTGACTATAGATATCCCCTGGTGATGCAATACCAATCATGATATTTAGTCACGTTGTTTCAACTTATTTCAATCTTGGCTTCACTAAAGCCCAGTCCATACCTATACATTTTTGAAAATGTAGTTTTTATCCCTCCATTTAAAATATTTAAAATAAAATTCCCATCCATACAAACAGAGTTTTCAAAATATTTCCACCACACTAAAATGCAAAAACAAGTTGTAAACACTACCATGAGCACACCAGCCCTGTTGTGGTTTAAGAATAATGTTAAGAGCATACATAATGAGTTGTAGAGAAAGTGAAATGCAGAAAAACATCAACCTGGCCAATAAACATGAAAAATGTGTGTACTGATGATGAGGTGGAACTACTACTTAAGGTTACACTTGAATGCAAAGTCAACTGCTGGAGTGGTGGATCTGTGAGCAGTGGGGCAACCATCATATTGTGGTGCCGCCATGTGAGGGTGTAATAATATAACAACGCAAAATTAAATAAGCAATAAAAAACATGCTATCAAATAATAAATTGCACAACACAAATTAATAGGCTGGTCAGCAGCCATGATAAACTGAGTCCTAGTACATTCATAACACACAAAAATGCTATGTGCTTGTGAAGGGTGATACTGTGTGAAGTCAGTGTTTTCAAAAGTAAGTGAAAACTGTTTTGAAATGAGTTTCGAAATGTTTCCTTTTCAGTGACCAAAATGTTGTTTTTGTGCGGGCAAAATGCAGAGAAAAAACTATTTTCAATTCAATTCAATTTTATTTGTATAGCGATTTTAACAATGGACATTGTCACAAAGCAGCTTTAAAGAAATAAATGGATTCACAAAAAATATATTGTAAATATGTGAATTTATCCCTAATGAGCAAGCCAGTGGCAACAGTGGCAAGGAAAAACACCCTGAGATGATATGAGGAAGAAACCTTGAGAGGAACCAGGCTCAAAAGGGAACCCATCCTCATCTGGGTGCAACGG
>CM075005.1:8323807-8334441 GCA_037576675.1 Pangasius sanitwongsei
AGAAAGCTTACTTCTAGCTGCATGTGATCCTAGTACAAGTACTTCTGTCTTGTCAGAATTAAGTAAGAGAAAGTTAAAAAGCATCCAGTTCCTAATGTCTTTTACACATTCCTCAACTTTATTAAGTTGTGTGTGTCTATCATCTGGCTTTGCTGAAACATGCAACTGTGTGTCATCAGCGTAACAGTGGAAGCTAATACCATATTTTCAAAAATATCCATATACATGTGGAAGGCACCTTAGTGAATGCAGCTCACTGGGACTTTAGTGGTCAACATTATGGTGCATATACATACATATACTCACCAGCCACTTTATTAGGAAAATCTAATATGCATTCAGGCATTTATCCAATCAGCCAATCATGGGGAAACAGTGTAATTCATAAAATCATGCAGATACAGGTCTAGAGCTTCAGTTAGTGTTCACATCAAACATCAGAATGGGATAAAATTGTGATCTCAGTGACTTTGACTGTGGTGTGGTTGTTGGTGCTAGGTAGGCTGATTTGAGTATCTCAGAGCTTACAGAGATTGATGCATAAAACAAAAATCTTATATGCGTAAAAAAAAAACATCTTATATCGGCTAATTCCAGCACGATAATGCACCAAGTCATCTCAAACTGGTTCCATGACCATAACAATGAGTTCAATGTACTTCAGCGGTCTCCCCATTCACCAGATGTGAATCCAGTAGAGCACCTTTGGAATGTGGTAGAATGGAAGATTTGCAGCATGAATGTGCAGCTGACAAATCTGCAGCAAATATGTGTCAACAGGGACTAGAATCTCAAATGAGTGTTTCTAACACCTTGTGGAATCCATGCCATGAAAAATTGAGGCTGTTCTGGGAGTAAACAGGCGGTCCTACTCAGTATTAGTGTGGTGTTCCTATTAAAGTCCTGTCTCCAATTATTTTTATAGACACAGGAAAAAATATAGGACAAAATGGTGGAAAGGATAGTGCTGCAAAGCAGGCAATAAGAACTGGAAAAAAATTTCATGACTTCATTCAAGTGAGTATCAGTGGGCAGCAGCCAATCACATTGTTATGTGGTGTGACAAGGGTTCTTATCATGTGTTACAACACAGGTTCCCAACACTGTTCCTGGAGTACAACCTGTCCTGCACATTTTAGTGGTTTTCTTGCTCCCTGAGTCAATTAAACAGCTAATTAACAACCCTTTCTGGGTTGAAGTGAGTGTGTTAGAGCAAGGAAAATGCTAAAATGTGTAGGACAGGGGGTACTCCAGGACCAGGGTTGGAAACAGCTGAGTTATTTACATCATGAGTAACTGGCGCCCTAAAGCGGCCAACCGTTAGGCAAAGAAGCGATCCACGTTGAAGCAATCTCAATGTATCGTTAGTATGTTTCATCTGTATGATCATCCTTCTACAAAGTAAGGCAAACTGTACAGTTTGAGGCATTTGGTTGTTTTGTGTAATTTTGATGCTGCCAAGTGAAGCAGTTTTACTGGCAGCAATACAGGCTCATGTCACCAGGTTTCACACATGCTCAATGCTTGGAGAATGCAGTAGTTCTTGGATGCAAAACAAATCCTTTTTTTTCCTTCCTTGCTTTCCTCGTTCAAAGATGATCTAAATCTTTATTTTGTTCCAAATACTCTTCTACTTGCTTTTTATTTAAAGAATAAAACTCAGTGAGCTTTGCTGTTACATGAATCAATATCATGTCCTGAAGACTCTCAAGACTGATGTTACAAAGTGCTTATACATTTTCCCTTGTTGAATAACAAGACTTTTTCTTAATCTATTTATTATTAGGCTCAGATTATGTCAAACATTCACCACACAAGACCACTGTGAATGACTTAAAAAAAAACAATAATGAATTAGAATCACCATATTAAATAAACCTATTATTTATGTTACATCTGGAACTACTGTCAGAGCCGTACTGTTATAGAATCCACACCTCCTGATTCAATAATTCAACAGCGCTGTGGCATATGTACCTTTTAACAAAATATAATGTGCACTTTCTGTTCTTGAGACTTACCCACAGTTTGCATTGCGTCTTAAACCCTCTGAGGTCATGCTGGTGTGTTGTTCTCTTTATCTTTGACACAGCTACTGTACATCTAGGTCTACTGAACATTCCTCATGATTTTCAGTCATTTATGTGACAAAAATGTGGTCTTGTGGGTCCCTGGAGGACTAGTGGTTAGGCCACAGCGCTCTCACCGCCAGTCCCAAGCCCGGATAACTTGTTGGTTTCAGGAAGGGCATCCGGCATAAAAACTGTGCCAAATCAAATATCTGGACCAATGATCCGCTGTGGTGACCCCTAACGGGAGCAGCTGAAAGAGGAACACATGACTAATGTGGTCTTGTGCAGTCTAGCAAGTTTTTTTTTTTTTTTTTTTGCATCTGATAAGCTAACCAGGGTGTTTTTGTTTGCTTCATATAGTTGATTTTGATCAAGCCAACACATGTTATGGCTGTACTTTGATGACCAGTAGGTTGCTACAGGATCTTAAATCTTGAATCGACTCTATCTTTTGTCGGTTCTCTTGTGCATCAACTAATCAATAATACACAGCTGGTCAAGAAACAACCGAGCAATCAACAGTTCAATACATTTTAAACGGGGAGACTATGTATAAATACAACTGTGATTCTTAAACAGTTTATACAAAATGAACACAAACTGCCTCAGACTACAGCTGAGAGTATGAACTTCCATCACATATGTATTCAAATCCATTGCATTTGGGTACAAAAACACAAAAACAGAAACTCTCCAATTACTCATAAATTACACTGCATATATTACAGTGATTCTGTGCAAGGAACTGTGCAAGGATAAATGTTTGTATTTAACAGCAATGGATCAATACCCTTTTTTTCAGATTGAGTATGAGTATTTTTTTATACTTGCTTCTATTGATACTGATACTGAAATGAATAACTTAGTCAGTATTAATCTATCAGGGATGTCACGTAACATTTTTTTAAAATTCTGTTTACGTGTCCCCGGTTTACATAGTAACCAAGGCCATGGCACTTCTGCAACTAGGCTCGTTCTTTATCATGTTAGCTAGTTCTTTTTAAATATAGTGCGTTATCTAGCTACCTTAGTTACACTGGATTGAATAGGGTTCAGTGGAGAAGAGTAAACTTTGTTTCACTTCAGAAAAGCACTTCTGTACAGCTGTAGATAAAATATGTTTTATTGTTTTCATTGTGCTGGAATCCCTCATGGACAAGTACCTATAGTGGCTGATTGTCAAGAACAACATACTGGGTATGAGCTGTTTTTTTCACTCATATAGCCAGGGTTTGCTGCAGTGTTGGTTGCTGCTGTGTGTTGCTAGCTATTTGCTGAGATTTATGTTTAAGATGTTTTATCAGGTATCAGATGTTTTTATCAAATATTTTCACAGAGCACCCTCTTTAGTTGATGTTTATGTTGTGTGCTCATTAGTGCGGCAGTGTCTTTCATTAAATCATATCATGTGGTATCAGATGTTGGATGGTGTTTTTTTTTTTTACCAATACGAGTAAATGAACATGGTACTATTACATCCCTAATAATATCCCTAATAGAAACTATTTTCAAAAGTTAGCAAATTCTTTTTCCCAGATTCCAACTATATATGTGAAGCAAAAACATAGCATACAAAAAAGCTGTGTAGTAACATCCAGATGTATGATAGCATTGAGGAGATCATTCTTATTAGAGAGCGTGTTCGCGGTTATACTCATTCTACCTCCCTGCACTGATCTTTGTCCTGTGATGCTTTTAGGCCTCTCCCAGTCTTCTGTTCTTGTGTTCAATGGTTAGAGATTTGTGTGCACCATTTGGGGAGAAAAAATATTTTCCAACACTTGAGAACTTTATCTCAGGACTTGCGGTTAATAAATAAATCATTTGGGGAGAGGAAAGAACTAAAGAGCACCACTTAAACAATAATTACCAGATATTTTGTGCTGAGATTGCCAGTTAATAATTGATGAGCTCTACTACCCTGGCTTGCGTCGATGCAGCAGCTGTATTTATATGCAACGGGCTGCCTCCCAACAAGCACTTTCAGTAGATTGCTGGTGCACTTCACAGACATCAGTGGTCATCATTTCGATTGGATCTGTCTCCTGAATGCGTTGGTGGCTGCTATGACCAGTGTTTCCAGCACACTAATGCTACTATCAAGCACTCTCCATCGGCAGTGAGAGCACCAGTCACGAGGCCCGGCCCTCATTATGGGAAGTAGCTTACCTAGAAGCGTTAGCATTTAGGGGGTTGCATTTGTGTTGATGGGAGGCTACGGTGGAGTGGAAAGGTATACTTTGGTGTGTGTACCATCGCTGGCTTCTCATATCCACTTAGGCTATGCTCTAGAGCAAATGGATAGATGTTTTCCTCCTCACTCAGTCAAGATTTCTGTCTCTCGGGATATTTGACTCCACAGGAATTTGGACTAAACTCTTCAATCATCTGAACTCAGATGGAGGAAGAACATGGTATGTGGATAAACTAGGCATGCAGTTAAATTAATTTCATGTGAAATTGATAGAAACAAATGAATATTGGACCTGATGTTTAGTTTTGCCAGGAGAAAGTATATTGACTGGTTCAAAAGTAAGAATAAATGTGTTGCTGTTTAAGCTGTGAGTGGATTGAAAGGTTAACCAACAGACGGGTTGAGGGCTGAATAGTCAGCTCCAGAATTATTGGCAACCTTGGTTAAAAAAAAATGGGTTTAAAAAATAGTTATGAAAATTGTCTTTGTGGTTAATTTACTTAATCTCACACTAAAAATATGAAAGAAATCTAACCATTAACTGGCCCATTTATTCTAAGAAAAAAAAACCTATCAATATTTAGTACTTTCCCTTTGCAGACATAACAGCAGTCTGCTATAATGCTTGATGAGATTGGAGAATACAGAGCAAGGAATCTGACAGCACTTGTCAAGTTACATTTAATTTTTTTTTTTAGCTCTAGCAAACAGCCTAGCTAGCAATTTCCACAAAAATCTTTAACTTGCTCTTAAATTTTACTAAAACACATTACACAATCAGGGAAAAAAGCATGGATAATGTAACTACACTCTTAGAAAAAAGGGGTTACTCAAGTGCTCTTTGGATTGTTAATGGTTCTAGCTTTCTAAAAAAAAAAAAGAAGAAGCTAATGGAAGTCCTCAAAGAAAGGGAAAATAAATCTAAAAGAGTAATATAAGAAATGAAGCATTGTAACAGCCCAAGGACAATATAAAAAATAAATAAATAAACTTGTTATAGTGTTTGCTTTGTAGTTTCATAAGGTTATTGATTAAAAAAAATGAGAGCACATAACAGTATTCATCCAGTGCAGATGGAAAAGCTGGGTGTCGGTTTTATAACAGAATTGAGTTTTGTCTTTTTTTTTTTTTTTATCCAGGAAATGGAATCACTATGCATGTCCCCTCAAATCAAACTCCCATATGTCCAATCTAGCAGAGCATTAGAAAGTCTCCAACTACTAAGTTGAATCAGGTGTGTTTAGGCAGTGAAATCTCTACTCTACCTCAGGACTGTATCTGACTCCTAGTTTAAGGGCATGAAAAAGTAAATACATGACCATAAGATGGCAGTGTTTTCTAGAAACTTACTTAAAAGTCGTAGGAGACGTTTTGCAATTTGGTGACTCACTAAAACACCCACTATAAATGATCTCTAACGAAAAAACATTATCGGACACTATGAGTCAGCATGCAAGCAGAGATTGTGCTGCTTTCCAAAGACACATCACCAACCTGATTATTGATTCTGAATACATTTTCCTAGAAACCATCAGCCATTTATATAAAGAAACCTAACAGACTTGGATCAAGCAGTAAAGGAAGAGTTATATAATTTGAAACATATATTTATGTTTATATGTTTATACACCCTTAGTAACAAGCATTCCTTGGATAGTTCTTAGCTTCCTAAAGGAGTTCTACATGAAATTCTGTTATATGATTTTATACAGAACCTTAAAGGGTGATATACCAAAGAAACTTTGGTAGTTCTAGATTTAACCTTTATCCTAACAGTGTATTATAATAAGGTTGTCATATTACAAGTCTTTGTTGTGGGTGGCACAGAGGGCACCACTGCCACTTCACAGCTCCAGGGTCCCCAGTTCGATTCTGAAGTTGGTTCACTATTCTGGTGGGTGTCCTCTGTGTTCTCACATTTCCTCCCACCTATCAAACACATTGGTTGCGTCAGATTGCCCCTAGGTATGGATGTGTGTGTGAACATGTGTATGTTCATAGTGCTGTGCGATGGACACTGGTGTGATGTGAATGTGTGTGTGTGTGTGTGTGTGTATACACCCATCCAGGGTGTATTCCTGCTTCACACCCAGTGTTCCCACCTTCACCCTGACCAGGATAAAGCATTTCCTGAAGATGAATGAATGAAAATGTCTTTGTGCTGTAATGCTATACAATCTACACTCTTAGAATAATCTTTGTTTGGTTAAGGCTTTTTTGCTTCCTCAGGGGGTTCTATATGGATCCCACTCTGAAAAGTCTGCCTTGTAGGAGTCTACATATAATGTTTAAACATTTAAGGGTTTTCCCAGATTGACAAGCTAAAAGAACCTTTAAGAGTTCTAGATGTAACCTTTGTTTAGTGTATATGTGTATATGCAATGTAAAATACTTATTTTTAGTTAGTTTTATATATGTTATTGATCCCAAAGAGGAAAAATTGGGCAAAAACAATGGAGATGCATTGTTTCTTGATCCAAGCATCAAATATCCTCATACATGCAAAGTATGCACTCTACCTCATCTCCTTACAGCTGTATAACCATTATGATATAATTACTTGTCAAGGGAGAGGTTGATCTGGTGCAAGAAATAGCTTTCTATCTAATGTAATTATTTGTACAGATAGTTAAGGACATATCAGGTACCTCAGGCAGTATATCAGTTTCCCATGTGTACCACTGTGTGGTTTATGTGTGTGTTTTGTCTGTGAGAGACAAAAGGTGCCCTGCCAAGTCTTGTCAGAGTGTGTGTTGATCAGAAGCAGGCAGAGCGTGCTATCAGACTGACGTAAAGTTATGGTCGTCCTCTGGCCGTTGAGGGCACCAGCTGCTGAGGTGAACACTGATCAAGTTTAATACATGTAATAACAGTCAGCGCAGTCAAAGTATAATAATGTCCATTTTGATGGATTCTCACTGGAAGCCTTGGACACAGTATAAAAAGTTGACCCACATTTTGACATCCGAATCTCAAATTTTCAGTTTTTACTGCTACCAAAGATGGTTCATTAAGTCACTGCTCAACAGGAAGTCATTTTTTCCTCTAAACCCTGACCAGCGTTTGTTTCAAAGGCCTTTGATGTGAAGTGATACAAATGCAGCCTTTAACCTATAAATATGGCTACTGCCACCAAATGGTGTCGTGCACTGAGTCACAGCTTTCACCATCGTTTTTAGGATCAGTATTGTGATAGCGAGCAGAGCGCTCAGGAAGAGGGGAAGGGGTGGGTAGCTGCAGCTGGATGAGAACTTCGGCATACAGAACAATGCTTTCCATCTCCAGAGCAGGCTCATTTCCGTAAGACTTCCTGTCCGGATCCCTCCCACACACAACTTCTCCACTAAGCCAGGGATGAACTGGAAGGGGAGGGGGAAGAGGAAAGGGAGGGGGAGGGTGGTTGGGGGGGGGGCTTTTGGCCTGTTTTTTAGGAAGCCAAGTATAAACTAGATACTAATGCTAAAGCAGCTCCAGCATCAAACACTTGATTGCAGTGAAGTCTGCCAGGTTACAGTGGAGGTTGCAAAATGGCAGACATAAATCTTACTGATCTCAAAGGGGCATGTGAAGTAGATTGTATTATTTCCTGACGTTTATGGAAATACTTCCCCTGTATTTGATGCTAAAATACTGCATTAAAGAGAAGTCTTTTGAACTGTAGAGTGCACAAATGAAAGGCTTTAGCCAATTATATATATTAGTATATTATTTTTTTCCTAACGTCTTAGTGTACACAGGTGATGTTTTAGCACTTCAGCTCAGCCAACTTGTTCCCTCAGTTACATTCCTCTCTTGCTAAAGATTTTAATATCAAAATACTGGAGCCTAAAAATCTTTCAAGCCATTGTTGCTTAATGGACATGCAAAAAAAGCAAGCTTGTGGTGAATTATAACAGTGAAATATCAATATGTATCAATCTAGACATTTCCTTTTGAGAATTAATCCTCTTGTAAAAAAAAAAACACTGGTACCAAACGTTTGCTTTAAAGACACTGTGAAATGGAAATCATAATGCATTTTAGGTCCGTAATGTAATGCATTATTGAGTGAAACAGGATATTCAGGCAGAAATTATTGACCATTTGATTGGATTGTGCAAAGAGGGCGTGACAAAACAAACATGGAGTCAGACCGAAACCGAAGTCTATAATCAGTCATAGAGGATTACATGTATGGGTTAATATTATTTTTCCCCACTAGCAAAATTATAAGACATTTAGAAGCAAGCAAATGTTGCATTTTAATTTCTGTTTCCATAAAAAATATAATTATAGTCAGTGATTTATACTGATGAATTATGCAAAAAATCACCAAGGACATGAACTAAAAGGTAAAGGCCAGTTTTAATTTCACATTGGGTATAACTACTAATTTTAATCACTGTGACGGAACTGAAAAAGGATTGTTGTAGAAAATAACTGTGTAGGATCAGAATAAATTCTCCTTTGTGCCTTTTACTTCCTGTCAGTGTTGCCAGGTTCGCAGTGTTGGAGAACTGAGCTACTTCTGAACTGCTACCAGGGATTAATCAGGGGTTGGGAACTGCTCTGTTTTATTAGCTACAAAACATTTTACTGGACAAATCACAAAGATTTCCCCGTTTGTACAATGAGTATCCTGCAACAAGACAGCAAAAGTCAAATCAAAAGAAAAGAAGGAAAAGAAAGAAATTTTTGCACCTCTTGGTCTCCAGATGTGATATGAAGGCACTGTTGGATATCTGGATACCAGATTGGAGAGCTAAATGGTGGCTATATGAGTTATTAAAGAATATTTCTTAATCACGCTCAGAAAGGGACATAGTTTTAAGTTGATATCATTTTGACTTCTTAACATTCAACACTATGTGTTCATTAAAGGAAAAATCCACCTTGAATGACTTTTAATCTTTAGAATTAACATGTGATCTTCAGTGGTGCCCAAGATTTATTTTCTAATGAAAGTGAGTTTTTTTTAGTGTACACCTCTTTGGTGTAAGTCACGTTGGTCTATTTTCACTTTCGGTAAGTGTTTTGTATATTACCCATAATGCTGTTCAGCTACCTGCTAATAGCGGCACCAGTGGGAATTAGTCCTTGCTTCATCTCTACTTAAAAAGATCAATGCAGTGGTGCTTTAGTCCTTTAGAATGCATCCCAAAACTCCAAATGATGCTTCCTTGATTCCTTGATCCTACATCATTCAGCCTGTAAAAGTGCTGAACATCATTTTAAGCAAATACCAAGTCTTGAAATGCATTCAGAGGAATCAACAAACAAGGAGAGATGATGCTTTAGTATCAAGGATATACAGTACATGTGCTTCCTACATGGAAGTCTTTTTCTGTTTGGAATGTGATGATATAAATGATGCCACACAAAGGGTGCAAATGAAATCTGTGTTTCAAAGTCAATTAATATGCCTTGCTTTAACAACTGTACAAACAGATCAGCTTCCAAAGCTTTAACTTTTATGCTAACATCAACGTCAACACAACTGTGCTTGTCATATCACAGATTGCTAACTAATCATGCAACTAATCAAATAATCTTTACTGTAACTCAGTACAATTGTGGTGTAGAGCTGCACTGCATTCTGCATATTTGGGTGCAGCGTTTGCAGCATTTGTCGTCTAAAGTACTTCTACATTAGATTTCTCATTAATACTGTTTGAAATCAAGGAAATGCTTCCTCCTAGTAAGTGCCAGTGTAATGGCATTCGCATTATCCCACTGTGACATCAGGGTCACGTCACCTGTTAATTTCTCACAAGAATAAAGAAAATACAGCGACTAATTAGCAAAACATTCGTGCTTTGAACAGCCTCAAGTTGGTAAAAAGTGCCTGTCACATAACGGAATCAACCTGCCCTAGTTCCACCCTCTTCAAAACGAATAAACTCTAACCATTTATTCTCTAGCAAGAGATGACTGAAAAAGGAATAGTGTGTGGTAAGACACACAGCCAAAAACACACCAAACCATATTTCCTGATCATGTGCTCCTACTGTAGAGCAAGAGCACAAACATTCTAGAGACCATTTAATGGGCTACTAACACAAACACTTCTGCATTACAAAAAAAACGGCACTTGTTCACTGTAATAGCAGTGGCATTATTTTACACCCAGTGTCTGCAGGATCTCCCAATAATGAATGTCAACGACATTCATCATACTATATATGTAAGAACACTTGCAAAGCTCCTTTTAGTAATCTGGAGAAAGGTGTCAGACTGTATGCTCTGTCATGCATAAACTACTATGAAGGTGAGAAAATACCTATTAATAGAAACGAACACCCAAGCTAACAGTTGTCAAGTCAAGTCAAGTGGAGTTTATTGTCATTTCAGCCATATACAAGTACATAGTGAAACGAAACAACGTTTCT
>CM075005.1:8340976-8364940 GCA_037576675.1 Pangasius sanitwongsei
CTGCATATAAATAATTAATAAAGGCCAATTTAATTTTGTAATAAAAATTTTAATTTTATTTAAAACATTTTTTAAAAAAATTTAATTAAATTTTTTTTTTTTTTTTGGGGTCCCCCCCCCCCCCCCCCCCCAAAAAAAAACATGCCTTGCCAAGTCTAGACATTACTCTGCTTCAGAAGGGATGTTTAAGATTATTCTGGGTCTTTGTCATTGATAAATAGCCTTTTAAAGTTTCCCTGATCAATTTGATCAACTTCAGGACTATAATTCTTACACTGAGACAGTACACAAACGTTTTGTACAACAAAAGAATTTCTAGCTCATAAGGCTAGTGAATCATTAGCTTACATTTTATTTTAATACCTCACTTAACAGATATTTTTAGAAAATGAGAAATAGCAAAGATAATGGGAGGAAAAGGCTCACATCAGAACTTAGAAGTGGATGTCACCATCTCTTGACTATTCATTCATCTTTATAACCACTTTATCCTGGTCGGTGTCATGAATGATCCAGAGCCTATCCATGGAGCACTGGGCGCGAGGCAGGGATACACCCTGGCGGCAGTCCATCTTACACATTCACACCTAGGGACCATTTAGCATAGTTTATGGAGGTGAGAGGAACCCGAGAACCCGGAGAAATCCCATGTGGGCACAGGGAGAACATGCACAGAATGCGCACAGACAGTAACCTGAGCTCAGGATCAAACCAGGGACCCTGGAGCTGTGAGGTGGCAACACTACCCTCCGCACCAATGTGCTTCTTTTTCCTCACTGTGTTTGTGATATTACACTTATTTGAGCTCTCTGGGATCACATAAAAAAGAGTTACTAGTGTGGTACTTTGGGAATTACAAGAACGTTTGGAAATATGTTTACTATTTAAAGAGGAATATCTGTTAATGTAATCATTTCTCAGTTGATTGTGCAGGCTATTGTTTTGGCTGGGTTTGGTCTGAGTAGTGCATTACATGAAGGGTCTAATATCCCGTTGAGTTATAAGGAAAACCCTAATTATTTCCTCTCCCGCCTGCCTAGTTATTGCTGGATGCTTCACATTTGGCAAAAAAAATTGCTAACGCATCACGGTGGCATGTAAACATGGGGTTCAGATCAGGAACAATTGACATTTACACCACTGTCTGTTTGTTGCTGTCTATTGTCATTATGTAGGCATACTTCGTTTTGCTTCAGACAGGACTTTTTAGTGTATGAAATGATGAACATGCTGGTGGTTGCTATACTTTATGTACAGCTGTTCATTTGCTTGTCTGATTAGTGATTTTTTTTTTTTTGACATTTGCTGGGACATTTGCTTCTCCTGTGAGTTACATTCATTCACATTCACATTCACAGTCATAAAAAGGTCACTGTACTGAATGTTAGATGTTTGCCCCCATTCATTTCATCTATTCATTAGATGTGGATGTGGTTTTTTTTCACAGTGGAGGGACTGGAAAAAGCTTCTCTGGCCAACTGTGATGTGGTAGTCGGAGGTTCGCAGTCCTCTCAGCTGAAAGGGAAGGGGAAACTGTCGTCTCTAGGTAAAATCTTCAAACCCTGGAAGTGGCGGAAGAAAAGAACCAGCGATAAGTTCCAGGATCTCTCCAAAGGTAGACTATGCCTACTTGTCCTAATTGTCTGTGCAACAAGACAATTTGTATTTCTTTCTTTTTTTCTTTCTTTAGATAAGATAAATAACTTTAGCGTTACCCCATTTATATAGAGGATAGGATTGTTTTTTGATGTGTCACAATTCTGTCTTCATCTCTCACATAGGTTAATGCATTTTTCACTGAAAATGTCAACACTACCAAACATTTTTGATTTAAAAAAAAACCATGCCTAAGAATGCAAAAATATACCATGATACATCACAATACATAATATTTAATCAATTCAGTCATTTTATCATTTAAAGTTTAGTGCATAATTCAGTATTTACAGAAAAAATAAAGTTTTGAATCTAAAAGGTGGAAGATCAAAACAATTAGTAAATAAAAATGGATTACATTTTTTTGTGTGTGAGATTTACAGTACACACAAATCATAGTCATTTGACTTGAATTAAAATGAGCCATGTGCCAGAGCCTTATAAGTACAGCTTTTGTCCTATAATTAACATTTCTGTCCTATCTGACCTTCTAGTTTTAGAGAGGAAAATTTCCACCAGACAAACCCGCGAGGAACTCATCAGGAAGGGGGTTCTTATTCCAGACCAAGGTTGTATTTCCAGTCAATAAAACATTCATACGTGTCATATTTGTAATTGATGTGTTAAAGTTGTTGAATAATTGTATGCATGTGTTCGTTGTGTTGGAGGTCATCCAGTGAACATTTCTCATTTCTGTGTAGAACAGCGAAAAGGGAACCAACTCATTTGTGTGTGAAACGACAGAAACTACAAATGAAACCATCAAAGATCCTTGTTGGACTGAATAAGCAGCAATTGTCAAACACTAATACGCAAAATAAAAGCAAAAGCATGCTAGGTGCTACGTAAAACGAGTGATTTAGTTCGTTAGTTAAGTGTGTTTAATAAATGGTTCCTTTTAGTTTGTTAGTTTATTTAGTTTGTGTTTAATAAACGCTTCCTTTCTACTGCATTTCACTGGCTCTGTACTTGTACTCTGCACAATGACAATAAAGTTGAATCTAATCTAATCTAATCTTTATTTAGTTTGTTAGTTAAGTGTATTTAATATACACTTAATCTTTTAGTTTGTTAATTAAGTGTGTTTAATAAATGCTTCATTTAAGTAGTTCATTAGTTAAGTGTTTTTAATAAATGCTACATTTAATTAGTTCATTAGTTAAGTGTTTTTAATAAATGCTACATTTACTTAGTTCGTTAGTTAAGTGTGTTTAATAAATGCTACATTTACTTAGTTCGTTAGTTAAGTGTGTTTAATAAATGCTACATTTACTTAGTTTGTTAGTTAAGTGTGTTTAATAAATGCTTTCTCTATTTAGTTTGTTAAGGATATAGACAGATTTTATTAATGATTAGGTTAATGATTTAGTGTATAGCTAAATGCCTGTGTCATTTGTTTTTTCTCAGAGGATGCTGTGAGCACAGAGACTCTAAATGGACATGCAGTTCCCAGTGGAGCTACAGAAGAGGTCAAAGTGGACATTGAGTCCCCAGAAACTCCCGCAGAGGAGAAGACTGTGATTACGCCAGAGGCTGATGACACAGAAGGTGACATATTTTTAGACTGCGTGCGTGTGCATTTGTGGATGTGTAAGTTTGCCCCTGCCTTTTTGGTCTCTGTGTGTGTGTGTGTGTGTGTGTGTGTGTATATATGTGTGTGTGTGTGTGTATGTGTGTGTGCATGCGTTTGCTCTCCTACCTAGTCATCTACTGCAGTGGTTCTCAACGTGGGATCCAGGGACTGCCAGGGGTCTGTGAAGCATAGCCAGGGTCCATGTTTTTTTCATTTTTAATTTGTTCTTATAGTTATTAGCCTATTTCAGTGGGTTTAGTCCAAACTTCAATAACTTAAAACAAGGCCTAGAAATAATGTCAACTTGGATCTGTTGGTGGAAAGTTCAGAAATAATTTAAAAAAAAAAACTCTACTGATGTGTAATGATCTTTAAATAATGTTGATGAAATACATCTGTAAAGTTAAAGGGGTCCAATACAGGGTGTCCCAAAAGTCTCCATACACAGGGGAAACAACACTTTTTAGCAAAATGTAACTGTATTTACAGAACATCCTCTACATGCCATTTCTTTGTAAAAACACACAGTCGTCTCTCCCACTCCTGATGAACTCATGAAACATCTGGTGTTCTGCATGCAACCTTGCAACAGCTTCCTGATCCAGCCGTGAGAATGATTTCAATAAGTTCTTCTTTTGTCATTCTTAAAGGCTATCTGAAAAAAATATATACGGAGACTTTTGGAACACCCTGTAGTTTCAGAACCCTACAGAAATCTGTAGATCTGGGCAGAAATCTACAGAAATGGTAAACATACTTGTTGATTGTAGCTTAATTGCATCTGAACTATATTTTTGTTGTAGACACAAATTATTAATAAGCATTACTTTGAAATATGAAATGGAGAGGATCTACCTGCTGGCATTACACTTTTTGGGCTTTTTTTTATCATTGTACAGCATGTTGAGGCAGGTGGTCTTTGTACATGTTACAGCAGAAATAGTTGTTGCATAATGAACAGTTGAATGCAAAGGTTTACATACCCTTCAGACAAAATGAATAAAAGACAAGTGAAATTTATACTAACTGTTTATACTGACATTTTGTGTGTTGGTTCTTATTAGATGTGTTAGATGTTTCTTCATCATCATATATTGAGATAATAATATACACTATTGGACTACTACTACTTAATAATAAGAATTTGCCTTAATAACTGCCTCCAAAATCTATTGTATCCTCTGAGCAGCTTTGAGATCCTCTCAGTTGTAATATTCTTCCAGTTCTTCCTGGTCAGCAAAATCTTTCTTTTGGTTCTTTTCAAACTATTATCCTTATCCTTGTCTTGCTGCCAGATTCACCCACATTTCATTTTTAACTTCTTGCAATTTACTTTTTCTTGTAGAAAAAAGTACAATAGTGGAACATGTTAAAACGTTCAGCAGAAATAATTAGGGGATAAAAACTTTTGCACTCAACTGAATCTGATCAACGTTCTGCCATAGTGGTTGAATATGTAGGTGTCTCATGCACTCGTTAAATGAGAAACATGCAACATTGAGCATTTTGTGCATCGGTTTTGGTAGAGTTA
Source organism: Pangasius sanitwongsei (assembly GCA_037576675.1). Classification (NCBI taxonomy): domain Eukaryota; kingdom Metazoa; phylum Chordata; class Actinopteri; order Siluriformes; family Pangasiidae; genus Pangasius; species Pangasius sanitwongsei. The sequence continues at coordinate 8,345,737 of CM075005.1, forward strand.
GTCGTGTTCTGATCGAGCAGTGTGGCCCGAGCAGAGTACGTTTGCCTGGCACTGCTACAGTAACAGCTGAAAGATACATCAAGCCCATTTTCTGTTCAGCTTGTCCAGATTTGAGACCTTTCCCTCTCTTTCTTTTCCAGTGGAATTGTCAGGGTTTTGAAAATTTCTCATGTGCCATCTGAACCATTGCTTTTTCCTTTAGTTAATGTAGTGAGAATGTTACTGCTATTAGCAATCCACTGCTGTCATGGTGAGTGAACTGTGAGCTTGTCTTTTTTATGCAGAGAAAGACGGGTGCTCAGCATTTTGTTCATTTCATCTGTATCTCTTCTGACTTGTCTTGTCTTGTCTTAAGCATTTTGCACAGGCAGATAACTTCTGATCAACTGTTAATAGTTCTCGGAACTGAATTTACAGGAAAGTGCCATGCTAATGAAAAATGACTTCTTTCCCTCTTGAGACTTAAAACGTCATTTGGTTTTATCCACTTTGGCTAATTGTATAAAGCGTACCATGCTTTACTTCTAATTGTACTGTGACTTACTGTGTAAGCTCTCTGTCCATCTGTATGCATGCCTGTCTGTCTGTCTGTCTGGGGCTCTGCCGCTTTTCATTTCATTTTCATTTCTGACACGCCAGAGTGCTCTGGTCCCGTCTCTGCTCCTGTAAAAAAGAAAGAAAACACATGCAGCCCACAGGCCAGTGCATCTGGAGCTCAGAGACCCGCTGCTAAAAAACAACAGGCCGCATCCAGCAAGGCCTCGGGCGGGGCGACAGGCTCAGGGGTGAGGAAGGATGCCAAGACAGGGGTTAAAAAGGTACAGAAGGGCACGAGTAAACAGGCTTCTGCTCCTCCACCCAAACAAAATACACGAACCACAGCTCGTGGGAATGGTGAGTATCCAAGCTTGAAGTGGTGATGGAGCATCGTGCTTGCATGTGCAGTGCATGGAGGAGCCCTGTTTGTTAGTGACCATAATCCCTGACAAGTTACTATTCCCTTTTGTACTATAGCTCTGTTGAATTCTCAAATCTGATTGGTCAGAGGGTATTGATTAGTGGGTGTTGACAGCAACTCAGTAGTGGCAGCTGTAATTCAAATCACAGGCTTATTTTAATGTTAAAATGCCAGGATGGATGAATATAAATGATGTTGAAATTAGGAAACACTGGTATGTCATCCTGCTGATTCAGCTAGTTCACTAGCTCACGTGTTTTCAAATTTCAGATTTCACTGTTTGAGTCTCGATTGTTATATTCTCAACCATGGCAAAAACTGCCAAATGCAAGCTAACAAAATGACCTCTTCAGAACATCCTCAAAAGTATTTGAGTGCAATTTGTAGGGTCCAGTGTGCCATACAAAGGATGCTCTTTTATTTCATATTTATTTGATATATTTCATATTTATAATATGAAAACTCAACATGGGACCAAATATTTAGCTTGATGGATTTAGCTTTTAATGTTGTAATTGTAACATCATTTTAAGTTACCAGAGCAGTCTTCTAACACTGGACCAAAATTGGACATCTTTTGTTAGCTAACACAAAAGATTTTGTTCACCAGTAACACTAGCCAAGTTAGCTAGCCGACTAGCTACCTAATAAACTAGCTTGTATTTATCACACATAAACACAAGTGAGATTTGAATTTAAAGAGTGATTTTCATTTTCATTTCTCAGTGTTTTATTTAATAGTAGCCAAACCTGTCAAGATCTACTATAATGATAAGAAACGTTTTGTCCATCAATAACATTAGGTAAGTTAGCTAGTGAGCTAGCTTAGCATGCACGGTTCTGTTGTTTCTAGCTACAACATGGTCCTCTAATGTATTAGCATGTCATTATGAATGAAAGTTTAGTTGGTTCAAATGTAGAAATCATTCTTTTCGCAAAAAACACAGAAAGAATTTGTTTGAAATTTAGAAGTATGACTTTTGCGCTGTGTAAAAATATTACTCTGACACTAATCTATATCATTATAATCACCTGAATTCAGAGGTACTTTAACAAAAAAGATTGTAGTTGTGTATTTGGTTGGGTTATGTCAACACTGCTAAAAATGGAATTAAGGAACTTTGCCGTTTTCACTTTGTTGCTTCATGCTTGGTCACATTTGTGTGCATTAATATGTGTATATGTATTGTTTGAGGGTTTATTAAAGAGCAGATATGGTAACTCTTATGAGCGCTTCTTGCAATGCTGGTGTGAGTGCATGAGAAGCTTGATCTTTGCATTTCTGTCCCTTCTCTATCTGACAGGAAGTGTGCAGTCAGAGAATCACAGAGTTGCCTTGTTTTGCATGTTGTTTGTTTAACGCATGTTGGTTGCATGCATTCTGTGTACAGAGAAACAGGAATGTCTGTGTGGTCTTTGCTGCTATATAGAGCTGGTGGTGTGTGATATCATCAACATCTTTCAGTTATGGTTTATGAATTTTCTTATCTTTATGAACATGACATTCTGGGATGGGTTTCCTTTCAGGCTTTTCATGTTTAGCTTTGTGTTCGTTCCTGTAAATTTGTATTTGTACAGGTCAGAATCTACTTGGACTAGAGTCTCTGATAAACATTAGTGTCATGGCGATTTCTGAAATCTTAGAGAGAATCTATTTGATGTGATCAAATTATTTATGCATTGTTTTTTTTCCAAGAAGTATTATTTATGGCACTCTTGCCAGACAGGTGAAAAAAAAAAAAATCAATATTACTACACTAAATATAGCAACGAGAGCTAGACTATGAGACGAGTCTTTTCAATTCACCTTTCAGTCAATACCAGCTCCATGAGACACAACACATATCCATCAAAACACAGCCCAGTTCATTCTGTTCTCTTTTTTTTTTGTCTTTTTTTTGTGTCATGTTTTTCACTATCACCCAGGAGTAATGTGAACAATGTAAATTGAGTCATTTTGATAGGAACCTAGAAATTTAGTTGGAAATGTAAACTAAATTTAAATTACATTGTGAACTAAATTTAAAGCAAACAGTACGATAATAATTCAATTATTAGTATTAATAGTTAATAGAATTAATAGTTCATTTTAAATGAACTGTGTTGTAATTACAGCTGCACAGGTGCCAACATCTATAGTTTAGCATTAGCATTTAGAATTTTTGCTACAGTGATGCAGAACAAACCAGAAAACTAAGTTTTTCTGCTTTTTCAGCTAACGCAGCAGTCAGACCAAACGCAAATAAAATTCACCCTGTGAAAAAGGCGATTGACTGAAGGGCAAAGGACGCAGAATGTGAAAAATGCTTATTTGCATCTGGTAGTGGTTACTTCCGCTTCATGCCGACTTCATCTAGGTGAACTTTGACCTCTGAATTGAGAAACTTCGATCTTATAAGCCAATTGAAAACAATAAGGCAGGACTGTGGTCTTTGTTCAGTGCTGCTATTTCATGGTCACGCTGGACTTTTGCCTCCTTTTGCCATTTCCTTGCCGATGCTTGGTGCACATCTGAACAAAATGAGCCATTCTGTCCACCAAAAAACCCTATACACTAGGGTTTTTGTTGTAAATTTTTATTCCTAGGATTTTCTTGTTAGCACCTCTGCAGCTGGAAAACCACCATCCCCCATATTCACTTTAAATTCTGTAAATAGTTTTTATAATTCTTCATAAAAGCGTGTGTGGTATTGTTGCTCTGTTCACACGCTTTAAATATTCCTGAGTGGTGTGGTTTAGACAGAAGATTGCTTATGTCCTATGGTGTAAATTCTCGGTTATTTTGTTACACAAATTTCAATTAACCTAGAAATAGCTCCTTTTTTCGCTTGGCATTTCTATCATCACTGCTACTGTCAGTATGTTTATTACATAGGACTTTTTTAGTTTCAGAAATTCTCAGGAACAAAGCTTTGTTCTCACTCAGTGCCATTTCCTGACAGCTAAATCTGCCACTCCTAAGAAAACTGCTGGCTCATCTAAGAGTTCCTCTCAGGCCTCTTCAACAACCAGTGTGAAGAACGTTAAAGATGGCACCTCTGAACTGACTCCAGCAGAGACTAAGCCTGGAAAGAAAGCCAGATCACCTCAGCCCCGTTCCAAAGCCTTGGCTGGGTCTGAAAACCCAGCTGAGGGCAACTCTTCCACTAAAGACCAAAGACATAGCCGCCTGGCCTCCGGTGCTGATGGGAAGTCCGTTAAGGAGACGTCTCAGGTTGGTGAAGGTGCTAAGAAACGGTATGAATTATCGGCGCCGGAGAGAAGTCAGCAGCATGTAAACAAAGCTACAGAAGAGACGGCATTTACAGAAAATGCACTTTCCTCAGACACACCAGGAGACAATCAGAGCACAGAGAAAATACCCGAGGACACGAGGAATGGAGCAGATGGTGACCAAGAGTGAGTACAATATAACTCTTTACTCAGTGGTTCCTGTTTGTTAAGTGCATAGGCACACCGTTATAATTTCACTGCTAGGTATTACGGCACACTGGCTCATATAAATACATACGTGCACAATTCTGTTTATTTCTGTATACTTTCACAGCTGTTTCTTTTTTTTTCCTTTTTGTTTTTATGTTAATCTTGTACTGTCGAAGGTTGATTGTCATTTTATCACTGCTTATACCACAGCATTGTTTAATTTTCAAATCTAATTGGCCATAAGGTGTTGATTAATTTTTTTTATAACAGCAGGTCTGACAGTAGTTCCCACTGTAATGCCGATCCCAGGTTTCTAGCTGTTACTATAGAAATAATTATTTCTGTAGTAACAGCTCATTCGCAGGGACGTGTGTTGCAGACACGCCGCGTAATCTGAGACTAATAATAACCAGAATAAAACAGTGTTGTTATTTAACAAAGAAAAGTGTAGTATAATAGTTTATATGGTGAAGTGTTCTGTAAGGAGATTCCCCAGTGTCAGTGCTTTGTAACAGTCAGTACGTTTTCTGATGCTGGAGAGTCTTCAGGGCTTTACTCTTTCCAGTTTCACTGTAACATGACAAGTTGACACCATGACAACATGTTTTTTTTTTTGTCTTATTAACATCAAGAGAGAGGGAAGAAAAAGGTTGGTGAGGAAACAGCTGTTTATATCTGTTATGATGTAAGTGATAACAGGAAGTAACTTGTCTCACGGTTGTTCCACAACATTAAATGTAACTGTGAAATGCTAAAAAAAAATTATGGTGTGTCATTCTGTAATTAATTTAAAAAATATGTAGTCTTTGGAAAAACATCTGAGGTATAAGAGGAATAAAATGCTTCAGGATGTGCAGTTATAGGAAAATAATCACCTTCTGGGTGGTAACAGTTACTTCACTTTCCTTACATATCAGCTTGGCCGTGTGAGTAGGTTCTTGTGGCATCGCCCACATTACCATCTGACCAACATCTGTGACCTGATTTCCTATGGTGTATCTCAGGGAAAAACAATATTTGAAATAAAACAGCTTACATGTCTGTGGGACATGATGAACATGGTACATTTTTCTGTCATCTGCTCCCTGAAACAGTTGTCCGAGGGAGTCGTTGAACACTAGTTGTGGAATTACATTACGTATTACATATTGTGAATTGTGAAATTAGAAGGATTGTAAGCGCATGGTTTTTCTGGTTACGGCTATAATTGTGGTCTAGAGGATGTGTTGAATTAGAGTGACTCTTTTGTGTTTGGTCATTTACAGAACTGAAGGAAGTAGGAAACAGCAGGGGGTCAATGTGGAAAGTCCAGAAGTAACCGTTATCCCTAATGCCGTTAGAGAGACGGCAGCTAGCGACTCGGACTCAGACGGGCCCATACTCTATAAAGACGAGGAAGAGGAGGATGAAGACGATGAGTACACCTCCAGTATGTGTTTTCTCTTGTGGTGTAGTATTACAGAATTCATTTTCTGAATGTGGTGATAGTCTATATTGGTGATCACAATAAAATCAGATAAACATAATTTTAATGTGGCAAAGAAATTACGCCAAAAAAGGATCAAATGTGCCAAGTATAGACAATGAAACAGCTCTCCTACTTACAGAGCTTCCTGGGTGTTTTTGTTTGTTTCATTTTATTTTATTTTTTGTTTGCTTTTTGGTTTTGTTTGAGTTTTGTTTTGGTGGGTTGTGTGTTTGTTGTTTTTTTTCTTTCCCTGGCCCGTCTTTCATTTGCACAATGTGGCTAATTTACAGTGGTCTCTGACACAAATACTTCTAGATTGTTTAAGTCTGTCCGTCAAATGTGGACGATGTTCTGTTTTATCAGCAACATTGCAATGAAAGCGAAAAAGTTAGAATAAGGGAAACTGTTTTGTCGAAGCCAACCCCCCCATGGATATTTTCTACTTTCCTGATCAAAAAAGTGATCCTGACGTATGTTGAGAATCAAGGTGAATACTTTTTTTTCATTTGGCTCCTTTGACCAAGTGAATGTTTCTGATATCAGTAATGAATCAGCAGAATTGAACATAACTTACATTTGCACAGGAAATGTCTGGCCTTCTTCCTCATACTAATGCAATTTGTGGATATATTTATATAATGATAACTAAACACATTTTTATTATACTTAAGTCTTAAACTGCAAAGCAGTACTGCCATAAACAGTACTGCCATATTCAAAGATCTGAAATTTTAAAATCCTGTAAAAAAGTGATATTTAATCTCTAAAAAAAAAAATAAACAAATGAACATAGAAAATAAGGAGAAACTAAACATTTGGTACAAAAGTACACAGAAAAGTTCATTGTAATTTATCACAATATCAATATTATATGGTCATGACATTTTCTTGTCAATTATAAGTCAATCATATGCTTGTATCACCTAATTATTCATGTGGTGTGATGGAGAAACTCGGATAGCAATATACAATTTTTTTTTGTATTATCTCTTTTCTATACCAAAACATTTGCTTGCTAACAATATGAGACTCAGGAAATGTCACTGTCAGACACTGGAAGCATCTTCAGAAGGTTTATTTTGTTGGCTTAAGCCCTTTGGCATGTCCTGTTACTTATTCAAAAAAAGAATTGCACTCAGTTACATTGCCAAGACCTGAGTTTTGCACGTTAATCCACCAGGTCTGTCAGGCGGAGAGATAATGTACTGTGTTTTTTTTATTATTGTGTTAGCTGTGTATTACTGTATAACCTAACTCTAGCAACATATCTTTTACTAGTCACTCCTGTCCTTCCTACTTCTCTCTATCCCTCACTCTCTTTTTGCTCTTTCTCTCTTTCTAATTTTACCCCCACCCTCATTTTATGGCATTTTTAATGGTGGCAGAACCCAAGTGCCTGAGAGAGATTAGAGTGAATATTTGTTTCCGTAGGCTCCCTTGCCAGTAAAATCCGCCGCAGAGACACGCTTGCCATCAAACTCGGCAACAGGCCCAGCAAGAAAGAGCTGGAAGAGAAGAATATCCTTCCGAGGACGTCAGAGACGGAGAGACAGGAACTGCGGCAGCAGATAGGCTGTAAACTAGTGAGGTGACTTTGACCCAGCACCTGCAGAACACTCTGTTTTTAGTGTACCATACTGTCAAACACACTCCAGCTAAAGATGGAAAGCACAGTACATTTTGAAAGCCTCCATCAAAAATTGCTGAATTACCTGAGACGTCAGTTTGTTAAACATTCCTGTAACTCAGAGCTGAGGAGTTTGGGTAGTCCTGATTGGGTATCTTGCAGTCTGTCAGATCAAATTGAGTAGCAGTACAATTTTTTTTGGCTTTCTGTATTTGTCATATTTATCTCCAGATTTGTTATTAGCGCAGTGAGTGACACGTTGTCTTCTCTCACCGCAGACGACTCAGCCAGAGGCCCACCACTGAAGAGCTGGAGCAGAGGAACATCCTGAAACGTGAGTAAGCCCTTGTTATCCAGGTCATGTCCCTGAGAACATGATCATACTGACATGGAAATTCTCTGTTTGCAGTAGAAGGGTTTTTAAAGATTCTTAACAATCTCTGTGACACTGTGTTGGGTTAAAGAAAAAGTTTTAATTGCTGTTTTAGTAAGATTTTTGATTTAGTGTGATGTAGGGCTTTTGAGTTAGCATTAATCATTGTTATCCAGTGAAGCATGGACAACAGTGCCAAACTGTATGGTTTTGTTCATTTTGAGTCACACAGGTCTGGAAAGTCTAGAAATCTGAAATTTAAAGATGCTCATTTGCAGACCTAGAAAAGTATTGAAATTCAGAAAAATGTTTTGAATGGATATTCTTAGTGAGGGGTTTCAAAATTTAGCCACATTCAGCTAATTTCTAGTCTTTTAGTTCCCCCAAATGTCATTAAATTGCTCTGTAAGTGAACTAAAGAAAAGGAAGCTACAAATAATTTCATCTTGGCAGGCAAAAATCTCACTATACATAAAAAAAATATGGCAAACTATATGAACCAACCTACTAAAGTAATGGCTTAAGGAGAGTCAACAGATTGTAATGGTCACTTAACCTTTCTTTAAAGTTAACAGTAGATGTATCAGATTACGTTACATCACATAACAACGTGAGTCTAAGAGGGGGGATAATTTATCTTTTATTTTTTAACTGTGAGGACATCTCATGACAAGATATACATATAGGACTTTAGACATCGACTTAAGTCCTAGATATTCATTCGTCTTCAGTAAGCGCTTTATCCTGATCAGTGTCAGGGTGGATCCGGCGTCTTTCCCAGGAGCACTGACTGTAAGATGGGAATCGCTGAGTCACTGGCTGTCTTCAGACAATGACTAAAGACGTATCTCTTCACCAAGCACTTTAAATTAGCACTTTGTTTTCATACTGTTCTAACCTCCCCAACAGGGTTTTTAGGCTGATGGTACTCCCTGACCTAGAGAACTAGCATGAGGATGTGTTTTGATAGAGACTACAAAGCACGTCTGTAGGTCTCTCTGGATAAGGGCATCTGACAAATGCCATAAATGTAAGTGTAAGTGGGGATACGTCCTGAATGGGACACCAGTTCACTGCAGGGCACCACTCACACACTCATTCACACCTTGGGGCAATGTAGAGTTGCTCATCCATCTACTGGCCTGGTTTGGAGGTCTGTGGAAACCAACAGACGTAACGTGAAATCTCCACACAGACACACAGACAGAAACTCAGGCTCAGGATCAAACCAGGGATCCTGGAGTTGTCAGATGGCAATGCTACATTCTGTGCTGCCTTGTTGTGTTTTCTATTGTCAAAATATCATAGACTTAAGACACTAAGTTTCGTCCCTTATTCCTTGCATTAAAACAGCGACCATTGGTATATGAAGCAGTTCATGACTTTAAAAAGTCTTAAAACTGTCTGGAAAGAGTAAGAGCCCTCTTCTACCTAATGGTTTCAGCTCTGTTATAGACCTTTGGCTATTTTCATCAAGGGCCCTCAAAACTGCATATGAAACCTGCTGAGGTATTTTACAGAACTGCATAATCCACTGTCAGGTGCCTATTTCTCTTGGAGGAGAACTGTAATTACTCGCCTGTGCTATGTGAAAGCCCAAGCATCTACAATAGTCAGGATCAAAGAGCATGCAAGGTGGTCTGAATCACCCCAATTTGGAAGAAAGAATAATGAAGCAGAGAATGAGCTGCAAGCATGGTCAAAATGTCATTTTATTCTAAGCACTGGTGTTAAGATGGAAAGGAAATGAACAAGCTGGTGGACGGTTAATGCAGTGTGACTGATGGGGAAGAAGCAGCGTGTCCGTTCGATCTCGACCACTGAAGTGCACTCAGGCTGTATGTTTAGGCTGGAGGCTGAGACTAAGACTCGCATTCAACATGGAAAAATATCATCAAGTCTGTCCCACTCAGATTTTCATTTGTCATTATCAGCAGTTCTGTTCTCTCAGGCGTGTAGTCTTTTAAACAGGAATCAGGGTTTAAGAGGTTACAAATTGCCGCTTTGTTAAAATGATACACTATGAAGCACTCAGGCTTCACGCCGGCTTCGGCAGATTGTAGTAATGTACTGTAAGGCATATCACAATCGCAATATAATCGCAATATACTGATTGTCAGTTTTATACCTGGACAAATATAGTGTGAGCTATGTGGCTTTTGGGTTCTTGAATTTGAATGTTACTGGTTAATACTACAGGGTATCCCAAAAGTCTCCATACATAGGGGACTGTATACGCCAGCACCACGCCTTCATCAGTGGATGCTCGTGGACGTCCACTTCTCGGTTGGTCTGCAACACTTCCAGTCTTTTAAGGCAGCAGTGTCGTGTGTGATCTGCTTGCCAGTGTTCTTTTTAAAGTCCATGGCAACCTTGCGACAGCTTCCCGATCCAGCCGTGAGAATGATTTCAATATGTTCTTTTGTCAAAGGCGTTATTAAAGGCTATCTGAAAAAAAAAATATATATATATATAAAAATTTGGGAAGACATTTTGCTAAAAAGTTTTAATGTTCCCTATATATGGAGACATTTGGGACACCCTGTATAAGTTCCTGTAATCACAGTGATATCATTAACAGTGTAACATAAAAGTGAGACTTTTTTTTTATTATTATTATTGTTATTTTCTGTTCCATCCCTGCAGAGAAGAATGAGGAAGAGGAGCATGAAGCCAAGCAAGAAATTAAAAGGCGGCTTTCTCGGAAGGTATCACACATTTCAACTTGTGTAGTTTCATTTCTCTCTTTTTATCAAATGCAACTTACATTTAAAACGCTAGTCTTTAAACCTTTGAGCTTTAACCTCAGTAATTAAGTGTTTTTTTTTTTTTATTAGTCTCAAACACTGAATCTGAATGTGAATATGAATTCTAAAGTCACTGGCAAAGAATCCAGGCTGTCATCAGCTAGAGCAGAGTGTATTTTTGGTACACTGCGCCATCTGGTGGATGTGAAGTGTTCAACCTGTAAAGTGTGAGGGTTAATTACTATCAAAGAACATCCATATTGCATGACATGTATGTTTTGAATATAGCTGCCTGACCGAATATCTTGTGTGTATGGAGCTGAAGTTGATCATTTGCTATCCCGTCTAAGTAAAAGAGCAATGATTTTTTGAGCCACTGGAGGAAAAAAAGGTCCCCTTTAATCTCTGAAGTAATGAAGCTTTATCATTTTGAGCATGCTGTCTACCCTGCTGCTGCACATATAGAAAAGTTAGTCCTGAAACTAAATAAGTTTGTTTCTGTCTATAGCTGAGTCTCCGGCCCACAGTCGCCGAGTTAGTAGCACGGAGGATCTTGCGGTTTAATGAGTATGTAGAGGTGACTGAGGCGAAAGACTATGATCGGCGTGCTGATAAGCCCTGGACCAGGCTGACACCTGCAGACAAAGTGAGTCTTTCACCAATTCCTCCTTTTCTCATACATCTCTGATTGTTTAGAATGTAACCATCAAGTCCATGGTATAAATGGAGGATATAGAACCTGGCACTGTGTCGTTGTTAAACTGAAAGGATTCAAGATGAAGGAGAGGAAAACTCTACCCCCACTAAATATAAGCAAAGTTTATTTAGGGCTGACTTCTCAGTGTTAATTTGTGTTATTCCAGAAAATGTTTTACTGTGTTTTGCTATTGTGTTATAGTGTAACATGTAGCATATGTTCGTGCTGCCACCTACTGGCCATTGCACTTAAGTGTTAAGGTAAAATGTTTTGGATAAAAAAAAAATGTAACTTTGATGTTGTTAATCAAAATGGATTGTCTTAGTTGTGTTAAAGTTGTAACTTATATACAGACTTTTAAAACCAAATATATGTAAACCAAATATTTACAAAGATATGTTCTTCTAGTAAATTTAAAAAAAAGAAAACCTGCAAGTTGTGACATTGTGATATTGACATTTAGCATAAGTGGAAAGCTCAGATTGTCATTTCTGTACATGTGAATTTCAACATGCAATTATTAACTAATTATTAACTGAAGGACTACATGGAGTTGGGATTAACTGGGATAGAAAAGGTTTGGTTTCATGCTATTTCTGGATGAATTGTGGACAAACTTTTCTTTTTTTTTTTTGGCAGGCTGCTATACGCAAGGAACTTAACGAGTTTAAGAGCAAAGAGATGGAAGTTCATGAAGAGAGCAAACAATTTACCAGGTGAGTCAGTGTATAGCAGCATATGTGCAGCCACAAAATGAATTATTTTTCATTTTGCGAGTATGATGTAGTCACGACTAAATTTATTTAAATAATTCATAATGGTTGTGCCCAACTTATGTTTTTGAGATCTTAATTTGATACCTTGGGTTCTATTAAATAACGTCCATGTTTTGCAGAATATCGGGTTCTCCTTTAAAGAAAACGTGCACACATTTTAACAAATAATCTGACATTGCAAATTACAGTTCAATTCAAGCAGGCGTAGTATATGAAATGAAAATGTGGGTTTTTTTTTTGGTACCCCAAAAATTCTCCCAATTTGTATGTAAATACCCTCAAATTAAAGCTGAATGTCTGCACATTATGTAATATACATTATTTAATTTTAACTCCAGTATACTATGGTAGACAGCTGAAATAACAATAACTTTGTCAGCGTCCAAATATTTATGGACCTGACTTTATATTTTCTCATATGCTAAATATGTCATGTAATTCCAAATATATTTAATGTATGTCAACATTCATAAATGTATCATTACCAGATTACTCTCTCATTAACAAGGTGTCAATATATCTTTTATATACAACATTTCTGAATATACAGTATAATTTATGTAAAGTGTATTTTGGCATGGGGATGTATTATGGAGGCATTTTGAGAGTCTTTCCTATTCATAACATTTTGAGTAGAGGATATTCTCTCATGATGAACTCTAACAAGTATATTAAAGGGAGACAGGCTTTACTATCATCAATACACTGATTTTTTTAAAATTGATTTTAAATCAGTTAAGGCAACAGGAGATTAGATGCATAGATTCAGGTACACAAAACATTTATAGAAGGATTTTAACACAGTTCTTAACATTAAAATAACTGGAAATATTGACGCTTTAAAGTATCTGTTTTCCTACTTTTATTTTCCTGTATAATGTGAGTGAACACATTTTACAATTTAAAGATTTCTCTGTAAAGCGGTGGGATATTAAATCATCACTATTACTTCCATTCCACTATTTCCACTATTATGTCATACTGTGATTTACATACACTTAAGTGCATGATTTCATTAATGTATGTACGTAAAAAACAAATTAATTGAAAAAGTAAACCGTGCACAGGCATTATGATTTTGTGACCTCAATGTAGTATTTCATGATCACAATAAACAAAATTATGCAATATATATATATATATATATATATATATATATATATATATATATATATTTAATGATCTCCAAGGCATGCTAGATATGTTTTTCTGTGATTTATGCAATTATTTGAGCTGCATTTTTTTTTTTTTTAATCGTAATATATCTTAACTCACTAAATCTGATTAAGTGGAGCTTATTGGCCTCCTCCTCGGAAAGCTGCCTTGTTTTCCAATAAATTTTGGCTTGAACTTTTTTTCTCAATCTCCCCACTGTGATTGTGTTAAAATAGCGTCCGCTCCCTCTGTGCCTTGGCAGGTTCCATCGTCCGTGAGAGGCTGGAATGGCGCCTGCACCGTTCTCCCCTCTCTCTCTCTTTCTCTCTCTCTTTCTGTCTCTCTCTCCCTCTTCCTTCCGGATCCTTCACTCCATTATCCACAGTGGGGCCAACAGTCAAGCTCTGTGTCACACACTGACACATTCCGGTCATTGTGTCTTTAAACATCATCTAGTGCTTGGGTGAAATAGAGAACAGGTGAAATGCCAGCGAGAGAGATGTTTGTGCAAGAACAAACATGAACAGGTGCCTTGCTCTGTCCCTGGCTTTGTTTGCACACACTAAGGACAAGAAGACATGTTTTTTTTTCTTTGTTTTTTTTTATTGAAGGATTCCCAGTATGCCTCAGGACATATAATGGCGTATACAGTAACTTCTCGATACACCATTCTGTAAGTCTTTGTACCGAGGACATGGCTTTTTTTTTTTTTAAACATATGACTGATTTTATAACAGTGTTACAACGTGAAGTCCCATATTACCTGTGAATATTCATGCATGTGAAAAAAGCATTGTAAAAATCATAGTCACCCACTGAACTCATACCATTTCTATAAGAAACTTCAAACAGGAAGTCTTTTACACAATTACAAATGTTTATTCACATTATTATTATTATTATTATTATTATTACTATGACTGGTAGCAGCTGTAAAGGAAATCTGATTTGCTTTGTGCCTTTTTCTATTCCATCTAATAAGCTGTTTCGGGTATCGGCTCCATTCGAGCATATGTGGTGCAGATGCTCTTTAGTTTTCATAGTTTTACAGTCTTATAGTTATTGTCTCCATTGATTTGGCCTCGGGCAAAACAGGCTGTACATTATAAATGCTGTATTGACTACAACAGGGCTGAATCACCACTCCATTACTCCACTTGGACTATGGGAAATGCTCAACCATTCAACATGCTGGGTTTACACAGACAGTCGCATTTTTGCATTTGTATTTGATTTTTCATGTTCTCTCTGGTTTTCTCCACAAATGGAGCCTCATCTCACCATTTCACTTCTGCACCACCTATTTCTCACTGCACCCAAACGGGTGAAAAACTCCAGATCTGTTTGCTGCTGCGCGCATAGCCATATTGCATTATATTGTGATATGCTGTGGGATCAATTGTTTTTATGTTAATGTTATAAGATGATGTTATCACAAATGTACATGTGTGAGAGGCCAGGAGTATTATTTGTCATTGCAAGCAGGTATCATGGAGAAATATTTAAATTATTTTTAATCAGTTATTGTACAGAATGTGCATATAATACATGTGAATACATCCAATATGCTGTAAAGCAGACTGATTGTTTGGTTTAATGCACTGCACTCTTTCTGTGCATAAGAAAACAAAGCACTCACATCTTTTTCAACATAAGTGGATTTGGGTTTAGTTCCTGACCTTCGTGAATTCATCACTCAATGCAGAACCTAAAATCATCTTTGCTGATGAGTCTTTACATATAATTTATATAATTTTGTAGTTACAATAAAAGTCCTAGTAGAATTGCAGGAATCTTACTGACCTCTATAAGTTGTACTGTGTCTTAGGTCACATATTCTCCGCATGTATGCTTGGGTTTCCTCTGGGTTCTCCAGTTTCCTCCCACCTCACAGAAACATGAAAGTGGGTGCACTGGCTACACTGGCTGTACTAAATTGCCCATAGGGGTGTGTGTGTGTGTGTGTGTGTGTGATGCAGTGGTGGCATCCCATCCTTGGTTTATTTCCGTTTCTTGCCCAGTGTCCCAAGGATAAACTCTGGATCCACTGTGACCATGACCAGGAAAAAGAGGTTCTAACATCACACCACTCAGGTACACACAGTATGACTGCTCTGAACAGCCTGATTTAGAGCTGATTTAGGCTTGTGTAGATCTAACTGAATCAGACCAGAAGGCCATACTAATTTACACCATTGACTCCAAGGGCTGATATTTTTCCATGGTACTGACCACAAATCAGTGATATTAATTTCATGTTAAGTCTTGCTGGTGTTCCACAAATCATTTTAGTGGTTAATAAAGCAGCTCAGAGCCGGATACACTGAGCAGATGGTAAGACAACTGGTAAAAAATGTGACACAACTCAGTTCCATGGAACAGAGATGAAATTGCAAACACAGTAAAATGTCATTGTTCACTGTCAGAAGGTCCATTTTATAGTAGAGTTTATAGGAGACCCATGTGTCCTTTTGATGGTGGAAATATCTTTCTAATCTTTTTCTAATCTTTATTGAGCACATACAGCACAGGTTCACAACCTCTAATTAACAACCGTCCCTGTATAAGAGCAGGAAAAACATGGAAAATGTACAGGACAGGGGGTACTACAGGACCAGGGTTGGGAACCTGTGGAATATAGGAACATCTATTTCTGTTTTCCTGTGCCTCTGCACATCTTTTGAGGTGTGAGTCATGAATATGGATTTTTTGTACATGGTTGCATCTAAGAATATCATCCAATTTCACACCTCTGAATGAATCAAAGTAATACAAGAAACATGGAAGTACCCTCAGTGAGAATGTAATGTCATCCATTTTATAACAATCTATCTAGAATAATAAGCTCAGCCCTCAGATTTTGTGGGTAAGTGTTTGGCACCATGTCATCCTCTAATAATGTATGTACCTAATAATGTATAGTGACAAGCAGCGGCTTGTCACTATAGATTTTGGTGGGGCAGGATGACATTAATAATGACATAGCCTCAAATCAATCTAAGACGAGAGTCTATTACACTTGACAGGCTACTATCTATTAGAGTAATCCTATAATAGAAAGTTGAGAGTCAGCAACATACAGTCATTCAGTATATAGTTTAACAGCTTATTTTGAGTGATTTTGTACGTATCTTTGTTCACCTGTGTTTATTGTTTGCATGAGAAACAAGGTCACTGTGGTGCACACGCATTTCTGAGCATATCTTTGCAAAATTACTTACAATAGAAATAGTTCTGTACATCATAGACACATCGGCTGCATTTTATTAGATTTAATTCTGATTATTTGCTATAAAGCTTGGCAGCTGTGGAGTATTTTTAAACTAGTCCAATCTGCCAACCCCATTAACTTTTTCTGTCAAGCAAAGCAAGCATGGGGTGTCACGATTCCATCCCCAGTGGACCTCTTTCTGTGCTCATTGCATTTACTATTTTTGACCACAATGTGCAATAATTGTATATAACATAATATAAGCATGATCTAGAAACATCTAGAAAGGCAATGGAACATTGGCGTATGTCTGTCAAAAAGCAACCAAATAATTTTTCATATAATTATTACTAATTCATTATGTACTAATGTAATTAGTATTTCAATGGAATTTAAAATGTATGGTGTTGTAAATGAGAAGTTTATGAAGATTAACATTTGTTATGGGGGGGGCTCTGCCTTACCTGCCTTACCTGCCCCTATTGAAGGCCTGCCACTGCTAATTATAAAGTGATCAAAAAAAGTTAATTTGATTCATAAACTGAGCATATATGCAACATTTCCCAGAATACTGTATATTTTTTATTGAAGTACTGAAAAAAGTGTCTGTTTTCAATTAAAAGAATATATATATATATATATATATATATATACACACACACACACGTACATATATACTGTATATATATTAGACATATATAATTGGGGTTAAAATCTATAATATATCTATAGCTACTTTACATTATTTAGTATGTGTAAGAAGTTCAATTTTAGGTTTATTAGGCCACCAAAAAATTTCCTCTACTCTTTGTGGAACACACCTCAGCACATTCAAGCATCACTCCTCATTTTTAAAGTTCAGCTATTTATAGCTTTATCAACACCGAGCTGTTTGTAAGTGGCAGATGGCCTACTGTATGAGCCCACCGTTACCCTCACCTCCTCCTCCTCCAGTTCTTGGAAGTTTACCGGTGATAAAGTGCTAGCAATCCAAACACTGCACTGCACTGAGCTTGTGAAAGCTGCTTGGGCACTGGAGAGGAAAGCGATGCATCAGGATGTCCGGCTGGCTGCACTCCAATGGGAGGTCTGCTATAAAGCTGTGTAGCAGGCCAACAAAGGCACAAGTGCTCAGCCTTAATTGTGCTCTCTGCTTTACAGATGGTGTGTGTCGAGCTCTCTGTTTGTCTTGAAAGGCAGGGTTCAGGTTAGCTTTCGCTCTAGTGCTGTTTACACACATACGATCTCAAATCATTACTGTAGGAGCTCACTGTCCTTAAAGGCCCACTGAAATGGCTCCCAGTCTGTGGCTCAGACATATGACCAGCTATCCAGTAAATGATTTACAAGTATGACAGGTTGAGTAGTCCTGAGGAAAATGTACTATTATGACCATCAATAAAAAAAACTGGAACCAGGTATAATTTTTTTCAAGCAAGAAAATGTCACCTACTCTGGATACTCATTCATTCATTTATTCTTTCATTCATATTTAGTAGCCATTTTGTCCTGGTCAGGGTTGCGGTGGATCCAGGCTCTATCCCAGGAACATTGGACCTGAAGTGGGATACGCCCTGGATGGGATGCTGGTCGAATGTAGGACTCCATGCACACATATTCACACACATTCACACCTGGAGTAAATTTCCAGTAGCCAATCCACATGTTTTTGGGAGGTGGAAAGAAACCAACGAACCCAGAGGAAACCCATGCAGACATGAGGAGAACATGTATAATTCCATGCAGACAGTAACCCAAGCTCAGAATTGAACCAGGGACTGTGGTGGTAAGATGTGATGCAGCGGCACTACCACCATGCTGGCTTACTCAGGATATTTTAGCTTTAAGGTTAGCTTTAACTAATTTTAATTACACTTATAATTACAAAAGAGCTCCCATTCCTTCTATTTGCCCCTCAGGGGGAACCCTTGAAGGAGCTATGTAATACCCTACAACACAGAGTTCCCTTTTCAGTTCTTTTTAGAAAGCTGAGAACCCTAAAACTATCCCAAGATCTTCTGACAAACCTTATTTTCTTATGTGTATGACATAAGGGCATTGGGAGTTCTTCTCCAATGGTGGTGGAGAGTGCTGCCTAACACATCACTCCAAAATCTCCCATACATGTACAATTGAGTTATGATCCAGTGAGTGTGAAGGCCATAGCATATGATTTATAGTATTTTCATCCTTTTTAATTGATGAATGATTTCATCAACTCATTCAGTGAGCCCTTGTGCACTGTGCGTGGGGGCAGAGTCATCCTGAAAGACACCACACCCAGCAGGATAGAAATGATTCAACATAGGATAAAGGAGATCAATCAGACGAATTTTGTACTGATGTGCAGTGGCCTGTGTAGACACAAACCATGGCAACAAAATAAAACCCCTACAGCATAACAGAGCCATGGTTTCTCCTATAATTTGTCACTTGTGTATATGTACAGTACATAGTATATACCTACTGTATATACAGTAATAGAGTAATTATTCATTTATTCCTTTCAGTTAAAATGTAATACCTATATTATATTTTGATTTATTTGATACATGCTTTTATCCAAAGTGACTATTAAACGAAGTAATATTTAACCCAGCCATAGAGCTGAGAGCTGAGCCGTTTACTGCCAAAAGTTCATTAAAAATAAAGGGGGGGCGGGCACATTAATTTAATTCGTTAGCATATAGCATCTTGCGAAAACTGTGATGAATTTATTGGTTGCACAATTGCACTATTTGTCCTTATAGTACACAATAATAGAAGGGA